>OX104059.1:9974836-10099847 GCA_944474145.2 Dicrocoelium dendriticum
TTGAGTGGCGCGGTGTGGGTACAAACTGGTAAAATATAGTAATTCTTATAGGATAATTTGATAAGCTGGCATTTTACAACGTAAGCGTGCATTGCATTGCTTCGCAGAAAAAAGTGATGTCATGTATGGAGTTCAATGTTTTTTCCAGGAATAAGTGAGTGATATAACACTTAACAATATCCAAGTAACTGAGTGCTCTGCAGAATAAAATTTAAGTACCGCTGGTTCAGTGCATATATGATTGTGTTAGGGGAGTTAACCACAGCAAACAGACGAATAGAATCGAAATATATGCGGTGCTCTAAATGACTGTATATTTTGCAGTTGCAAATAGTGACCTCACATTTGTGCTTTACTAATCCTTTGTAATAGGAAGCCACACATAGTATTTTAATCGCGCAGAATCAAATAGCACAAAATCAGGTTCCCTCGTGATCGGCGATTCCGTCCGCTAAGTATTCGTAAAAGTGCCATCATTTCTGTGCTGACGTTTCTAAAACCTTTCATTTAGAAGATTATTTGACTAATGCTGTATTTTAGTCAAGGATGCCGAGACTGACCGCATATCCGACATAAAGGCAAAAGTAAGCAGTGAATATTTGTAGGAATATCGAGGTGCCTATATGTCTAAATGCTGATCTCTGCAGCCTGGGCAAATTTAGACCCGATTTTTCATCATTCATAACAAACCAAGTCATCCAAATCCAACACGCTTTGAAAGATACCGGCCTGTTGGTGCAAATACCTTGATGGCTTACGGCAGGTAAGTAAAACTCGTCAAGCTTAATTGCAATAAATTGCTCTTTTCTGTATGATATATCATACGTATGAAATACTGCTTGACGCTGAACTTAATCCTACGACATACCTTGAGGTCGTCAGTAGACAATTACAAGTGAGCCCATTGCATTTTCGGTCTCTAATCGATCCTCAAACACTAGTTTCACTAGGAACAAATCATGAAGCATTTGACTTGCATGAGGTAACATAAGGAACTCCTCGATCAATCCGTTAATTGCCGTTAAGAGATAAAGTTTTCACTACAGCTGAAGGCGGAGTAATGGGGGTCGTAACACTGAAGCCAATAAAGGAGTCTTTGTAGCTCTGGACCTGCAGTCATTAAACTAGGCACGCAAGCCATTTAATGCGCATCGACCCTCTAGAAATAACGGTATAGACGTGACGGATTCTCACAAATGTCTATACTATGTTATTCATTTTATTTCATTTATCTGTGTGAAAACATTTTTATACAACTTGTTTTATTTGGAATTCAGTGTTAAAATCGTTTTAATACTTGCAGTCCATTTGTAGTCTACACAATTATATATATATATATATATTTATCAAACATCATTATGCAAAATATTATATTCCTGAATATAACAACGATGTTAATACGTACCTGATATGTGCGAATGTTTATCAAGGTTTTTCATTCACCTTTTCACATACATATCGTTAACATGTTTTCCTAATTAAATTGGATTTCATTTTATGTTCTGATACCTAGAATAACTATAGTTCTCTTAATTCACAAACATCAGTTCCTGTTTACTAATATTTTGCAAAATAGTAATGTGTACTGCATCCTTCATTAGTCAGATAGCTCGTCAAAGCATTGCCAGTGATAGATTCCAATACCTTGTCAGCACAAGGACAATTAATATTTGGTGTTTTTTTTCATTTGTTTCCGCTTCCAAACTTGTGTATGGTATTTATCATTCCAAGCTTTCTCTTGAAGGAAAACAAATTCTGTAATAAGAAACGCTGAATAAACTACACGAAAATATTATCTTGTTGTACTCTGTTTTTATCATTAGACAATTAGTAGCTGCGCCTAGTGAGAAGTATTTGCTCATTGAATTAGGCTTTCACTAGGCAGCTTTCGCTGTAATATATGTCATTGAGTTCCGGCGGTGAGACAACATAATCGGAAAAAGCCTCTGGTGGTGGAATCTTCGAAACTGTTTGGTGATATTGCGCACTCAATATGTTTGTTGCTCTGGTAGCACCATTTTTAGGACCATTAACCCTCAAAGCGTTGAGAATCCCTAATTTACTTTGTGATGTACATTAATGTGCTTGATCTGCAGATTGTGGTTGATACAGTAGATTTGATTTACGTCATCCTGATTTTCAGATTTATCTTATCTTGCTGATTACAGCGGTTACGTTTGGCTATGAATGTTTCCAAAGTAGCAGAAGTTGGTGATGATATACATGATTATCCTGGTGCGGTGCATTTTGTTATCAATATGTGGGTTTTCTTCTTTACAAAAATAATAGTTTGGGCCCATTGGATTCACTTGAAGCCGAAGTAACTTTACCCAGTTCATTGAATGTTCTGACAAATCCAAACCAGGCAAGTTCCTGGGGTCTTCAGCCATGAACGACTAGCTTGTGAAAATGACCAGCTGGGCTAAGCGATCGTGCCATGTCACGACTCATGATTCTTTTAGGTATTTCCCCCAACAGACAATGTTTATACTGATGACTGAATGATCACTGAGTCTAAACGTATAGTCTTCAACTAACAGATAAACTATAGGTTCCTTGTGGGTATGCACAAGATGAAGCACAAATGGCATGTTCCTTCTTCTAAACCTATGGGGCAAAGTGACTTGTATGTACATCGGAACAATGGTTTCGAGATGTGTAAATTGTGTTTTGCGCTTTCTCCGATCGTGACATTGGTTTCTAAACAATATATTTCGCAAGCACGTGAATGTATTTTTACTCTGGTGTGAATGCTGGGGGCGTTGTCAGATGGCGGTTCAAATAAGGTGTATAGATTAGGCGACGAGAGATTCCTAGTACATAAAGCAGCTCTAGATAACGTACAACCTTAGGCATGATAAAGAAAATCACTAGTCTGACAAACCTTACTCATCCTTGACCTTGCATTTTAGGTCGTTTCAGTAATGTAGCACTACTCATTATCCTGCTATTTATATTTTCTGATAAGTAACGTTTCCGTCGGTGAGTATTTTAGGTCTGTCGATCCAGAATTGTTATGTATAATTACTGAAAATACTTTGAGCATGAATTTGCAATCGGGCTGGTTTATTTGGATGTAATAGTGCACAGTTGTTTAGATGAGGACCGTGCATTAGGAGGCAGACGGAACTACGTTTGGTCGTTATTCGTTTTATGTCTGAATACGGAAAACTGGTCCGCAACTTACTTTTGAGAATATAATTACTTTGGCTCGTCGAGTTACAGATGGAATTCAAGTAATCAAGCGGTGAAGTAAAGCTTTTGTGCAGTTAGCTTTATAAATGATTTTATGAGTTTTTGTATGACTACCGCAGCTCATGACCAGAGTCCGGATGGGAGGGTTTTCCATTTATGTCGCAAATTTTAACCAAACAGGCTGCTGTTTTCTTGGAGAAATCTCATTGTTTTATTATTCCTTAGTTGCAAAGCTATAATTCAGTGAGATGGGTACACTTTTAAGCGATAGCAACCAAGTCGCTGTTCAAAAATCTAGATTTCAAGCATTTTTATTAGCCTACAAAGGAAGATCTGGTATGTCGATATATTTGGGCTTATCCCAACCACGTGGCTGTAGTCGGTTTTGTTCAATTCTAAACGCCTAACTATTAAAGTAACACACGAAGGTAAAACGTCAGAATTAGGTAAAGTTACTACTTGTGGAATTATGTATACACAGCAGAAAAGAGCCTTGCAATCTTGCATACGGCCCTCATCTTTTATCAAAACACAATCACTCCAATGCTGTTGATAATACGTCTGAAATCGAATTTTCCCGCTCAGCCAGTCTTGTTTGCCTAATCGGTATGGTACGCCATTTGCTGTTTGTTGCAACGGTGAGGAGGATAATTCACAAAACAAAGGGTTTGAAATGACAGCTTGGCACCACTCTGTTGACATTCCTCTAAACCTGGACAAACTCAGTGCGTATCTTTATATATATATATATATATAACAACAAAGGAGTGATTAACACACATCATTATTTCTTTCCTTCCTACAATCTTAGCATGGGTTTCGATGAAACTGACGCGCATCTTCCGCTTGCATTTACAGTGCACAACACAATCTAACCTCATTTGAGAGTTGGCTCTTAGCACTCTCCAACTATTCTACATTACAAGAATACACCAAATTTTCTGATACCGGCCCCTTCTGTTTGCATCTAACAATCTAGCTTGAGCTACACTAGAGCGAAACCGACGACGCATGTCAACACCCAATTTTCCGTTAGGCCAGCACTCGGAACAAATATAGATAAGTTTCCATTATCTACTGCATAATTATCACGTGTTGATGTCTATCATCACGGATAGCATCAGCCTTCTTATAGGTAAATATGTAGTTAATTTATGCCGTGTACCTATCCAAACAAGATCGGTGTGTTAAATGCTGATAAACAAATGCCGGTCAAAATATCACCACCTGAATAATATCAGCATCCGTATGGATCGCAACACTGCACCCCAGAAAACAAGTATACAGGATTCATGTGGTTTCAGGTATTATTTATATTCGATCAGAAACCGAGCTCTAAGGGTATACGCATTGGATAAAATGTTGTAACAGAAGTAAGACGTTTTATTCCAAATGCGTAAATATATCTACAGCGAAGATAAAACAACCACACTAAACAACAAGCTCTATCTGATTCTTTGCTTAATGCATGACCATTCCACTCGCAAGGTCTCTAGCTGGGCTTGGAATAATGTGACAAACTGACGGCCCTGTTGAGCACGCGTAGGCTGCTATATAGGCCGCATCTTCAACAACTGCAGCAGAACTCATTGAATAAACATAAGTCCCACCTTGAAGCAGTGTATGCTGTCAAAGGATGTATTTAACAGCGTTGATCCGGCACCTTAACCATGAGAAATAGGTAACAGACAGGCAGCCAGGTTCTGTTAAACTAAGTAACTACAAACTGGCACATGCACATATTCCCTTAGGTTTTTATGTTCTACATGCTACTCTATTGCTTTCGCCTTATTTAAGACTACATCAATCTTAAAAGCTATGCATATGTAATCGCTGCAAATAGCCCTAAAACAACTTTAGTGGTCATGACTGCAACTGCTCCAAACGGTGATATAAGTGGCACGATTATGAATACACCAATTGAAGTTCTCATGCCGCGAAGTCATAGGAAGAAAGCCAACGTTATATGCAAAATTATGTGACTAAGGCTATAGAGGTAAATTTTTTAAGTTCTTTAAGTCGCACATTGCCATAAATTTAGACGACCTGAAAAAACGTTAAGCTTTTTGTTGAGCAGTGTGAATCGATGCTAAACAGGTCAATTCGACTTGGAACATCAGCCACTAAAACTCATTTTACTTTGGCAAATCAAGGCCACTTCAGGTGACTTAACTTGTTCCGGTCTCACCCTACCTGTCGTCTTATATTTTTTCATGTTATTTTGTTGGCACTGAAGCGACAATAAGAAATGTTGACGTCTGCCAGTGTTCGTCCTCTTATGGCGTTATTCAAGTTACTAACGGGATCTAACTGTTTCAAATTTTTCAAAAGACGAACTCCCTTTGATTTCGTCAGGCAGTTAGTCTAAAGTGCAAACATATTTGCCGTCGTTCGGAAATATATGTTCTCTCAAACTCTATCACCGTACTTCAATATCCACGTTCGATTTGGAAGGTGTTGCATAAAAATAAGCTAAAGCTGTCCAATGGAAATCTCCGGTGCATTGCCTCTGCTCAATTGGAGACTGCTCAGACTCGACTCACTGCGCTACTCGAGACGCATTCCCGCCTAATGCCAATACTAAATGGCTTATCCTTGTGTTGCAGGATTGTGTTTACTAACTTCCGCAAATTTACTCTTGATCGTACAAAGGGGATATGTAAAGTCTGGTGGGAGAAATCACTAGTTGACAACCGGGAGAAGCCTGTTTATCGTGACCCCAATACGTACGTTTTAAACTTGTCAAATGTTCCCCTTGTTGCCTTACAATTAGAAGCATTATCTTTCGGAATGGATTACAAGTCCCACCTTGTAAGCTAAACCGCTTGTGCATAGAGGCACAGTATGAAAATTTGTATGACCAGTTAGCAGGATTACAGGCTTCTAGTCCAGATATGTCAAACTGGTTTAGGAATAAACTAACTGCTATTGCCCATGAGGTCACAATGACGCCAGTGCGTGAAAAGTGTTTACTAACAATCCGTCACCCTTGTGCAGTACGAGAGCTGAGGAGGAAGGAGGTGATTGTATTTAAGCCACAAAAAGGCTCAGGAGCTGTCATTATTTGCAAGGAAAAATTCACACAGAAAATGCAAGATTTACTGAGTGATGCTAGAAAATTTAAAATTCTTACGAGAACAGAGGATGTTAGTGATGTGGAAAGACGTATCACGGAACACCTAAAGATGCTCCTCTTACACCGCGTAATTGATGATGAGGTATATAACAACCTAAAACCAGGAGGGTACAACGTACCTCAGCTATATGGTTTGCCAAAGAACCATAAATGTGATATACTGCTTAGAACAATCTTGTATTTGGCGAACTCGGCAAAACATAAGTCGGCCCGTTGGCTGGTGGAAGTTCTTGCACCATTAAAGCAGCAGGCTATCCCACACCGTCCGAAGGACTTTTTCGAACTTTCAATGGTTTTAGATGAGTCTAACATATCCGATAATGTCATGTCTACATTTGATGTACAATCGCTATGCAACAATGTTCTGCTGCAAGAAAAATTTGATTATGTGTGTGAAATGGCAGAGGGCTCCGATTTTTCTCTTCCAATGTCAGTCGAATTATTAAAGGACAGCTTACTACCATGCACTAAGAATATCGATTTCTAATTCAAAATAACATTTCATATCGAAGGATGGATCGGGTGGCAAAGGGTAATCCGTTGGGCCCAGTGCTAGCAGATTTTCTCATGTTGATGAATGAAAATAAGTTGAGTGTGAAAATATCGCTTCTTTCATACTACTAGCGGTATGTGGATGATATTCTAGTGTTTAGCTCATTTGAAGAGCCCATTGCGCGTCTGGTTGATCGCCTGAATAACGTGTACACGAATTTGAAAGTAACCAGCTAAACAGAGAAAAGCTACTACCTCCCACATTTGGACGTGTTGATTTGCTGAAGAGCAGATGGGTCCATCAAAAGAGAGGTTTACCGAAAACCGACTAGGTCATGACAGTACCTGCACTTTACCAGCGTCGCCCCAATGCGGTACATTGAAATGTGCAATTAAAATATGCACTACCGACAGTTTAGACGATGAGATAAACTCGCTCAAGCATACGATGTTGAAAAATGGCTATCCAAGTAGATTCATCGAAAAACATAGTAAGGTGAAATGCCGGGGCAGGTATTGACCATATCTAAAAAGTAGATATATATCAAGCTACCATTTAACGAAGATTTTGCCAATATGAGGAAAATGATGCGCATAAATTCCGCAGTCCAGAGTAATTATTATGCTACCGAAACTGTTCTTATCAAGTGGACTAATCGAATACCTGTAACTCCAATGACGTAAAGACAACCCATTAGCTCCAACTCATATTGTATTTACCAATTTACTTGTAGTTTGGTATACACTACATCGACCGTACCAATAGCTCGTTGAACTCCAGAAGAAGGGAACATGTACCTAAATGGTTACAGCGTCAAATCACCCAGTCGTCGGTTACTCATATCATCTGTTCACGTAAACCACCTGCTTCATGCATAGTTAGGCATTTACTGACCACCTGTCACCAGTTTCATCCGGCGAAAATGTTAAGACATGCGAACGCCCGTCTCCTACGTTTTGCAGAGGCAGTCGCGATCAGCCGTATCAAACCCGCACTCTGTGCGCAGAAACAGCTGTTCGTAAGTCTACGGCTGCCCTGGGCGTAGGGGTGTCACGCATGCTCCTCTACCCTCTTCTAACTTGTTCCGGTCTCACCCTACCTGCCGTCTTATATATTTCATGTTATTGTGTTGGTGCTGAAGAGACAATACGAAATGTTGACATCTGCCAGTGTTCGTCTTCTTATGGCATTATTCAAAGTACTAAAGTGATGTAACTGTTTTTAATATTTTGTTAACAAAACGGTGCTCGTTATCCTGTCAGCTTATCGTATACGTGATTTGTCAAGCAATGACATTATATATCTTGGAAATAATTGTATTGAGCAGCATAGGAAAAGTGTCATTGTGTTCCAAGTGGCATTTGCTGTACCCATTGGGTGTTTGGTTTGCGACTCGCACTTTCTATTTAGACCTCGGTCCTCTTTGAGGTAGACCTCAGTCACTACGATCACAGGAACCCTACCCGAATTGGTGGTCTGGTGTTACCCCTCCCAACCCTGACACATCATAACCGATTTCATTCACAGTGATCTTGAAATTCAGTATTTCGATGAACAGCAAACGCAAACCCATAAGGTAGAATAGTTTGCGCTACACACGCCAAAACTTGTCCGTCCATGACGAGACTATCAAGTTAACGGCAAGGTTACATTTGTCGCGCATAATCTATGGATGTGGTCCAACGGTATTTTCTTCTTTTTTACTGTAAACAAATGGATTGATATGTGCTTGGACGTTGGCGCAACCTTGGAAACAAACGGCCGGTAGATATACTTCAGGAAGTTGTAGTATTCAGGTCATAATTAACTAACCAAACATCAGGTTTGCAAGCAATCTCTTTGCATTTCTCAGCCAGAATACCATACAACCCTGCCTTGGTCCAAAGCGGAAACTGGCAATCTCCCACAGGTCGACTCTGAAATATTAGGTAGTGGGTGCTCTCCGCTCCATTCTACACAGATTCCGGGCTGTAAGCTAGATTATCACCAAACAGCCTCAAAATGATCGGCGTGTAGTCACGGAACATTTTTATTGTCTTCAAGTACGCTTCTGGAAACACTAACTCGAAAAATATACCGAATCGCAAAGGGCTTACTTCGTATACTGTGTAAACTTTAATAGTTTTAAACCCAAATATCTTCGGACGTTATTCGCAATACTAAGACGTGGTTAAATAAATTAAATACTACTTTTCTTCTTCTTACCGTGGTTTTCAATTTTCTGAAGGGAACTAACTGCTTTAAATTTCTCAAACGACGAATTCCCGCTGAAACTATAAAATTGCTTCATCGTATAATCAGCCTAAGGTGCAAGATCGTGTGCGCACGTGTGGAAATATCCTTTCTTAGGAAATGTATTCTCCTGCGTAGATACCCCCGCTCGGTTCTCACACTTCTGCGTAGATATAAACTCAAACAATCTGTGGCTAACCTCAAACGTGAGGCATCCGCTCACTTGGAGACGGCCGAGTCCAAACTTCCGAGTTTACTGGAAACTCACGCACGCCTACTACATGTGGTAGAGGATCTATCCTTGTGTTGTCGTGTTGTGTTCGCTAACTTTTGCAAATCCACTCTCGACCGTACAAGGCGCAATCGGAATACTCGGTTGGAGAACTCGCTTACGAACAGTCAGGATGAGGAGCCAATCGTTCGTGATCCTTGTAAGTACGTGGTGAATTTATCAGACGTACAACTAGACGCTTTGCAGTTTGAAGCTTTGTCATATGGGCTTGATTGCAAAATTCCTCCTAGAAGACTGAACGGGTTGTTTATAGAAGCTCAGTTTGAGAACTTTTTTGATCAATTTAAGGAGCTTCAACCATCCAGTCCTGAGAGTGTTGTTTGGTTTAGAAACAAATTGACCGACATTGCCCACCAAGTTAAGACTGTGTCAGTGACTGAAAAATGCACACTTACAGACCGACACTTTCAGGCGCTACGTGAACTGCGTACTAAGAACGTAGTTGTGATGAAACCGGATAAGGGCTCTGGAGTTGTGGTCATGAATAAGGCCGAGTACGCTCAGAAAATGAGTAAAAAACTCAACGACCTGAGCAAATTCGAACGACTTAATAAGATGGAGAACGTAGCCGACGTTGAAACTAGCATGGCTGCTCATCTTGAAATGCTTCTGTTTCAAATCGTGATTGATAGTGACACCTATAATTGTTTGAAGCCATGTGGCAGCACTACTCCGCAATTATATGGGTCACCGAAGACACACAAGGGTGGAGTACCACTTAGGCCGATTCTATCAATGGTAAATGCGCCGCAGCATAAATTGGCTCGCTGGCTAGTGAAGATACTTTCGCCTCTGAGACAAATGTCCAATCCACATGGTCTTAAAGATTCGTTGCAACTTATCAATGAGTTAGATGACATCAACCTCTCCTATAAGGTCATGTCTTCCTTGGATTTTGAATCTCTATTCACAAACGTTCCACTACAGCAAACTGTTGATTACATATGTGAGCTAGCTGAGCAATCTAGTTATTCGTTACCAATTCCAGTCGAATTTCTAAAGGAATCCTTACTTCTGTGTACAGCAAATGTTGGCTTCCACTATCAGAACATCCCTTATCGTCAAATCGAGGGTGTGGCAATGGGTAGCCCACTAGGCCCTTTAATTGCCGATTTTTTCATGCTGATGATAGAAAGAGGCATATCCGCAGAAGTAGGCCAGTTACCATATTATAAGCGTTATGTGGATGGCATATTGGCCTTTTGTTCATCGGAGCAGCAGATTGTCCAGTTTGTGCAGCAACTCAACAGTGCGCATACCAACTTGCGGGTCACCTGCGAAGTGGAACAAAACAACTGTCTGCCATTCTTAGACATCCTCATCAGTCGCAGGGATGACGGGTTCATTAAAAGGTCTATCTACAGGAAAGCAACCTGGTCCGGCCAATACCTGCACTTCACCAGCTTCACACCAGTGCGGTACAAGCGGACACTTGTGAAAACTTTAGTTACTCGTGCTAGACGAATTTGCTCGGCTGATTGTCTAGCCGACGAGCTAGAGTTAATTACAACAACACTCATTGCAAAAGGTTATCCACGTAGATTTATAGAGAAGCACAGCCAACAGCGAGACCCGGAAGACTTGGTGCATACGGCAGCCAAGAAAACGATCTACATCGAGTTGCCTTTCAAAGGTGACTTTACTGTATTGAAAACCCCCAAACGTCTAATCTCTGCTACGCAGAAAAGCTACTGTGCTGCTCAGGTTGTGGTCATCAATAGAACCTGTAGCTTGCCGGTGCCTCCAACGAAGGAAGCTCAACCGATAGGGGCCAACTCACACTGCATATACAAATTCGTATGCGACTGCGGAGACAGTTACATAGGCAGAACCAATCGGTCTTTGACTTCTCGAATAAAGGAACACGTGCCAAGGTGGGTTCAACGTGAAATTGACCAGAATTCCTGTCCCACTGAAGTTCCGTGCTTGCGCAAACCGCCAGCTTCCTCAATAGGTAAACACCTACTGACTCCGCGTCACCGGATAGAGCTCGGATCAGCGTTCACACTTGTATTACGTCACCCTAATCCCCGCTTCCTCCGTTTCGCCGAGGCGGTTGCGATAAGCCGGATGAAGCCGGCCCTGTGTGTTCAATGCAATTATTTATCAGCTTAAGACTGCCGTGGACATAGGTGTGGAAATTCCGTCATTCATTTTGCACCTCATGCTTATTCGGTTACACACATATTTAAGTATATAGTTGCATATCGGTTATTGTTAATGGTACGGAGGAGACAATACGAAACGCATGCATCTACCAGTTTTCATCGCCTTACCGTGCTTTTAAAATTAAATACTGTCACTCGGTTATCACAACCTTGTGCACCGGCGGACCCAAAACCAGTGGCGGCGCAATTATATGTCACCGTTAGGACCTAAAGTCAATGACGTGAACGGTGCAGGATTCCAGGCTGTAAACAGTTTAAGCTGCATACTGCACTTAACGCAGGGCGGTATATATCGAATAGCTACCCTAATCCGCCTTCTCTATTTATCCTTTAAAATGAACCGGGTTCTAACCACCACCATAAATAACTTATTGGTGTTCCATTACATCTGTTTTTTCTGGTGATGGATTTGATGCTTCACGCCTGGGAAATCCCGGTCAGTAGAGGTGAACAATGCAAGGTGGAAATCAAGCAGTTAGTCGCTGTTTCCTCGCTTAAATCCATAGCACTATTCCAACCGGCTTCAAGAAAGAAAACATACCATGCAGCTTGAGCCACGGAACTTAGTATCGACCTTGAAACAAGGTTTAAAATTTGGGGCTGTAGAATTTCTTCGACGCCGCTGTTCCGGTACATGTGGCCTGTCCAAAAGCTTAGATACAAAACTTATGAATTACACCTCTTACCCAATACTGTTAATTATCCAAACCATCTTGGCGCAATAAGCTAGTTTTGCAAACAAATGTACGCTTGATTTGGCCTAAAGGAAGGGGTTGGCGGATAAAAAACTAATGTTAGGCACATTAGAAAACATTAGAAAGCAGTGATGGATTTTCAATGGACGCCAATTTGCATATTTTATGATAAAAATAGAACAGCATAGATGGATTATATGTCGGATCACTTAGCACAGTAATCTAACACCAGCAAACATATGCTTGTCATGTGCAATTAGTGCTTGAAATCTCAAACAAACCACTTATGTTAGTTAGAATTGACCGTAATTCGATGAGTTTAAGAGCAATGAGACACACAATTCCACACTGATCGCTGTTGTAGCAGACAATAGGTATATAGCTATTACTTGTAGCTTTTAAGTATTAATGTAAAATTTGCGCTATCCTTTCTGGGTACTCAATAGAAATAATGTCTTCAACGTTATTATACTAAATAGGAACTTATAGCTCATGCAAGTGAGATGCCACTTTAATGCAATACATTCATTATAAATGCCGTGTTTTAATATTTATCTTACCTGCACGAGGAGTGCAGAAATGTAATCAACTTATTTATTCATTTATAGACAAAGTTTTATCTACCTTCAAAGCATTTAGTTATGCCGCTTATAAATTTCTCATAATGCTTACTTTTCCATTTGCAATATATGCTGTCAAAAATGAGCATTTCCTGCTATTGTTTGGCTTTTACCCAGTAGCAAATATTTCCTGACCCAGAGTTGCCAAGTGAACACCATCCGTGAAACAGGAGCTTAACAGACCAACAGAGAAAGTTTTGTTTTTTCACTATCCCAGAGTTCGGTTTGTTGATACCAGACATTTTGAACCCACTTAACCATAAGGATAAACAAGACGGTTGGAGATGCGCACATTCGTGCTTATTT
Source organism: Dicrocoelium dendriticum (assembly GCA_944474145.2). Taxonomy (NCBI): domain Eukaryota; kingdom Metazoa; phylum Platyhelminthes; class Trematoda; order Plagiorchiida; family Dicrocoeliidae; genus Dicrocoelium; species Dicrocoelium dendriticum. The sequence goes on from OX104059.1 coordinate 9,987,974, forward strand.
GCCACACTGTGCGTGGGTTTTGAAAGGTGTTCTACGTGATTTATTCTGTCGGAAATGTGAGGTTCAGTGTTGCACAGAAGGAAGCCAAACTCACATTTGTCCACTTTGCATTAAGTATATAGAAGTAGACTACTTGCTTACCTGCGAATAGTAGTATAAGAAAACAATTTGTGCATTTATGCTAGTTGATTTCGTCCTAAGTGTACTATGTTTTACGCTTTCTTTAATGGTCTGTCTTCGTGTTAAATTGGTACCACAAAGACTAATCACTGAACTTTAGCGAGTATCGAGGGCACATTATGACGATTATTGATGAGCCATTTTATCAGCGATTTGTGACTTACCATAGTTAATTTTATATCAGTATAAATTATTAATCGTCTTTAGACTTGAAATGTTAACTGGTCTTGATTATTTGAAGGCTTTTCAGAATAAGCCTGCATGCTAAGTTAGATTATTTGTGTTTAAACTTTTTCTTCTATACGGATAGGGAAAGTTCTAATTTGGCTTGAGACGTTATCACCACTAAATAAATTCCAAAAATTGCTTTAAGTGATACGCAGGAACAACTGAACATAAGGTACTGAACAGGATGTTCGATAGCTGGGTGTCTTGTTTTACATACACTAGAAACATAATTACTATCATTCTGCTTGTGTTGTTTGTTGGATTATGTGGCGCGTGAAACTTAACATGGTCTCCCAAATATTGGAAGGAAGCGGTTGTTATTGGTTTTTTGCTAGAAACTCGATGACTTGGTTGTGTGCTAACGTAGTTTCTTTCATCAAAATCACTAATTTCACGCGATAAACATAAGCCGATTCTGGTTCAATGATTTGCATCGTACGTCGTGTGATCATACAGAGGTGAGGTCACCGGCATCCAACAAAACACAGCTGCAAATAAACTGCCCTATGGCTTTATTAACAATAAAGCTACAGATGTACTACGCATTTCTTTTTAAATGATATACTTTATCCTATATATTGTAGAATAACCCAATTACATGAAGCAGGGCATAAATAGTATCTAAGTAGTGCGTGGGAAAATATCAACAATGACTTACCAATACATTTTATATCTTTCGGTTTAATTCTAAAAGAGGAAATTCAGTTCTGAGAACCTTTCACTGGCTATGTTTTGTTGACTATATTTATTGACTATATTGACTGAATACTGTATACTGAATATTGTATTTTGGAGCAAGTATAAAATAATTCTGTACAACTCCATCGGGTGATAATCAAAAACATTTACAAAAGATAGATAAACACGTCCGGTGTTTATCTTGAGATGGTTCAGCAACTCGTTCTGTAGCACACAAAATGCTTGTTCACACAGTGAGTCACGAATGAGTGATTTCGTTGTCAAGTGGCAACCGTTCTCTGAAACGTATGTTAGCGAAGTGTAAATCCAACAAAGATTTGAATTTTGCACAGATTCGGCCTCGACGACCTGTTCTGGCAAACTGTTCCAGGCGTGCACAACCCTCCGCTCGATACACAGGGGTGTGGGATTTTCTTCAGATTAGGTACCCCGAGTTTGTACATGTGCCCAAGTGTGTTGCATGGTACTCGCAAATGGAGTAACGACCACAGCATGGGAAAATGACTGAGATGTAAAACACGGTAGATCATGATAAGATACACTCGAACACCGCGACAAGGTGTGGAGCCCAATTTTCATGCATCGGTTTTCATACGATAAGCCCCTCAAGCTGGGGATCAACTTGATGGCAACGTGTTGTACTCGTTCGATCTTTTGTGCTTCGCAGCGAGTGATCAGACAGTATGCAGGCGAGCCGTACTCTAGCATTGGTCTGACGATGGAAGAGAAGAGGCGAGTGGCGACGTCCTCAGACCAAGTGCAGAAGCTACGCTTCAGCGCCTAGAGCATGCGCAGTCCGTTTCGTTACAGTTAGTTGGTGATGTCGACGGACTTCAAGTCGTAGCGTGAGAGTACACCTAGGTCTTTCACGGAAGGTGTGGGATGCAGTGGTTGGCCGTCTAGGGTGTACTTTCGGCCGTTGACAGCCTTCCCGAGATTCATGAATAGAGACTTTGCCCGGGTTGACCGGTAGGTGGACTTCAGCAGACCATACTGCGAGGCGGTCGAGGTCTTGTTGGAGAGTGTCGCAGTCATCGAGAGTATTAATTTCTCGCCAAATTTTGAGGTCATCCGCAACCAGTGCACATGGCGACCGTAGAAGCTGGGGCAGCTGGTTGATGTGGATAAGAAACAGAGTGGGTCCCAGTACCATACCTTGAGGTACACCACTGATCGAGGGATACCAATCGGTTAGATGGCCGTCCACCTGTACCGTCCACTTTCTTCCAACGAGAAATTCAATGATCCATCGACGTAATGATCCTCCGACACCACACGACCTTAACCAATCTAGACGCACCTTATGATTAACTTTGTCGGATGCTTTGCTGAAGTCGATGTAGATGATGTCGAAGGACATTCCCCGGTTCAGTGCTTGCAACATTCCTGTCTCTTCACAAGTCAGTTGGTAACACAAGAATATCCCACCCTGAATCCGTGTTGTGCCGGTGTCAGAAGTTATTTCGATTGCAACAGCTGTATTAAACGCTTTTTACTATCTTCTCAATCACTTTGGCCAAAACGGGTGTAAGACAAATTGGCCTGTAGTTATCCACCTTACTGGGGTCGCCACCTTTGGGGATCGGCCTCACCACCGAGCGCTTCCAGTCGTTCGGCAGTGAGCCCTCAGACAATGATTTGTTGAATAGATCCGTAACAGCAGGCGTGATAGTGGCAGCTAGTGATTTGATAATTAGCGGATGAAGCCCGTTAGGCTTGCAGGCTTGGTACCGTCAAGGTTCGCAAGTAGCAGGCACACCTCGTCGACATCACAAACCAAACTGTTTTGTTCTACAGGAATGTTACTCGCTGAGATGGGTATGGACGCCGCGTCGTTTGCAAACACGGAAGCGAAGTGAGCGGCCAATGCGGACGCGCGATCGGAACTGGAAGTTAGCAGTTGTCCGTCCGCGTCTTCCAGACATGACACGTCACCTTTTGGCTTCAAACGGCGTTTCATATAAGCAAAGATCTTCTTTTGGGCCATCCTCGCGTCAGTTGCAAGCTTTTCTTCGAACGTCGGGCGCTTTATCAATTTCACTTTGTTGCAAATATTTCGCTGTCTTTTATGTGTTTCGTAATCAGTGGCGGAGCCAGAGAAGCAAAATGCGTCCCACATTCTTCGCCGTAAACGAGCTAGCCTACCATATTCATTGTCGAACCAGTGTGGTTTGCTTGGTCGACTTTCTGAACTTTCAACGGCAAGAGCTAAAACAAAGCGAAGCCAATCCTTCCGTTATTACTGTCCAGCCGTCCTTTACATATGTAAAATGCGGTAGAGACCAATCCATTTGGTTCGCTGCTCGAATTAATCCATCGAAATCAGTTTTCCATTATTTTAAGCTGGTTCCACCGGAGATACACCCGGCAAGTTCAGTTCCATAGTGGCTATCAGCACGGAATGGTTTTGAGAATCGGTAGGGGTAGAAGATGCTGGCGGCGGTGCAGATCGTGGAGTTGCAGGGGAAGGGGAGTTCACAGAGGTATTCTCACGTGCGTGTTTGACCCCACAAGGTGAATGAGGTGGTCTCGTCTGGAAGATTGCTTTTCCCGGAGCCGGTGATGGTCTCAGTGCACTTTGTTGTAGTAAACCGCGGCATTTATCACACACAACTTGGAAAAAGCTATGTCAGATGTCAACAGATTTTCGGAAAGCTTCTACGGGTAGGCCGGTACACGAAATATGAAACGAAACATAACAGCCGATCAACGAAGAGCATGAGCCTTTTGTCCGACAACTTTCAAACATGAGCTAGAAGTAGATTGGCACGGCATCACACGTTAGAGCAAATCCAAGATGGCGGACACAGACAGTAATTTGATTTATCAACGAGTTTTCTGAAATAAGTGTGAGAATGCTCACCAACTTTTCACAACTTGAAAACTACACCAAAAGGAAACTTTTTGGTACACAATTCTCACAGATGAAACACAAATAACATAGTAATCCAAAAGCGGAAGTAGAATCCAGAAGCAGCGCCCAAAAATCCGCGGCGATCATGGGTACATCCGTATATTTTTGACTATATTTTTGTGTCAGCAATGGTTGGGGTCCGGCATCGTTTACTTTCATTCTGCAGAAATGTTTGGTACGGAATACTGCATTATAGTATGAGCGCTTGATTTCCATGTTTAGCTGCTACATTGATAAAAAAATAATAATTCAACATTTAAGGTTATTTTAAATTTGTTTACTTGCTAAGGCATATGTACCTGCAGGATATAGGACGGCTATATCAGAGCATTTTGTCGTGATCCACACGATTGCACCAGTTGCTTCTGTTATTTTAACCACGTCTAATTGAAAAGAAGTCCACATTCATTGCATTGAACTTGCTAAAAGCTTCTGGGAGAACATTAGGGAACATTTTGTTTACTAAACATTGTTTGCGAAGAATCATATTTGGAGTTAGCCCTTTAATAATGCAGCAATGACGGATCCAGTTTAAGATATACTAAACATTTATTTGATGTCCAAGCAAACGTGCTAGTTCTACTATTGTGAGGCTAAGAATTGAATGCCCGTGTACTGGAGTGTAAAACAGCTGACGTTGTGTTTGAAATTGTCTAGACATGAATTCAGACAATTTTATATCTTATGCTTACTCGTTGTTAAACACTTATTATTTGTTAACTTAAAAGGGCGAGATGCAGATTCACAATAACTTCTACCATTCTTTGCAAAGCGATTTGCAATCCTACTTGTTTTATTTATTAGACTGTGAATGTAGTTTAATCCCATTACCGGTGTAACAAATTTTGACGTTGTTTTTTATTTAGGCTTACTGTGAACTGCAGCTTCATGAACGCGTTAATTAAGATATTCTTGGCTTTTTTCGTAGCTTTTCCATTTTACATAAAAATCTGTCTTTGTAAATCCAATTCATAATCAAACTGCTTATCCTGTCAAATGCCTTATCATGATCCTGAACTAAAATTCTACGGCAAGTGGCCCATGTTCATGCATAACAATGCTAGTGACAAAGGTTTCCATTTTTCACAGGATTTACTAGCAGCTTACTTTATGATCAAACAAAACTTTATATTTGAATGCTTGCGCCTACTGCTTATCTTTGTGTTATTTCCAAGGATTGACCTGAGAAAGATTTGATTTTATTCACGTTTGCACTTATCGAACATTTGGTAACTACGAAAGCATACGCTGTAACTCGGAAATATATTAGGTAAATTAAAACGGAATATATATGTAGCGCACTTAACTGTAGCGTCTAACACTGTGACTTGAGTATTCATAAATTCGTGCAATTGGATGACGGGCAGTTGAAACCACACCAACCAGGTCATAGAAAAATTTAATGGCATTTTTGTCTACACTGCTTTATGTCGTCAGGCAATCTGCTCAAGGTTGTTTGCACCGGACTCAAGCACTAAAACATAGAATAGTCGATGTATGACAAATGTTTGGTGCGTACATTTTGTTTCTGTTTTTAGAGTCAAAGTTGTGGTTGGACAGCAAATCGTATGGATTGGTTGCTCTAGTATGGCGCTACATAACCAAAATTGCACTTACTTTCACTAACCCGGACATGGAGACAATAACGTCCTGAAAACTCGGATAAGGTTACAACCGAACATAGTAGCACTGAAGATACGGTCGAAACATTAATTATTTACGACGTAACGGCAATCGATATGGTCGCATCTTCGACTTTCTATGAATAATTATTAAGTTGATGCGCATAAGTTGCTGAAAACCAAACAGCAGGTGAAGGCATATTATGGAATACCAGTTTTATTGTGTATTTGTGCGGATTAAATACATTGTTCATGTTAAGTGATTGGAGCGAGTTAAATTTCATTACAGAACGCCACAATGTTTTGATGAAAGTATTTGACATTTTAGTTGCTGCTTATAGAATTAGTGACTGTAGTTAGGCGCGTGCCATAAAACTGAGGATCAGCGATACATCCAACAAGTAAGGCAAACTGAGTGGAATCAGGTGTAAGCTATTCTTTGAACAACCACATTGGACCACTATAAGAAGAATGACCTAAAAATATCTCACTTGTAATCAGCTCCATCATATCATTGGTAACCGAAGTGCATATTTCAGCTCCCTTTTACCGTTCAACGTGCCCCTATATAAGGTTATATGGTGAATAATCATAGGAAGCAAACCTTGATTAAAAACACCATAAAACTAAAAACACTAAGCTATTTAAACGTATCCAACACATTGCAAGATCAACCGTAGTAAGTGGCCGGCTATTGGTCAAGGTGGTGAAAATGTAAGCAATGAGGACAAATGTTTCCCAACAAAATGCTTTTGAAAAGTTACCTGCAAACACAAGTCCGATACAACAGATATTGAGGTGTGACTGCAGGCCTTATTTGCTAGTGACGTTGTCCTTATATTCAAGGAAAATGATCTGTTTTATGTAGATTTGCATGTTCAAAATAATATTAAATTATTTGACACCAACAGCAAACAGATCGATTCATCTTTCAGATATCTTTCCGTGGTCATTTAGAAACCAGCACCAACATCTTAGAAGATTTGTGAAAACAATCTTCATTTTCGCATAGTAGCACGCAGTATCTTACTGTCGGTAAACCGAAAGCGTTGAAAAAGTAACAATTTTTAGATACGAGTTTGTTGGTTATTTGAAAATGCTTAACTCTTCTTAACACCTTACAGACATTTTAGCAGCTTCACTTAATACAAGAGTGGGTTGACTCTATGCTCTGCAGAAAACTAACGTGTAAATCATTGGGTACTAAAGGCGTTACATCCAATATGATGACAGTCACGACGGCCGTTACGGTCCCGAAGCGCAGTGACATCAGTCAATTTGCGTGATCAAGGCTCTTAAGAGTCAGATGGATTGCGCAAAGCAGACGGTTCCCATAGTCATGAAAGACACAGCCTTTTCTTTAGCATTTGATATCTGTTTGATTGCGCCTAGTGGTATCCAACCTTTACACAATTTTATCCAATGCTCACATATAACTCCTTTAATTTAACAGACGTTCGTGGATTAGATGCAAATAATTCAAACGTAAGCAGTAATGATGCTTCCCAGTTCACGTCGTTTAAGTTGAACTCATTACGAAATTGTGCATTACTTTTAACCTATACAGAAAGAATACGAGACAATTCAAATTAAGCTTGCAATTTTTGTACCTCCGGCCGGTGAATGCCCCACTGCAACAAAAGCGCTTATGTTACGCAACAAAAGAAAAGTGACCCAAGTTCAGACTAAAATTGGTGGATCAGTTGATGCAAAAGGCAACACCATCATAAGTATTTGGCCTGGCTCTGACAATTGTCGATCAAGATGAATGACAACTGATGAAGTGTACGCACTTGAAATTACACATTTAGAATTGTGCTTTTTCGGGGATGATGCAGCTGACACCTACTTAGAGTAGAAGATATAAAGATGCGGAGTGTTGTCGAAAATTTAGGCTATTAGTTGGAAAAATATAACCGAGCAATATGATGTCAAGATTATCTATCTTTGTTTCACTATTGCTTTGGAACTAGGATTTCAACGATGATGATGATTCTATGGTGCGCACTCAGTAGTTTGTTTGAACTTAGTTTGATAAAGCACGCCTGATTATGAAGGACATAAAGAATGACAACTCGCATTTTAAATTTTCTGAGTGGTTTAGTAGGTTTGCATACGAGCGAAAATGATTAAGCTATGATCTTATGTAAATTATCATCCTAAGATCTAAGCAAAACTTGTTTGATTGAAACAGGATACCTATGAAAATAATTATTTGGGAGTAATGTGACCCATGGCATTCGGTGTAGTTTAGCAAAACAAGCGAGATATTTATTGAACCAAACACTATATACAATAAATGAAACAACGTTGCACATTCACTGTGAATTAAGTTTTGTTGAAACCATGTACTTGTTCTGCTTATCCTGCAATGATAGCAAAGTAGTATAGGTCGATTGACTGGTATTGAAGACAAGGTCGTACACATACCGCAGTTAATCCGCATCTTAAGACACTATTATTGAAACGATCCACATGATAAAAAACTTCGTACAGGTTAGTTACCAGAGGTAGAATGGTCTGAGTGCCACCATCGAGGAAGAGATATGTGTATATGTATTTCAATATATAGCAGAACTCCCAAACACAATTTGCGGATTTCGCGCTTTCTATTGCATTAACATAGTCAAATCATCAAAATACTTTTTGCCCCAATGCAAGATAACTATTTATCTATAAAATACTTTGAGATAAACTGTATTCTATTGTGTAGCGTAAGCAAAACTGGATGCACCTGGAACGCTGCTGCGTTTTGAGAAATTTCAACTTCACACAGTAGTGTGAGGGAACTTGTCGATCGCCGTTTGGTCAACAAATTTACCAGCACCTCAAGTTAGAATGTTCTTGAAGCTACTGATGTACAAGCAGCCGATCGATATTTATCTGATCCTTTCTTTGACGCTGGTTCAAAACCAACTCTACATTCACAGGTAACAATTTTCGGTGTTTGTATGCAAAAGCTGTTTGGATTAGCGTATTGTCAGAAATTCAGCGCGGATGTTGAGGATAAATATGACCTGTCCATACACGATCGCTAATTTACCTGCACGTCGTTTCTCTAGTGATTTGTGTCTACTTTCGCCGTCTACACTGGGCAGTGAGCCCGTAGAGCATGGGAATGTTACGGCATTTTGGCGCAGATAGATAATGCGTTTGTTTTCTACACATTAGTTTCATTGTTCGATGCACACCGAGTAGCATGCTGTTTATACTACACTCATCATATTTCACAACTATTGTACCCAAGCATAGGCTGAACATGCAAAATTTTTGGATAAAATTATACTTGCTACGAACATAAAGCGACTGATTCGTGAACAGTTAGTTTGAACCATTTCCGATTTTCTACACGTCGCATTATATGGGGAGAAGGGGCATTTCCAAAGAGTTAAAGTCCCTTACGTGTGGTTAACTAGTAGCAACAAAAGTTCGGACTACGTGCTAACTATTCACAGTGTTTGAATATCTCAACGTCTAGAATAATATTGGGAATTACGGCATCTATGCTTTAGTACTCGGTCAGCATTCTGCGAAGTGCATTGACTGTACCTTAATTTCTGACTGACGAAACGATCATTTCGTTCTGATTTCTTATAGAATAAACCAAGTGAAACAGCTTGACGTTTAAGTGACCCATTTTTTAATGCTGTGTTCGAGTACACATGAAGAATATATAACGAATTAAATAATCGAAATCAGGGTTATGTCTAATTTTGTCAGTCATCTAAACTTACTCCGTAATCGGGTAAAAGTAGGACTTTTCTCAAACCGTTAGTACTCAAAGGTGAAATCACACTGAGCAACTACTGTGAATTTATTGCAAAAGGCCCCTGCATCCTGTATGAAGCATATGAAACACACACATAAGTTGCTGGTAAGTAGCAGAATTTCAGTTGCAATATTGTTAAGTTTTCATTCCATTAATTTCAAACTCCTAGTTTCAAACTGCTATGAATGTAGCGTCGAGTGTGTGGATGATATCACCTCGCAGGCTTGCCACTGTCAGTGACAGTAGAAGATAGGCGGTGCTGTATCCCAGTTAATTTACAAAGTATGTTGCACAGCCTATGTCCACCATGGGTCAGTGGCTTCCGTTGCTCGATAGTTGGCAACAAGACTGAACCTTAAATTTGTGCGACGGTGTACCTACCTCCTTGACCCGTTGAGCTATAATGGGTTGTGCTTCCGGGGCAGCTTGAGAGTTACTGCTACCAAGTTGGGCAATAGTGAGAGGTCAGAAAATCTCAGTCTCCGGGAACTCCAGGTTCAGGATTTCAAATGGGATGACGTCTATTGCTGTAACTCGAAATCATTGCTACCTCCCCGCCTTGCAGACAGATTTTTGAGCAAAGGCTTTGGATGAGTTTGCTAATCGTCCTCCTGCCTAGGTCTAGGCGTCCTGGCAGTACCTCAGCCCACATAAAACCATGACATATTCTTCAAACATGAACATCATCCTGCATCGGCCGTCGCGCTACGGAACTTTTCCCTTAATTGACAACAAATTAAGTGCCAATGGAGTAGAATCATCTGCAGCCACCATCACACCGCACCTATCGGACGTCTATCGGAAACCGTCCGTTATAAGGCCACGCTAACCCGCTTCCATGGGGGCATGCATCGGTCGCACTATAAGACAAACAGGTCAACAGGCTGCAATCGTACGCATCTTGGATACACTAGGTATCGATGTATGTTGTGTGTCCGAAACTAGGATCAATGACCCTAAAGGGGTTATTCAATTAACTGCACCCAGCTTGTCCTCTCGTTATTCGTTGCAAGCATCTGGAGACGTCGATGCAGCACTCACGGGTCAAGCTGGTGTATGAATCATTCTAAGCTGCAAGGCTGAGCCATTGTTGGTTGATTAGATTCCGGTGAACAGCCGTTTATGTGCTGCCCGTTTGACGACAGCAGCTAAGGTGGATTCATGAAGAAGTACAAAATGCGGTTTGTTTGTGATTTCCGCCTACGCACCCACCGACTGCAGTTCTAATGCTGTCAAGTTTATATTCTATTACGAACTAAACGAGGTACTACGTAGTGCTACTAGTTCAGATAGTATAAGACTTGCGGGGAATATGAACACACAAGTAGGGCGTCTGAGCAATTCAGAAGCTCAGCTGGGGGTTATTATGTGCTCAACTCCGAACGCACTGACAACGGTGAGCGTCTGCTGCAACTATGCGCAGAACACTAGTTGTTTCTGAGTAGCACTGTTTTTAGACACACCAGATCCCAAAGAGGCACTTGGCGTCCTCTTGTAGCTGGCCAGTGTTGGACCCAAATTGACCACGTAGCCATAGGTTACAGATGGCGTGGTTCCATCCTGGATTGCCGCTCGTTCTGGAGTACCTGAGTCGACTCTGATCATGTCTTGGTACGCTATCGTTGCGCCATGAACTTTACCAGGAGGCACACCAAGCGTCTCCTCCTATTGACAACTGAGAAATTATCGTAGACCTCGGTCAAGCAAGCATAGCATGACGCAATGCGTAACGAACATTCGCTGTCTTGTCCTAAAGACACTGGGCTTCAGTGGAATAGGATCACGGTGGCCAGGCACTATGCAGAAGCATCTGCTTTTGGCAATGTCAATCGTCACCGCCCCAGTCTCTGGATATCCGTGAGTTTGGTGAATCTGTTGGAATTTAGAAGAAACCTCCCGGTTGACTCTGAACACAACGTAAACAAACGGGTTATTAGGCGCACACTTAGGTGGAGCCTACGTGCTGACAGGGAAGCCTGGTGGACCTGTAGGGTTCAAGAAATGGAGGAGGCAGGAGCAATCGGCCATTACCGCAAGCTCTTCTAGCTAAACCGCACGACTGGTCCAGAAAACCAGGTGTCAGTAAGATAATCAGAGACAGCGCGGTGCATTGATACACAATATTGAGCGTCGTATGACTCGATGGGCGAAACACTTTCAAGATAAGTTTAACTGACTCCCTGCTCCCGGACCCCTTCCTACACAGGTGATGCAGGTTGAGCCACGGACGGTTAATTTGAATCCTCCGTCAAAGGACGAGTTCTGAAACGCGGTCACAGCCCTCAATCCTTTTCGTGCCGCTGGCCAGGATTCCCTCCCACCTGAAATTGTTTAACAATGGAAGTGAGGTCCTCTGCAAAGCACTAACCTCACTATTCGAAGGTTATGGAAGGAAGAGAATGTCGCGGCTAACTGAAACGAATCGATTAAATTGGCAATATACAAGAAGGGCATTAGCACAGACCGTTCTATTTACATGGGTATTAGCTTAACACTAGTTGTGACAAAAGTACTGGCCTAGGGTCTCGTTCGTCGCATCACTGTGGATCGGGAATCTCGGAATAGGGGAGAACAGGCCAGTTTTGCTCAGGACGTGGCTGTATAGACCTTATGTTCGCTTTGCGGCGGGTACTAGAGCAGCGCTACGCAAACCGCAGACGACAATAGCCGTTTTCCTTCACTCCAAGGGTGCGTTCAATTCAATCAATCGATCGATGCTGTTCGAAATACTTTCGCAGAAAGGTTTTCCCACCAAGTATGTGAAAATGCTTCGTGCCCTATACTAGAAAATTACGGGCAGTTTCAGCTTCTACGATGGCCTATCGGACAGCTTTCCGACTACAAATGGCGTTCGTCGGTGTTGTCCGATTTCCCCATTTTTGTTCAATTTCGTCGAGCATTCTATCATGGAGTGTTTCCTTGCGGAATCTCACGATATGGTCGTTGAGGTGCTACCTGCTGAAAGATTAGTTGCTCTTGATAATGCGGACGATATCCTCTTGCTTTCTGACGGCGTTGCGGCGGCACAATCAACCCTGAATAGCCATTCAAGAGTGGTCTCATTATTTCGTATGTGTTTGCACCTCAAAGTCTAAAGAGTAGCTACAGAAGAACTATCTACTTTCTGGCTTCTTGACGCTTGCTAACGAGGAACTCGAGGTGGTTGATCAATACATTTATCTTGGCAGTTGCATCAGCAACGATGGGGGCACGGAAACTGACGTCAGCTCTCGCATTGCAAAAGCCAGATATGCCTACTTGAACCTTCAACATCTTCCGCGACAGAAGGGAATTTCCCGCCGTCTGAAAGGCTGTGTATATACAAGGCCACAGTGAGGGCTGTTCTGCTGTAACCTAGTGAGATTTCGCCCCTTCGGTCTGAAGATCTGAGGCACCTTCAAGTATTTGATCATCGTTGTCTGCGAAGCATCGCTGTTGTCAGATGGCACCAGCTTGTCCGCAAGGATGACGTGTGTAGGCGAGTACTAGGTAGTGATAATCATGCTAACCCCTAGAACAACAGATAGCACTGAATAAGTTGTGTTGGCTCGGGCACTTGCTACGTACGCCTGATCAACGCTTACTTAGGAGGGCCATGTTCAGTCTACTAGGTGTAGGGTGGCGCAAGGCTCGAGGCGGACAGAAGTTGACTTGGCAGCGGCAAATGAAGTCACTGACTACCAAACTGGGTGACATTGGTGCGTCTCGCCTTCCAGTCTGGAGTCCACGTGACTCGCCTTGTGTCTGGCTCGAGACTTTACAGGACATGTTTCGCAACCGACACCAGTGGCGCATCTGCTGTCGATTCCTAATCGGATTGCCTGTTTAAAGTGTGGTTGATGCTGAATTATCTATGGGCTAGTGGCTGATTATGACACGTGGCAGTGAAAGCCGCAAAGAAGCTGTCTCGCCGATGCCGCCTTATGATTGCACGATAGCCAGCTGTTTGTGACGGTATATTGTTAACGCAAAGTGTAGCCGCCTTTAGCCTGAATGTTTGCTTAGGGCATTAAGGTTTTCCGGTAAGTCTTCCTTCTCCACCTCTTCCTAATCTTTACATAATAAGTCCACATGTTTGTATGGCAGCGAAGCATCAGTTCAAATGGCTGATGTACTGCTGTTGATGATGATGATGATATTGATGACGATGTGGATGACGGATGATGATGACGATGATGACGATGATGTTGATGATGATGATGATGATTTGGCACCTGCCTCTAGCGGTCATGTGTTCCATCCTCCCTGGATGACCGCGAAAATGCGCACCACTGGCGAGCCTCGATAGGGTGAAACGCTACTGGTGCTTTGCCGGACTAGGCTGTGCTATGTAGCTTGTGAACTACTGAGACGAAAACCTTAACAAATTTACGGGTAAATTTTTGCCGAGGTGACTGAGCGATGTATATACCTACACGTTGCTCAGCGCCAAATATTTAAGCAATGTCACACAACGAGTTTATGCAAAATATGGTTTCGATGATATTGACGTAGTCCCCATGTTTTCGTATAGGGAAATAGCGGTGGAATAAAGCCGTTGGCTTAATTCAATTAAATCACCCCTACCTTCGTACGGCCACATCTGCTGCTGTCAATTAATGCCTTGCAATCAACAGTTTGGAAAAGATATGTTCGCGTAATGTTGGTTATATGGAGACTGGAAATGCACACTTTCCTTCATTGGTCTTTATGAGGGCACCATCCAGTCAGCATGACAACATTTGCACAAGTACAATTTGCTTGCACTTGACCAAAAGTTTGTCTTTTACAGTGATGTAAACAAGATACATTGAGTCGTGAATAATTCATTAATGTCTGGCTTTTGTGCATTTAACAAATTCACAGCCAGGTAATTTCCAACTTTTACACAGTTTTTGGGATAGCTTGGTTTGTTCCACCGTATTATACAGCGAATAAAATCAACCTAAAGGTGAAAACCACATGCTTATCAAGAAGAAGCTTTTCCCCATAAAATGTGGGTTTTACTTTCTAAGGTTAAATTATGCATACAAACACATCATGTAAAAGTTTGGCCGCTAATTTACTGTTTCACATGTAAACCAAATTGGATTTTCATCTATTTCGCTACTGTGTGAGTGTTATATCGGTTTGCAAGGCTAATACGTGAGTACACTCGTATAGCTGAAGCTAACCTCCTCGTAAAACACAGCGCAGTTGCAACAATACCATGTTCTAAACTACTGTTACATTAACGCCGTGACGCTTGTAATACATAGGATACGGTATATGGAAGAACAGTGAAGTTTAGGAGGAAATCGCAGGACAATTTGGCAAGATTAATGGGCTACAAATGCAAAATGCCAACGACGGCAGGGTCGGAAATCTGTCCAGCTGAACACAGTGACGCTGAAATTCTAGCAGTCATCATAGCGATAATCTAATATGTTTAAGTCGCCGGCTCCAGTTGGTTTTGTTCCGGATTAGAGAATCTTATTCAGGCCAACAGTTTTTAAGAATGGATGAAAACGCAATTAAGTTGCAATCTTAGCACACTAGGATCAACAGCTGTTTACCACAAAGAAGAATTCAAGCTGATCCTTAAAGGCTGAGGAAACCATCATTATCCGTCTGGCAGATAAGAGGCATATTACTTTTAGATTGGAAACAAGAGATTATTTTGCAAAGTCGTGAAAGCTGTTTGACTAGAGTGAAACCTATCGCTACTTGGAAAACTACCCATTGGAATCCTAGACGTATACAAGAAGACAGTTGATATTCTTCAAGATTTGAAGCAACTCACATAGGAATAACATGCTAGAATGTAGGTTCTTGATTCAAAAATATCTCGATTCTACAACCCTTCCAAGGTGCATAATAGTGGTTTATCACTCCAGCGAATCATGTGATTCCTCGGTGCGCCCAACTACAACTTGGCTAAATAATTAGGGATGCAACTTAAACATCTGACTAGTGGATTACAACCTTCTATAAAAAGTACGCATCAATTGTCAATGAAACTCAAAGGCCTAATAATCAACTGTGATGAGATAGTTGTGTCCATCAACGTTACTGCACTGTTCACTTCCGACGATTAGAAGTGATGAAAGGAAACTTCAGAGAATGCTTGTATGATAGCGTTGGAAAAGGTGAAAGCTGACTACCGATAATATAAGCAAGCCACTAGACATCAGCTTTAAAAAATTATTTAAGCACAATAAAAAATATTAGGGGGCCTCAGTGTGATCCCCCTCTTTATGAACCTTCTGCAGAGGTTGTTCTGCGAACGTTATAAAAGAATCTGTCGTTATCCATGAGCCTGAAATTGTGAATCCGGTATCTATAAGACGTGTTAATTATGCACAAATGCAGCCAAATTCAAACCGCACAAACCTTGTTGAACAATGTGATAGATAACATTCCCCTCAGACTGGAATTAGAAATGGAAAACGAATACCTATATCTGGCGTGCTGGTTACTAGAACAGCAGACCATGTTGTACAAACATTCGTTTACAAGAAAGACTCGCAAGCGGATCACTTCCTAACTTTGAACAGCTATCATGAAACAGGTTACTAAATCATCTGCATGCAGACCCAGTTCCGCAGAATAGAATCGTGCTACAATAGTGCGGAAGCACAAATAGAAGAATAAAAAGTACTTGATTACATTATTTTTGCGCAAATTATATTCACACAGTTTAATCTGCACATATGTAGAATGCATGATTACAATTGCCACAGCTGTACCAACGACATCGAAACGGATGGCTTTGCCAATATCAATAAAGTATCAGAAATAACCGCTCCAAACCTTAAAACGCGCTACTCTGATGGTAACTCATATACAATCGGCAATGTGGAAGGAACCTTGTCTATACCGGAAGGGGAAATGAAAGCGCCAGGTCATCTGAACTTTGTTTACAGGATGCAATTTGTGGGTCAAACAGGGAGAAAATTAACCACAAGGATATAGAACACAAACGGGCCTGTAGAAACGATTATTCATCACTACTGTCCTTGCCAAATATTGATAAGGGATGACACAATTTTACTGGAAGGAAAATGAGGTTCTAGCACAGTGAGAGATAAGAAAAGGAAGGGAATTCAAAAACATGCGCATTTACTTTCACCCAGCTTACTGGTAACTGTAAAAACAATATTTGGGCGGATCATTAACCACATCAGAACAGGAGATTCGGGTATTGAAATTTTTCAGCTTACAGAACAGAACAAATTCGAAACTTCAAAACAACGCATCCATTAAGCAGATAGATTTCATTGACATAGACGCACAAAACAAGGTTTTGTCCATGTTGGAGGCACATTTAATTTAATCAACAGAGTAGATAATGAAGTTCAGGAACGCTTTGAACGTAGCGTTGCGTGAATTGAACGAACACGAGTTGGGTGTATCAGACACCTTCCCCACTCACATTGAGCCGTGAACATCTACACTATAGACAACTACGTGGCAATAACCACTTGATATCCTCGGATCTAGCATTTGTTGGCCCAGCTGTACACTGACTCAGCCATTCTTCAATCTGTTATGGTTTAACGATGCACATAATATGTCTGTCCGTTGAGTGTTGGGGTCGACTCCGGTGATCTGCACCGAAACGGTGGGAGCATGTGCTTAACTGCTTAACTGCTAAAGCAGAACGAAGTATTGAAGCTTTCTGAATCCCTGTACCTGAATACGGAAATTACCTCAAATATCTGAATGCTGACCTTATGGTTGACAACAGAAGCGTGCCCTGGACAAAGTCAGAACTCACAGTGCGATGGTTACCTAGATATGTGGTAATGTCTGATGCAGCTAAACGACTCGTGTCAAATGTGAAATTGCGCACACTCTTTGCACAGTTGGCGAAGTGGATACGTCGCACTGCCTGCACATTATTGTGTTGAGTGTAAGTATAGTTCTTGCATTTAGATCTGTACCCAGTGAACGCTGTTGCTGTCTTAGTGTAAATTAAACGGTAGACAAGCATTGAGCTTTGGGATAACTGATGTGAATTGCAGTCTGCTAACCGCATTACCTGATATATCTGGGGCACTCAATATGCCAACAGTTGATTGCAGTCAAAGGAGAAATGCTAATTCTCTGTGGCGAGTGCATAGACGAATGCGACGAAGACTTCGTTGTTTGAATTTGCGGTTTTCATAAGGTCAAAAACCGCACTACTAACGTAAGTGGAATCAACGGACGACTCAGGATGTCTCGCTTAGCACTGTATACCTTAGTCGCCGCAACAAACACAGTATAACTCACAGTACTCCTCTCCGTGGCAAACAGCTACACCGAGACCTGAAATGGTTCACTGGTGAAGGTCGATTGCGTTATATATGACTATATCACCAACGACGGTCTTCCATAGAAAGTGCATCCTGAAGGACTATGACACTTTGAGAAGCTCAGTGTAGTCTGCACAAAATAACAATCAGTAAAATGACTTCTTTTATAAGAAAGGTCGTTTTATAGTAGCAGCTGCTTGCAATGAATCAGATACCAACTCGGCAAGTACTCAGAACCATACTTCGTCTGTCACCATTACAGGCACTGCAATAAAGATACTGCTTGTAACGAATCCTCATGATAAAACTATGGTCTTAAACTCCGTCGGTGGTCAACAAACGTTTTTCACCGAGGGTCAAATTCTCAACAGAATACACCGCGGGCCGGAATAGTTTTCGGCCCGATGCTTGCAGGCAGAAATACAACGCACTTAACAAGTGGTCAAACGAACTAAATCATTTCGTGTTAAAGTTGTGTGAGGGACGTGGAATCAACAAATAAACAAAAATATATTTTAGTTATTAATCTTTATAAATATTAGCTACATACACACCAAGTGGTTAGCTCAAACGCTTCGTGCATACATATGGCTGACACAAAGTAAACAACCAACTGGTTAATGAAACTTGTGAAACTATAGATTAGCTTTCACACCTCATAAAAGTTTGTTTTGAAATGCTTGAAACAAATTAATGAAATGAACTTCATGTGTTTATCATTTAACCTCGTTCGATGAATTATATCGCAAACTTAATTTATGAAACCGCTTGCTCAGAGCTATGATGTGTTCCAAAAATTAATGACATATAAGTAACAAAATATTTTCCAGTAAATTCAGAGCAAGGTAGGCAGCGGTAAATTCCAATAACTTGTCCTTAACTTGCTTCGGTTTCAACAAGTTAGTAGCCAGAAAATCAATGATTTACAAACTAGTTTAACTAGAACATTCTCGAGAATGTACTCAAAGCAATTCTGGAAAATAATATTACTGCTCTCGGTATTGTGAGGATCTGCAAATCTTACTACAAATGCCTCGTTAGATGACATGTAAATTTTTTTCGGAAACCAAGCAAAACAGTCTCGGTGATCGTAAGGCTAAACTCCTTAAAACATTACAAAGAAGAAAACTTATATTTTAGCTGTGAAATAGGTTGATGCTATTTTTAGAATTCACACATCATGTCCTTCTTTCATTTAGGTATTATGATCAATTTATTCTGCTAGGATGTAATGTCAACGATAAATATCAAGTTTCATTACCAGTTAGGACTTGAAATTGAGGAAGGCAGTCATGTCTTTTCGATTGTTGTAAGAAGGAAACATTGTGCCACCGCAAAGCAGCCTGCTTAGGGATGTGAAATAAGGCAAGCTACAGTTTCGTCGGTGTTATCTTTTAGCAAAGACTGAGGCTGAGGGTGATTGAGAACATGCCTGCAAATGAAGTTAACATAAGAAATGTCCAAGTTTTGCTCACAATTTGCGAGTCGGTGTAGGATGCAGTCTACGAATAGAGCAATCTGGATGTGTAAATCTCCCAACCGAAGACTGATCCGTCTCCCCAGACACAATCTCAGCCCCGCCATGTTCTCCCTATCAACAGTTTTGAGAACTTAATCAAATTCACTGGAAGGCGTAAACGTTTATAAAAATTTTGCAGTTTCAAGTTAATGTCCTTTGCTTTTATGGTTCCGTACATGCTTTCGACCGATGCCAAGTTATCCGTTAAAATACACTTCGAAATGACATCGCGATAAACACAAGAAGTTGCGATCTAATCGAGAGATCAGTAGATGCATCTAACACCAGATAATATCGCACAACTTTTTCAGGTTTCCCGTGTTTATGCATCACTATTTTCCTCCAATTGCTTCTGTTCTCCGTGAAACTAAACTAGTCAAGTAATTTACAGTTGTAAACAAATCTGATTTCTAAGGACAAGAATCATTCAAAACTTTCACAATAAGCTCATTAAGTTCGCAAGAGCAAGCATTCTTATCCAGTCCGTAATTTTTGCACTGTGTCATATTTGGCATGGGTGAAAGCCTTTATCCAAATATAATTTAGTGAGTAGAATTCATCACTTTTGAAACTTGCTTTACTTAGACTCATATTTCTCCGAGCGATGTTTGGATCGCAGTATAATAAACAACATCTGCAGTCGCTAGTGAAAATTTGTGAACCATATGGAGCGGCTTAATCCGTGGGATAATGGAAGGACATATGAATCCAAGCTCGGCTTGTCAGTAGCTGGCTTGTTTAGCAGTATTCTACGACGTTGCGCGTCACTAGCAACCTATGCGGTAATATGTGGTGTGTAGCCTTTTGCATAGGATATGAACGTCGTTCGACAAAAAATAAACTGAAAATATCTGCAGAAGTAATTTGGCATTGCTAATATCGGGAGTCATACAGACAAAGACGTAATGAACGGATGAAAATGAAATGACCAGATACGGCCAGGGACGTTAAACTCTCGTGCATTTCACAAGTACGCAGATAAGTTATGGGGCCGAAATCGGTTGGATAAAGCAAAAACAAGTGTAGAACGTTGAAGTTCAGTGAGGAGAGAAACAAAGGGAAACGTTGACGGAGACTAAGGTAGAGTGAGCATGTATATATATACCTATTTATATATATGCATGTGTCATTAAGTTCTTATCAGCTGAAAATTTCAGTTCGGTTAGAGGTATATACTTCTTTTGCAGCACGAGGAACATAGCTAACCTCAGCAACGGTGTCAAACAAGTAGTATACATGTGTTAACTAATCGAAGTCATAAAGTAGGTGACTATAAAATTATCCAGACTCAGCTGTGTCCATTGTTGGCTATTGTGATGTCTTCAAGCTGTGAGTTGCAGATTCCCTCCGGATGCGTAAAACTAGGTCGACCCTTTCTAGCACCATCTCAAAAACGGTGATTACACTAACTGAACTAACTTACCGAAGTCCCGAGAGGGCTAAGTCTATTTAACAGAGCTCGTGAAGTGTTTATACCAGGATAGAGGTTCATACTCCAAAACGCGAGCTCCAGATGCAAAGGCCTTTCTTTTCTCTGTTAAATATAGGCATACTTATTAGAGTGGTTGGTCGTCGCTTCGACGGATTCTTACAGAGCATTTTTAACAGAGCACTCCTAAACCATATCGGCCACCTCGATCAGTATCTCCAAAGAGAATTCTTCTGTGAATACAGCAAGGAGAGCTGAACTGTTAAGTCGAAAGTATTTCGTCCACGGCAGCCGCAGGATACCGTCGTCCAAGTCCGTGTAACCGACCAAAGTTTATGTGTACCTAAAGGGTAGTGACTGCCTGCGATCACCTAACTCAACACCGAAAATAATTTGTCTAATTCCATCATTATAAGAATCCGTTGTAAGCTTTATATCTGTGGCTATGGTCTTGTCGTATGGCGCAAAATAGATGAGGTTACTTGTCATATGGACATAAAATGTGCAGTAAACTGTGCGGACCCCAATAAGTGGGAAGTAATGCGATGGATAGGGAAGTGGACTTGCGGTTATAAAATGCACACATGAGAATTAGATAAATCGAAGGCAGTAAACTGTAGACAAAGAAAATGCTCAGAACATTACAGGAAACATGGTTCGACACTATGATTACATAAAGAGAATATGCTTCGAATTTAAACAAGACAACGGTGTGTTCAAATATGCAGTGCAAAAAACTGACTCCAAACATCTAAACCGAAAAGGGAGGCGAGGTTTTAGTCAGCACGATGATTCCGTATGGGACTGCCGGTGATCGATGCCCGACGTAAATAGACCGCCAAATGACAACACAAAATGCATAGGTAAACAAGATGATGATTCTACACGCTTGGAAGATTACCATGTACTGAAAAATAAATAAAGTAGACGAGACTAGGTAGGTGTAAGTAAAACGAATGCATTGTACGAGCACTGCAGACTAATCACTCAATCATGACCACCCCGCAAAATAATCACTAATAATTGCTTTTCCGCCTCATCAGTCTCCACGTTGCTAATAAGTACCTACCCAATGTCGCCATCCGATGGCAATATTATTTGCAATGTATCCAAACAACGTCCTTGTCTAATGGTTCCATAATGGTTTCGTTGCTATTTGGTCGACAACCTCCACAATAGTGCTCATCCAGGCGTAAAAGCCACCGTTAAAATTATTTGTAAACGATCTCTCTTGCATAGCAAACAACGCTACACGAATCGCTGTGCACCTAAGTACAACCCTGTAGTAGGCACTTATCTACTCTAAATGACCGTTTCCTCCAAGTTCCACTCGTTTCACCTACGTCCATCTGGCCAGAGTTTGCGTGTTTGCACCGTCTACGTGAATGGTCAGCATCCTGACCATTGTAGACCGCTCCACATGTTGACCTGAAGCTATTTCGACTCTCGGTGTTGCAGCCAAAATATTTGCAACATATTTTTCCGGACATTGGATCGCTGTTTGTTAGGTCAGACCAAAGTCAAATGCGCACAGAAACGAAACAAACTGACTTGTTCGGGAAGGTAAGTGCGCAATTTCCCCAAGTAACCGTGTGCCTCGTATCAGAACAGTCTCAGTTACAAGCAGACTAGTGTTTTCTGTGTTTCAGAACATTTGTTACTACCGCTTGTTTCATATCACTCGCACGACCCGTGATGCTTTGCGATCGATAAATTCAAATTAGCATTCAGCCGTGATTTGAACTGGAATCAGTGTGTTTTCATACCCACGTCGGTCCGTGCAGTGTTTCGCAAATATTATTCTCGTCCGGTGCGTTGTCTTTTGACTCGCGTGGCGCAATCTAAGAAGCTGTTAAGTCGAACCCCTGTGGTCACATCACAGTTCCCAGATGTCTTGTAAACTAACTACAGATTGCAACCCTTGGTTTTATCTAGCACCAATTTGCAGGCATTCCAATTGCAACAAAGACATCATATCCTAAATAACTTCTACAATCCAAGTTACAAGGATGAGATCCAGCGTATCCACAGATAGCGCAAGACGTCCGTTATTATGGGCGATGCATTCAGTTAAACCGAAGCCTTACCGACGGTACTACTGAGCATCCGCACAGCAATCAGTACCGCAATTCAAAGTTCTGGCGCCAAATTGGTCTTTGGCGAAATCCTGCAAATTTTATCAATTTGTTTCCGTGCTCCAAACTTATTGTGCTACCACTTTCTTATGCCCAACAACTTACTGCTAAACTAGGACTATCACGACTGTTCGAACCAACGGAACCCAACACCTACAACATTCATTCACAATGACTTACAACCGTGATTAATAGTCTTTTTGTGATGCTGGCATTTGCGGACCGTTGTAATGCCGATACAAAGGGTCATTTAAATTAATTCAGCGTTAAAAGCGGTTACGCGTTATCAACCACTACGTTAAACGCAAAACCTTTAGCATAGAGTGACCAATGCTCGCTTATTCCTTTTACGAGTACAATCTCGGGGAGGACATTAGGTCACCGGTCATCTCATTGCAAACGAACTACGTCAACTGCCTATTTATCGACTTCGTGACGTGAAGCAATTCCGAGATATGCATCGTCCACGGCAGTTGGGCAAAAGTAGACTGGGTGGTCTGGGCCAGTTCACTGGTTGACGTGCCTAAGCGACTGATATACTTTTACTTTTTCCGTACTTGCATATAACTTGTAAAACTAAAACATAAGGGAAGCTTTAGGAAACACAAAACCCTTTTTATTCTATAATTGCACTCAGTGGGCTCTTGGCTGTTCTTTTAATGTAGTGATTTGCTTATACCAAAAGTCTTCTACCTAACTTCTTTTCATAGCTCTGATCCCCAAACTATTGAACAACACCGGATAACATGTGAGTAAAGGATGCGTGAAAATACACATAGTTTTGTGCTTTTTGGCAACCTTTAAGGAGGACAAGCGTTGGAAACCGCTATGGTCCGATGGCATTGCTGCTCCCCAGAAGCTGTAACAGATTTCAGCAAATGGTCAGCAGAAGACTGGCCGGCAACGAACAGTCCTCAGATAGCTCAAAGCGTCATCCACGGTTTCCTCCTAGGATGATGGCCGGATAGCAACTGGTGATTTTCATGTATGATGTATAAACGTGACAAATTGTGATTCATTTTGCACACAGAAAAATTAGGCAATTTGTCTGTCACATGTTGCTACGTTTGTTTATTTACATATATCCAGAAAGCCGTTAGAACGCTAAATTGGACGTTCATGGAACCCACATTTTCCTCACGTAAGTTAACTTCTCTGGGTGCCCGTTAGCCTAGCAAGCTTGGATGCTTCGGCAATAAACGTATTTAGTGCCTATTCCATTCGTTTTTACCTTTGCTGGTTGTGCGTTTATGTCGTCTGTCCCTCGATTGCACCAGAGTTAGCCAACAAATTTCGCAAAACCCAGGGGACCTCTAACTCATCGTAGCTAGACACTTACAATTTGATGTCTACTACTTAATC
This sequence comes from Dicrocoelium dendriticum, assembly GCA_944474145.2. Classification (NCBI taxonomy): domain Eukaryota; kingdom Metazoa; phylum Platyhelminthes; class Trematoda; order Plagiorchiida; family Dicrocoeliidae; genus Dicrocoelium; species Dicrocoelium dendriticum. The sequence continues at coordinate 10,012,089 of OX104059.1, forward strand.
ATAACATTTAATTTACGCTAGCCCCGCTGTCTAGTTTTTCTCTAATACGACCTAACTGCATTGCAAAACAAAAGTCGTGTGCACGTTTTTAGCTGTAACTTTTTTGCAGCCTCCTCCATCCAATACGTGAAAAGCAAGCTTCTTTTTCAGATCATGGGTTCTGACCGTGTTCTACCAATTAACAGCGGCCTGTGCAACTTCTAAGTGTTTTAGCACGCAATGAATGCTAGCTAGCTTTGTCCAGAGATTTCCTCACCCATTCATCTCTAAGGCAAGTGGTCCGCAAAGCTAAAGCACTTCACACTATAGGCACATGGTTGCACAGCACAACAGTAATTCAGCTACTGCCCACATAAGTTTTACCTGTCATTCCATGATTCCGCGTGATTGATAGCATTCAATTCCCTAGCTATCGACCCGTTAACATGTGATTAACCATCGCAGGTAGCACTGTACAGAAATGCTGGTATATAATATGTAAATTAGATATCACTTAACAGTCGCCCTAGGCCGATCAATATAAAATTGAAAAAGTTAACATGGAAAGTGTTCGTAAAATAAAGTACAAAATAATAAATTCACATGATAACAAGCATACATTCTGTTGGTTAGAGTTAGAGACTACATCTTCTGGCTACTTTAGGTATGCCTTTGGCGAACAAAATTAGCTAATTACTTGCAGTTGAGGCGGTGGGTCTTTGAGTCATTTAGCGAATTTAAATTTAAAATTATTGTTAATTCGGGACCAGAAACATCCTACGCCATGAATAAGAAGAGATAATCGAGACATTCCAGCCGACTGCGTTGTCAAAGTTAACCGCAAACTCCGCAGTTCGGCGTCATGCCTGAGTTCCAGCAGCAGTCGATAAGTGTGTTTGGCCTCCTGCAAGTTTTGATAAGCCATGGTATTTCTCCCGGAAAACACCCAACCAGTTAATTCGCAATCCTTGGGAATTAAGTATTAGTTGCTGAGACAGATGGGAAAAGGCCCACAACACCATCTTATAGCCTACGTCGTAGAGTCTGGATTACAGTATGAGGTTAAATCTAATACATTTTTCAAAGTTGTATGGCGGAGAAAGGAAATGTCTGTAGTATATGTAGCCAAGCCTTATGAGTGCCGTTAATTGGGAAATGCCGACATCTTCAGTTGGTTTAAAGTGAGATCGCCTGTGAGTTGGATACAACCGTAGCGCCTCGCCCTTGCGTCCACATCGGAATTCCGGCTTTGCTGACTCGCGGGTTTTTCAGGTCCCGCCCGAACGGCCCGATTTGTTTGCTTTGGCTTTTGGTTGTCACAGTTTGTTTCATTATTCGTGTTGTTATCAGCCTATTCCTGAGCTCATCCTTTTGTTAATTAGCTGCCAACCACCCCGGATCCTGCTCCAGCCCAAAACCACTGACACCGAATGCAACGTTCGGCTAGTCGTCATCACTTGTCAGGCGCGATAAAAATCTGCCGTTCCATTGTCCCTCCCTGATATGTGGCTTTTCGATAAGTCTTATTCTCGTAAGCGCAGCACCCACCTAGCCAACTTGCATCTAGAGTTTTGGAGGACAAAATCCATTTCAATGTGATCTGTTTCGACGTGAAAGCTTTGACCCAGTAAGTAAGCCCGCCATTTGTCCAGCGCCCAAACTATTGTCAGACACTCCTCCTCGACTGTTACTTACTTGCGTTATGATGCGGTTAAAATTCCGCTAGCGTATTCAATCGTCCCCAGTTTTTGCTTCAGTATCGCACTGATTTTGATGTCACTTGCTCTGTGGTCACCGTGAACCTATTTCCGGCGATCGTCAATTTTAAACTAAGACCTTGTCTTTCCGTTTCTTTCTAAATGTTGTCAAACACACGCTGAGCTTCTGGCGTCCATGTTAATTTCTTCCTGTCTCTTAACAGATAGTGTAACGGTGAGGCCAAACGGTTACGATTCCTGGCGAATTTACTGTAATATCCTGCGCAGACCAGAAATGTCCTATGACTGCGCTTCGAGGTCGGAACTGGGGTATCTCGAATTGTCATTATTTTCTCCGGCAAACGCTTCAGCTCAACCTGACCCACTTTGTGACCAAGCTGTGTCACGGGCGTTTTCCGGACTTGAGATTTAGGACCAATTCTCCGTAATCCCGACTGCTGGATCCTTTGCAACAATGCTTCAAAATGACGATAGTGTTCTGCTTTCGATTCGCTGCTGTTGAACGTGCCGCTATAAAGCACAACCCGTTGTTCGCATTTTCACATTCTTCTAACCAGACTTGAACTTGACACATGTTTATCCTTTGCATTTGGCTAATCGAACTATATCCGCGATTTTCTCCTTGCTTCCCTTCTGAAAGGTACTCGGAGGCTTACGCCTGTGATCACTCAGCCAATTATATGACTGATTCAACGCAAGTTCAGTTATAGAGATTCTTCGAAAATTTTGCACTGAAGAACTTGGGGAGGGAATCGGAGGAACATTAATTAGCTGGTGATATTTCCAGGATCTTCTAGTGTAACAAGATATCGGAAGTAACGACATTGTATTTTGAAGAACCTATTGAATTTGCAGTATAGGCTTTGCGGACATTTCCACAGTTCTGGCAATGTTACAGGTATTTTAAATAATCTTGCTCGTCGGCCTACAGCTTATTCCAAATATCCCTGTGATGCCGGATCCAAGAAAAGTATTTTTCTTGCACTGCCTTAGGTGAGTAAACTAAGCTGGAGCGTACATCGTGAATTTTCCAGAGACAATGTGTAAACCCTGTTGTCTTGTTTGCTTGCTGATGAAGGCTTCGTCAATCTGGCTGATATTAAAATATTGGTAACAAAAACGTATATTCAGCCAACTTTAAGGCACTTGAGCGCCTCGTGGAATTACCACTGCTTCCCACACGATAGAGCAAGGCATTCAAATCTCTTTACCAACTAACAAAAGAGAAGGTGAGATTTTTCTCTCTAAATCTGAGACGCTTTGTTGAACGCGCATTCAAAAACCAGAATCGGGAAGCGCATGATTAGCTTAGTTTGGATCATCTAGCTCATCATCATTATAAAACTTTTTTATAGGTGAAAACACGTAAGCTGCTGTGCCGCAGTACCGAAGAAAAGAACATAAACTTACAAATGGTGCACGCCGGTTGAACTACTGGTAATGGATGGCTGTCGTTTCGGAAAGCTCCCAGCTGGTGACTGTGCAACCAAACACTTTTTATGTAAAATTTAGATTACGCTAAGGAAACAGGTTTTGGAAATTTTGAACAAGGGCGTACATACACCGTCTCCCACACTGGAGTTCATATCACGCCCAGCCAAGTAATTGGGAGAGGTTGTGAAATCAGCGTAGCAACTTGAGCATTTGTATGCAGCTACGAGTGTCAATGAGTTGTGTCAAACGAAGGAATCTACTAATCACCTAGCGCCCTACTGTCGAATTAGGCAGATGCCAAAAGCAAAGTGGCTTGCCTCGCCGTCAATTCAGCACGACTGCCAATATCAGTGATTGCAACTAACGGCGTTGGTCTTGAAGTAGTTCGTTCAATGTGCTAGCTGTATCAACTATACATTTTGCGGTTGACTTCCTCGCGTTAGTAGTTTTGCGGACTAATCGGCTCAAATTTCGTTTGCTACTAGAGCTAAATGCTCTCTGTTTCGAAGGCGTACCGTTTCAACCGTCGCAAAACCTTCCAAAATTATTCGGTAAATTTGCTGGCAGTCGAGCAGAAAGATTTCTTCCCCATTGCAAGATAAGAAGCTTTTTCCTTCGATATAGTATTTTATTTTTAGTGATCTTCTGTAGGATGTGTCGTTGGAAGTGTAACATCTTACCCGTTTATATATTAAAATTAGTTTAGTTGGCTAGATTTTTGAAGTAGAAAAGCAGATTACGTTGTTCCTGTCTACTAACATTCCGTTGATTTGAAGGTAGAAGACACTCATATAACAATTTATTCCAAACAGTTCTGTATAATTGCCAACATTTACCTGTAGTGAATTAAAGATATTTTAGTAAAACGATAACATAGTTTTACTTGGCCAGAAGACGGCATAGGATGTTGCAATATTTTGCATCACCATTTAAACACAGGCAATGCTGTATCGTCTCGATAAGCTGCTACACGTGTGCGTCTTCCTTACCAGGAAGTTAAAATACCTTATGGACAACCTGTTATTAGATGATATTATCCTAAAGTCAATACCCACTGGGCTTCCCTTATTATTCTTGTCTAAAAGAAGACCAGGTCACTGCGGTTTTGTGAGATTATCGGAAGCTAAATTCGACCACTCGGTTACTCCGTTACCAAGAATGATTAACATAAGAGATGCTGTCATTGCCTCACGTTGGTTCACTAATTTGAACCTGGCTTCTTGGTATTGGCGGATCGAGCTGCACCCAACAGCAGGTACAAATCGGCGTTTAGTTTCTCGTCCAGACTGTACAAATTATAAACCATCCATCTTGGTTTCATAAATTTGCCCATATCTATCGGCGCCTAATACCCACAACTGTACCAGATTTGACACCGACGCAATATCTAGTTTACCTGGCGCTAACCTTGTGCCTGGCCGAACTAAAGAACATAACCAGAGGACTTTAGATGCATTGGGTCATTTATTGCTTTTGGAATGAAATTTATACCCTCACGGTGTCATATTCCAAGATAGGAATTGGCTTACCCTGTTCACACCGTGTCTAGACATAAAGAGCGCTGTGATCCGGCGAGGGTCAAGCGGATCCGCTCAGGGCCAGTCCCAAAAGGGCTGAAGAAGAATGTTGATTTCTTGGCCTGACCTCTTACTATCAGCGCTTCGTTCGGCAGTTTGCCAGGACTACTAGTTCAGTGAACGAAAATCTGAAGTCGGTCAAAAATTTATTTGGGGAAGTGCGCAACAAGTGGCATTTGAAACACTTCGGACTGCATTGTGTTAAGCACTGGTTTGACACTCTCTGTCATGCGTCCATCCGCGATCCCCTTCATTTCCTATACAGATACCAGCCGCACTGACATTAGAGCTGTACTCTCGAAAAGCACGGAGGAAGTAATGGAACTGGTTATCGCGTGTACCAGCAGAAGTCTTTCACAGAGTGAGCGTAAATAATGCGCAACCGGAAAGCAAATGCTAACCTTGGTGTTTTCATAAAGCATTTCAGGCAGTATTCACGGCCGCTCAATCATTGTACGTACTGAACACAAATTCCTAAGCTGGCTTCAAATATTTTGGTTCCACGAGGGAACAATTGCAGGAATGCGAATTTGATTGTCAACATTGCCGGAGCACGAAGTATAGGAATGCTGACGCCATCTTCATTAAGTCCGCCAGGGATCATAGACCATGACCATCGCAAACAGCGGCTTGCGTAACTAATGTCGCTTTAGACGCACCGGTGTAAGAGAAATATATAAAGTTGCATTCGAATGACTCGGAGCTGAGCTGCTTTTATAATCGCATCAGCCAGCATGAAGAACAACAAACGCAAAGAAAGCTAGCAGGCGCCAGTTGGGAAACGAAAAGCCTATGGTCACTATGGCCGCAAGTATGACGGTTTTATGTATTACCAAAACGAACCGGCTTATTTGAGAATAATTACTGTGCTCACCTCTACACAGCGAGCATCGATGCAATGGATACTTAAAAAGTTAGGATATACAGGACGGAATAAAACAAAGGCTGTCATTCAAATTGGTTCTGCTAGATACCGCCAGTCTTGCACTGATTATGTATGAATCAAGCAGCTCATAATCACTCGGCGCAGTTTATAGCAACCAATTGGGCTGGATTTCCGGACCGGCTTATTGCTATCGATTTCGTTGCCCTATGCAAATGTGTGCTGGAGGTCATTTTATGTCCTCGTGATGGTTTACCACTTGAGAAATGGTGTGAAACAGCACCACTTCAAAATACGTATGCATACAATGGTGCAGTATTTTTCTTCAGCGCTTTGATGGCAAGGCATGGATAACCCTCTCTGTTACACTCAAATCGCTGAAAATCGCTAAAAGCGTGATCATTAACGAGGTTTGTCAGATTTTTGGCATCCAGAAGACACATACTTCTGAGCATCACGCGGAAGATATCGGGCTAGTAGAGCGCAGCATTGATACACCGAAGGCGTTATTACAGTCGTTTCTGAATAGCAGTGCGCCAAAGAATATGAAATCCTTGTATATAAATGCCTGAGGTCCCATCGATTTTTTGACCTCTGATCGACTGGTCCAAATCCACACCCCATGATGACTAGCCATGAGTTACTAATTTGGTAGGATACTCTTCTGCCTAGGTTATACCATGAACTTCTAATCGCATCGACGCATATGCGTCGATAACATTCGAGTCTGTTGCTAGCGTACCAGTGGGCACAAACGCATCTAAAGCTCGCCAATCAACACTGGATGGCCTACTCTGACACGAAGAATTTCGAACTCCGCCCAAACCTGGTGATACGGCCTGGTTCAAGGAGGCGGTAACAATAAAATCGTTGCCGCAATATTCATTCAAAACTGGGAGGGGCATTTCGTAGTAGAGGAAGTGTCGTCGGAGCTTATTTACCGATTCACGAAGCCCGGACGTCTTGTTCCTCAAGTGTCGTATCTTGAAACTGGCCGAAGCTAGCTAAGGGAGTCACAGAGGTAGAACTCAGCGCCGGTTAGAAGGGGAGCAATTTAGCGCAGTACTCAGTGTTTGAAAGTCCTCAGTCTTCTATTTCGACGTGACTGACACCTTTTTATTAGTAGCCATCTAATTAAACAAAATATATTGGAGTTTTACCCTCGATTACCTTTCGGACGGTATGCGTAGGGTTATGCCTGTGACCACTCCGCGAGTGGTATTACTGATCCAACACAAATTTATTTCGCCCAGTGCTTCATATTTTATTGCACTGAAGAACCTATGGTCCCTGCTAAACGAATATTACACAAACATTCTCAGAGGGTATTAGGCTTGAACTAGTATCAGGCGTGGATGTCAAAGCGGGCCGAAACATACAATCCAATATGCCTATGCCTATCTGTCTTAAGTGATATCAGCGTAGGGGAATGGTTTTATAGAAAGACGCCAGAGGAGGTTAAAATCATGTAAATCCTTCGTACGAAAGTAGTTTACAGATCGAAGTGGTGTATTGTAGGTCGTCCTTATTTTCACATATTCCAAGATTAATTTTATACGGGCCTGTGCTACGATTGCTTATGCTTCCGACGTATTCTGCCCCAAACAACTGGATCACCCACTCACATTTGTCTCTGAGCCTCAGCCCAGTCCCTCAAGTGAGTTTCGGATTACCGGTGCCTCATAGCTTGTTTCATATAGGTCTTAAGCGCAACCCAAATGGTTCCCATTGATTACAACCATAGGTGTCATGAAGCTAGTCGCTGGAATCTTCCCTAGTGCTAGCGATCCTATTGAAAATACGTTTCGGATCTGTGTTGCGTGGTGCATTATCACATACTAAGAGGCACAGTTCAGTAACAGCGCTGCCGTTAACATACAGCATTTGCTGGATATTGAGAGCATATCGTTCCATGTTGTGACTGTGTTATTTTGTTTATTAGTGTCTGGCTTTACCGGCGTCAGGCGTGTCGGTGTTCTACCAAACAACCGTAGGCTCCAATAAGAACAAAATTAGAAACATTTAATTCTGACTACCACGCTGCAAGAAAATAAAAGACTGGTTCGGATGGGATTAAGAACACTGTTAGACGTATAACTTTTTCGATCAAAGACAACGTTTGCGTCTAACAAATATGAATCCAAGACCGGGTATGACCGGAGGGCGAACTAACGACATGTCTAGAAGAAAGAACCCGTTTAAACCAATTTGCCTTAGGAAAGGACCTAGCAAACCGTAGAGATCTGTGAATATGCGAAGTATATACGAGATAGGCTCCACCTGCCGGCTGGATGACGGTCGGATAAGATGCAATCCATTCAGCTGGTTGATCCAATTGAATTTTTGTCACTACGGGAACGTTTAAGATGTGACAGCACGCGACTACATAGGGGTTAGGCTGCACGAAGTTATTATAAGCTGTGAGGACCTGTAAGAAGGATTGGACCTGTAGACTAAAACACACGTTTACTCGGTTTATCTTCATAGACAACATGCTAATAGTTACAGTGAAGAAAGTCCTCACATTGGTCAATAAGCAAATATATATATCTGACTCAAATTTATTGCTGTATTTGTCACCGAGAGTCGGCGAAGCGAATACTCATCTCTAGCTTTGGATGCATTATGCTATTAAAAAGTATCATAATAACGTGACTAAACAACTTTCAACGAAGAAAGGCTAATTTTGGCACAAATGCAAACGGTATCTCCCAATTCACTTTAACTACGCAGCACGCCACATCAGACGAAACGAGGGGGTTTTAAACGCCAGACGGGGGTGTAATGTGCTGCAGCGTCCAATCAATCAGTCTCCTATCGTCTACTCTTGAGCACTAATTGCCAAATCCCTAGCTAGACACCACCTTTCATCCGTTTACCCTTGTCAAATAAGCTACCATCGCGTTATGACGTGCTAACAGGAGAATATTACATTTCTCAGTCGGATTAAGTAGACACTCTGTGAATAAAAACCGTGGTTCGTAAACGGTACGTTACTATGATTTCATAGAATTAAAATCAATCATTCACCTATTTCTCTAATTTGTTTGGTCACAGCCTATACGTAATCACATATGTCTTCATGTCAGTGTAGTGGCAGTGACGAGAGAAAACGAAACCTGGCGGAACCGCATGTCCCATCTATCCTACCTTGGGCTTAAATGAATGGGTGACCACTAACGTAATAAGCAATGGTTTCATGGATCATACAACCTACAGGGTAGAAAATAAACGTAAAATATGCAACGGATTATTATTAGATTGCTGTACTCGCAGTGACAAGAAGGGACACTAATGCACGGCAGCCTATGGAGCCAAAGTGCATCATACTGCTGATATTTGAAGAGGCAGATGACTGAAAACACAATGTAGATTTACCAAAGGTAAACCAAGAAACGTGGCGCAGATAGTTAAAGATACTGCAGTAAACAGAAAAACAAAGGAAGCGTAGTGTTTCGTGAAAACTTCTATTGACAAATAACTACTTCGGTTGCCTTGTAGATTGGACGTCACCAGAACCCACAGTTATTTGAAACGCTTTGTCTCAGGTTGAAGGCCGAGTTCTACATTCTGCTGGGCGTAATTATGGTAGCACGATACCTTCATAAACGGCTTATAACCACGAAGGTCAAAGGTATTTCCGGAAACCTCAAACTCAGAGTATAGGATTGGTCGATTTAAGTCCCACGTTTTGCAACTAATGAAATTGGAGAAAGAAAGAAAACAAGAATAGGGATTGACGAATTACATGTTAAATTCTTCAAAGCTGACACAAAAATGCGTTTCTCGCATAGAAAGCGTGTGTAGTGTAAAGTGTTATGCGTTCGAAGGTAACATTTGCATATTTCGGAGAAATGACGTTCGGTTGCTTGTTGGGGTAAGTAAAACATAGGCATTTTCAAGAAAACCAATCGCGATGGGTGGCTGCGTCAAGCTGCATGCCATAAAGACGGATTTTATTGACAGCTGCTTGCTACTTTGTAACAACGCACCATGCCCCGCGAATCTCTGCAAAAGAGATGATAATTGCACTGCTCGTAATGGTGGCAGACGAAGTGTTGTTTTTGTCGTGCTGATAGTTAAGACATTGCATGTATTTGCTAAGGTTAAATGACCATTCTGATAAGCGGAGTCAGTTTACTGCTTGTTATTTCGGGCTTAATATATTTGGCAGCTCTAACTGACATAGTCTGTTAGGATTTACTTTGACATGGAGGATCGATGGCGGTGATATACGCAGGGACAACGCCAATGATCTTCCCCACTGAACCATTTTTTGATGCTGAAATGATTTCTGCGATTCATCATGGGAATGTAAGGTAGACTGCTTTCGCAGCAACCACTCAGTTGTACAGAAGTAAGCGAAACTTCCTGAGTCGTCAGTTGATTCCATTTCCGCTAGTAGCACGGCACTTAACCGTATAAATGCCGCAGATTCAACCGAGGAAATCGTCGTCTCAAACGCGCATACAATGTCCGCTGAAAAGTGCCAGGACTGCAATTACCTGATGGCAGATGGAGTGTCACAGCTAAACTAGCGTAACGTCCTTGGTTTAATATGTACTTCACTTTAGTTCTCTGGGTTCCGATCTCAACGCACGAAATCTAATAACATTAAGCACAACGGAATGCCGGCAGATCAAGCTATGCACTTCGCCAGCTATGCAGATAGTATACACCACTTCATATGTGACTTGAAACCTTTAGCTGCATCAGTCATTACCTCATGTTTATGCAACAGTTGCACTGTGCGTTCGCAATTAGTCCACGACAGGCGGCTGCTATCAACTATACGGAGTAGCATCCATATATAAATACTATTGTTCTTGCTTGGATACATGGATTCAGAACTATATACTACGTGGTACTGCTTCAGTAGTGCCGTGAGTTAAACTCATGCAACGACCGTTTCAGTGCATACCTCCGAGGCCGGCCTTACTGCTCAAAGGGGGAATATGCTGTGCGCGTTGTTAACCTCACACAGATTGTAAGGTGGCTGAGGCGGTATACAGCGGGGAAAGACACATGCTCGTCCACGTATACAAAGTGGTTTTTGCCTCGGATTTGGCCTTAGTGTAGACGTTCACGGCTGGGTGTGCGTGTCGAACGTGGCGAGTACATCTAAAGCTTATTCTTGCGGCGTGCACGTAACGATGTAAAGAGGTCGGGGTTCAAATCCATGCTGAAACTCCGGTTTGCATACTATGTATGTATGGTATCTATGTCAGGTGTATTTCATTCATATTGGCCTCCAACCCAAACAGCTTTTACTAAATGCTTCCTGACCGGCTGCATTCAACTTATTTGATTGAAGAGCTATTTTGAATTTATCAACGGACGTATATGTTTTCTTAACTTGAAATTTTTCTTACTATAGACGCGATTGGCTAATAAATGAGTAGAACCTGCAGGCGCATTTAAACTTTAATAACTTTTACTTCTTTTTCCTCACTATTTTCACGTTTAACTATAGATTTAAGGTTTATTATGACTACTCGCGTAGTTCCATTGCTAACTGCGTCTCTCTGTGTCGCCTAAAAGGCAGCAACCTAATAATTTACTATGTAATACTTGTAAACTTTGCTTACCTTTTCGAAGACATGATAACGCCAATAGCATTAACTTCGGTACTTCTTTACATCACGTCTACTTTTACATGTGTGTTAAGTTGGCTGTTAGCATTGCGTATATGTGTTCCTCCTGTAATGCTTAGCAGCCAGAGTGAAAAAGAACACAAGTGGTTTAGGCTTCTACCCCGGCTTATTTCTCTGTCTTGGTGGAAAAATTAAATGACTATACTAACTTAAAGTTGATTTCTATAACAGCAGTTTTAAAACTCTAGTCATTTATGTCCTTAAAACCCTTACATGTTCATAGGCATCCGTGCGCATCTAACGGTTATGGAACTAAACACAACTTATTCTTTAGTTAACTATAACGTGTTCTGTAACACAATAGCATCGCAGGAGCAAGACTACAGTTCTTAGCAATCATGCATGTCCAACCAAATGATTGCACGCGATACCCGGATGAATACTGCAGACAGGAGAGCAGGAATTGCTGTCAATTACCTCGACGTCTCCAACTCTCCCGAACGCCTGAAAAATGTGGTTTGCTTCACAAGCCAAAATCTAAAGTGTTTATGATCAATCATTGGAATCCTTGAAAATGATTTTGCAACAGCGACAAGGACAATTTAAACTTGGATGTATCTGGTCATTTTCGTGTGTAGGGCGAAGGCTAAATAATGTCGTTGCTAGGGCTGCCACATTTGCTTGTGTTCAGGAACAAATCTACGCACGCTGTCGTCTCACTTTTATTCTTTGGGTTGATGACAATAACATGGGATAGACAATTTTTCGAAACCAAACAGGATGCACTTAAACGAAAAATGGACCATATATATGGGAAGTCACCTTAGAACTTGCGTTAGTATAATTCACGTTAAAATTAGGTACTGATAGTTTGTAGTCATCAATCAGCGCGACTATTTGGTAGGAATTCATGCAGATACGGGTATTTTAAGACAAGTTGAGGTTTTGAAAAAAAATTAAGTAACGCTATGATATTTCTGGGTGTTATCTTTGGGTAGTTCCATGCAACTATCTTCCCTCAGAAGGTTTCCTCATACTGGTGATCTTATGATAAATGAGCTAGCTGGTTGCAAGCAAGATCTCATATAACTCCATAATCCTCAAAAGAGCCAACAAGCTTCCAAACTTAGCGCTGTACCTTACCAATTTACAAAATTGTACAGCGGTCAGCATCAGCACCCACCACACAGTTGGATGATGTGCTGCCAGTTTGTCTGAAGAAGCAACTATGCTTGCCCCCACCTGATAAGTTAATTGAAGCATAAAACTCTAAGCAAATATTTCACGTTGTCTACGCAATGCAGCCGGTTATATTGCCGCCAGAACCATTACGTTCTTCATGTGTGCCAGCCATTAAACGCTGTATGAATTGCATTTTTTCCGCGTCCCCTTTATTCGTGTTTAAAATCAGCACCTTGCCTGACCAATCAACCTTACGAGGTATATCCTGGATTCAACGGGATCGGATTTGACGTGAGAAGTGTACACCTACCACTATTATATTACACAATGGAAATAAACTCTTTTAGGCATGCCAAATTGTAAACACTTTTTGTGTCTCAAAATAACTCAGTTCGTTTAATCACGGAACTCATCAAACAATTTGATTTATTTTCGTAATGAAATGCCTTATTCGCATTACTGTCATAGATGGTTCCCCTAATAACTGCACAGAGGTATACTGCTTATTGTAGTTGTATGCCTTGCGCTAATGTTTATTCCTAACACGGTGTTAAGTCGGATTTTCTGTGCACTGCACAAGCTATTGCACTATACGAAAAATAATGCGTAATCATACGAAATATATTACACTAGCAATCCGTGTGTCTTATTTTTTGAGAAATAATTTAAAATGTCCAAGTTCGTAGGAAATCCGGAATTGTATAAGTTACCTATAATAAGGGCATCGTGAAGATTTCAATTGATTCATCTATTTAAACAATGGCTATATATATATTTTAAATAAAATTTTACACATTTACTTGTTACTCCTTAATGGCTTACAGTTAATATTCAAAAGGCTAATACTCGCGAGCAGGAATTCGTACCCATACGAGCATATTGCCAAAGAAAAATAAACATGTTGCATTTTGAATCCACTGACGAACCCATTGAAATATTCGCAGTCCCATTGACTTGTATTTTGTAAGCAAACTAAATTGAAATCGGATACTAACTAAGAGGGGAAATAGAATTCAAGTTCTTTAAATCAAGTCAGGAGTAAGATAACCTATTATAAATTGGTTTACCCTACGTAAACCTCTGATCAACCAATGATTATAAGTAACGACTTGGAAAGTTTTTATCTTTGTTTAAAATATCAAGGTGTTCGCGAGTGTATCATAAGTTTGATTTATATTGAATGTGTTTGTTAACAACGTTTACATATGTACACTTGCATGCATATTTATCTTCAATCATTATGTACATTTGGAAATAAAATTTCAGTTGCAACATAACCGGAACAAAGGTAAAAGTAATACGTTGTTTAAGAAATCCTTTGAATCTTTGTCAACACAAACAATTTTTGAATCAATATTCTTGCTCCTCTGCGAAGTTGACACGTCAACGGTCATGTAAAGTAATCACAATGCTTGCTCTAAACGATTCAGATTTTTACTAACATATCAGTAAAATATATGCGGATCTTTTTCCAATATTTTATTATTGCTCTCTTATTATTTCTATACATTTATCTTAGTGGGAGAAAATATCTACGAAATAAGCGCAGATTGCGAGCAGAAGTGTAAAAAGATGTAGGTATGTTTTAACATTTTAGATTGAAGCGCTCATGCAAAATTTTATAAAGTCTTACTTGTTGCCTCCCTCAGCTAATGCTGTTTTTAACTTACTGGCACATCGTTGTCTGAATTTGGTTTCCAATTTGCACGTCACTGTACCGAGCCACAGGACCCCTGCATCTACAGAGGAACCATGGATGGCTTGCGCTGTACTATCCACAGATCCATCAGCACGCCACATATCCAGCGTAAACCCCAAGGAATAAGTCCGGGAGGCATTTGCACAGGAGCCGCGTTTCATCAACAGAGCCGGCTCACACTCCTTCACAGGCAAACACAAGCACGCTGTAGTTGGGAATCAAGCGCAATAAAGGCCGTGGCTTGACAGACGTTTACTTCAAACTATTCTTCAAGCAGAGCAGGGCCATAAGGACAGAGCACCCCGTTCACTTCAGCAACGACTAAGAGTCTCCTGGAGCCAGTATGAACGAAGTAATGGTTAATTTACAAGTAGGCACCTAGTCAAGAAGCACATATGACGCAACTAAACCGAGGATATTAAGCAACAGCCAATCACTTGAAATGACGCTACCAACTAAAATAACTCAATGAATGCATACAGCTATGCCGATATAACTTCAATTAATGAGCATATTTAGTAAATTTGTTGCAATAATTCGCGACAGATTCAGCACTTCATGAAATGTATGTTTTATAAGTGATACAAACTAGCAACTGTTATCAAAATTAACTAACCCTGGCATAAGCGACGTGGGCAAGTTAATAGAAGATCGTTCAGTTAGACATTAATGTGGGGGAATGTAAAGCATTAGGGCAATATTGCAAACCCACCAGCTGAAATAAAGAGACTCAGCATGCAAGAACGCGGTTAGTAAATCTAATGCAGCGTACCTACAAACGCTGCGCAGGTTAAGCCTAGGTTTACAGCAGGACCCATGGTCGTTTCTGTGGTGGCCCCAAGTGGCTTCGCCCTTGACTCACAAAGCCTGACAGACTCAAGCACTTGCGACCGCAAGTGTAACAACACCATGCGCTAAATGACGATTGGATGCAACCCAACGGTTGACGCCCCTGCACATGCTAGATTTATATTACACCACAATTCGATTCATAGAACTATTGCACAATTGCAGATAAGTAGTAGGGGGAGTTGAATGGTATAGGTAGAATTTCGTCACATCTAGGCTCACTCAGACAGCCGCCACAAGCCCGGAAAAGCACTGTACGCGCGTTTCATCCTTTCGGGAATCATCAGCAGTGCGCATTCCATCGGACCCTTGGTAGGGCTCGAAACCGCAACTCGACTGTTGCCAGTCCGTGGTTGAGACCACTGAGCTACGGGGGACGGCAACGACCATCGTGAATAAGTTACTAGATGTGATATAGCGCCGCTCACTATCCACTGACTTACACGTTACTGCCGTGCATAGGACAGGGTAGCCCCCTCACCAAGCGACGAGCTTAACAAACTTAAGCCGCCAATTATCTTATGGCATTATAAGCAGTTTGTTCTGTGTACTGATTGCAGAAGAGTAGTAGGGGGAGTTGAATGGTATAGGTAGAATTTCGTCACATCTAGGCTCACTCAGACAGCCGCCACAAGCCCGGAAAAGCACTGTACGCGCGTTTCATCCTTTCGGGAATCATCAGCAGTGCGCATTCCATCGGACCCTTGGTAGGGCTCGAAACCGCAACTCGACTGTTGCCAGTCCGTGGTTGAGACCACTGAGCTACGGGGGACGGCAACGACCATCGTGAATAAGTTACTAGATGTGATATAGCGCCGCTCACTATCCACTGACTTACACGTTACTGCCGTGCATAGGACAGGGTAGCCCCCTCACCAAGCGACGAGCTTAACAAACTTAAGCCGCCAATTATCTTATGGCATTATAAGCAGTTTGTTCTGTGTACTGATTGCAGAAGAGTAGTAGGGGGAGTTGAATGGTATAGGTAGAATTTCGTCACATCTAGGCTCACTCAGACAGCCGCCACAAGCCCGGAAAAGCACTGTACGCGCGTTTCATCCTTTCGGGAATCATCAGCAGTGCGCATTCCATCGGACCCTTGGTAGGGCTCGAAACCGCAACTCGACTGTTGCCAGTCCGTGGTTGAGACCACTGAGCTACGGGGGACGGCAACGACCATCGTGAATAAGTTACTAGATGTGATATAGCGCCGCTCACTATCCACTGACTTACACGTTACTGCCGTGCAGAGGACAGGGTAGCCCCCTCACCAAGCGACGAGCTTAACAAACTTAAGCCGCCAATTATCTTATGGCATTATAAGCAGTTTGTTCTGTGTACTGATTGCAGAAGAGTAGTAGGGGGAGTTGAATGGTATAGGTAGAATTTCGTCACATCTAGGCTCACTCAGACAGCCGCCACAAGCCCGGAAAAGCACTGTACGCGCGTTTCATCCTTTCGGGAATCATCAGCAGTGCGCATTCCATCGGACCCTTGGTAGGGCTCGAAACCGCAACTCGACTGTTGCCAGTCCGTGGTTGAGACCACTGAGCTACGGGGGACGGCAACGACCATCGTGAATAAGTTACTAGATGTGATATAGCGCCGCTCACTATCCACTGACTTACACGTTACTGCCGTGCAGAGGACAGGGTAGCCCCCTCACCAAGCGACGAGCTTAACAAACTTAAGCCGCCAATTATCTTATGGCATTATAAGCAGTTTGTTCTGTGTACTGATTGCAGAAGAGTAGTAGGGGGAGTTGAATGGTATAGGTAGAATTTCGTCACATCTAGGCTCACTCAGACAGCCGCCACAAGCCCGGAAAAGCACTGTACGCGCGTTTCATCCTTTCGGGAATCATCAGCAGTGCGCATTCCATCGGACCCTTGGTAGGGCTCGAAACCGCAACTCGACTGTTGCCAGTCCGTGGTTGAGACCACTGAGCTACGGGGGACGGCAACGACCATCGTGAATAAGTTACTAGATGTGATATAGCGCCGCTCACTATCCACTGACTTACACGTTACTGCCGTGCATAGGACAGGGTAGCCCCCTCACCAAGCGACGAGCTTAACAAACTTAAGCCGCCAATTATCTTATGGCATTATAAGCAGTTTGTTCTGTGTACTGATTGCAGAAGAGTAGTAGGGGGGTTGAATGGTATAGGTAGAATTTCGTCACATCTAGGCTCACTCAGACAGCCGCCACAAGCCCGGAAAAGCACTGTACGCGCGTTTCATCCTTTCGGGAATCATCAGCAGTGCGCATTCCATCGGACCCTTGGTAGGGCTCGAAACCGCAACTCGACTGTTGCCAGTCCGTGGTTGAGACCACTGAGCTACGGGGGACGGCAACGACCATCGTGAATAAGTTACTAGATGTGATATAGCGCCGTGATATAGCGTGATATAGCGTGATATAGCGCTATATCACATCTAGTAACTTATTCACGATGGTCGTTGCCGTCCCCCGTAGCTTAGTGGTCTCAACCACGGACTGGCAACAGTCGAGTTGCGGTTTCGAGCCCTACCAAGGGTCCGATGGAATGCGCACTGCTGATGATTCCCGAAAGGATGAAACGCGCGTACAGTGCTTTTCCGGGCTTGTGGCGGCTTTCTGAGTGAGCCTAGATGTGACGAAATTCTACCTGTTGCACAATTATTATGACGTGTCATATTTGTGGTTCCTGCAATACCGTGAGTCGGATATTTTAAATTTTACATGTGAACGAAACGGTCTATACGGCTGACAAATTTTATCAAGTTTTTCACCATATGTCGAAAGAGCGGTAAAGCATTCATTTCTACTTGCAGTATAATACATTATTCAGTATCCAGTAGTATTTAGTATTCTCATCCTCATGCATGAAGACTTACTCGTTTTATGCGTACATGTATATATATAGATATAGATTTGTATGTATTTAAAAATGGTTTTGTTTGAAATCTTTTAACTACTTCGCATATAACTGAATATCGATCACCAAAGAACAATTTGTTTACATACCCAACAAACAGTATTTAGGTTTGCTTATTTTAAGAGCTACAACCACTAAAATAAGTTTGCACCTGAAGGTTAAAGCGAAATATTCACCGTCATGTATTCATTTCGGGACTAATGAACAGTTCAACGTACAGTGGATAAGGAACTTTGTCTTAATTATTTGTATAAAAAACTAAGTATTTAACTTGCCAGTAATTTATCAGATTATCTGGGCCACTAGTAATTAACTTTAAAAATTTCGGAAAAAATCACTTATCCCCAAATATTTCAATTGGAGGGCAACTGTTATTGGCAAGAAAATGTTTGGTCATTTGCATTAAATAAGGTATTAATATTAGTTGGGTTGCATATGTAGAGGATTAGTTTATGCTCTGCAGCATTAAATTTTTTTTACCCTAAGGCAAAAAGCACTTTTTTTCTAAGCAATTATACAAAAGAAGGAAAACTTCAGCTAGCCAGCATTGGCGATAAATTGCTCTCATAACTTAACGTTCACACTGAAAAAGGACGAAACCTCTATGTTTTCCCTTATGTTTTTCCACAATATTAATACCTTTTAGCTGATATGCATATATTTAACAGCTGATGCTGACGGGTAAAATCTTGTTGAAATATAATTGTGATGAGATCTTAGTTGAAGCATTGTATTGATTTTACGGTCAAAATTTACTCATATTTACCAAACTGCCCAAGGCATTACATAACATAAATGTTCCCAACCATGTGTATAATTGCCAAAATTCGGACGTTATTCAAATAGAATTAATTGCCAGTTCAAAATAAACATCAAACTCATATATTTATTTAAAATGTCTCTTTACGTAGTAGTGTTAATAATTAGTACTACAATTTTCAAGATATCCGATAGGCGCACAAATTTCTTTTTACTTAATTAATTATGGAAATTTATGTTTATTTTTTATAGCAATATATTCAATTGAAAAAATTTTCTTTTTTGGTTCCTACCATTGGGTATAAACGTATTAGGCTCATTAGTAGACCAATAATCTCCTGTAAGAAAATATAGTCTTTATGATGTTGTCTCATTGACAGTGCTTAATTTTAGCAAAATAAATCATATGAATTCCCTTGCCAAGCATAGGAAAGTTTGCAGATATCAATAAATATATACGCTAGGTGGCATATTGCGAACCTTGGAATGCACCTTTACACCATTATCGAGATGCTTTGCTATTCCGGCAAGAATTTAAGTATCCTCACGACGTTCAAGTATATTGCCTGCATCGAAATACATGACAGGAAAAGGTAGGCAAAATTTGACGGTTATGTTGTTTAATTTTTTAACAGTTGCTACTGTACAAGTTCTTATTTGATATACGAATTAACATAAGGTCAATTGTATAAATTAAGATGACGACTATCAGTGCGAATGTATATATTTCTGTCAAATACTGAAATATACAGGAAAGCAATTGCTGCGCAAAAGGTATGTTATTTGTTGGCTTTGATTGCGAAATAAGGTGGAAAATAAGTATACTTCTAGATTTGCTAAACCTAGTTCATGTTATATAACTCAAATGTCTATATTCGGTAGCCTGCATACCAATTTTTGCTGGTGTGTAAAACGACATTTTTCCAGCTGTTGAATTTCAACACAATGTAAAACGTGGAATAAATTTAGCAATTATACAACCTACACACCAGGTATGCAGATAATCTGAGCATTACAATTGTTGTCCATTTACACAACTTCTTTGAAAATTTAGACAATAATGCAGGTATATTAATATTTCTGTATACTAATCAGTTAGATGAATTCCGGACAACTTGTAATTGTGTTGAACACCAGCAGGTGTGAGTGGGCTGATAGCTGCTTTATTTTTAGTTGTTAGTACTTCCTCCACAAACCTACACATAATTATTTGTTAATTTCTAATTGCATCGACCTATATGTAAAATAAATGAACTTATCTCCAAACTAGCTTGGATTAATACCCTGCAAAAATAAATATACAATTTCCAGGCTCCTATTAATAAATAATAATTCACGAAATTTCCTCTAAATGGCTCATAAAGCTGAAATTGTAAAAGCCTAACGATTCCAACAGATCAGATTGAGGTAAAAGGCGCATCAATTATAAACAATTTTGTGCTGAAATACTCATAAAATGGTAGTACTATTATCAATGTTATGTTAACCGTTTTGAATGCACACACGCATTGACCTAAAACGGTACAAATAGGGCTAAAATTTTAAGAATGTTTTGAAAATATCATAGAAGATACTACATTACCTTATGTTTGAATGAGATCTTTCCTGCTTTACGAAGGACATGTCATTTACACAGTTTTTTCAAATTGTTGCCCTGAAGTAGATGTTAGATGTTCTTAGGCAGCGAAACCCTTACTGAAGTGCCATTTGTTAAGAAAAATCTTTTATAATACCGTAATAATTAGTGTTGCCGAAACGTTTCAGATGTAAATATATCTTATTTGGGCCGGCTGATTATTTAGAAGAATTGTAGATTAGTAGGATTTAATAACGGCTTAAACTCCTAACATTTCTGCGCATTTACTCAGCGTAATTATAACCGGATGTTTTCACGCATTTTTCTTGACTTCTTGGAACAGTCATTATAATACCGATGGCTTCATTTGCAGTTAAGAAGGCTAGTTTTCAAAATAACCAGTGTTAATTATTTTTGTAAACAACCTGCAAATTACTGTATAGTGAAAATAAGCAAGTGTATTACAATGAATAATTTCTTAATTGTGCCAGAAATGTAATTACAGTGCTCAAGTACCTTCATATGACACGATTATAAATGCAACATCAGAGGGCACTTTACTGAACAGATAAGATGCACCATGAAATTTAGTCCGTTTTTAAATCGCATTTTGCTTTCATAACATAGTACTTGCCGGTTAGTAGTTACTTTTTCTTCAACATTGCTGATGTGCGCATTAGGATTGTGTTTCTTTTCCTTCCTCCGCCTTGAGCTGTTCTGCTGCAGCCAGAGTTGCTTCATTTTCAGTATGTCTACGAACGGTTGTTGACATTTTCCCTTTGGTGACAGTCTGCAATTCAACGATAATTTGTTTACTTGACCCCAGTTTCTTAGACTGCGTCGCTTTGTTTTGTTTAATATTCAGCAAACGGCAAATAATTGTGCGCAAGATCGTCATCCGGGAACGAAAATGCCTATTCATGCATGAGTATATTATAGGATTTGCCGCTGAATTGGTGAAATACAGAAAGAACAACACATGGCCGACTTCTACGTACCACTTTTCCTTTTCTATAAACGTCGGAATGTTACGTTTTGAGATGGGGATACTGGTGTATACCATATAAGGTGTATAAGAAAGCATAAACGCAGCGGCAATGACAGCGAAAGTTTGGGCTGTGCGAACATACGGGCGTCTTCTGTGTTCCATTGTTTGTACAGCCCATGTGGCACGCGTTTTGTAATCGGTATTTTGAGGAAAACGGGCGTCCGGTACATTTTCTATGCTTTGCAAAGGTACCAGCTTAGTGTGGTTAAACGCTGATGCGGGACTCGAATCACGTGGCACTCGTATTTTAGAACAACAACAGTAAGAGCACACGATCAATTCATCAGAGTGTTCCGTTTTGTATGACTCACCCGATTTTGTTTGACTAAAACTTATAAGCGGTGAGTTTTCCCAAGGTTTTCGTTGTGTCGTTTCCTGGATTTCGGTTTGTCCAGTCACTGGTCTAGGGATGCTAATTTGGCTTCCAAAACTGACGTCGTTTCTGTCAGATCCAGAACAGCATGCACAACGAAACCCATTGGGTTCCGTTTGGATTCCGTTCATTTTCTCTATCGGTCGCTGGCTAGCACACATTGAAACCTCAGTCGGCTTTCCTTCCTCACGATTGCTTTTCTTTGACGACGGGTTGCTTGCATAGATTCTTATCCAATATCCACGATATTTAGACTTTCCGTATCGCTCAAACATTAGAGATTCATGGCGCCAGACAAACAGAAATGTAGTTCCATAGAGGAATAGTAGTAATGCAAATAGTGACGCGAATAAAATCATAACTAAAATCTGATAATACCAGTATGTTTTATCATTGATGTGATAATCATCCTTCCCGCACCTCTTTGGAATATGTTTCTCCGTTTTCAGTCGTTGTAACAGATTTGTCACACTCAGGCTGATGTACAAGTCCAACAATTCATCTCGTTCTTTAGCCATCCGAACGGCTTTGCTGTGTAGAGCCATCGGAGCCGATAAGATTACACCGACCAATAGGATAAAAGTGAAGGCGATGTAAAGATGTGATTTTTTCAGCTTTACTCCAGGAATAAAGCAAATTAATAGAAATCGTTCCAGCGCAATCAACACGAGCAGGCAGGCGGATACAGGAACAACAAATCCTTTGAATGCCATGTGTGCCCGACAAATCCAATCAGTGGTATCTCCGATCCAAATGTCCAGGTACATAGTTGAAGGCACACCGACCAAACATATGGTTAGATCCAAGAAAGCAAGCACTAAAATCAGTAAGCTTGAGACGATTCCTTGAGTTACTTCACACCGAAAAGCCCAAATAACTAGACTATTTCCAATAATACCAACGACGGCTATCACTGTCAATAACACAGTGGTAGCAACCATAGTATATAGGTTACTCTGTGTTGGCATGTGAAACAATACTTCCAGTTCTTCATTTGAACTATTATTCATCAGATTACCTGACAGGTTCATGGCATGTGAGCATTTAGTTATAACACTCCTAACGCTAATAGCAGTGTGTGCAAGATGAGAAGGTACATCGGCAGCAAAATAAGTCTAGTTACGATACGCTAACCACTGACCGTGATTGGCTGATCCATCATTGGTTGATTGTAGAACCTGTCGTTGCGTATGCAATAAACAAGATATCACAAGTGGATGTAACACACACACACACTGATAAGCCGTTAATCGGTGATAGTATATGTCAAAAGGTAACTAAATGAATACCATAGAAAAGAAATACTACGGTGCAACAGACTGATTGCGAGTGAAAACAGACCACCATCCATGAATTATGCTGGTAGGAATAAGGAGAGTTTAAAACTTCAGAGGAATACTTTACTAACAACACGTGAATTTGTGACCTAAGGGCAAAGTCGCCAAACGTCAGTCAAATAAATGTTTGTGTTCCTTTAAATCCAAATATATTACCTACATTGTTCTTCATTAAGGTAACCAAAAATTCGCCCTGGTAGATTTAGTCACTTGGGATTTCGAAAAAACGGCCTTCATAATTAACCTCAACACAACATACATCACAGTTTTTTCTGATATTACTTCTTTGGATAAATCTGGTTGTCAATTGTATCCTTTATTGTAAGGTTTTGTTTTATTGGAGCGATTTTAATCACGCAATATATTTATCGAACTGTGTGCAAACTGCAATCACTGCAAGGGAGGTAGTTAAATAACTGTCGTAATTGTCCGCCGCTATCATCCACGGCTCGATGTTATACCTCACAGGTCTAGTGGAAGTACCGTCTTGGGTTAGAAACCGGCGGTTTCTGGCGGGTGAGCACACCAGAACAGCCAACGCAGGTAAAAACGATTGTCTATTGCTTCTCTGTATTTGTGGTGGCCGCGTCTAGCTTAGAGAACTCTACGAAAAAAGCAAAGAAAATCCCCATAGTGATTACTGAAAAACAGAAATCACTTACCAGTTTACTTCCCACTTTGGCTGTAGGCATTTTTAAAATTAGTTGTAACTATGACGGCAGCACTATCCTTTACACATTCCTAACAGCTAGAACATTGAAATCTGTGTAGTGGCATAGTACAGTTAGAAAGTGTTAACGGTCGTCTACCGCCTTCACCAATGTCTCGAAATCCTACGTCGCTCCTTTGTTATATTACCTTAATGAGCTAAGATCTAACGGGTTCATGAAGACCCACTACCCAATTTAACCACATAAAAAGCCTGTATGCTATTTTGCTGGGTGTGTAATATCTCCCTGGCTGAGACTGCGTTCACAAAATAGTCAATAATTAGTTAATATATCTATTGCTAGTATAGGCGCCATTTTATTGCAACTGGTGAATTATGTTTCTAGGTGTGAGAAGCAAGCATACTGTCCGCAGTGTAGCCGAAACGCTGCAAACAGCAAAGCCGTTATATAAATTCAGATTGAAACGCAAAACACTACGTCCGTATATAGAAGGGTGCGACTACATGATAAAATAATTTCATATCCCATTTAATAGTAACGCAGAGACAGAGAGTCCAGGCTGTATCCAATTTTATTATATCCTCTAATAGCCATTTGGGTAACTATGCATGTTCTCAAAATACACCTTACTTGACTATGTGAAGATTTGTTTTAATGCACTTGATATTGTAAGTTTGGATATAAAGTTGGTGTGAATTCCCTTTAAATGCTGTCGCTCAAAAATTACCTATAGCAAAATTCGCTGACGGTTGGGGTTAAAATTTGCTGAGTACATTCATGTGATTTGTCTCAGTATGCAATATGATCACCATAACCCAATGTCTGTTTTTGTTAAATTATAAACTTAAGGTTAGTTGGGTGTGTGGTAACAAGTTATGTTGTTCCGCCAAAGTACTTGAAAATCGTGTGATCTTCAGCCCATTTGTTGATCTGTATATTCGAAGTTGTACAATAAAATAATACACTATATACAAACCCGAAATACCAAGAATTCTTGCACAAAGCTCTTTAACAGTTAGGCAAAAATGTGAAGTAGAATGAAGTGTGCAATTGTAATTGATAAGCACAGCAAGTGTTAATCAAGTCTTTTTAAATCCATTCAAGAAAATATTGAGCAATTTTTGATGAAGCATTTTGCTATTGCACTCGGTATTTACTCACACGATACAAATTTCTATTAAGCTAAATAATTTACAGTTGTATCTACATGCGTAAGACTAGACGTACGTATACCAAATGCTAAGGAACAATATTTTTTACTTGCAAATGGAAGAATGGGGGCGCCTATAACATTACTATTCTGTTTGGAACCACATTTCTATACACAGAATTAGGATTTGTCCGTTTTCGTTGCAAGTACCTTGTGTTTAACGCAAGAATGAACGTGTGGATTTTAAAAGTACAAAGAGGTTATCAAATAAAGTTTAGTTGGAATTATATTTGCGAAACATTTGTTGATTTACTATTCGGCAGAACTTAGCTTTTAATAGAAAAAAATCTTCAGGACAACTGAATAGCGAGCGATATAGGTACTCATGACGGTTTATTTGTGTCACTGAACTCCTTAAAGCACAAGTGGTAAGTGATCTCAAGTGCTCCAGTCGGATTTGCTTTGTTCCCGCGTATTACTAATTTTAAAGTTCCCTATTATGGCCTCAGTGACGATGATGATGTTAACGGTCGTTGCAAAACACGCTGATCCGCGTATTCCCACTCGGCTGTTTGACAGGAGAAAATTGCCCTACATTATTCGAGAGCTCCACACTCTTCATTTTCTACACGACTATTCGCTCTAGAGACTTAACTTTCGAATACTATCAGGTGAATTATTTGGAATAAGTGACACGGGGCAATCTATTAAAAGCATAGTATCTTACAATTAAGATGCCTGGGGAGTAAAATAATACCGTTATCTCAAAAATGATACGCGGGATAATAAATATACTTCCGCACGGATAGTGTAACCAAAGATTTAGTAAACTTGCTGATCTATTTTCCTTTTAGATATTTGTGTGTGATCCGTCTTAAAGCATATCATCTGAATCTGAAGCTGAAGGCTGCGTTCTGAAGAAACACAATTAATCAAGTTTTAATAAGGCCTTACAAATTTTGTCTAATGAAGAACTATGATAAAATAAAGAAAGTTGGTGTGTTTGAAATTTTACTTACTATGCATCAATAGGTGATCAGCATCAGGATTAATCCCGGGGAAATTAGTAACAATTGTATTGTGGCAAATTAAAACGATATGGTTTTAAGCGAAACGACTTATGTATTGTCAAAGGAAAGTATAAGCCTTCCCTTAAATAAACTTCGAGTTAAAATCGTAGTACCAAAGTTACCTAAGTTATGAGAGGAAAATAAATGTGCATAGCTAGTGAACGTTCATGAATTTCAACAACAGTGAGGACCTAACTTTGCATCAGCGGAATCTATCGCGTTGAAAGTTTTAAAAGACGATGATTATTTCGCACTTTTACTTACCAATAAAGGAAACGCAACTGTTGTAAAGAATAACGATTGCGCTTGAATAGATGACATAACATTTAACGACAGGGTTTGACAAGTTACTTGAGAATAAAACAGTAAAAATGCGAAGCCCGATGATAAAACGGAGTTTGGCCACTGTTTCGATCTCATGCAGGAGGCTGCTAAACATTATGGTCTACTAGGAACTAAAACGCTTAATGTCCCATGCAGCATATAGTCGACGGTATATATTCTTCACACAAGAATCTGCGCGATATTTGTCAGGAAATTGCCATGACGAAGAAGCACACTTTAAGCCAATTAACTGTTGCCAGCGCTATAGAAGGACTTGTAGTAACATCATATTTCCCATGGCTATTTTTTGTTACAAAGTCACTCGGCAGTTTTACTAGCCGTTTTGACCATCATACATGTGCCACAACTAGCACACAATCGATATTACTACGTTGAGCAACTCAATACACCGCTGTACCAACACATGCTAGCCTTCTTTCGCAGGTTTTCTCTGTCCTTGCTTTATTATGTTGTACGAGCATCATAATCTTACAGTGGGAATACATGTGTCAACAACTTTGTGTCATCCAAGAACGACGAGGCTCTAGTTCTGAATCCAGCAAAAAGAAGAGCATATACAGGCATCCAAACTTGCGTTTTACTGTTGCATTTCAAGCACTGGATTGCGTAAGGTGCTATTTAAACAAGCTAATACATTGTTTGTGCGAACATTAACATTAATCAAATAGTACAGGGCATGACAATGTGCATTAGCATATCTTATTTTCCTATTCGAAGCTCTGCATCCAGTAACAAGGACTGGATATGAGCTGTTCAAATGCTCTTGTAATAGAAAATGTTATATGGGTGAATTTGTTAACAAGACACTAGTTAATGTAAGGACCTCACAGAAAGTTTGGTTGTGATTAGCAGCATTAAGCATCCATAGGAAGCATGACTTGGTACATCGCTTAACCAACATTGACATAATATTCGTAGAAAGTAGAAGTCACGATTAAACTGCACACGATAATCTGCCTCGACGGAGAATTGAACCTCGGTCCCCCTAATTCTCGGTCCGCTGCCTTACCACTGAGCTACCAGGGCGTGCGATTAGGTGCGCAATTTAATACATGATTTCTGCTTGATGCCCGACGTATTGCCAATGAGCTCACAGTATCTGTTCTGGTGTTGCATATTGGCTCACTCACTCGTCACTGCCCAATGGACCGAAGTATCTGTCCTTATGATGTCCAAAGGGCGATGGTAGGAAACATGTGGATGTTTTGGACAGATACTGTGAGCTAATTGGCAATACTTCGTGCATCAAGCAGAAATCATGTATTAAATTGCGCGCCTAATCATCAGCCCTCGGTAGCTCAGTAGTAGGGCAGCGGACCGGTAATTAGTGGGACCGAGGTTCTATTCCCCGTCGAGGCAGATAATTGTGTGCAGTTTAATTGTGGCTTCTACTTTCTACGAACGTTACACTACTCACAAACAGCAAGATTTACATAAACCTTAGTGTTGAAGAATCGTCATGCAGTGGTACAATACAGTTTTTCGATAACTAGTTGATGGGAATAAAGGATATTTGACAACAGTTCTAGGTCTTATGCTAACCCATACCGCTGGAATATTCTATTATAATCAGACAACTAAATCAGCTTTATGCGCGAGTAGTCTGTTCACTGTTCCAGAAAGCTCATGCCCCGTTAACAATGCAAGGTATTGTTAGTGCTGCGTAAATCGATACTTGTATCAAAGGCTGGTACGCCTCTAATATTACACATTAAAAAAATTATACATACAAGAGAGAGACTTATCGCAATTGAATGTACTTTGGCTGCAAGTCCTAGTCATGTTGCGGACGACGGCAGTGTACGTGAATAAACAGTGCCGATACGGCCATCCCTTTTTGAGTGTGTACCCCTAATGAGAAATATGTATACCTGTTTATGGGCGAACGTGAGGTATGGTGCTTACTCAGTCGTCCAAGTTGTTCACGGGTTTTGACAGGTCGGCGTGCTTTTGTTGGCTTTCACATGCGGTTTTGAATGCTGCCTGTAAATTACGTGTTGTGCATCAAACGGTGCCCCATTAGGCATTTTTCATGAAATAAAGCTAGCAGGTCATACCAAAAAAATCTCGAGACGAACAAACTACTAGATACTTATTGTTTGCGAGAGTTCCTGAAACCTCGCCTACAATAGATTATTCCCACAAGTAGGGTCCGTAAATCAGTGGATAGAACAGATATACAAAATCCGTTAAAGGATGAAAAAGCGGATGCATTCTGGAGAGCTCCGAACAAGCAGAGCTTAAACGTGACCATCCTACTTGATCGCATTTGAAATTCTATACAGGTGTTCTTAATGAACCCCCTTCCCACAGACTAGACGAAAGAATTATCACACGGCTACACTTTTTACACAATGTTAGAGCTACGAACACGTATCTTAGAACACTAAAGTTTCATTGTACAATTTTAGTAGAATCAGTATTTGTCTTAAAAATAAAGCTTTACAAAATAAAAATTCAACAATATTTTTCGCAATTTTATTTGAAACCATAGTATAATAATCGCTCCCAATTATAATTCAACATTCAAACCTCTGTTTATTAAGTACCGTAAAACAGAATGCATGAATTCACAGTTTATACTATTGTTATCTAATGTACCTGTTTGCGTGTAAAAGACTGGGTGTTCCACTTTTATGTTAATTCTCGCTTGCCTCGAATATGAAATGCTCGGTCCAGCTTTAGCTTAATTTACGGCAGTTGAGGTAAGACCGCATCCACAGCATACACTAAGGATAAGTCGTAATAATAACACATATACTTCTCTTGTTGCGAAAGACGGTGTCTGTAGCTCCACAGATCAAATTGTAACGAAGTATCCATGCTCTTTCATGGTGAGATGCTTTGGCGGAACCTCGTGGTATGCATTTTATGTAGTAATGTTCTGGTGGAATTTTGGGGCAAAAGCCTATTTTGGAAATCGAAGTTTAGATGCTTGTAAACGAATCTTGGTATTTATTATCAAGGAATTTTCCCACGTAAATATAGTGATTATGGTATTCATAGTCGCATCTAAATGGTTCCAAATTGTTTTTTCTCTTGTGTTGTTAGTAGTTTATTCCACAGTCCCATACTGAGGCTGATGTTGCATTCATGATGCTTCTTCACCGCAGTTTGGCTAAACTCATTTAGACTTAGCTAGGTATTTTGGATCTGGATACCTTTCATTTCAATGTTTTAGTTTGTTCTGCCTACATGAATAATCTTCTATTAACTAGCCATGCTGCTTACGAAAATAGTGATTAACCTCATTAGCTTTATTGAGTTAGTAAGACTTTTTGAGTAACTGCTGGACATTTCGTACTTATCGCGGATTCGTTGCTAACCACGTCACGTAAGATGCTTATTTAGGGAACAGTTATTTCTTCATAGACGTATACTTTAGCAAATATATTTTGTTTGATGATGTCACTTCAAGTGATTGGATGTTGTTTGACATCCCCAGTGTGGCTGCGCTTGATGCGTTTAATGACAAAGCGCCTAACTGTCTACTATCCACTAGCTCATCCATACTAGCTACAGGAGACAGTTGATAGTTACTGGAGGGGGACGGCGTGCACGGTCCTTGCGGCTTTGCTAGGCTCGAAGAGTGGTTCCATGCTATTAGTATCGAGCGGACTAGGGCCAAACCACCGCATTGTGTGTGCTTGATTCCCAAATACAATGTGCTTGTGTTCGACTGTAAATGAGTGTGGGCCGGCTCCGTTGATGAAAGGTGGCTCCCATCCGCATGCCTCCCGGTCTTATTCCTTCGGGTTTACACTGGATATGGGGTGTGTGGTTAGAGCTGTGGGTGGTGCAGACAAAGCCACCCATGGTCTCTCTGTAGGCGCAGGCGCCCTGTGGTTGTCTATGTAGAAAATACGTTGACAGGCATATCCGCAAGCATATGCCATTAGCCATTCCACAGGTAGCGATTTCTGACGAAGAAGAAACTGGAGTGAATATTTCTGCTTTCCTTTGCTATATTCAATTTAAAAACTTTATTGCGAAGCGCCTGAGTCGAGCTTTGTTATGTTTCGAGTTTACCCGGGTCGGGATAGATCATTTTTTGTAGCGGGTTGAAAAGCAGCAACAAGTTTTACTTCAATCATCGAGTCCAAATTGGTTCCAGTTTAATTTCATTGTAACGTTTTCGGTAAAACTTGGCCAAATGCTTGCCAATCAGATGTTTCGTAAATGACCTCTGCAAGTGCTTAACAGCCATTAATTCCCTTTTCTTATATTGTCTTAACTTAACTTGCAGTATTCGAGGATGGAGTAAGTGAATAGCTGCAAAAATTCAACTATGGCACGAGTTGTGTGTTTTTTGTTTTGATATTGTAAACATAGATTTCGTGACACGTGCCTCTTGGTTTTGGGCCTTTTCTGATAAACTGAAGATAGACGAGTAACTAGTACACAGAACACGGGTGGGCAGCTGTTAAGCAACCATTAATTGTTTAGGGTAATAGATCCTACTGGGATGGAGCAGCCGTAATACCTGATGCTTGACTTCTTAGCCGAGAGCATCATTATATATTTGTGCCACCATGACACAAGTAAATGTAAGTTATCTCGAATGAGTAATAGCGTTCCGTGAAGCACGTCATGTTGAAACTTATAGAGGATCTTGATACCGGAGCCCACTCGAAGTGGTCTACAATGTTATACATATGTATTGATGTAATGTATATAGAGCAGAAAGAGTGAAGGATCGAGCACGCTCCCTTGAACGACCCCGCTGGTGATCGGGCTAGGGAAACAGCGACTTTCATCTTAATTTCGAGCACGCAAGAATGAGGATATTCAAACTAATAATAAGTTCCGGAACCCAAAGTCCTCCAACATTATTAACAATCGCTAGTAAGGTACTTGGTCAAAATCATGATTTATTCAAAGAAACAGAATTACAACTGCATTGCGGGAATCGATAGATTCCAAAATGTGCTTCAGTCTATGCAGTAGACAGTTAGTGCACGATGGCCAGCTAAGCAAACCATGCTGCAACTTACTGATCGGGCCAATAAACTCGACAAGGTAATAAGTTCCTTTATGACAAGTTTTCAAATATTCAAGCGATTTTTGGCGTAAGCTGGATTAGTCAGGACTTAGCCTCGATTGTTTAGGATCTCTTTTGTGCCGAGGCATATTAAATGATATATTCATTCATCTGGAATATAGCTAGATTCTAGTGACTGAGTTAACCTTTCATCAATAGCAGTGATATTTCAACCCCCCTTGTTTACTGGTGGTCGGTAAATTGCTATCAGATCTGAGCTTGGAGAATGGCTTGATTGATTGATAACTCGATGGATACCGTGGAGCGAGATATCAACTCTGCTTAAGACGTTTATTACTGTATGCTGTGTGTAAACAAGCACAGGGTCAGTTTCGAGACACATGGGAGTGGCAAATAGTCACTGAATATTTCACAAACTTCAGTTGGGTCATGTCGTAAGGAACCCTCACTGGCAACATTCTCAACAATCAGAAATGAGCGGTCACTGATTTTATTACGTAGTATTTTGATATGTTCCCACTATTCGCAGTTTTTTCGTATGAGTATAAGTTCATCAGTTTTTCATCTTGTAAATTGCGCATAGTTTGATGTGTTTTTAGATTCCGGGCTTTTTTAAGATAACTGAAAATGCATGGGTCTTTCTGTTTTTTGCCACAAATTTTCTGTTTTCCGGGCTGATGATCTGTTTGACGGTATCATTTAATAATGTGTCTTAATTTTTGTATCTTTACATTTTGTAATTGTACCTATATTAATTGCTACATGCTGCTCGCGTTGTCCCTAGTCCTATGATATATTCCCATGACGCCTCATGCGAAGGTTGTTCTTTAACACAACATGCTTCTTCACCGCATTTGAGCTACACTAACTTACTCTTAAACTAGGTCTTCCTAATACTAGACAGAACCTATATTTTACTCGATTTGCACATTTCGTTTATTCCATTACATACTCCCTGTCAGTTTTTGTGTTTATTTTCCTTCAGGTTCCATGTTGCTTGTTTGATATCCACGGTGTGGCAGTTATAATGTTGCATGTTGAAAACTTGTCTAGTTGTCTAACACTCTTCCACCTCGATTACTGGCTCCAGAAGACTGTGAATAGCTGCTGGGTTGAGGGGGTGCACGGTCCTCTTGGCCATGATTGGTTCAACTGACGGTTACATGCACCTAGTATGGATTTGACTACGGCCCTGCCACCGCCTGTTTAACCTCCGTTGCGCATGATTCCCTACATTTATAGACAGGAATGCTACTGCTGTACATGTTGAATGAGTGTGGGCTCTATTCGTTGATGAAACGTGGCTTCCTTTCACATGTCTCCCGGTCTTGTTCCTTCGACTTTAAATTGAACATGGTGTGTGCGTGTGTGCATGAAACGTGAGTGCTGCGGCGCAAGCCACCTGTTGTCCCTGTGAGCGCAGGCGTCCTGTGGTTGTACCTGTGAGGGCCCCAATGACAGGAAAATCTGGACACCAATGCCCTTAATCCATCCAGTCATGTTGATGGTAGGTAGCTGCCGGTTCCCTAGGAATCAAATCAACGATTTGATTATTGCTTTGCCAGTAGAGCGAATGTCACTGAAATGAGTTGACGATCGGTTGATTTTAAACTAACAGATTAATCATTGCATAAGTGTGCTGACAGTGACGGTTGCATGATGCCTTAACACATTTTGATCATGTTAATTTTGCAGCAAAATGTGACAAAGTGCCAGCCTAAGGAAACTGTCTTCGTGATCTGATGAATGTTCTATTCAGTCGACTAAATCAATCCCATCTTCCAGATAAAATGCAGTGACTGTTACGGAAACTACATCTGACTAACTGGAAGAAAGCTGGCACATAAATCACAGAACTTGAGGCTGCCGTAAAAAGACTTGGCCTATATTCATTATTTGCCACGCATAAAGTTCAGGGAGCGTCAACTGTGTCTGGATAACGCAAAGATCCTGACACGTAGGGGTACAAAACATGTGAGGAAACTAGTTGGACTTACACTCTACAGCAAATTCAACCGAACTACTCATCAAATGTGAAGTATTATACACAAAACTACTGGCAGGGGTACCCAGCTCGATCGAATGACAGCAGAAAAATCTGATGAAACACCTTGTCACAACAGCAATCATAACAGAGTTACGAATCCCTAACCGGAGGGGCCACGTTTAAAGATTTGCTGCTCATCAGTAAGGGAACAAAGTTAGACGACCTAAACAATAGCATCGTCCATCTACACGGTCAATAATGATGGTATAAAAGCGCAGGCACATTACCTCGTCTCATGATCACTGAGGTTTACTTACGCTTCCTTACGCTAATAAAAGTAACGAAACAACGCACTGATAAAGTAACCTAGATTGTTGTTGAAACGTTTGCGAAAATGTGCCAAGCTTAGCGATGATTTCAGCCGCCGTCTATGCAACCGGAGCAACTTGTTTTCAGTTATCTACCTAAATACTACATGTTCAAACTGGCCACATTGATTACACCAGGTGGATCCAACAGTTTTATTTGGTGCGCGTAAGAAATGTTTTTTGGCAAATCCAATAACAGAGGTGCATAGCATTGCATCAAATTCACAAGAAAATTATGGCAACAGCAGTTTCTATTTTTGAAAAAGGCTCACCTTCATTGTCAGTCTCTCGGTTGAAATATAAACAAGTGTCATAAGCCTCAAGTGCGTCAATTCCAGTGCAGTGACAGACGTAAAGATTATTCCTCTTACGACAACTTGATAATAAATCAACGACGGAAAAGTGCACGACGTAGTTGCGGCTGTCCCCATCAAAAGGCTTGGCAGCCCTTTATGCTGAACACCGCTTGTTAGAAACAATGGTGCATCAGTCTAAGGTCAACATAAGGCAAACATACTAGAGCCCATCGATTTACTTATGCCTACAAATTTTTGGATGGCTTATTATAGAGATACCTGAAACCGTTGTTTGTACGTGATTATGTAGACAAGTGCGCCGCCTAAAGAGTCAAACAAGTTTTCATGAGAAAAGTAGAGGAATAATCTTATGAAATAGAAACATTTCATGTTGCCTCGTTGCTGGTATCTTAATATCTAGAATTTTTGACGGAGCAGCTGCCACCACTTGCTTTGTCAACTTCCTCACAGCTCTCATATAGAAAGAAGTTTAAACCTAAGCAAACCACGGAAACCGAAATGAAATAAAGAGGTTTTACCCCGTCTAAAGTGAAAAAAGTCATAAGCGAATCAATGCAGTTGAAAATATATCAATTAAACGGCATAGCGACCAAAAGTACTTTAGCAAACTTGTCGTCCAAATCGATAAACAACCGTGTCGGCCGCTTTGAGACCATTTCTTCTATATAACAGCTTATCGCACATGCAATATTCGCTAAACTCTCTTTAATTCTAGGATGGTTAGTACCCCGACTTCAAAAATGTATATTAATTTTTTGTGAAAATCGGTTAGCGAAACATCAGGAAAAAGTATTAATTTCTTATATCGAACTAGCCTGTTACAGATATTATTTACTATCGCATGAAAAAAGGATCAGTAGAACTGAAGCATTTAGCCCCTCCCATATAATTCTAAGCGCGACACTTTATTAAAAATCGTTTATCTGAGTACGTCTGCCACAGAAAATGTCTTATATGGAAAAATACTTTACCGCCAGCACTGATATATCGCGAAAGTTCATCTGTGCCCCAGCATTAATATATTTAGCCTATGCGCTACTATCCAAAGCATATGTCCTGCAGTTTTATAAGCACTTCAATTAAAATGCAAGCTATAGTGTTTACGAAGGAATCGGATTTCAGTATTCTGCATATAGAAAGTGACTAAATCACGAATTCACCGAGAAACTAGTGGACGTTTACTGATGTAGCGCAGAATACAGTGAGGCTACAGTTGCCAAACTAGAAAAATCTTAGCCTTATGTGTTTAAATAGACTTTGACGACCTAGCAGTAGGAGTCTTACACTACCTACTGGTCTACATATACCTATGGAGAAAGCTGCGTTGAGCGCACTGATGAAGTTTATGTTTCAAAATCTAGGAATTCATTCACAATGCTCACGTAGCCGCACGGAATCTGTTGAATCGGGTAGCGCAGCTGCTTTGTATACCACGAGAAATATACGCACCACTAACCATCTAGTCCAAAATGACGAGTCGCTCTCTGCATATTACGCAACAAGAAGAACAGCGCCATTACGGAACTTTCGGCTATAATAAACCATGGTGAAAGTTAAAGTTGTGCATCCAGAAAAGGCCGGTTATTACTCTATTCCTGCCCCCGCTGCTAGGTTATTTACAATTGCATACATCATTTTCAACCTATAATTAAATATTTCATGGGTATGAACGACATGGGAAACACTGAATCTGACTTTCCAGATTGGAATTTTAAATGGAAATCTTGATTCAACCTAACCCAATAATTAGTTTGAACAAAGTGTAAAACGAATGGAATGCAGTGCACTGCGTTCAAGTGTGCGACACATAATCCTTTATTGTAGCAACTGATATGATTGCTGGAAGGAAAGAATCGACGTTCACCTGTGTGTGAATGTCGGTTTACATTGAAATTGCGCCCCAAAATACATTCCCGCAATGTGTGTTACAACCTTAGCGGTCAATCAGAGATTATACATTATGCCAAGAGTTTGGTGTACTGACCGGTTAGACAAAGGGTTATAGGTTTCAAGAAAAATATAAATTCTCCCTGGTGTTACGTCTACCATAGAAAAACATTGATATCAAATAATTTCAAAGCCGGACGTGAAGTAAAATGTACAGTCGACTAAACGCATGCACCAGTTAACTGCATTTATAGAGGAACTGTTTGGACCCGTAACATTTACTGTTCAAAAAATAAATTAATGTTTTAGTTCAATGGTACCATGGATTTTTACTTATTTGCATTATTGAAAGCTATGGAGAAAGACACTTTACTGCTGGTGAAATATTGGGCTTATATAATTTGGACACGAAGGACCCAGCGTCATGCAGTTTAAGGGTAACTAGGCCCAAATTTATAGAATACGTAAAACTTGCTGTGTTTTTATGCCGTTCTCACATGTGCTTTAATTCCATTATCAAAGGAATGATATTCATTAAAAGTAGCTTTACATCCCATCTTTTATCGGTAATTGCATTTTCTTGCGTTATAGTTATGAGTTGTAACAGTTCCATTCAAGTTGTTATAGCTTTTTATAAAATAACCATGAAAATGCAATATCGAACGATAACAGGAGTAAACTAGGCAGCATTAAAAGCAACACTATTCAGAAAAAAGATTGGGCACAATATTGACAGAAAATTGAGATATAGAGTGGCTGCTGCTCTTTGAATCCAGTACTTGTGTGTATGTCACATGATGTTAATATTTGGCATATCACTTAACTAAACCTAACGACTTTTTAGAATGATTTGTGCACTGATGTTCGTAATGGTTTAGTGACCTACCCGCGTTTTGGTTTTGTTAATCGGGTTAATCAGGTTTTGTTAATCGGGTTGAATTAAAGGCCATTCTGTGCAACACTACGGTTACATTAGCTTTAACTGAATGTCAAATATAGTTCTCCGCCGTCACCGGTGATGATTTTCACCTTTATTAAAATATACACAGTTGCGAGGCGACGATACGACTATTTAAAATTATAATACTTTGTCAAAATTGCATTGCTCTGTAAAAGTTTCTTATGAATTTGTTTCATGTGTAAAATAAGATTTCATTAAGTTTCGATTTTTGCCAGTTATCTGGTTAGCATCCATTATAATGCAATCAAATCCACTGAATGGATAACTTGCATAATCTTCAACAATATTTTCTCTACCTAGATATTGTGACACCCGTAGGCTCCAAGAAATAATGGTTAGCGAAAACACTTGACCACATGTAATTGTCTTGCAAGGAGGCAAACGTGTATTATTGAAAAATTAGGGTATATAACAATTAATAAGCAAGCATTATACGATAAATTGCATGCATTTTGATTAACGGCTTTTAGCGCATTTTTGCCTTACAAAATAAATGTATTTGTTCATAACTTTTATCCCTACCACATGATGTAATATTTACACATATAACTCTTATTTATGTTTCTTTCGATATATATTTGTTAATTGCACAACCGATGAGACCTAGCCAAGTTCACGGATATGTTTTTGTATTTATGAAATATTTAACGATTTCTACGTGGGTGACGCTTGAAGTAAACTGTTCTGTAGTAATTAGTAACAGGAAAACGATGATGGTGTAAATTAGGCAAATTCTTGTATTTTAACTGGTAGGTGCGTTAGGTCGCTCGTACGACAATCCACGCTAAGTTGAATGGAACAACGCACATAATTTTCGAAAATACCCAATGTATTATGTATGCAGTGCGTGCCTTCCGGATTCCAAATATATGTAGTTAATACTAAAAAAAGAGTTGTAATTGATTAAGTTGTTTGCGGTATCCTCATCTTCACCATCATCGTCTAACAGCGAAAGCAAACATCCTCATTCTCAACATGTAACCCTGAGACCGCCGAAATTCAATGACTGTCTACATTTCAGTAGTCTAAAAACTAAGGTATATTTTGTGCGTCAGAGTTCGGAAGGAGGCCTAAAGTAATTTGTGGCTTTGATCGCCCATATTTTTAGCGCTTTAAGTGCATCAATACATTGATTGCGACGGGAGACGCCATGCCTGGCTAGGTAAACTACCAAGGCTATCCGTAAGCGCCTTTCCTTTCCAGGAGTAGTGGGCTCAATTACCCAAAGGTTATATAAGACTAGGTTGCGGTGCGGCTTTTTCCATAATTCTACTTTTTTAGATCATTTTAAATCATACCACATCATCACTTTAAGATCGCGTTTCTACTGTTCCCAAGTCTATATTTAATCGACGGTTTGAACACTTCTGGGCACTTCTTACTTGGTAGTTGTCGCTTGTCGCTGGCTTTTTATCGTAATGTAAACACACAGCTCTCTCCTTAAAGGTTGGTCCAGGGGACACAGCACAGTTCGTATGCCTCTTTTAAGGTAACGGCAAACTGTAGAATTGTTACAGGCGCTCATTTGCAAGGCTATGGTGTAGTAGATCTAATTTGCTGTATCGTCAAGCGTGATGTTGTAGCCAAAAAGCAATATTAGACCAAAGAAATTATTGAAAGCAGCCTTCACTGCCTCCATGCTAGGAAGTTCTATCACTAGAAGAATTCCAACAAATTAGTGGTGCAGCTTAGATATTTTATGATCAATACGAATGAACTTCTTTGTAAATATACTACACATAAGCGAAGTCAAAATAACGATAAGTAAGTAGAAGCCACTTTAGTACACCTCGTAATCCGTACACTCCACACAGCAAGTGGTAGAGCGGCAAAGCAGTCTGAGCCGAGAGTCAAAGGAATGAGTGAACCATTTTCAGTTTGAAGCAAATTAATAGCGAACATTGATTGACTGATACCAAAGCTGCATGCACTTTCGGCTGCCCTTTCGGCAGAATAGCGAAGAATTTAGCTTAACCAATGACCGCAAGTTAGCAATTGCTTTCCTTTGGCTTATCTAAAACATTTGGCGCATTTTTATGTGTGCTCTTTACACATGCTTTGGTTTTGCCAACCATCTATATTTTCGATAATGCTAAACATATACTGGAGCCCACATATATTGGATAAGAGATGCAGCGCATATCGTCTATGCTATTTTCGATCCGCTTTCATACAATGGGAGCTCGCTTAACAGAAAACGTTGCGCAACTTATTGGCAAATAGTTAAACGTATTTCCATTTGTACTAGCATAGAATATCTGATTACTCAGCAATTTCTCCATTTTAAATTTGGGTTTTGCTCTCAGCGATTTAGATACCGCTATGCAATGTAAATGTCTAGGGAGATGAAATACCTCAAGTCTAAATTGTCATATCTTGGCAAGTCTCAAATACCTTGCTTGGATTCGAAGGACTATGAAGATGTCTGGATGGATAAACTAGATTAATTGTGTAAGAGCCGACGTCACGTTTTATCGTGATTTGCTTTGTTTCCACTTATCTTACTTATGTTCTCCCTCCAAATGGCATCTCTTTCATGATTTTTGCGCTCTAAAATATCTTTTTTATACTTTTATATTTTTATAATTTATCTTTATGTGTAGCTGCACCATAGGTAAAATATTTCTCACTTTCGGCTAATGTTTAATAGGGATTCTGGTTACAGAACGCCTCCAGGAGGCTGGTCCTCTACCCGACAGTCTAGGCCTTACATTGTGTGACCCTTTTGTTTGCAAATATCAAATACATGATGCTGAAATATGCTACAAGTATTTAAAGCACAAGCAGAAGCTTTTATTGAGTTGCCTAAAGGTTAATTTGCTTCCGCCTTGTCTAGCTGCATCTTGAAGTGGCTTGAGCGTCTGGAAATGCTTTTTAATGGTGACTACGATTATTTGGAGATAGTATAATGCCTATATTTTTGTTGTTGCTTTTATGCATCCGATAACAACTTGTTCTATCCTCCTACGCCACATAATTTTTGATTAAGAATCGTGAGTAGAGCATGCAGCAGCAGAATTACCTTATAATGCTTCCATAAACACGCTAGAATGCAGAAAACAGCTGAAAACGTTTTCTTTAGCTACATTTCATTTTATGGGTGGACGTGCATCTTCTGTGGGGAATAAGTCTCTTCCTAATATCCAGAACCTTGAAGTTCCACTCAATTACTATAACACGAACATTTGTGGTGCTGGGACGCGAAAATATTTAACGAGCGGTCATTTTATGCGATCCCGTCAATATGAGGCTCAGAAGCATGCTGTCTTCAGAGCTACTCATTAAAAGAACGAATTCTATGTAATAAAACACATGCCGACAAGAAGCGCTTTACATGAAAATACGAAATGTGTTCGGAGAGATCATGGACAGTTCAACAAAAATACGACTGGCACCTAACGAGAAATATGACGTCAAAGATTTGCACCCAAAATGTCATCTACATGTGTAATTATAAAATGTTGCCCCTCGTATACAGGGACAATAATGCACGCGGCTATATAAATAAAGTAACCGAAAATTAAACTTCTGTTTTCAGCCGCCTGCTACATAGCTATGGTAAATGTAACAAGGTTGAGTACTGAGGCCACTGATGCTGAGATAGCTCTACATGGCATTATTAGTCAACGAAAAGAATGTCGAACTGTGGGAGCTGTATTTACACTTATTAACGACCTAAATTTCTTTCTTTACCACCGACGATCCGAAAACACAAGCAGCTAATTTGCTTAGACGCCTTCTGCATCTTAGCCCTTGCGATATTTGGTAATCGTTAGATTACTGCCATTCAACTTTCACCTTAGAAATACACCACCACAGACTTTATTCTATGAAGCCTGTTCAGGTATGACCACAAATAAAGTCCTGCTGGTGAACGACTTCAAATCACGTGCAGCAAAGCCACAGACGCTCTGAATATACATTATAAAACGCACTTACCGTAAGTTATGGTAGATGTATCGTTATTCAACAATGTTACCGCTCCCAAGGTAGCCCGCCCTGTCCACATTCCACCAGTCTTAGATATTGTGCACAACAAAGAGGAGCTAATGTTCGATGCTGTAAACATAAATGCACTTCTTGATCGTACTGATCACGCGGCACATCTCTTCCGCTACGTCTGCTACTCGGAATGCAGGTGTGAAAACAAAGAGCAAGTTCTCGTCCTAACCTAGTACGGCAAGCTGTGTGACCTGGATCAAGTGTCCAACTGATTGTTCCTATTAAACAGTTTCCCGACGTCGCATGGAAGTAATTTTCACCCTGTTCAACAGGTTAGGAGCGAATGCGTCTGGGACCAATATGTTAAACTCTAACGAATGCTACGTCCTCCCAGAGGGTCTAGACACAAAAATGATTGGCTCACATCCTTCGTTTTGGTACGCTTATATAGCTTATTCAATGCGCAGATCTGGGATGCCTACAAAACACAACGACAATACCTCATCAAATCAGACTGCGAATACAAAATCCAACACTAAAATACGTGGAGACGAAATTTGTTACCAACCTTAAGATACTTTAAAGACAACTCAAAAGCTCTGCGAACTGTAACTATAATCCCGGTTCTAATTGCAGTAGATAATCTGGCTTGAATGAAATAAATGGCAAGCATTGCGACTCGACAAAATTTAACCGAACTTTTCTTACTGAGTCGTCCTTCATCCGTTCTCTACTTAGTTTACTCTGCTGTTTTCTAACTAGACTCCTCAGACATGTTTGACCGCGTGTACTATTGCATACTTATTCATAGATTTTGCAGCTATGAGAAGTTGACAGTCTGCTGTGTTGGATAAGCTACCCTATCGTATAATATCAAACGAATACGTTGATCAGCACAATATTTCACAAGTAATTGAAGTCAAGTGCAGTGTACTAAGTGCTCGGTATTGGCACCACGTTTATTTCTAATAACACTAGCTATCAGGTTCGTGCCATTTAATAGAACCTTGTTCTATAAGTAGAGGATATCATGATCTGACATTGCAACACAACAGTAGTAGATCAACCGGCACTTCTGGTAGAGATTGATGGCCTCTAGGGTAGTTATAAAAAATAGACACACATTCAACCCTGTGGAACGTAAATAGAGAGCATTGCCATTATTGTACTCAAAATATAGTCTTGGGAACAGTAGAAACGCGATCTCAAAGTGATGATGTGGTATGATTTAAAATGATCTAAAAAAGTAGAATTATTGAAAAAGACCCACCGCAACCTAGTCTTATATAACCTTTGGGTAATTGAGCCCACTACTCCTGGAAAGGAAAGGCGCTTACGGAT
Source organism: Dicrocoelium dendriticum (assembly GCA_944474145.2). Lineage (NCBI taxonomy): Eukaryota > Metazoa > Platyhelminthes > Trematoda > Plagiorchiida > Dicrocoeliidae > Dicrocoelium > Dicrocoelium dendriticum. Next base: position 10,054,058 of record OX104059.1, read on the forward strand.
AGCCTTAGTAGTTTACCTAGCCAGGCATGGCGTCTCCAGTCGCAATCAATATATTGATGCACTTAAAGCGCTAAAAATTTGGGCGATCAAAGCCACAAATTACTTTAGGCCTCCTTCCGAACTCTGACGCACACCTGTGTCTTTTACTGCCGTGGGTATCGATATATGCGAAGATGCCTCATAATGATATACATAACAGTGAAGAACCCCCACTAAGTTTTGTCATGATAGGTTGAATTACATTTACCATACTTATATGAAATACAACCAGCTCAACCTAGATAAGTGCTGGGGTAAAAATGCAAGCAAACATCTTTATTAGACTAATCATGTAATCGCTCAAATAACCTCATTTTGCGACTCACTCTCTTATTTACCCAAATTGATATGGTCGGGTGCGAATAGAAGAGGAAATAACGGGAACTAGATAGGATGCACGGCAGCCCTATCCTTGATGTAGCGTTCAGGTAACCGGCAAGTGTATTCATGCGAATAACTTAGTGAATAACATTAAACTGGAAGATTTTATTTTCTTGCTTGTATTATTTTTGTTTTATTACCCCTCGTTCGGTTCATTAAATAGAGCGTATGAAGCGCCAGCGTGGTTACGAGTTAAGCATAAGTACTCACTCCTTACTGTTAATATCAGCAGGAAAAGTATGTTTACGTTTTGAGAACCGTTAGTTTTTTCTGTATTCCACAAGATGAAGCAGGTAATGAGTTGAGACACCGATGGTAAAGTAAGATAAACTTATCTTTACTTGCAATCCGTTTTAGCATGGCTTGTATTGTACCCCAAGACAAATTGGAGATTTGAAGTTTAGTTGTTTCCAAAATAATCCATAAAATATCAGTTGGAATTTGCTTACGAATATCCATAACAATTACATTTATCAAACATAGGTTTCCGATAATTCTTCAACAGGCTAGTACAAATAGATCCCAATTACATGGATTAGACAGAAATATAAATCGTTAAAACTGGGTAACATCAGTGTACAAGAGGTCAACTATCGCCAATAACCCGGTCAATGTCGGAGTCTTCAGAAGATCTAACTGAGTAAAAATTAATACTCTATCGAGCTATGGCAGTTGTAAGGCTTGAACTAATTGCTTCTGAGTGAGCAACTTTGGTTCGTACAACCGGATTGCTATATCTTCAGCGGCTTCTAGTATCCGGTAGCTCATATACTTCCATCGATTATCCGGACGTTGTAGATAATTTGTGATGCTTTGGCTAGCCTAAGTTGGTGGCCAGTGTCGACAAGGGGAGGCCACTATGGCTGAGTTACATAGCCTTCTGCCTCCGAGCGCTAGCCATGCCTGAGGGCGTTATTTCATTCGCTCCCATAGACACCTAGCCGTACGGCCAACGTATCCTGAACAACAGGAACAGGTAATGAATAGATACACATAGAGTTGTCGTGGACAGGTCTACCAACCTTGAGATAGAGCTTCACCATCGGTGGACTGGTAAAGTAGGTATGTAATTTTGCTGCTGTGAACGACCGTCTAAGCTAATGTGATAGACGGCGAGTAAGAATTTCGGCAGCTAGTTGGCTGTTAAAACACCCGGTGTGTTCATGCTCTTCTCCATGTGAACATTTATGAAGTGATCTGGATAACCATATTTCCACAGCAACAGGCCTATTCGCTGTAGTTCAACGGCAAGCGTATCATGCGAGCAGATTCATTCTGCTCTACTGAGCAGATTATGAATTAAATTCCGTTTCAACGTAATTGGTACGAAGCTATGGAAGTTGGCGTACTGGCCGATCCACGAGCTTCTTCTCTATACTTGGCGCTGTACTATTCCGCTACCCAGCCTGTTTAGGCCTAGGTGCAGAAAGTGAAAACAGCTATTTTGCTCTACCTCAGATTTAAATTGCATTGAATTATGGGCTCGGATAAAAGTGTTGGTGAAATCTGCAATGTTCCAATGATGACTGAAACATCACAAATACGTCAACAATCTAACGGCGGTAGAGGTTAAAACTTGCGATGTATGATTTCAGATTCCCTTGTACAATCATGCCCATGAAGACATCAGCAAGCACTGGCCCAAGTGGCGAAATCATCGCCACTCCAACTCGCTGTAAGTATATCTCCCCGTTAAATACAAATTGAACGTTTAAAGTTCATCTAAACAGCAGTCCTTTCAAGGACACAGTGGGTATACCGACGTTAATCCAGCTCCCGTCAATCTATTCGCAGATGTACTTTATTGGTCTCAAATATCGATACGTTTATGAACAATAAGGAAACATCTAGAGATTACGTGATTAGACCGGAAGGGTTTCCATATGTTACTGCCTCTACAAATTCAAACCTATTCTTTAAGCTATGCGCTGCTATATGCTTTCGGATGGGATCAAGCATCTCAACTAGCCATCATGCGGTAGAGTGATAAGTTGAGTGCTTCATATCGAAGACCGGTCTCAGCGGGACTTTCGACTCGTGAGTTTTGGGCGAACCGTAGAGCTTAGGAATAACCGTAGCAACAGGACACATATAATTGTAAATCTCTTTAGTGATATAAGTCTCGTTTTGTAGCTCCTTGAAGCATTTGCAGATATGGCACTTTGATTGCTTTGTCATATTTTTCTCGACCACTGTACTCAAATACTTCATCGAATGTGCCAATATATCGTATGTCTTATAAAGGTAATCCAAAGTGTTCATAATGAAAAAACTGGAGCGGTTTTATGCTCTACAGTGTCCATAAATCAATTTTATTTGTAGCCGTAGTCTTTCTTTAAACTAATAGCCTTATTTTCTTACCAGGAAAAGCATTTGCCTTTTGAAGTCCTTCTCCTAAGCTTTTATAACGTGTTATGTATAACACAAAAGAAAAGATGGGCACCCGTTTGAAAGCTTTGTATAATTTGGTCAATAAATGATAGGTCACAAAATATACCTTAGTTTTTAGACTACTGAAAGGTAGACAGTCATTGAATTTCGGCGGTCTCAGGGTTACATGTTGAGGATGAGGATGTTTGCTTTCGCTGTTAGACGATGATGGATTTTGCATCTGGTTAGTTAGTTTGGAATGTTGTCTGCCCAAAACGTGGCAACAATCTATACGCTCTTACTCATTTTTTATTATGTATGGCACGTAATGTAAGATCGGTTTAGATGGCTAAAGCCTCTTTATAATACACAATTACGTGGCTGTTGATAAACTTAATGATAACCGGTTATAAATAAACGTTCATGCTAAGCATACAGCTACTAGGATCATGAAATTGGAATGTATTATGATGTGACATTTTTTAATATTACAATAAATATATATATGTAATTCATAAACAATGTAAATAATTTAGTGTTAAAATGCAAAACCCGTAGCGTTTTGTGACAACGTACTTCTATATGAGTGAAATGTGCTAACGCTAAATTTTTGAATTTGCTTGCAGGCCACTAATATCACTACTTAACCTAGTTGCTTTTAATATTTGTGTGATGTCGATGGCTCCCTGCATTTGTGAATCCGCCACTTTCTTGTTGGAAGAAAGTGGAGGGTACAGGTCGTCGACCATCTAACTGACTGGTATCCTTCTACAACTGGCCTGCCTCAAGGCACTCTGCTGGGACCCACTATGTTCCTGATCCACATCAACGATCCACCGCAGCATCTCCGGTCGTCGTGTGTTTGTTTGCGGAAGACGTAAAGATTTGGAGAGAAAGTGACACTCCAGACGAATGTGGCCTATTTTAGCAAGACCTCAACCGCCTATCTGCATAGACTGCATCAGTTTGTCTCTTGTTCAACCCAGCAAAGTCTGTATTTATGAGCCTGGATAAGGGTGCTGACGGCCGAACATACACCACTGAAGGGCAACCGCTATATATCTCACACCCTCCGTGAAGGAATTAGGTGTACTCTCGCGCTACGACTTGATGTCCTTTGACAACACGAAAAGGTTATATCGTAACGGACTGCGCAAGCTTTGGGCGCGGAAAAGTTGCTTCGGCACATGATCGCCTCTTCACTTCCACCATTAAACCAATGCTAGAGTAAGGTTCGTCCGCCTACATTCCGATTACCCGAGGCGAGGCACAAAAGATCGAACGGGTCCAACACGTTGCTACCAGGCTCATCCTAAGTTTGCGTGGCTTGGGTATGAAGACCGGTGCGAGAAACTAGGACTCTACACCTTGTCCTACCGTCGGGTGCGAGTCGACCTCATTACGACCTACTGTATTACGCATTTCGTTGACTTCCCCATGCTAAGGTCAATGCTGCACTTACGACAGCCATGCAGCACTCGTGGACACAGATACAAGCTTGTAGTGCCGGATGTGAAAGGTTTTCCCCATCCACTGTGCATCAAACGAACAGTGGTCAATATTTGGAACAGTTTACCTGAACATGTGATGGAGGCAACATCTGTGCAGCAGTTCAACAATTTGTTACATTTATATTTTATTCCATTCAGAGAAGTATTGCACACTTAAGATAACCTTTCAAATTTTTAAGTCTTGCAACACCGTGAGTCAGATGTTTTAAACGTTACTTGGGTTCGGCAACAATGTTCACGGCTGACAAGTTTTGTAACGTTTTTCACCATATTTCTAAAGAGTTTTACAGAAGGCATTTATACTTGCTGTATAATACAGTATTCAGTATTCATATTGGTCGACAATATACTAAATCAGTGTTGCATAGAATAAGTCCATTTAAACTAATAGTGCAATTGTTTTCTAACTTTTATCCCCATTTATGGAAATCCAAATCAAACAAATTCGATATCAAATGAGTTCAGTTTTATTACCAGTTAAACTTCCTTGCGCAACTATAAGCAACAGAAGTCCAGCGAAAAGTTACTGAATTTCAACTTCACAAGTAACGGTGGTGCAGGATGTGTTCTGATAATCGCCATGGTAGAATTCAGTAGAAAATAGTAAGAGAGTTGTATATTATGGCTAATTGTACATTTGCTATTTTGTAAAGCATTCACATAACATTTATGAGGTGCTTTTTGTTGAGCAAAATTACATAACCGTGAAGTAAAATAAACTGTTGTTAGACGTTAACAAAATAGAGAACAATAACAGGAGTTCGAAGGTGCCTTTGAATGCGGTTTACTTATGGTGGATTGATGATGGATGGGAAGGAACTGGCGCTCACTCTGCAATGGCGTTATCGCAATTTCAATACTTTTGTTTTGCCAATCACATGAGCGCCCAGTGTAGCCCGCTAGAGATATTACAGGACTGGTTACTTAAGGTGGATTTAGTCAGATCTTTGTTGCTGTCTAGCAGATTGACAGGAGAAATGCGCTCGAAGCAGATTATTGGGGGGCGACGCAATGCGAATTACCATGGCGAAAGTGTGCATTCCTATTTTTGAAACGCTTTTAAGCGCATGTTCCTCGGCGAAAATAATTAATTCCAGTCTCAGCTTGATCACTGCGTGCAATTTTTTCTAGACTATCAAAAGGACAATGTTTCCGTTCGGCAAATATCCCAAGAATATTGGTGGCCTTAATTTATGCCCTTGTAGGAAGAGTTATTTTCAGGTATCCAAGTGTCCAAATGTAACGGAAAATCACTTCGAAAATCCGTGTATTACAGATTTTAAAAGAGGGACAACTAAATAATATTACAACTTTCTAGCAAAAAATTATATTTGACAAGATAAATCTGAGAATACTTTTTTGTGTACCATAAATAAATGCAGGCAAACAGGTTAACAGCAGCTTTTATATAACTTTATGTCTTTCCAGATCATTTGGTAGCAAACTTCTAACCAGTAACATTTTATCTTAACTAAGAAGGAACAATTATCTGGGCTAAGCAAATTTCCCTCAAATGAAACTGGACTTCAGCGTCTGTAACTCTTAAATATCTAATGATTAATAAAAGCACAACTTAAGCTATGGCTAACCCTTCAGTTTCTATGTCCTCCGGAGTATCTCTAACATCTTACACGTTCAGATAAATAATCCCATTTAATGTAGTTATTGTCAACCAATAATAATAATCAGAATCCAGCTTTTTGTCCCCAAATTTGTTTATTTTCCTTTACACAAATCAGCCACTTTTGCCACATTAAACACCAACCAATAAATTGTTGTACGATTAATTTATTAAATAGTCAAACAAGTGAATTGTAGCTAGCGCATTTGCTGAATCACTGTCGACTAGCCCATTTTGCTTCCAAATGTCATGCTGATCACGTTGAACAAACTCCACGCATTTTGTTTGTTTTCCTGTTGACCAGGAGTTTTAAGATTATACACATAAGAAAAGATTGCATATTTCGTGAGGCAGTATGATGTACTCCATCAGAGACGAGGTGATCCCCTTTAAACCTGATGTGAATAATTGTCGGGTACCATTTAAAGGATGGTATTACCAAGTTCGTAAAAGTAATCTATTGAGGCAAATCCTATTATTTAAATTTCAAGAATAAGTGAAGTTCGTTTTATTAGTTATATGATCATCTCCATAAACATTTAGAAGACCTTTGGCACAAATACATTTATAGCGATTGTATGGTTCAAACTCAATGTGCTTTAGTCAGGTTTGGTTTTTCTGTTTTTGCTGCTATAGCAAGAAAACTAAAGTAAATGTTAAGGACTATATGGGAACTAGCATCAGCTGCAAGTTCAAGTTGTAAAATATCCGTATGCCTCGCAAAATATAAAGCAGTAATGTTTCATGAAGTCCGCAAAATTATTTAGAATCAAAAAAGTCATGCCAGATATTGCAGAAATTTTCAAGCATAACATTTTTGAAGTACTCGAACAAAGACAATTCGTTATACTTAGCAGAATATGATAAAGCATGCTACCGTTATATAGCAGCTATTAGGAATTCGAAATAGATTTCATCGTTCACTTGCAGTGCAAAAATTTACCCATTCGGCGTAGGTAACATGTAACATTTTCCATGATATGTTAAAGTGAATTTATGAATTGTATACTTCATAGAACTCAGTTATCGAGTTCCCTACTTATAGCAAGATGCATGACGTATGCCCCTAATTTTCACTTACGTAAATGACAGGCAACACATATGAAGTGACAACCTTGATAGACCAACATTCTCACAACTAACAAATGTTAGGTTTAATTAGTTATTTGAATCAGCACGTATGTTAGGGATTAGCAGCAAGTGGTCGTAACGAGTATGCGAAGCAATATCACCTACCCCTATTCACTCTACTGTAAATTACCCTGCAGCAAAACATTCTACTAAACGGATTTGGTCATTTTGCAAATAGTTATCCATACTTCCATAGGCCTCTTGATTTGTTTCACTGTACAGTGCATAGTAAAATAAAATTCGGAAAACTAATTAGTTTAGCTTTAATATTTCTGCAAACGTCTATGATGCTATGGTTTAAAAAACAGTGCGATTGAGATTAACTGTGCAATGATTCCGTAAAATGATTTGGCTGTGAGTTTCTAATTAGACAGACGATAAACTACAAGGATGTGAACAAATAAACAGTACGTATCTATGCAATAGTTTTATTGTTAGATGGTGTGCAAAAAGGTGTCACTTAGTTATATGTTCAGACAGATAAGCTAAAGCTATATGCAAATCACCTCGAAGTTATTCTTGTTCAAAGTTGTGCAGCCACAGATTAAAGCACGTAGAGAAACGTGACCATGCATGTCGCCACTATAAATACGAATATATTTAGAATCTAAGTATATTAATCTGCTTAATAAAAGTCTGTACCATGGCAAAATTCTGTAGAGAATGCGCGACAGCATGCGATCTTAATAGCGATTTGCTTTTCTTCTACTAGCCATTCGTAATGGGGTTTGTGAATAAATACTCTGCAGATCGTTCATGACCAGCACTGCTTCATCATCGTAAGTTTACAACAATTTAAGTAAAAAATATGTTTGAATCTCATTTAATTTGGTAAATGACATAGAAGTACAGTACATAAAATATTTTAGATTATTTCTAATCCGTAGACAAGTTTTTTTTCATATTTAACAAGCGATACCGTTCAATAAAGATTCAAATTTTGCTATCGGTATTTGCGTTTGAAAGCACGAACTGAAATGTATAATGTAAAGTATATATTTAGATATATATAGTATTTCTAAAGTATAGGCGCAGTAACTAAATACAATCGTCTTGATCTTTTAAGAATTGCACAGTATAGACGCTTCTGAATATTTAATTAAAACATGTCGACACTGATGCCGGTTTCATTTTATATGCTGACCTATTTACATCGGATTTTGAAATTACATGATTTTGAAATTTGTTTAGCAGTTTCTGATCACACATTTAGTAAAGAAAGAAAACTCTAATATTGAACCACATCAGAGGACAAATCTTGCGCCACATTGCAAGGTTTGCACTTGTCTCATTTTCTAATTTGAACTAATGGTGTCACTAAAACCATATTGCAATGTTGCAAAATGTCATGGAAGTGATGCGACAATATTTGATTACACGTGTTTATTTAAAGAAGTATAGAATACAGGTAAATGTCGTTTCTAGGATAAACTGGTCCCCAACCAATTCAGTAAAAAAGCGTGCTTTAATTTTTGAAACTTAGGTATTTGTTGTAACTTACGACAGTTATATAGACAAATAAATCTGATGTAGCAGCTCCCACGATAGCAAAACACAGCCAGAAATAGGGCATCATAAGATAATATTTTAAAGGTCATTACGTTACTTTATACTTCCATCTACGACAAGTTTGCCAAACTGCTTCTCTCTACGCTCCTTAACGCACCCAACTGGAAATCAACAGAGGTGGTACCCTAACATGTGAATTAAAATTTATAACAAATTTGGGTACAAATAGGCTACATACCACACCTAATTAAACCTTGTCGTTTTCACGGTATCATCTTATTATCTTAATGTTCTGAAATTTTCCTGCATATGCAAGACCGATTGGCCAAACATTTGAACCAAGAAGTATTAATTGTCAGACTATTCCTTGAAACAATGCATGAGCCAATTTCATAAGATAAACATTTATAAATTTGATCCAAACCTGTAAATTTGCGATTGCAATCTCAGTGTATTTTTGAGAATTTACATATGGCGCACGATTCCATAAACACTTTCTTTACTGTCGACATTTCGGTTGTCTACGGTGTCCTGTGGAGATAAGTAAAAGTTATTCACTAATTGTTAAGTCCATAAAGACCACATATCGAAAAGAACAATAAAGACGGAATAGATAAATAGCAAAGGATTAACATTTTTTGACAGCCATCGTATGCAAATTTGCAGAAACGATTTTCTACAACGAACAACATTTATTTTCATTTAAACAATGCAGTTTTTCTGAGCCGCAGCTTTATGTAAAACCGGTTAAATTTATGGCTGTATAACTCAAGTATGTTTACTGTAATATTTTTTTCATTTTTGCTCTAAATTTATGCAGAATCGATAATTGGTTGTATGGAGACCATGTGCTATTTATTGGCCTGTTTATTGCTTCTGGTCATTTAACGCATATGCAAGTAGATACCAGAACATTTGCAACGATGGGCTTATATTCATATCCTGACAGTTATATGCAAAGTTAAAAGCTAAATATATGTAAGGCATATTTATCTTTATGTTGGCAAAATTAGCAACCTAACAACTAAATATTTGATATAGCTAATTATTCATGATCACCCTCAATCTACATGGTTAAGTTAGTCTGGAAAAGCGCCAAGCTTCGGCGTTTCAATCTTCTGGGTCCCGTTAGTGATGCGCCTTATGGCGGAACCTTCCAAGTTCTACCCCCATGACTTCTGGACGCCAACACATAGTGTCACTTCGCTATGTGTGATATCTACGGAATTGCGTTTTTGAGAGTTACTATGATACAGCCCGGAGCATCTTCAACTGCCATGCCAGTTACGAACTTTGCAGAGGATATTGGCTAGCCTCACGTGCTAGGAGCTTTCGTACAGCGTCTAGGCTTGTCACAAGGACTTGAAAGCTATACACAGATATTGTTATATTACTTATGAGTGGTACGGATATTGTTATAAATCTGCTATTTCATCATAGTTACTCTTAACCAGCAGGCTTAGGTTAGTCTGGGAAAATGCTAGATGCCAGCGTTTTTACCTTCTGGGTGTCAATAGTAGTGCGCCTTCTAGCGAACACCTGCCGCGTCCCGTCTAAATGACTTCTAGATGCCAGCAGCTAGCGTCACTTCGCCGCGGGTGCCAGCCGCGGAACTGCGTGATTAACAGATGTCTATGCTATGGTCATGATGAAATAGCTGAATTGCAAAAGAAATCCGCACTACTCGCCAGTAACAAACATTTGATTTGTTTCGGCCTAATACTAATTGTAAAAATGCTATAGACTAATGGTCTGAAATCCTTTGGATTTTGATTAAGAACAGCCATATTTTACATGAAAAGAATATATGTCCTATAAAAATAATTAATTAAATGTAACCAACTAATCCAGCGGCGATAAGACGGAAAAGTTGAAAGTACTTGTCATGCGAATTGACGTTTCGTGCATTCTTAATTTTAATTTGATTTGCACTGCAATTCAGTTTGGCCACTTCAATCACTGGCGCCGTAATGATTAAAACAGATAGAAACTACCTGATGCCCACTCAAACGCTGTGCGCTATGAAATGACATCAAAACTGTTTGAGTGTATTCTGTAGAGATAGAACGCATTCAACTTCGGAACCAACGCAAAGTCGTTCGTTACGTCTAACATACCGCTACCTGGTAACGATGCGCATAGCTTGCCAAAACGGCTGAGGAATTATGGATGTGTTATTAGATAACAACAGCTTGTTTTGTTATGCAGAATAATACGGGAGGCAAGAGTTTACCGATTAGTTCATGCTCAAAATTCTGCCAAAATATTGCGTTACAAATTTGCATTCCAATGTTTGTTAAATTAAAGTTAATTGGAAAAATGTAAAACTGAGTAACAATGCGAGAAATTGCATTTAAGGAGTTTAATCAGTGTTACTTTAATTTTATTTACGTATTGCTATACAATAATTGTATTGTACCACAGCAGATTTTGTAATTAAAACAAGTGTTACTTTACCTGACAACATATATCATAATACCAGCACTTTGCTGCCACGTTAAATGTGATTACGCAAATGTAGATAATTAAATGACGATACTTTTGTTGACCAGAATGCATTTCTGACGGTTATTCTAATAAGCGTTTTCTGGCAAAAAAGTAATCACCGATTTGTTTTGATGTTTACCTTTTCAAACATTGAAATTATTGTTTCTGATTATTTAGTCCATTAGGCATATATTGCACTAAATATTCAATTTTGCATTTAAGGTCATGCTCGTATTCATACAGGCTAATAACTATGACGTGGATTGTTGAATATGCGTACAACCACATGCTACCTTACGACAACTAGCGTTTTATTAACAAGGATGTTCCAAAAAAAAGTAAATTAACGTACGGTTTTTAGTTTTAGTTTACGTTACACAAGTCTGCGACATAAAATTTCCGATTCAGTGGGTAAATGCAATTTTAGCTGTTTTGATTATTTGAGGGAGAATCTCCGAAACCCTTTCTTTAGCGTTTGCATTTTGTATGATTTTGCTGAAGGTAAAGTAAATAGCTGAGACTGCTGCATGTTAATAATAGACTATAAATAAAGAAACTTAATTAAAATCTAATTTGAATTTCGTACGATCAATTTACCCACCTCAAGTAATTGGTAAATATTAAACTGCTAAGTGACAACTATTTAGCGGTAAAGAAAATAAACCAAAGGAAAAAATAAGTCATTTCCTTCAGTTTGGTTACATAGTTTGCCATTGTAAACGCTAACACTTGCAGCACCGTGATACAGTAAATGAGGATGTTAGTCAAAGCAAACAGAAAACAGAGTTGAACATATTATATACGGTTAATAATAGCTGAATGAAATAATGCATAATGGAATATTGCGTTAGATGGCAGAAACAGAATACATGTTCATCACGGACTCTGGGAATTTTCAATGGTATGCATGGTCTTCAGACTATAATGGGAAAGATAATTAAGCATCCATCAGAAAATATGTTAAAAGCGATACATGTAAGTCTCCCGTAATATTGTATGGCTTTATATCAAGCCTTTAACTGGCAATATTTCGAATTAATTAAAAACTTGCGAAATTATAGAATCAACTATATAGAGTAATACCTATAACAGTTATGCGTAGTGTATGTCATAGCAACCGCATTTAAACTAATTTAAAATTACACGTCCGATAGGCACCGAACGTCTTCTTCCCCAATAACAACCTTCGGATATCACCTTTGCTCACGTGGTTTTCCCAACAAATTTAAACAATACTGCAAAAGCTCTGCACAGTAAAAGCTGTTTTTAGTTTAATTTTAACAATATAAAGTTACAAATCTCTGATCCACATAGTAAAGTTAAACCATCACAGTTTGAGACTGGCTGCTTTTATGTTTGAATCATCATTTTTCCAGCAACTCGAACAATGTAGACAGGCGAAGTAGCTACCAGAATAATTTGACGGTAGGAAAAGAAAAACTCAAAAGGCAAGTGACGGTTTGACTGCTAACTGGCCTTCTTGATAAAGAAAATATGTATGCAGTCAGCTCATTCCCGTAACAAAACGGTGAAATTGAAAGATGCAATGTGTATGTCAAACCGTGGAGGGACGTACCTAAGCTTGGCGCCATAATGCGCCAAATCCAGAGATTTATGCCATCCACACAACCAGGACGCAGTGAAAAAAGTTAAAGCGAAGGGGAAAAATTACGTAGTATTTGCTAGTTGTAGAAAACTCCTATGACGACGTCTTGTATAAAATCCCCTACCCTCTGTGATAGCAAAGCAGACATTTTGGAATAAAATGACGTTGCCGCGGGGCGCTTTAGGAATATACTGACCTCAAAATTGGCACCGTATTTGTTAAGGATAGACGGTTTTAGGCGAGAGAGGGAGGGGTTGGAGATAAAGATACCCAATAACAAGTTGTGTTTAACCGATAACAATCGATCAAGTGTTCAACCAGACGCTTACGGAAGGCGGGTATATAAATGTTGTTTCTTTGTTAAACTGCCTATGTAGTCCCGGCTTATCAACACGCATACCCATTAAATATGTAGCCTTTTTGTTAGATTTCCATAATTGAAAATAAATATGGTCAATTTTCTCTTTTGATTCTAAGAAGCAAACTATTATGCAGCGAAATATATGAAAAACCCAGCTTCGACTGTAGCATAATATATCTTAAATTTCTATGATTAAGCCCTCAGGAAATTCATTGAATATTAAGCCATCTAACAGTTTGATCTTTACAAAATAGGTCATTTCACATCCTAAAAACTGCAAATATTCAGTGAGTGAGAATGTTTTAGCAAGCATGGATGGGAAAATGCCCGAATTATTTGGAGCATAAAGAATAATATTATTGATGAATAACATGTATTAGCCAAAGTGAATTCCGAGGATTTCCATACCTGCTGGTTGTTTTGAAATCAAATTTTACATTCTTATCTTACTACGCTGAGAAAACCGATGCAGGTGCAATTCAGCAATCGTGGGACACATTATATGCAAAATGTACAATGACAATATATAACTATACTGATTTCCCAAATGGAACGATTGCTGGAGAACAATCATAGTTATAAATTTGTCATACAGTACAAAACACATGGAAAATAATAACCAGAGGAACCATAGTGTGTGGACCGCAAATTCTAGGTACCGAAATATATTTATATGTGAAACATTACATTTCCTACAGTAGCACAAAGCGACAATGATTTATGGCACTTTTATCTTTGTTGCAATCGTAATATTGGAGCAAGGTAAATGATATAATAGCATTGGTACAACTATGCCACTTAAACAAACACACGGCAAGTTGCTTGGAAATTACTGCTTAATTTACCCAAAATGAGGTTCAGAGATTAAACTAGATTTGTTGATTTATATTAAGCGTTTAAATATATTTTAACTGGCACATCCATTCAATTATAAATATAATTCTTTAAATTAATTTTTTTTTGTATAAACCATCCAATTCATAAGAAAGCACTTAGTTTCATTACATGCTGGATACGGTTTAGAATGTGCATTTTATACATGCTGTAACTAACTATAACTCTCACATTCAAAACATAAAAATTTAGAACCAATATATTACAAATGACAAATAATACAACTTTTGAAACATAGAATTTTCCACATGCTCTAATCATTGGCATAGGTTTCCTTAATATAGCTCAGTGTTCTCATATTTCACTGTTGGTGAGAAATTGTGAACCGACACGTGTGCGGTAAACAGGCTGCAATAACAAGGAATTATTTCGAACATATGGCTAGTGAAATGCTATTGTTTGGCGTCATGATCCCTAAGCATAACTCAAATATCCCACCAGTTTTGCCTGGCATACAATCAAGAAAATAGGTTGGCAAAACACTACATATCAATTGCATATTCAATACGGAAACACTTGCAAATTAATATATAACTACTGGCGACTGTATGTCAAAAACAATGTTCATTAGCGCATTAACTGACAGATGAGTTTCATTTAGGATTGACCACCTCAGAGTTGCACATGTTACACTTTGCATCAACAGGTCGCTTCTGGCATGTACATTCTTACTCGTAGTTCTAAATGCATCAATCAATGCTATTGATAATAACAGTGCCTATACAAAGAAGATTAGCCGCATAGGTTAGGAACCCACTGTAGATGCTAGCACTTATATATTTGTAGACGAATAACTGATAATATCATTTCACGTCAACATTGCTAAGGAATAGGATTGAGTCGCTCTTGGATGCTTGTAGTCTCGTTACATAAACAATGTTTGTAGCCCATGTCCAGTTCTGGTTATCACAAAGGGTATCATAATGTTCAAGTTAAAACTTCCGCCAATCAATTTGAGCACGAGTAAGTCTGTTATATCTAGCTGCTAAAATCAAATCGCAACACAGTGCTGTGACTATGGGCAATCCAATGTGTTAGTTCCCGTCGGACGTGTTTGTGAGCATGCTTGGAGAGTAGGTGCAGTTATCAGTTCAGACACTTTTTACACGCTTTGCTGATGACAAAGTGTGCACCATTGGTAAGTAAAATATATGGCATTAGTCATCAAGTCGATCATAAAGTGCACTAAAATCTAATTGCAACTTCGAAACTGCGCACGACAGTTGAATTTCATATGTACGCTTACTACACCCATGTTAAACGGGTCGTTCCTTTAAAAGGTTACTCTAAATGAAAGTGACTTGGATGGATTAACGTTGATTATTTGAACGCCATTCGATGGTACTTCGCAGGCGTACTTTATTACAAACATTATTCCATCATGCTCGTGTGATCTATATCAAAGTTAAATGAAATTATATGAACAACCTCTGTTTTAGATGCAGTGATCAAGTGTTCATCCATTAAGACACATAAAGCGCTTTAAGGAACGTATGTAAACATTTAAAATGTGACGGTACAAATGAAATCAAAGTTAATTTAATTTGCTTTCAATAATAACAACCTCATGAAACACACTGCAAATCGAATACGAACCTTACTGCAGTGAGCATACCTTGCAATGGAGAATTGGTTTATTGTCAACACAAGACCACTGTTAAATGTTCGGTTAAATACTGACAGTGCACATGCCATTGCTTAAGCACATCAAAATTTAGCTTGGAAAATTGTATTGTATACCCTGACTCAAACCCAGGTGGTAATTTCAACGAGACCATCGTCGGATGATTCCGTGTGTTTACAAAACAAGCAAGTGTTACATTAGTCAATCTATAGGCAGTTTCCTCCATAATTGCAACGCATTCAATTGACACCAGTCGCCAGATAATCCTTAATGAATCATGCAAATTTGGCATGGGCTGTCAAAACTCTTGTTTACTTGGGCTCCCCGAGACCATCATTCTCGATAGAGGTCGCTCAGCAAACAGTTTGCACAAACACCAAGCGCATTGTAGTAGCGTTTACTCAACCAAACGTGAAACAGTTGACCAATAAGTCATTCCATTTGATCATGTGTTAAATAAATTTGTAGTTGACTGTATGTACCAAAAAGCGTAAAAGAAGTGATAGTGTCTTCAATCATCTTTTTATTGGAATTTTATCGGCGACTGCGTGCTTTACTCTCGCTTATCACAGCTTGTGCAGAACGAATGTCAAATCATGTCCCAATTGTCCTCTTTGTTATGTTTGTCGTTCGACACGACATTATTATAAAACTGGAGCAAATGTGTTGTGGTATTTTTCCTAAATACAGTAGAAGCACAACCACGTCAGAGCATTGCGATGACATAACTTGAGCTATGTTAACATCTAGATTGTTCTCCTCGGTTCTAATCACCGTACAATTAGAATACATAGATATTAATATACAGGTAAAATTGACACACCAATCAAAAGATGAAAAATTAGACCACGGTAAACTAGCTGATTGTCTTACTAGTTCCTCTGCACCCAGCAGAGTTTGATAACCACTAATCAGAAGAGCCTCATTAAGTTGCAAAATTTTCGGTTGGTTGTTACGTAATAACAACTTGAACGCAATTTACAGATTTATTTGATATCCAGTTGCAAAGAGATGCCTGGTAATATATGATACTGAGCTCCGGTTTATCCTCGGATCCACTCCGTTTTGTTGCGTCATCAGTTGTTCCAAGAACCTCGGCACATGTTCATTTAACCTCTCAAGAACTGTCTGTCCTGCCTATGTAAATGTCACCGCGAACGCAGATGAACTGTATACGGCGAGAGAAGCCGAACTGACTGCTAAGTTGCTCTGAAGGTCGTGAAGAACGAGGCTTCGCGTTTTATGCGTAAGTCGCAACTTTGCGGTAGCCTAGGTACGCGTAAGGGCTGACCAGAATTTATGTCCGATATCCTTTGCTACCTGGTCTCCTTTAAACGGCATCAACAAATAAACATTCTGTTACGCTGCAGTTAACACCGGTAATTTCTCTTTGGGGGGTCTGCTATCAATCTGAATGAAATTCTTAGGATACCCATTTGACACCAAGGTCCTGTAGAAAAAATCTTCAGTTCGCAACATGTCGCTACTTTCCCTCTTTCTGATTTCCAGACCTGTATGATACAACCTGTCCCTATAGAGAATGGTTGTCACGCACCTGCGCATTAGAATGTGTGCTTACTTAGGGCTGTATTTAAACTTTTGACATTTGTGGGATGTTTTTCGACAGACGGTTGTTTCTACTAGCTTATGAGGCAAACTACAATGACTGAAGTAAACCAGTGCCTTAAATTACTAACTACTTTCCTGTTTGGTTTATCTCTGCTCATGTTTTGCTACGCAGTGATTTACAATGTTAAACGTCTGTATTGGTTTTCTGCATTTTAAGTGTCCGGAAATTCTTAGGTGTACATTTCTTATATATTCAAGTTGTTCCTAGTTATTTTGTCACAATTGGATTTAACTATAATTTGGAACGTGTAAATTTAATAATTGAGTTATTTTTACGCATAGTGGACGATTCGTACTTGTCAAATTAAATTGCTATCTTGCATTACATTCAAATTAAAGAGCTTTACATGGTAACTGGGTGAGATGAATTCGTCTGATCAGTAAAATTATATTTTAATTAGGCATGTCCACTAATCTCTTAATAATATAATGGTATATATTCTTTAGTAATACTTTTATTTCATTTACAACTTGTATATAACCAAACTTTTCCACGATACTGCAATTCACACCGCTTTGATGCTAATGTGTCCTTGCGTGTCGCGTGTTGCCTGTTGCCTGTCCAATCTACAGTATATATATATATATATATGTATATACGTAAGCGATGAATATTGCAAAACCATTTAGCACGAGTGAAAAGCATGTGATTTAGAAGTTCATTAGGAAGGCTGGATTAAAATATAAAATTAAAGGAATAAATTAGTTTAGTATTTATGGCGAAAGCTCAGGAATTAGCATTTCGTCCAGTTATGTAGTAAACGGATTTTGGATGACTATTTATAATACGCCCTGTGTAAATCGCTCTACAGCGCCATGTGATCGTCTACTATTCTTTGGCATGCCGGATTGTTGGATCGTCTGTAAATGGTCAGACGTTTGACTGGAGAACCCTAACAAGTTCGCTAATTAATATTAACAATAACGGTAGTCCCTTTACTGATCCTAGAGGCAAACTACACTGGACGTCAATTAGATCGGAAATTGGGCAGCGGACTGTCACATTCAACCTAAATTGAGTGAGAAAGCTTCCAACATAAACAAACACAGCGTCACCAATTCCATAACTTCAAAGCTTGCGCAGGAGGATGCGGTGGTCCAAACGATTGAACACATTCTAGAAGTCCGGGTATATGATGTCGACTCCCTATCTGGCATAGATTGCCTCTGATAAGCTTAATATGGCTAGCAGCAAGTTTGTGGTACAAGACCAACATCGGCGGAATCCGTACTGCTGTGACAGAGTAGTTGCTTTCATGGCTTTTTACCCTGTGAGCGCCTCCGCGATAATACATTGTATTATTGTGAATAAAAGTAGGAGGTGTGACTGGACGGGGGTTTGATTGCATCTCACGATACCAATTCTGGTAAATTAGAGTGACTATTCCATGATTACACCTTGGAAACCCGTATTTCATTAATACATTATTAAATGAACCGAGCTTGTGTTTCGGGAATGTCCTTGGCGACTGACAGTAATTCTTTCTTTTGGATATGGGCCACGACAGGATAGATTGCACGCAAAGGAGCAAAAGTCCTCTCAAAACACGTGTTGTTTTGAACGATACTTGTTTAGACCCGGTTGGAGATGGGAGCTGAGCCAAAAGCGGTTGAATTGATAAGTTACTCTGGAAAGTATGGAAGACTGGTTGACGAAGTGCATTGGCCGCCACTTGTGTAATTTGCACCAGACCAGCTTTTGCGCGTAAAACTGGGATACTGCGTTACACTGCGTAGCATGTTGACCTGTATTTAAAGAAATGGTGGGTTTGTAATGAATATTTCCGTTAAGTTCTGTAGGTGCCATTGTTGCTCTTCGCGGATCAACTTAAAGCAGTGTTTACATTATATTATGTTGGCATAGCTGGTCTGATTAATCAGGCTGTCCTTGTAACCTTGACAGGTTGTGTCCATTAAGTCCACGCATTTTCTACTAAAACTGCTCGGAAAGGACATTTTGCGTCTGGCGCGAGGTCATGCTTTTCGACGCATTTGCCACAGTGCCGCTGAAGATAGTAACAAACACCTACCTAGCAACATCGGGCAGCGGTTTGCTTAAGATAGATCATAGTTTTCTTCAGCGAGCTCGCACAGCATATATTAATATGTGACGACGTACGTTTCGTCGTTGTACTCAACGATGCATTCGGCAAAGAAGCACTTTTGCGCTTAGATGACATTTATGATCATGGTTTTGGCAACTGCTTCCTCGTCGTTGTGCAAAGGGCTCGAAAAAATTTGTGCATCTTCTGTGTTGCATAGGGCGGTAAATTTAACAAGGTTGTACAGCGATACATCACTAATTGCCCCTTGCCAATCAGACTTGAACTATTCTTTGACCCATCTTTAGACTTCGATTACGTGTAGGTTAAATCACCACAAGAGAGACTTGTGAGTTTAGTCATGCAAATATTCAGTTCCTCAAGGGATTATGCTATGATCTAGTTCTAAGTTGGACATTAAAGTGCAGGAAACTATTGCTATTCTACCACATCACAATACATTAATTGCAGACGTTAACGGAGAACATCGACAGCTTGCGTTTCTTGATCGTCCATGAAAGCATTATGCAAGTCCGATCAGTAATAAAGGAGTATTGCCTCTCCTCTTCTTGGTCAATCGTTTCGTAGGGAAACCATGCCAATTAGTATCCTTAACTTTTATGATATGCCTGCTTAACAATTTTTTGGTTACCATAAATATTTACAAAGACGTGAAGACTTGACGTAGAGGAAGTTAATTTGACTTGTTATCAAGACCTTGCGCGTTGACAAAAAACGCATGTGAAGGCAATGGACCTTAGAAGCATGTTTATGAATAATGTTTTTCGATGATGCTCTTTGCGAAAACTTGGGCCTATGGCTGAAGGTTGTATTTTGTTAGACCAAAGACGCGGGCCCTAAGGTCATTCCGGTTTGTTGCTTATTGTACACAATACTGGCAGGAACATGAGCCACCTGTCCTCCATTAGTTGTCGGCATGTTTTGACATCGTTCTCTTTCTGAGCTGCATAGTACATACAAGCAGCATGCTGAGGGTAACATTCTATTTGCGCCCTAATGTCTATCGACTTTATACATAGTTCGGGTGGTAAAATTGCACGCATATGGTGCCACTTTTTTCTACACATATTCTATCGTCAGTTTGGATTTTAATCGCAAGGTAATTACTCGGCGGCCTTATATTATGTAAGTAGGTGTCCATGCTAACATTTACGTCTAGTTGGCGATAATATTTTTGTCTGAAAGCAATTCATGAATAATATTCCAGTCATCCATGTCATGCGATTTCGCCTCTAACTCGTCGCACATCTTAAACTTGTAGACGTCCTGTACAAGGATCCATTTTACATCAATTTGTTTGCGCATGTCATCCGTAATTTGTTTGCTTTTCTGATGTCCGCTACAAGTAAAATCTGGATAATTGCTGACAGTTCATGTAGTCGTAGGGAGGTAAGTGGCTGATAAGAGAATTACCTCAACATCATTTACGACTCAAGGGTCAACTGGAGTAAACGCAATTCACCGAAGTGTACGAAGTTCGGTTGACAGATATAGCGCATCATACAATCAGGTTTAGGTTGATCTCTTATGAGGTGACACAGAGAGTTGAACTCTATTCTGTCGCCTAGTTGCATAACATACTTGTATTTTGCTCAGAATCAATCACATTGGGGCACAAAACAGTCTATGGTTAATCATGTTGTCGCATGTGTTCCTTTTGGTAAGAACTGTAGCTGTGTTCCATGGCCGGACATTTGATGGGGCCTTGAGTATCATGGTGTTCTTGGTAATGATAATTAAAGCTATTTTGAAAGCGGGTGTGTTGTTATTAGAAGTGCATCCGTCAAGTCATAAGCGACTACGGACGAGTAAGTTGTCTGCCCCTTAACTGACAGATTTTACTTGTTGCTCGGAGAAGAAGGTGTAGTGAAAGCATATTTATGAGCAATTCCAAAAATCTGGGTCACCAAGTGTGAACTGTAGCTATTTCCATCAGTCTGGGTGCACTGTTAAAAGTTGGTTTGTAACACGATCACTCAACTCAAGGCGCTGATTCGTTTGGGTTCTGTGGGAAGGCACGCACAACTGCTGTTTGCCATTAATCGTTGTGCCTTTTTTTCGAGCTGCTGTTCTTGTACACTCGTTCAAATGATAAACGGAATTGCCGTAAACTCGGTGCGCTAACAGACGGAATTAGTTGCATAATTACTTTACATTACCTTGTTGAGACTGTGGCACGCACATCTAAGATGGGCGTTTTGACAACCTTTGGTGCATTATATTCCAAGTAGCATCTTTTTGACACAAATTCCTGTGCCATAATAAAGTTTACTTTTGTAGCTTTAGACCTATGTTTCCTTAGGCCAGCAGCATGTACCATTAATGTTCGTCAAACCTGTGGATGTTGCTCGTCGCAATTTACACACGATATGCTGATTCTAAGCGGTGTGGTCAGGTTGTTGGTGAGGCTGACACACGTTCATTTACTGCTCTGATAGCATATACGTCGTGTCACGTCCCCACGTGTAACTCAAGGTTACACGTTGACGGAAGGGCGAGGTCATCAGACCTATGCTGTCATCCAGACAGATAGCGGCCGTCTGGTTTGCAGACACACCATGGTGTGGTTGACGGATCTACGTGGCTTAGTTTATTGATCGGAAGCCATGGATCGCTTGACCAAATATTTGCGTCTAACTTTAATAAGACCTTGTTAGATGGGGGCAGAAAAGTTACTATCTCCGTGACCCAAGCCCAATTCGGTGACGTACCGGAGAATCAAGTTCTGATCACTCTTTGATACCTCCTGATGCTAAGAATAATTAGCACAAGTTTAGTTGCCACCATTCATTATCCACCCATGTTTATACTGGGAAAGAACAAGCTTATGTTTTCTTCGCATAAAAGCTTTTTGGCGCAGCCAAAGCTAATCTCGCTTTGTAGGGAATTCAAGTTAACGAGCTAGAGTTCCGAGAATTTGCAAGTAAGCAGTTCAAGGCAGAACTGCAAAAACTAAGCTCCGGCCTGCCACATCATTTTCACCTTGCTTCCCATATATAATTCGGAAAACGGAGCAAGTCGGCCATTCTTGACCTCGTAAATACCAAACAGGGAATTTATATATGCAGCGTAGCAGTGAATGACCTCTTGGGGCCCAGTGAGAATGCAAAAGTGCCATTCCGCTACGTCTGGTACGATGAACATACCGATGGGGATATCAAAGTGGACTGTACTTTGACACGTAACAAATTTTTATTTCATCAATATAAATAATCAGCCATATATATAGTGGAGCAAACCATAATGAAACTTGGGGGTAGTTCTTCTCTCCGCTCATCCCTCCAGTAACAGACCCATCAGAAACTACTAGGTTTGCTCGAAAAAGATAAAGCTCATTCTGTGAAGCGCGCGCATTACAGCATAACTCTAGTAAATTCAGGCTGAAAAGTATTATTATTATCATAAGAAGCAACAGTTTAACAAAAATACATAGAGCCATAAAAAGCCATAGAAAACATATTTATAATCACTGCAGCATAAACCTGGCACTTTAGCTGAGTTTGGTCAACACTGTCTACCGTGCCGCCAGAAGAATTAAAATATTTCCTAGGTTTTTCATACGATATTTTCATATTTATTCATTTTTGTTTGCTAATCATTAAGCAACTGAAAGTAACTAATTATGTGCAAAGACCCCATACTAGGTACCGTTGCACATCATATTCTTAATTGCTTCCAGCCAGCAGGACTCCACTTACTTTGGTCCCTAACTAAGCGGCTATGTGGATACAAAAGCTGCAATGAGTAAAGTCAACCATTTCATGTTTTCGCTAAGTAAACGGCTTACTGCCACGCTTACTTTTCCAGCTATATCCTGCACAAGTAATGCAAGCGCAAGGGAACAAACCCTCCGCTGACATACACAGGACGTGTACAAGTCATCTCAACTGGCGCAGGTTGTTGAAGTGAATACTAGTATCCCCTAAGACACGAACATTAACCTCACCGTTTCAGAGCCTTGACTGCTGCGCACAAGCAATGAATGCGCAAGGGAACAAACCTTCCGCTGACATACGCAGGACGTGTAGGAGCCATCTCAACTGGCGCAGCTTGTTGAAGTGAATACTAGTATCCCACAAGACATGAACGCGAACCTCACCGTTTCAGAGACTTGGCTGCTGCCACACACGAGCAACCTTCTTTAAACACCTACTATTAAAGGCCGAAAGATAGCAAATGTCAACCACTCAAACTAGTAACGATTCGATTCGCTATAGCCGCACAGCCCGAACAGTAGCACTGTAAGCGCGAGACTTTACCAGGAGACATTGGAAAGACGGCATAAAGGCTTCAGCTCGATGGAAGCAGTTCCAGTTTTGACGATACAGTGGTAAATTCATGTCTCTTTGTGGCATCAGCAGGCAGGCAGCTGCCTAGGTGGAGTAAGCTATTTAGTTGTTTAAGCCCTTACCTGTAAAATTGAACACGGAAAAAGCGAGGGCCAATCCAGAACTAGGCAAATTTTACATTGAATTAGCAAAACAGATTCCGTACTTAGATTATTTGATTGCTTAACTGATTAGAATGGTTTACAAGTCATGCGACACCATCTGTATAATATAACTTGGTCGCTTTCTTGTCAGTCATTAGCTGCGGACCTACATTTGATAAAATTCCGAGCAATATGATAAGTTCAAAGAAACGATTTCCAATATTGACCCTTCAGTAGAAATATTATAGAACGGAACACTCAAAAAGACATCGTTAACGGCAGGTGACTATTAGATCTCAGCCCGTCGCTATAGTTCAATCCACTTTGGTTAGCATACGTGTGAATATAGTCAAGGAGGGAAAACCACGGATTGATCTTTTGGAGTTTATGATAGAAGAATTAAGGTAACAATATTATCTTGCAGCAAGGCAGCGGAACATTCTCAGTAATTTATGTATTTGTTCTACAGACGGCTGAGTCGCAATAGACATCCCGGTTATATTATCAAATTTCTCAGCAACAGTTATCGAAGCCGAACATAGAATATCAAAAATGACAAGACTCGTTGAATGATAATGAAGCTCCAGAGAGTAAAACGTAAATCGGGTTATATCAGGCGAATTACAGGTTTAATCTTAAAAATAATGTTTGGTATCTCCATAGTCGCTTAGCTTTACATTTATATAAATAAAAAAACTAAAAATTCTTGGGCTGTACTTTGGACGAAATGGCGATTACCTAAGCCTCGCTCCCGTCAAATGCGTAATTCTAGGTTAGTCAACCCATCGTCCAGCATGGATCATTCGTGTGGTTGTCTTCTTGTTTATTTCTTCTTCAATCGTTAACCACGTGGCGCCATTACTGTGGGATTTGGTGTCCGCACTTATATTTCATCTATGTTCTATCTCGTTTTCTCTCTAATACACAAGTACCCGAATGTTCCAACTTATTGACAGAACACATTTTCCAGTGATTTGAACGGTTGTGTGATTCACACAGCTTGTAGAGTTAGTGTATCAGACCTAGTCCCAGCAAGTTTAATTAACGAACACGTACTATTAGCACATTTTGATTCTTAACGCAAGCCCGGCGTCTCTCACTAGGACTCCATTGTTTCTTTTATTTGCCTAAGGTCACGGATCGCCAGTGGACCTGAGCGAAAATAGTTGGTAAATGTTTTACTTTTGAAATCGTTAAGGTAAATTTGATAGGGAAAATTTGTACAACAAACACCATTGTCTCATATCCGGACTAGTTATGCTGGTACATATGCTGTTGCGATAAGTGTAACTTAAGCTTCTAAACGTTTTGTAGTGTTACAGTGCTTTAACATCCCTGGAGTTAAAGAAATTTATCCGTTACTTTGTTTTGGAAATGGCTGCTCCGTCGGATTGCATAATACCAAGGAATAAGAATCTCCCCGCAAATGCCAAGGAAAGCATTAACGAATCCTACAATGTTGAGAAGTTGTTCCTCAATGATGACATGATTTCTGTCTTTGGAGAGCATAGTAGGTGTAGGGATAGTGAGCGTGCAGTTTTAAGGCTAGTAAAGGTTTACAGGCAACGAGTTGAAACAGAGTTAGAAATGGCCATGTTGTGACTAGAAACGGAATGGAGCCCTGAATGTCCCAACAGCTCGCTACCTCCAGTTACGTACCTAATGTTAGGATAGATTAAATGAGTCATTTTTGGAAGGCTAGCAAAAGACCGTGACACCATTATTTCGTCCATGCCAAATCACCAACCGCTAACAGCACGTTGTCGTACGCCATTAGATTTGCCGATCGTTAAGGAATGATATTTGTTGGTAATCTGGCAGCTTACTGGTGGTTCAGTAAGAGGTTAGAATATTCTGTCCAGAGCCACTTGAGAGACGGTGGGCAGCAGTTGTTCTATCTAGCTTATTACTGCAAAAGCCTTGCAAAGGAGGCTATAAGCCCGTGTGTAATGCTGCCCCTGAACGGGAAATCACAAGACTAGCTCTACCTTCCGGTGGCTGTTTAGCCAAAGCCAGGTTGTTGCCTGATCACTAAGCTAAGATCTGCTTACTGCTTTGCAACCACTCGATGGTGATCACGACACTCTCTTGCGGCTCTACGCGAAACCAGCCAATTCTTATATGGCATGTTGAAGATGAATTTTACCTCCGGTTTAAACTCTTTGGTGAAAATACAATGAATATTCCGTGTTCTTCAAACGGTAAGGCAAATACCATTGGCGGGAGCAGCTGAATCAATTGTTCCAGACGCACGGGAAGTTATTTTTAAAGCCTAGGCGAAATTTGTAGCCACTGAAGCTCGTGTTGCCCGATGAGTTTGCCCAGATGGCGACCGCAAATACGACACGGCAGCTAAATGATGCACCTCTGAGACGAGTACTTGGAGACAGGGGAATTGATCGCCACGTCGCCCTATACACCACATTATAAACGCCCAAGGAATCACAGTATTTGGTGACGATCACAGCACGCCATTGTGTCGTAAGCTTGTAGCCCTAGATATAACCGGACTCTAGGATCTGGTTAGATAAATGGACGGTTGCTATACTTGTCTAGATACTGGTCACGAGGGCGTTAGCTGCCGGGTCAGCATAAGCTGCAGCCTGGCTACTTGAAAGAGGCGAAATTACTTGCTGTTACGTAACCAGTAAAAGCAGATGACGCCCAAGAAAGAACCGAGCAACTGCCACAATACTTACAGTTTCCCAGGAAAGATCTCGTTAGGAGTGATATTTGTGCGCTTGATGTGAACCTTGCGATCCATTGAGACTTATGCTTTATTAGCTAGTGTTTTTGATATTAGCCTAGTACAGGAAGGTATTCTACTTGAGACTCGAGTAAGGATGGGGCATGCTTACTTGAGCATGCAAAAAGTGAACGCCTGTTCCTCATTGGAAGTTGGTCATCTTGGTTTTCGGTTGTGCTCTATGAGCGGCTCCAAAATTACTATTGTAGGCATTGCATACTGCTTGTGTCACCTACCGGAGCGTCCGGTGACCGTGCTTTTCAGTCCGGCTGTTAGGTCGTGGCCACCTTTAGTAGACGTTAAATTCGAATATTTAAGAGATACTTTGGTTAAGATACTCTTGGGGCCGATATTTCGGAGGCGCGTCGACAGATTTAACAAGGAGATGACCGACAATACTTCCTTTTGCTGAAAAATCAGTAGTTGATTAAACATTGCTTGGACCCGTTGGTCGGAGTATTTAGCATTGTGCCTCCGTGGATTGTGTACACACAGATAATATGCCACTCGTAAGGCAGCCTAAGGTCTTGTTTGATAGCGGTTTTAAAATTGTTGGTTTGAGTAGTCGGTCACTATCCATGAAACAACGCTGTCCAACGTGGAACGTTCCGGACGGCTCGTTGATGGGCAAAACGACTTAACCTTAACGTGGAGAAATCGGAGTGCTGATGTGTCTAATATTTTTGAGGCAGCTGGGCGTAGGCTGAAGTTGCTGGTCAACGGTTACTTACTGGTCCATCCGTATGAGGACGGCATATACATATATGTGTTAAGGAAGAATGTTGTGACAGTTTACGCAGTTCACAAATCAATACCTGAAGTGTCTGTGGTAGTCAGACAAATGCTGGGAATAGCCCGCATTCTTGAGGACAATTGGTTCTAACAAGCTACAATACCAGAGACCAAATTTGAGATGGAGCATCGTTTCTGAAGTGTCATTTATTTACGATCCATTGGTCGAATCGCTCCTTTACTTATGCCCGCTAAGTTATTATTGCCAAGGCGGTCGAGACAAACGACACTGGGATGCCCCATGTACTGGTAAATACGTGACTCGTAAACATTCTGACTACATGGAATGAAGGCGTTAAATGTCTCAAGGAGTCCTCGGTGCATTCGCAAGCTTGGAGAGACAGGAAGGCAGCCACTACTATATTTATTTTATGATGCCTCTGAAACTAACTATATTGCGCTAGATTATCATAGATTTGACGCTAGACACCGCATACGGCTCTCTGTTATACGCGAAGTCAAAAGTATACCCTCTGATTTATATGTCTATACCACTTTTGGAACCGTCAGCTACTATGCATGCAACGTGACTATATGAGGACTTGACCGAAGGAGCTAGAAAATGTTTATAAAGGTATGTTTGTTACAGACTCTAAGACGGTTTTGCGCTACACGAATGATGCGTCTAAAAGATTCAGCACTTTTGTGGATAATCGACTAACAGTCATCCAACAAATATCCAAGCTTACTCAAAGGAATCATGTCTAATCTGACTACAAGCCCGCTGACACCACCTCGCTAGCATGCTTAAAGAGCTGGTTCCTCGGGTCAAGTTTTAGATGAGTGTCTGTGATGAATGGCCCGGTTTTCGCTCGAGGTTTGCGCCTGCTTACTTAGAATTTAAGCATACGTCTGCTCAGATTTGTGCGACATCAATCGTGATAACCTTGTGTATCCTTATCAACAGATATTATGACTGGACTAAGTTACTAAAGGTGGTGATGTGGTTGTCTTTATTCAGTCAACAATTTAATGCCCGTAGACAGGAAGCCGATGGAGACACGCAACGCAGTCGGCTATATACCTCGTCTGAACGCGACAATGTCCGTTGTATCGATCTACCTAAAGCTTGTGGAACAGTGTTAAAACCGCTCGAGAAGTCGAATACGGACTCAAAGGCAACTTAGGCGCAGACCTGGCAAGGTCCTTTGGCCAGTCTATACCCCATACTATGAAGTGGCTTACTCTTGGTTTGTGGCCAGTTGGAGTGTTCTGAGTAGGCGCGGCAATCAAGTTCCCAGTTATACTGGCGCTTAAACACGCCGTTAACGAGCTGTATATCCAACTTTATCAATTGATAGAGTGCGATTCGTAAGTTTCTCAAGTCTTGGCAAGCTTACGCCGCAAATATTTGATCATTCAATGGTGGTCGGCAATGATACGGTTGATAGGCTTGTATGACACGAGCGAAACGGTTCGCTAATGCTGATCAACAGCTAATGGCTCTACCACGGTTTGGTCGAGTAGAGCGCTAAGGGCACCCATTCAAATTGGTCGGCGCGTATAACTGTGGTCCATTTCAAGTTAACTATAGGCGGAAGCAGGAAAAAGGAAGCAGGTGCCTTATTACCTGTCTGCAGACGCGAGCCGCGCATATTGATCTTTCGTAAACTTTAGATACTGTCTCGTTCATTATGACTCTGATACGATTTGTACTCCGTAGTGTGACTCCGGCTAATATATAGGGTGACAATAAGAGCAACATTGTAGGCGTCACATTTTAGTTGCTTAAAGCTTTGAAAAGCTGGTTTAAAGCAAGAAACAATCACAGACTCCTTAGCATGTGGATGCACTAAGGGTACAACCCACCAATGTTCAGCCACAGGAGGGAAATGGGAGCATATAATAAGGTCTATTCGACGGATGTAGCTATTGGTCGTGAGAAAATATACGTTGAACGAGGCAGCGCCAGGTATTTCTTCTTAGATGACGGGCGTATCCTACATAGTAAAGTACTGGTACCTTTGACTTATGATCCAAACTACCGGATGACTCACATTAAAAACCATTTGCCGATACTGCGACCTTAAGCGTCGCATTTCTTGATGGCTTATTTAACCGAAGAATATAGACGCTGTTGGCGAAAAGTCAATTAGCTGAGGGCGTTGCTTTGGTAAAAGTGGGTTGCAGAGCACTTGCCACTGTTGACATGTAGACAAAATAGGCTGCATCGGGGTTGGAAGATGAGACAAGTTGATGTCGTGTTGGTCTCTCCAGCAACAAGTTTGTGAGACACGCAGTTGATGGGGATTTTTCATAAATGAGTCACTTCTGAAGACGGGCTTACCAGGACTGCAGCCGTTAGTACAAATTATGGGTTAAGCACATGAGCTGTACGAAAGCGTTGTTTATTGGAAGGCAACGAGATGAAAGGGATGCATTTCTGGCTTTTGGCTTTCCTCAACTGAGAGGCAAGTTTGTGAGTTTGCCGCAAGAAAGTGGACCACCGTGAGTCTATAATCCCATGTGGAAAGTATCAGGCGTACTGATATAAGTTCGTTGACCTCCCAGCGTGGATGGGTTTGGTGAAGGTCGGTCCATAGCAGCCATGTATAACAGTCTTGATGAAGTATCCGGATTAGATTCTGCTGGGCACTGTAGAGAGAATGTGCGACCACCCAGGACTCATTTCTGTCAAATGCTTAATTCTACGTTAGCCAGCCTCATTGTCCGGCATGGGAAATTCATGTGCCTATCGCTCTGTCTACTTTTCGTTCCAACGTTACCCGCCGTATGTCCTAGCTGGGTGCCTTGGTGTCCGACTTCCAGTTCATATAGGTTCTACTTCGTTTCACTCTTACACCAAAGTACCCCTATGTTCCAACTTATTGACAGGATAATGTTTCCCTTGATATGTTCCACTTGTGTGATCTGCACAGCTTGTACATCTTGTGTATCACACCTGGTCTCGGCCCGTTTCTTTGGCACAAGCGTATGATTGGCTTATTTGCATTATTAACCTATGCCCTGCGTCCCAAATTTGGACTCCATTGTTTCATTTGTACACCTGAACTCACAGGTTGCTCGCGGAGCTGAGCGCGAATGTATTGGCATACTTTGGTGTTTGGAAATGGTTCAGGTAAGTTCTATGTTGATACGGTGCATTTGTACAAATGGCCCCGTTATCTCGTGTACGGACTAGTTATGCTGTTGAATATACTGGGTGGATACGCGTGCCTTCAGCCTACAAACGCTTTGTGTCTTTTCAGTGAATTTTAGAAGAGGCTAAAGTTGAACAAATTCTTGCAGGTGAGGATTGTGCAGGCAAGCAAACAACTGGACTTTCAATTTCTTTAGTATGGATTGAATGTGATTGAATGAATCTAACGAGTATAAATACTGAGCACGTGCTTTGCATCCCAAAGTGATCTGAATATCTAAAGGGGCATATTCAAGTCTTTTCAGAGTGACCGTTTGCAGCACTTTGGAGTATAAAATGACAATCGCAGTTTGAGAACTGACCCCGTCGCGCAGGGTTGATTGAGAACAGTCGGTCTACCAGTCTTCTTTCACTACCGTATAAAGTCGAGAACATAGCAACTGGGCTAAATCGCCTTTCCTTCGAAAACCCAAACAAGCTTAACGCGCTTTGCGCACTTCGAGATATATCAACTTCCCATGAAGGCAGATAAGGCAAGATGGATCAAACAGCTGCAGTGAGACGCGGCCCTTCATGTGACTTCCCAAAAGTCCAAATCACAAACCAAAAAGTAAAAATAAAAAATGGGACAGCCCTGTCGTTCACCGTTATTGACAAAGAAAGCTTGCCATGGACCCCTAATCTGCCAGGGCTGTGGATATATAAAGCCCGAAGGATTTCACAGTACTATTCAGGAACCCCGTCCTTCAGCGAGCAAAGGCATAGGGCAGGCCGAGCGGGCAGATCAAATGCATCACAGTTGTCTAAGAAAGCAATTCCAGTGACTTCTGGTACTAGTATTGGTGTTCGAGAATTTGGTGAACTTTTAACTTTTTTAAGTAAACAAATCCGATCCAAGCGACAACACCTTGGAAAAATGCATAACCGCGCAAATCAATTGGGCCAAGTTGGTCCGCGAAAATAAATTGAACTAGCAACAATATTCGACAAAGGTGTTCTGTTGCAAACCTATTCCATATTACAGGTACGTTTACCAACTCCTTCAAGTCAACTGAGGTATCCCTATTCTAAACATCGCCTGGAAGCAAGAAATAACTGCCAAAGAAGCATCTAGCGCTCGTAGAAGGCACTTCGCTTTTACTCTGCAGAACAAGTAATACCATACTATTCCCACAAATATCCTTTCTCCACAAGGAATCAGCACATGTCTTTCACTGCCTCGGGTATGCTGAAGCGACTTTTCTCACAGCACAAATTCATTTCACAGGGTCCATTTAACGTATACCTTTTGCAGTTGATGATGGCTTCCATGCACTTGGCGAGGGCCGTCTCTGATTTGTAAGCACCGCCGCGACGAACTTCTGGTCCCAGGCTCGTAGGATCGTGGAATATTTGTCCAATGTACAAAGCGGGCAAAAGGGTTGTGCCCGCTAGCCAGCGCCCGAATTTTCTTTCTTTGTGATTGCTAAATTCACGGAATCTTTTGTTACAGATGCAACACGGGCTCTTTAGATCGGCGCAATATTATCATGCAAATAAGCACTGATACTGCCAAAACATTTGTTAGTTCGTGACAGCTAGATGCAGAAAGTCGATGCCGGGAAATATGATATTCTTAAAAAGCTCTAGCTGTAATCTTTTTGCATTTATTCAAATAATCATTCAATTTGATACAGTACAGGATATATATTTAGGATATTTAATGATTATAAAACATTTTTGGCTGTTGATTTAATTCGGACTGTTTTAAGCTATTAGTAACTAACTTGCTCAACTTGACGATTCACTTCCATTATTTCGCAAGTGAGTGCATTATGTGTAATGAAGATTAGAGAATATAATGGTATGTCATTGCGTCTAAAGACGTTTTGCAAAATATTTATCACAACTCTTATTAAACAATTAATAATATTGTGGCCATTAACGATGTGCTCCCATCCGTTGCAAGTCTTCTGTTATAAAAATTAAGGGAAGGCGTTTGAAGCAGTAAAATAGGATGCAACCATTTACCAAATAAATATTATTCCCCAGGTATAGAAATAACCTTATTGTGATGAACGTACCTTGCAAAGTAAATCAAAGTTACAATATTTACAATACATTTAAGACAATAATATTTATATAAAAAGTATTTTCACTCAAAGCAATTCAATAATTGTATTAGTCTCCTAGCATTTCCAGGGAGACGTTTGGGTTTGCGTTGTACACATATACAGGACTAGGTTTTCATGCAAATACATCTTGATTAGCACCAATAATTTTCATTGTTTTATACTAAATAATATCAGTGTAAATAAAGTTTGTGCACTTATATACATTGATACGAGTATGATTTGCACCTTATCCTTGTGAAAATATTTTGCCACCAATACGCATCGCCCTCCATCCATTTGGAACAAACTGAAAGCAGCCCTTTGCTATGCATTTGAATTAAA
Organism: Dicrocoelium dendriticum; assembly: GCA_944474145.2. Lineage (NCBI taxonomy): Eukaryota > Metazoa > Platyhelminthes > Trematoda > Plagiorchiida > Dicrocoeliidae > Dicrocoelium > Dicrocoelium dendriticum. The sequence goes on from OX104059.1 coordinate 10,086,789, forward strand.
AAGGACTAACAAGTGCTAATATAAAAAGACTTTGAGGCTACCTAAATGCTCCTTATCTTTCGACTGAACTTACTGTTCTAGACATGCCATAATCCTAAACATTATTTTTCAACATAACAATAACGTAACTATTTTACCAAATTAAGTAACAAAACGCAAATTAACGACAGAGTTTTATTCTAATTGGACTCCATTAATTATTGCGTACTTGTATTTTCAGCCTGCCTGCTTAAGCTTATGACGTTCAGTATTTTTTTTTATTGCATATACTGCCGGTCTATTTCAGGTGCAAAATGAAATAAGTTTTGTCAACCGATTTTAAAAGTAACATTGTTTTTCATGTTCGAAAATACTTACATCTATACAGTTTATTACACGAAACTTGCATTTTCCAACTGTCTACTACTTATTAACTTGTGTAAACTAAAAACTTATGTTGACAACAGTTAGTTTCCTTCAACAAATTGAAAAGCACGGAAAGAAGACAAAAGCTGGTAGATGCGTGCATGTTGTATTGTGTCTTCAGTACCATTAGCAATAAAAGATATGCATAAGTATAGCCAAAAGTGGGCACAACCAGACAAGATTAAGATGCAGAACGTATGACGTAAATTTACGCCTACGTCCAAGGCAGCTTCGTTCTGCACCTTAAGCTTGTATGGTTGAACCCACTGTCAGCTATATCTATGCAAATCGGTTATTGTTAATTGTACTGAGGAGACAATACGAAATGCATGTATCTACCAGCCTTCGTCTTCTTTCCTTGCTTTTTAAAAACATGTATTTATAGTGGAATTTCCACACTAGCAACGTATAATTTGCACGTGTGAACTAGTATGTGAAGTGGACATATTGAGACAAGGACATTTACGTCCAGCCAGGTTAACAGACCGGAAGCTTGCAGATGTACGTGAGGCTGTACGTTTCTCACTATTAGTATTTACAAGCGAATTATCGGACACAAAGTGCCTACTTTTGCTAAAGTGTTTGTAGTACAATAACATTCGTCCAACATAAGAACAACTATATTAAATTTGTTAAAAGACGAGTCTGTTGTTAGCGAGAAAAGCCGTATAATTTAAGTGCTAGTTAAACAATTTGTAAAATAATGCGATGTATTTGGTAAGTTGAGAACGTTTTATAAATTTCAGAGTTAACCTGATGTTCCAATAAATGACTTTTCGATTTGAATACAACATTGGTGAAATATGGATGAGATCATTTGAGAAATTACGAGTTCAAAGAGTTCATGGAACAATAGCACTTGAAATTTTGTTCCCTTCAATCAAACTAAATCGTGCCGCCTGTTACATTAAAAAAGAACAAAAAAGCAACCGCTTTTAATACAGAAATGTCTGACTTTAATCATCTGGGTTTTATTTTAACTCTAAATTTAAAATTATTCCTTGGTTTTTGAAACCATCTATCCTATTTATAACGGTCCTCAATACGTTACTCTGACGTCACCGACATTATCAACACCATCAAAACTTCGTATTTGTATATATAATTATACAGCGCCTCATAAATTAAGATGACATAAGTACTATTCATAATTAAATCTGTTTAAATAAGCAGGACAGCATACAAAATTATCACAAGCAAACTAGCGCGTATTTTTATTATACTCCGCATGCAACCTGCTGAAATCTTAGTACTCAAGTTTGTAATGCAAATCTTTTGATTAGAACAAAACCCTGAAGAGGAAATCTTTCAAAAAAGCCCATTTGAATATTCAGTCAAATTGTAACATTTTATCAAAGTTAGCCGACATTTTTAATACCGATAGCTGATTTTTCACGACAATTTCACTGAAGAGATAAACGATTAGCATACTAAATTTTATTATTGTATAACTTTTCGTGCCTACAATCTGCTCGCGCTTGACTAGTAATTTATTACCAATCATCATATAAAACCATATCACTTAGCAGTAGAAAGAATTATTTTCATTTAAATCATAAAGGTAGCTTATCCTAGACGTTGTCCTTCATAACAATTTATAACACGTAGCCCACGTCAGGTGTAATCACCAACAAGGGCTTAAGCAATCTTGGACCATACAGACAGCCGTCCAGAACAGGTATATTGGATACAACACAAACTAGATGCACATGTAACAGCTTTGTTAATAAGGATGAATTTGTTTAAATGAAATACATTCGCATTTTCAATATATTCAGATGATAGAATAAGAAATAGCACTAGACACTTCTAAAAAATGTTTGTCTAAATTAGGACAGTATTTAAAACTTTACATAAACATAAATTTAATATTTTAACTCTTCTGCTATGATCTGGTTATTTTCTTTTATAAATAAATCCTTTCCATATGTTTTCTTGCAAGAACAAATAATCTGCACCATTTACAATATGTTCTGACACGCATAAAGTTTTTAACCAATGAATCTCTGCAAAACCTCAATATTGCAAACAGAAAAATAGGCGTTAACTTTTATAGGTTAACGCATAAGCTTGCAATCATCATATCTGACGGCATTTGTTTCATTCAAATGGGTCCAACTGGACAAGGAAAGCTAAAGCCCTAGTTTTATATCGTATCCTTTTGGTACATTGCACTAGAAGCATTACTTCACTGGACAGTATGTTTGTTGAATTTGCTAGTGATATCCAACAAATAAATGATTGCTACTTTGGTTTCAGCAGCTAGAAAAACAGAAAATTATAGTTGACGTAAGGCCACTGCATAAGTCTGACACTTTGAAAATTTAGGAAATGTCGCTTATACATAAAATAGCATTCGGTTTGGTTCATGGCAATTATATTCTAAACCGTATAGCTAAGCTAAATATCCGGAAAGCACAGTACCCGCGTATCGACCTATAATTAATAAGATAGCTTTAGTCAGTGATCAGGCCCAATAATTATTAATTGCTCACATTTTTTATTTAAAAAGAAGACATCTATAACACATGTCATAATCCCTCTGGCTCTTTAAGTATACTGCAAAACTACATCTCAGAAATAATGTCTGGTAAAAAGTAACAGAGCAGAAGTTACAAATTTTTAGCTAATTCATATAAACTTGCGTAACAATTGATATTTCATCAAGTATTTTCATTAACTTGTGTTACAAGTTTCTGCTTCAAATCCGTATTATGACGAGTAATCAATTGATTACAAATATTGAACAGAAATTTAGAAAATTAAGTGCTGTCTTGGGAAAGATTACCCTGACAAACAGATTCAGATGTTCAGTTCCACAGCAGTACCGAAGTAATCCAAAATTTACGTATCCTAAAGTCTTTGTATTGAAATATCCAGTGCTAAATATTTAGCATGTCACATTAGGACCAAATAATCGGTAGCTTCTTATCCTAAGCTTTCCTCGAAAATTTGAGAATAGCAGACACATATTACAGTCTCTACCCCTAGTTTATTTGCTTCTCCTGATACATTTCTGATTGTTAAAGTGTTTAGAAAAAACTAAACCACCTAGGTGCGATCTACTTTAAGCATCTTACTTGTAGATTGCAGATTGCGTGAATGTGAGTAAGAATTTCGGTGCTAGATGCGGCCAGCTCATAAGTCAAGTAACATAAGCAGCCATGTATGGGATTGCCATGCTAAGGGTTGCATGTGAGTCGAATGTAATTAAAACATATAAGTTATTTTGCAAGCGATTCACAAATTCCGACACAAGTATCAAATTGGTAAAGATAGCAGCGAATAATTTAGCCCATCAACTGAACAAGCGTAATTGTTAACAAAGATGTTCGGATTAGGAATGCGTCTAACATTCCACAAATAAATGCAGTGAAACAAATTCCTAATTTGAGTAATACTCCGCATTTACGGGGAAGTGACAACCACGGAGTTTCTAAAAAAATTCCCAATTGCGGTGCAATCCAACGAAATGGATGAGAACACTCAAATCAGAGGGACACATCATCTTCACAGCAACTAGGAAGTGCAAACTACCTCAAACTGTATTTTACCGAAAGAAATAAGCGATGAGACGGTAGAACCCGTCGACTCAATTACTATACTACTGGTCAAAAAGGGAAAGGTGAAAATCATTACGGAGAAAGCCGCGGTTGAAAGAAATCACAGAGGAACGAAATATGATGCTTGCCAAAACTCAGACAAAGCACAATTCTACAAATCGCTAAATGTTAATAAATACGTTTCATCCTTACCACCAATCTTGGCACTCCTACACACGACCAGCCACAAGAAAATGTAACCTAACTAAAGAAATATAGGCCTCCATGTAACATCCATCCAGTGGATCGCGAATCGCTATAAACAATGTTCAGCTCGGAATTGCCAACAAGCCAGTACAGAAGAATGTTGTTCTTCAAGATTACTACTCTGGTCCCGTCCGTCAACGTGCAGCTAGAAAATGAAGACATCACAGAGCGCTTGAAATGCAGTGGATAGAAAATCGGGAATTTGAAGACCGACTATATATGCAAAACACTACTTTTGTCTCTCTAGTTATATTTCATTCAACGGCGAAATATATGTACAAGCCAAATATTCGCTAATGACATTTTCAGTGTATGAACTCAGCACCGAAATCTACATGCACATTTTAGAGATGTTTGTACTGCCAAATGTTGCGGATACGGTACTCAAACGCACTCAAACAATGCATCTAACTTGCTCAGCAACGCCATGGTGGAAATTCAATACACACTGGCATGGGAAAAGGAAACGTAATACTTTTTTTAGATTTATTTCTGTTCAGTCCATGGATGGTAACTCCAGGTATCGGTTTACAAGAAAAGCACACGCAACCCAAATTCTGAAGTGTAACAGTGACAGCAGAAATTTCCAAATGTGCTTCGCATAAATTTGAGGTTTCAAAGGACAGAATCGTATGACATTCCTGCAGAGTAGAATCTGGAAATGGCGAAGCTTCCGTTCAAGTCACTCTAACTCAACGGATAACCAAAGCGTTTTCTCAATATACTTCAACTTCGCAAGCTAGCAACTACAGAGCTGATTTTACGAGAGAAGTGGATAGTTTTGCTCTAGATAAATGAGATATTTAAATTGAGGGCCTTGATTATTTAAACAACACCGCATACTGGTAGCCCACAGACAACACCACAGTTAAAAATTAATGCAAATGAATACCAAAAACGAAGTAACGGTGAAAGGTTGTGTGCAATATAAATTGCTGAAATCTTGCTAAAATTAATCTACAACGAACAGGGGCGAAATATCCACCAGGATGCAGGATCACAAAATGGCATGCAAAAAATATTATTCTACCAGACTGATTCAAACACACGGTAAAGAAAAACACAGCTTTTACTTGAATTAGTCAGAGATCTTGGCCCATGCGATAACAAAAACTGAGAAGAAAAACTTTGAAGTTTTTCTCTCCACAAAAACTCAAGCAAAATGCAGGTCGAAATCGATCACTGTACCAACCACTAAGACAGCAAGAGTTCAGATGGGTTCAAGTAACAACACCAAATTGAACGAACCGCTACCCAAACAATGAACATGACACTCAATATGAACCAGAAGTTTGTATATATTATTCCATAACCAATCCAAATGAAAGCATCTTATTCATTTGGGCAGCGTGCTGAAATCTCCCAATTACAGACGCCGAGCACAACGTGTAACCAATCAGAACAGATCAATTCTGGTGACTCCACGGACAATTGAAAAGAGTGAAATAGGTTAGAAAAACTCTACCTGAATTAGCATTCAACTACATATTGATACTAAACTGCTTACTACCACACGTCGAGAATGTCGCCTAGGCTAATGATGAAACGTTTGCAAGAAATTTTCCCAGCTCGGGAAAACTGCAGCAAATTAACACTCAATATGATCTACCAGTTTTTCTTATATTGTTTACATATGCTTCCTATATTTCTAACAATTATACAGCTCCCATTTACAAAAAAATTGGTCAATCCACCAAACTGTTCTAGTGACTGAAAAGCAAATATTTCAATAAAAAGCAATATATATACATGTATATTAGACACATAATTAAATACTTTTTGTAGCGCGCAATACTACCTTCAACGTTTACCAATTTGGGGTACATAATTGTCAAGGCTGATGCACGTATATATATTTTGCATTAAAGTACTAGCTAGTTGTGTGACCTTGAATATGGGTATAAGGGTTTTAGAATTGAGTTGTTAAAATCACTGCTTCAACATTTTTGCCGATTGAGGTCAAAGCATACGATATTTGGCTTCGAATCTACTTCGTTGAGTAGATTTGACCAATATTGCGGAGAAAATAAAATAAGGAAATCAAAGGTATTGAAAGAGAATGTTATCGATAGATGTAAGCAAACATTTTAAACATTTGCTTTCCAGCACAATTAAATACATGATTCGGTAGCTGTCTGCTTTGCCAGGTTATGCAACTAGCAATGCACTTGTAGTAGCACTGGCATTCAATATAACCTTAGTTCACAATTCAATAAAGATTAGAGGCGAGGAACCCCGTCGAATTTAACTAGGTATAAGGAAGTGCGTTAGCGTTTTGATAGTGTAGAATAAAGGGACAGGGATAAAACAAAGTGGAATAATTCAACCTTGTCGCTTATGCCTCCAATCTGGCAAATTAACAACCATGTCCCTCAGAATAGTTGATGGACCTATCGCGTCTTTCCCCCACTATCATGCATTTTGTCATGTGAACAAAGAATAAAGAGTTTACGGATTATGGCAAATCTGATCCAGTCACATATTATCCGACCTATTGCTCTACTTTTATTTTGCATGAGCCAACTACATTCGCTGCACACTGCATGTCGTAAAACAGCTCGGGAACTCAGTACCGCCCTAGCAAATCAGTACTCAATACGCACCGTCAGGCATCTAATGTTGTACATATCATGGCAAAGGAAGAGGCGGTAGACAAGAACGAACAACAAATAAAATATATTATATGATATGAGATACCACCAATATATATACAAACACCACGTTTCAAGTGACCTCACAGCATTTGCTAAAATTCAATCTGGATTATTAGTAGCCCCAAAGTAATAGGTTAATAACATAGTTAGACGTAGGTCTTTGCCCCAGGTAGACGGAAGATACAGCTATTTTTGTTGTTTACACTTGGTCTATCCATTAATACTTTATAACCATAAGATTTCTTTATGCTCTTTGCTTGCTTTTGCATCACTATAAAAATAGTGAATATAAAACATTAAAATAGCTATGAAAATTAACTCCCGAATCTAGCAACAAACAGTTTAATTACACTAACTTATATAGTCGTAACTTATCTGAATTTAATTCCTATCACCTTTGAAGTTAGTTGTGGAAAACGATAAAATCTCTGGAAAGGATCGTGCTTTACACCATTTGTAACGCATGGGTGTCGATACAACGCATTTTCTCGCCTATAACGGGAAATACTTAAAACCAAGAACTTAGATCAAATTTAAATATCTCATGTCTGCATTTGTTCAGTTTAGATAATCCCAGCAACTATGCAGCCATACAATGCAATCAGACTGCAAGTAATTGATTTGCTTTGATAATGTAAGAAGCAGAGCACCAATGTGCGAACTTCGGTATATAATTAGGAGACAAACGGTCAAGAAAAACATTGCAAACTTGGCATGGTACACCATTTTATATATTTAATTATAGCATCCAGGTGATGCTGTAATTATAGAATACAAAACACCGGATTGGGTGCATAGTGCAGCAAATCCACATTGTTTGGAGTCGAGCGATGAAAGATTAAAATATAAATAAACAAACGCAGTGTTTATTCTCGACAACGCGAGGAACGCCTTTACAGGAATGATCACATTATGATAAAAATTTGAACAAAAATTTATAAAATGCAACCTGCCTGCCATATTAGCGTGTACGTATGGATATGTGTATTGTGCATGTGCTTTTTGTGCCTTTTAGCTTGTGTTTGTAGGTGTGCCGTTGCATTTGTGACTGACAGTGTCGGCGATGTAAGAATAGACGACTGATTTACGTGTCTTGGATTTATATATCCAGATTACCAAGGGGTAGTGACTTTAATTTGTTCCGAGTCTCATTCACCACGTCACAGTGTTGATGAACGGATATTTGTGACTTTTATAGGGAGAATGCTAACCCACCACTTCCTGGAGCACGGCCGCCGAACTATTTGCTGGAACGGGTTATACCCGAAACGCCCAGTTGGCACCACGTTAAGGATGTTCGTCTAGGCAGCCAAGTCGGGGAAGATGAATAACTGGCAAAGTTCCGTGTAGTAAAATAAAGCATTTTAAATGAAAGTTAAAAGCATGTCAAATCTGCATCGCGTTAACCCGCTGATTAATGTTTCATTTTCTAACAATAATGTACTTATAATCATTACCTGTTTCTTGTCCTTAAGTTAGGAATTTTAAGAAGCTAGGCCTTAGGTTTCCCAATACTAAGTGACAGGGGACACCGTCAAGTGATATTGCCATATCAATAAATAACATAACGCGGCAATTCAGCGGCTTTTCGTGGCCCCGTCTGGGCCGCAACTGAAGAGAAATCCCTAATAGAGTTACGCATACTAAAGTATCTGTCTACTTCTAAAGCATTCACTACATGATCTAGTCGACAATTTTGCAAATTGCCTTTAAGAAGATAAGTTGCCTCATGTCAGTGCGAGCGTTTTGGTTCACGCTTGTCCATAATGTACCATTCGACATGTACAAGCTGGAACAGCAAGAGGGCTATAAAATAAAAAACAAACATTTGAGGAATAGTTATGAAACAGTCAATCAGGGCTGAGGAAACGGTGAACCACACAGGAATTAATAACTCGAGCTTTGTGATTTATTGTTAAACAAAACGACATCCATATTACGTCAAATATAAAAATGGCGTCCTTTTACGTTACAAGCTTTGAACACTAGCAAAATACTTCTATATTAATATCAATTCGTCAGTTGATTTTGGACTTAAAGCTGAGCCTAGAAATGTGGTTTAATTCCGAAGAATTCGTAGTGTATTTAGACCCTAACATAACACCTGTAACGAGAGAAAATGACGGTAAAATATAGCCTTTACATTACATAGTCCTTTTTCAGCAAATATACGGCAGCATTTGGATTTATGCTTGAGTCGGTCAAATGTTGTTGTAGTTGTTTTCACTAAGACCCATGAGTTACTGACCGCCATATTTTGAAGCGGATTAAAAAGTGGTCTCACGTTATCAGTAATAAAATTTTAGGACTATAAAGCATAAGCTTGAAGCGAAAACAAGCAACTTGATAATACGTGCGACGGTTTAATAATGTATTAAAGGCATAAAACTAAACCTTATTTAACTCCACCTACTTGTTTCTTGATGTTACTTAGTAGACAGCTGTGCAACCAGATAATAGGATATATTTTAAATGCATTTATTACTGGAGGCTTTTAGAGGTGTACAACGTAAACTTGGATGCAAAACCTCCTTATACCTTAAAAATGAAGCATATTTAGTTGTTGTTTGTTCAACGGTCAAGAAAGCAAAAGACAGTTTGCAACTCATTTTAATCTGCAAGTAATCAAATCTCTAGTCATTGGATGAATATATCAACTCAACGTAATGCGCATCTTTGCGGGCCACTACTATTCGAAGTTGGTTTCTAAAATATGTTTGTGCGTATAAGCCAAAAATCCAACTGGTTTAAGAAATACAATATTATACTATATTCTGCAAATATTCATCTAACTTCCTGTGCTCCAAACCTGCTGTTAGATTGTTTAACGTTTGATTTCCTTAGATGTTCTGCAAAATTAATTACTGTCACCTGCTATATTTTTAAAAAGAGCGAAACAATTGCGGAAATGTTCTTTTAAATATATTTCTAATTCATATGGGATGAGTATCTTAGGTTGAATTTTATACTGACCATCCTATACAGATTCCGTTTTTTAAACCAACTAAATAAATTAATTTTATTTTTGGATCAAACAAATCCATAATCATATGCATTGTAAAGAAAAGACAAAAATAACTCTCTGTGCTGTCAGCACATTTCAACGTTTGCTTTTTTCTGATGTATAAAAGATATCCGTTTACATTTACTTTAGCCTATTCCTGAGCTATTTGTTAATATAAAGGTGAAAAAGAGTTCAAAAGTCAAGATGCATTTTACTGCTATTATATGAATACAAAAATCATTAGAATGAGTAGGTTAAGCCTGCAGTATACGGACTCTTCCGATGTGGAAAATTTAGCAATCCCTATAAAATTGTCCTGTACGAATCGAGAACTTGAAACGGAATAGGTTGTTAGGCAACAATCGGAAAAGTACGATAAGTAACGTACTCAGAAACTAACGTGTTAGAGTTGTTAAGCTGAAAGCGTTATAAAAATATCGCATAGTACCAATTCGCGCAACGCTAAGCACGGTTTTATATTACATAATGGCCAATTAGGCAAAAAGCAACTATCATTTATGGAGTTAAGAGGACAAACAATCTTTATGAGCAGAACCCGAAGACGCATGGTATTACGAGGCGCAGCGTGGCATTTGTGTATAGGGCGAACCCTAGCCAGGACAACTGGAGCTATTTGTAGTGCATTGCAATCACTGTGTCAAAATTGTACGTAAGGACAAATTTGTTCACCAACCGAGCCTTGCAGGAAGGTTTTGTGCTAGCACCAAGCTACTGTACAGACATGTGAACTGCGTTCGGTATGTGAAGTGCGGTTTCCCCCAATTACCCCAGAAAATGGAATTGCTCAAACTGCCGTTGCAGCCAAGGTTATACGACTGCAATTCGCTTCAATTTTTTTGATTCCGCACCAGCATATGTCACGCACCTTTCTCACTCCGCCAGACGGCAATGTCCACAAATGTGTCTTCTAGTTCAGAGGATGATATAGTTGCAAAAGCATAGTTCACCCGGAGTTAAGAATATTCCTACGAAGGCACTTCAGGTGGCAGCTACGAGGATAGCTGAGCCATTAGCTCTATTGTTCAATAACTGCCTGCTTGAACAGCAGGTCCCAACATGTGGAAGTATGGCGTCATCACCACAACTGTCAAGTGTGGTGGCCGATCGGAGACTTCAACTACCGTTTGGTCATTCTCCTCACGTTGCTCTCAAACTTGGTAGAGTCAATCATAGCTGAAGCTTGATGAGCTATTTTGAAAGGCCTTATATCATAGCACAGGAACAACACGAATTCCGTCAGCATCGGTCATGTACTACCAATATTCTAATTACGCATGGAAGCTGGACCGAAGTAGTCGAGAGTGGGACCCGGAACGGATGTCATCTACCTCGACATTTCTGAACTCTCGGACTGCTTAGATCACCAAATACTTCTCCAAAAGCTGCATACATACGAAATTAGGGACTTGGTCATTGTATATATGGGAAAGTTTCTCCTTCAGCAGCGGCTTCTGATGAGGGTTATGGGTTCACTTTCTTATGCTATCGACCTGCACTGCGGTGTCCTACAGGAGTCAGTGTTAAGATCGCTCCTATTCCTGGTCATCATCAACGACCAGCCGCGTGTTATCGAATCGAAGTTCCTGGTTTTGCCGATGACCTCAAGATAGGATGACCTATTGGTTGTCAAGACGATCAGGATGTGCTGCAGAGAGAATTAGACCGTACCTTTGAATTGTCAAAGCAAATCTACCTTTTAACACCAACAAGGGAAGGCTGTACATGGTCACCACAAAACCACTTAAGCAAATAAGCCTGCAGACCAAATGCCGAAAACCGCCTCAAGGGAGCAAAAGCTTGTGCTGGTGTTGCAAGACGATCTCGGCTGTTCAGCGCAGTCATTGTATGCGTCCAAAATCTCTAACTAACATGTTGGTCTCTTGCAAAACTTCAGGGGTTCGATCCCCATGTATTTTTATAAATTCTCATGTGTATGTGAAGCACTATATGACGTGCACCATTAAGTCTCGGTCATTCTGATTGAAACGCGATATGGTTGCAGTAGATACCTCTCACAGCTAAGGGCAACCAACATTATCAATGAAAGGCTCCAAATGCTGCATTATCTGCGACTGAAAAATTTACGAGGCTACAGCGGAAGTAATCGCCTTTTTACGGGACCACTTCTTTCTGTCGTTCCGGTTCATGAAAAATCTCGATCACGAATACCGCCACCTCCTGAACCATCGGAAACACAAAATTATGGGATCATCAGCTGAAGTAGGCTGTACAAAAAAGTGTGATTTATTGCCGTCGAAACTATATGTATCCTCGGATGTGTCACCCTGAAACGCTCTTTCAAATTTGTCATTTCTGCGCCCATGGTACTTGTTTTTAAAAAGCTACTTGACGATGCATTAACAAATATAGATTATCTGGTCTGCTGTCCATTAACTTAGCTATAACAGCACGCAGATGAACATTGAACTCTCAAGCCCTCACGAAATTCATGTAAACAGATAGATATGTGTGTGTAATTGGATACACTTATGTTATCGAACGTAATTTGGCTTAGTGTGGATGTGTATTTACAAACACCAACGTGAGTCCATCAGTGTAAAATTAAATAAGCTGAAAAATTTATATATTTGGATTTTCACCATTAGCATCTTGCGGGATCTATTAGGCTACAGCTTATTTACTTATACATATATATATATATATTGTTTCACTGCTATACAAATCCCATGGACAATACGAATATGCTATACCAAAACGTAGTCTTTGCTTTAGGTGATTAACTGATGCTTCTGGACTAGTTCCGACGAGATCGCCTCTCTCCTCTTTGTCTCGATCGTTCCAGGAAAGCTGGAGTAAGGCTGACCCGGATAATGTTCTATCACCCGGGGCGAGATAGAAAAGATTGCGCGGGTAAAACGCTGATCCACAATTTTCGCTTTGTGCGTACAGAGCCCAATGCAAGTGTCCAAGGCATAACATCCTAGCTCATAGTCGACTGCGAGTTGACCTCATCATGACAAACAGGATAACATATCTCAGGGATTACCCCATTTTTAGACCGGCGCTGTAATTGCGCACACTAAGCGTCACACGAGGACACCGGTACAGGCATCTAGTACTTGATTTCAAGCGCGTAGCCGACTAAAACCGTTTCGAACAGAAAATGCTGAATATATAGCATATCTTGATTAGCACCTAGTTGAAG
>OX104059.1:10099943-10161585 GCA_944474145.2 Dicrocoelium dendriticum
ATAGTTAACTACAGCACATGGTGTTTGCATATATTCATCATGCTGTTATTAATTTCATGAGGCTGAAATTTCTCTAAAAAATTGTACGGACGTTGTTTGTCTCCACCTGTGATTTTATTAAGTTTTAATAACGTCCTTTGATCGAAATAACATATATATTAAATGCGATCAGCCGCACACTACAATTCTCTCACAATCTGTGGACTAAGACAGATCAACACACTTTAGCAACCAGTGGCATTATGTTCAAGAAGGAGGTTGAAAATTATCAAACACATTACGTATGTATGTGTAAGGAAATGCAAAGTAACCCCTTTTACTAACAGTCCTTGCTTTGTCTTCAAAACCATAATTGTTGGTTCCTAAATATATACTCGTAGAATTTTTGTGCAATGTACGCTGAAAGGATAAATGTATACCTTGCTATTTCACCGAAACTTATGTGATGGTCCAACACACACCGACAGTTTAGGTGGATACAGTTTAAATTCCGGTTTGTGGCTAAATTAATATCCATTTAAATCGTCTTTTGGATTGGAGAAATTAGTATGTTGTCTAGAGAATATTTCGGTGGAAAACGTAAAACCGACATATCATTCACATAAATTCCGCAGTGTTTAAACGAGTTGCTCTCAGTTCGTGTTTATTTCGCCAAAAAAACTTTGGCTTCACTTACCCTTTTTGGAAAAAGGGAGACAAATTTAGCAAAGTTAAGGGCAAACAAGCTGGTTGTTGTCCATTTATATGTTTATGTGAATCTAATAAAAACATTATGTGGACAAATTCCAGCCGTCTAATGTCGCTAACAGGAGCACGGCATGATGGCGTCATCAAATATGAACTCATTTTGCGAAAAGAATAAGTGCATAATAAAATATTAAATAATGAATGGGACTCAAGAGTAGTGAGAGAACAGTGGTTTGAAGAGGAGAATTAGCAACTGTACTTGATCATATTTAGCATTATGGTATACAGTAAAAATCATGTATGGCTTACAGTGAGAATAAAATAAAGTGATTGGTCGCAAAGATGGATATCAGCCGTTAGTGTTGTGCATATACAAAGAAACAACATGAACGCAAAAATACCACAAGTTACAAAGACCTTTTGGATATTAGTGGGTAACGTTGATGTTTCATGCAGTAGCTCATTACTTAGATGACCATATTTTGAAGTTAACAGGCTTTCCATCTTTGCACGCAACGATGATTAAATCTTAAGTTTTAAGGATCATTTCGTTAAACATCGAATTACATCAGTTATCCACAAATGGCATTTGATAATATTTAAAACAAACTGCGAGAATATGCGGAACTATCGGAGCTATTTATTGGAGCAGCTCATAATTCTACCATGATTGCCAAGAGCAGCACAAAGTTTCAAATAAATAATTTAAGTTACTCGTTGAGCTTTCTAATCTGTAGCAAATTTCAGACGAAACACAAGCCAATCCTGAATTTTTCTTCTCGAAACAATATAGTTCGCGTAACATGTAGTGTGTTGGATGGATAGATAAATGCTCTAGCATTTTATCTGAACTAATTATGTTTACCAATCATGAAAAATGAATTCATCGCTGAAAACTCGGTTCACGACTGCATGAGCATAATTATAATTACAAGATAACAATATATATATAAAATGCATAAAATAGCATGCGTATTTTGCAAAACATTTTATTTAACCAGTATATAATTGGTGAATAAATATCAAAATATGCCTCGCTAAGTTACACAGTTTCATCAGTTTACCCGTGTAAAAATCAACCAAAGAAAGCGTCGAGGTAGTGATTGCTCTATACGTAGTTCAAATGAAAATACGGATCCGCAAGAAACAGTGAATTTAATAAATAACATGTCACATTTGTCACATCGCACGGCTCTGGAATGGAAATTTGTGGCTACTTTAAATCAAAGGAAAACATACTCCGTCCCTGGATTATTTGATGGAACCATTTAAAACCTAAGCAACTAGCACGGACAACGTATGTTTTGTTTGAAAAGTCCATTTCTGCCTTTGTAATGCACTGGAAATATGTTGCACGATCTTGTTAACTGTATGATTGACAATTGCTTTTATGTAGTCCTCAAAATATTTAGCCGAAAAAAGGATATTAGCCTTATTATGCGGCATCAACCTTTACGCATAACAACGTATACGTTCACGGAGTCCTGTATATTTTTGGAACAATTGCTTCCGGGGATCCGTCACACGGATCGGCTATTTGGAATAACCATCGTATTTTTTTCATTCTACTCGGACCGGCGCTACCATATACGTTCACTGCCAATATTGAGAATCAATCAAGAGAGGAGTAATCGGATAGTGTTTTCCGTGGTTAGGTGGGTGATACGTTATATATTGTCTACCATGAGCACCGGTCTACAAACTATTTAGGAAATCGCTTGACCTTCAATCAATTACCAGAACCATAACCTAGTGTGAGTATACGTTACCATGTTTTGTCTTTACATTCTCATCGAGCACAAGACAGTGTAGTTAAACTAACAGACAATTATAGGTAGCCACTCCGCATAACAGCGTCCGATTAGTATGCACTGCTAACTTACTAGAACAATTTGCGTGGCTGATGACCTGTGTCCTTGTAGACAAGGGGCAAACATCTTTCGTCACTTAATGTTGTGCTGTGTTGTCTGAAGAAATAGTACCTTTGATCTCCGTACATAAGTAAGCGTTCAAATGAGACGGCTAATGTCAAGTGCCTAAACACTTATTAAATGCACAGTGGCGCATATTAAGACTCCGGCGGAAGCAGTAGTATTCTACAAAAAGATTCGTATCACTAAGTCCCCCCATTGTCGCTGCCCAGTCGTTCACAGAATATGTACCATTTGCGTGTATTTACGTGGCCAAATATGTGCGCATGATGGAACAACAAGCATGGATGAGGGTCCTTTAGCAAATGCCCGCATACTTTAGCAAAATGGTATTGTAGTCGACTGCGTCTAACACTTAATGAGAATGAATGGATTTCTATACAATCAGACAGTCACCTCAATCACGGGCCATCTGTTAACTGAAAATAGCTGTTGGATTCTGCAACGTTAGGAACGAACAAGATTGTTTTCGTGGTTTTGTTATCAGGCTAATACAACTGCGACAAACCCGAATAGAATGGACACAAGTGGTTTAAATTCGGCGAGTCACTAAAGCAAATTATCTAATCGTTAATTCCACATGATTGACTTCTTACGTAAAGTCGGATGATGTAATGCCGTTTGGAATTCCTGCTTGCTTCCCTTGCTAACTTGCCCATAACGCTATCCCAAAAATTTATGATAAGCTGAAGCCAGGGCTATCAAACAATTCGGCCCATTGTTGTGTGTAAGATGCATCTGTGAACATCGACCTCACGTGGTTGCTAGCGATCGCCAGTATTCATATATACCTCATGCTGAGTTTGATTTTGCATAATGTATGCGTTTTCAATACAGTTGGGTTAGAGTGAATTAAATTTACGGTTATTACCCAATTCACTATAATTGACCAATGCGATTTTATTTGTTTGCTCACCTCTGTTAATGGGACGCACATGCTATTTTTATGTTATATCTATCATGTACCTTTGTGATCAGGTGATTTTCCTCAATTTACACTTGCCCTGAAGCCCCCGCGTTTAATTCAGTATTACGTTTACGATGTAGGTATGCATTCTTTGTTTTAGTTTTGCATGCATACTGACCTATTTTGGGTGTATATTTTCTTTAATAGATTGTTTGTTGATTGTTAGCACCAAAGTGGCTGGATGTGAATGTGGACAAGGTAAATGCCTGTCAAAAACCACAACCTAGATTATTATTAATCAAGAAACAGTTGGTCGTCGTTTAGGCGGCGATTTGCCAGGTCCCAGTGATTGTGCCAGCCTCATTTAAGTTAGAGTACTACTTACCAACAATTTGCTTGTGTACGGCTGTAAAGCATGATTTTACCATTAGACAGAAAAGCTGCTGTTGCGCATGTTGAATGATTGGGGATCGAGCTCCGCTGATTAAACATGGCTCCGTCCGCGTGCCTACTGTTAATATTCCGTGTGTACATAAAGCTGGTGTTGATGCAGTGAAAACAAACCATGGTCAATCTTTAGACGCATGTGTATTGTGGCCCGCCTTTGAGGGCCGCAGTGACAAACGAATCAGTATTCGAATGCCGACAACCATGTTCAGTTATGATAAGTTAGTTAGTTCAAATCCAAAGTCTCGTAAACCTGTATATTTACACGGTCTGCAGCACACACCTACAAGTATGCACAAACGTTTTTCCAAACTTAACTATTAGTTTTTAAGTTTCCTCAAGGTACTATTGCGATATCATAAAATTCAGTGTACGTAAACTAGTCTCGGGAGAAATTCGTTCTGTCTAACCTGTTCTGGGGACCACCAGTCCGTGGCTACCAGCAAAAATATCCATAAAAAATTTCGAATACGAGTAATGACGATATGTATAAACATATCCATTGTGATCAGCTGTGAAAGGCGAAAACATTTTCGGTTTCTTGGATAGTCGCCTTAAAAATGTTTGACTGTATGTTGCATTTCAGGTATATTAGATGCTGCATTTATATTTTCTGATGCAAATAATATATGTCGTGCTTAACCTGAAGACAAAAGCAAAGTTGTTTGCACAATAAAATATGAATCCATAGTGTTTTCAGCACCGTCACTTCCGTGGTAGAATTAATTTCCAAATTAATCACGTGAAGCTTATCATGCTATCCTTAAACAGTTCGTATGACAGAGTCGTCATGAACACAAAATGTAGCCGAAGCAAATTTGTTTATGATTTTTTAGCCAGACAATATCTTTAATGGAAAACATGTTGTTAACAGTATGATATAAACGCTCAATTCCGGTTTCTAATTCGTAACAAGTACTGAAATTACAATTTTTCGCTTTCCTTCGCTAACAGTTAAATAAAGCTGTACATAATTTAAAGTGATTTATTTTTCATGGCATTTGTATTAAAATTATGGTCAGAATACTTTAATACGGAGGGATGCAAGGCTCAATCATATGTGTAGTTAATCCTCACTATTTTGAATAAGCGTACATGCTAATAATGCTTCATTATAATGCCACCAATTCTTCACTATGTTATAAACGGATACCATCTGATACAACTAGTGTATTGTAATGCACGGAAAAATTATAATATGATTTATATACCAGTGTAGCTGGAAAATCATAATGCCATCATTTGTTTCTGAAAGCGTATCGTTTCATTGCATTGATGTTTGACTATTTTCCATCTAGTCAATCTGTCTTCTTCTTGGCTATGTACTTTCAGAAACTTTCAGAAGTTGTGGTTGTAATTGCTTAACTGATTAATGTGCATGAATTGCCTTCATTAAGAGAAATTGTACAATTGTCTCTTCGAATTTTTAGGTACTTTCCATGGTCACAACGTTACAATTCTGTCATTAAACCTGCGGTTCCGTAGAGCGTGGCATATGACAAGGTGTTACCCGCTAGGCGTTTAACAATATATAGAAAAATACGAGCTTTTTAATGTATTATGCTCCATAACGAGGCTTCCTCTCTAACTATTCAAATCTATTAGCCTACAACGCTGGACGCTTCCCCGCACTGTTGCCGAAGAAACAATGTGGTAATTGAGAAAGCCGTTTGTTTAGCTAGGAATTATCACCACTTGTTCTTAGATGGTTTGAAAAGTAAAAGCCCAGGAATACATTTGTGTGTTTATCATTGAAAGTGCCAGGTAGTCTATATACGAAAACACGAGAAAGTATATACACTGGCAGAAGGTTGGCAAATATAAGGGGTAATTTTTATGTCAAACCGCATGTTTGCTATGGAAAATCATCATCATCATCATTATACACATCAGCTAGAGGTGGGAAAACCCCTCCGCTATTGTGCCGCAATACATAATGGAAATACATACATACATACATATAATACAATACACAAATAGAAAATAGATACAACAATTGCATGCCACCTGAGCTACCAACAACGGATAGGCATCGTTCCAGTAAGCTTCCAGCCAGCTACTAGGCAAAAAGAAAAAAGAATTTATTACGTTTTACCCTAGGAAATGAGATCGTAGATGGAGGAGGAGGCAACAAGGGATGGGGAGGGGCTATGGAATATCATTGAAATATTGTTGTGCTTGGTGGATTCTTACAGATACTATTGTAAATGAAGGACCTCCGTTATTCCGGTACATAATATACCATCCCTATATACTGTTTTATTTGGGTGTTCCCCATATGCAAGTTAGCAAACGAGTCCCACAGCAGAGCGTCATGGAATGAGACATAATCAAATACTGGATGTCATTTCAAATTTCAGCGGAAGAGCTTTCCAAGACGATGGAGTAAGCAGTGAGTCATTTCTCATAAACGATTAGTGCAAAACATTATCTGGTATCTACGGTAGTTTGATATAAAACTACAAGTCTTGTTTTTAGTTTTGGTTTATCTCAGTCCAAATAGGCACTGATCTCTGTTTAAAAAAAATATTATGCAAAAATCTGGAGTGAAAAAGTAGATGCTTGTTAACAAATGGACTGAAGTAAGCCAGCGTAATCTAGTATAGCTTGTTGCGCGATGGCAAGCTGTGCCGTTCTATTATTTTGGATGAAAAATTCATCCAAGGAAATGAAAACATTTACTCATATTAAACATTTATAAATCAACCTGATTGCAAAGACTTGGGTAGCTCCTTGTCTAATAAATCCTTGGACCTACCATAAAAACGATCATGTCCAGCCAGGCAAACTACCGACACGTTGTCAGGTACTTTTTCCCTGCAAAGTAGCCATCACGCAACAAGCGCACACCAATGATGGACAGGGAGATGGGCTCTTTGACGATGTACAGTGGTGAGCATGTATTTTGTGTGTAAAGATTGATATTGCATCGCTTACATTTTAAAGCATGATTAGGCGGCTAAGAAGCATGATTTTAACCCTTAAAGCAAGAAATGCATCAGGCTAAGTGACACTTGGTTTCCATCGGAAAGATTGCAATTAATTTTACGAACGTAGCTTTCAAGTGTTTCATGAAGTTACTTGCGAACTAGAAAATGAACTCCACATAAAATCCCAAGAGGGATTTTGGACATAACGTTGCTCACAGCCAACCGAGGACTGCATTATAAAGCCCTTTCTCCAAAAGTTAACTGAGTTTCTTAGTAAATTGAAAAATCTAATGAATTACACTTTACTTTGTTAAAAATTTGATTACTAAAATGTTGAAATAGTTTGCCGTTGTGTGTAACTTGTAGATCTTACCGCTATTCAGTTGAGTAGATGAGTAGATGGCTATTACTTTTGGAATATGCTTTATGTGAATCATATTTTGGAATAGGGGCCAAATTAATACTGGTAAAAGCAAGAAGCAGGCTAGAGATGTAGCCAATTGGTTGCTAAACGTCGAACCTAGTGCAAATATAGCGTAATGAAGGCAAACTACGTTTCCGCATGACCAGCATATGCAACCTTAAATGCAGAATAACGCAATGAAATCATCAGAGTAACCTCAACCATTAGGATATGGCTTTGATGGCTGAAGTTAAGGTGTGCGATATTGTCAGCGAACAAACTAAATATATCCCTTAGGAATAGATGCTCAAAAAGCAGGATGCGTTATTGCGTGATAAGTCTAAGGCAGCGCATTTTCAATTTAATACAAATTCCCAGTTACGGAAAGGTATTGCCAAAAGGCAACCAAAGTTTCATTCCCAATCAGCAAACAGAAGATATACACCTAGTAAAAATATTACCAACAAATGGCCGCACAATATAAATCCGGTCAAATGACTCTGCATCTCTTCAAATGCACAAAATAAAACACTAAAAATTGAAAAGATCAAGAAAAGTTAAGCTAGCTGAAATAGCAAGCACACCGACATACGTACATATATATAAAAGCTTTAGAGACTAACCATCACCTGCTTGGAATGGCGGCCCCCTGTATACGGATTTGCTTGTCATTGTGGTTTCCTAGGTTGCAGTCAAAGGAGGTCTGTGCCCACCGAAACCATCGGTGACTTGTGCTGCACCACCCACAGTTCCAGCCACACACCCATCTCCTGTGTAAACCAGAATGAATAAGACCGACAGGCATGTGGATAGGAACCACGTTTTATCAACGCAGCCAGCGCACACTCCTTGGTTGCGTGTGGGAACAACAACTGCATGAGCAACTATCTGGATTTGCCCGGGTTGTAGTTTCGTCCATCATACCTTTACGATCAGCCACATACTTGAACATCGCCTTACGTTCGGCCAAGCAAATATAGTCATATTCTTGGAAATTCAAGCCGTCTTTGACTATGTTGACAGAATGACTCTTTGTGATTGCTTTCTAAAGAAGGAAGTACCTGCGAAGTACATCAGCATTCTCTGTACTATTTACTATCAAACTTTGGGCTGCGTGCAAGCATACGGAGAAATTTCGCCCCAAAGCAGTACTAATGGCGGTGTTAGACAGGGTTGTCCAGCTTCACTTTTCTTATTCAACTTCGCCTTGGATGATATCCAGAATATTGCGCTGGGTAACTCTGAGTCCTGCGGTGTTGAACTGCTCTCTGATGACCTCCTTCGGGACTCAGAGTACGCCAATGACCTCGCTGTGATTTGCAAGTTCTAGCAAGCCGCCCATCATGTGCTGCTCAGACTGAAGCTGTCCGCAGTCAATTTGGGTTAAGCTTTTCTCCTTCCAAATGTAAGGTTCTATTACAAAACAGATCAAACGCATGTACTTTTCTCACCCTTTTGTTGCATCCGTTGCAAGTGGTCGACAAATTCGTATATCTTGTAAGTTATCAGAGTATTGGCGGTTTGACAGATGTGATCACTCTGTGTGTCTTTAAGGCTAGAATCGCTTTCGCTCAATTTCGTCACTTGTAGCTTCTTGTTGACCTCAGCCTAGCACTCAACGGATGAGTCTATAATGCTACGGAATGAGCGATTCTGATGTACGACCATGAGATTTGGTCCGTTCGCAAAAGCGACGTTAGGCGGCTATCTGTATTCGATCACCGTTGCCTGCAAAGCATTGCTGTTGTTCGATATTTGCATCACATCAGTAATGAGGAAGTCCGTCGGCGAGTGTTTATGTCTAACGAACTCCACCAATCGATTGATAGCGTCATTTTACTGCAAGGGCTTCGCTGGCATGGTCATGTGCTTCGCATGCCTACCCAGCGGCTACCAAGACGAGCCCTAATTCGATCACAGGTGTGGCTTGGTAACAAAGAAAAGGTGGTCAATTCAACACTTGGATCCAATGCGTTTACGTGCAAAAGTTGAAGATGGCTGTTGTCGGGCGATCCTGACTCCCGGTTTGGGAACTAAAGGACCACGAGCATACCTGGTTGCAAACGCTGGAGGATATGGCCAAGGACCCTACGCAATGGCGCACTAGGTATGAGAATCTTCTACCCTAACAGTTGTTTTCTCTTTCATGCCATCCTATTCTTCTTGTTGTGTTGTTACACTCAGCCACTTATATTGTGCTTGGTATTGTATTGTATAAATATATATATATATATATGTATACCGCTGTGTAGTATGCTGTGGCCAGAAGCTATTTGGGACACAATCTACATCCTACGTCTTGGGTGCAGCCATTTAGTAATCCTAAAGCAAACCATTGATGCAATGGCACGACTCATTTTTGATGTAATCTACCAAGACTCTGACGTACCATTAACATCTGACGTGCCGATTACCCTTATACTTAGTCCACCTAGGTGATTATCCATGTTTAATGCAATTTCTAGCAGGCACTTTTACGCTTCCCTCATTAATCCGCATATTGCACGCGTTTTCATAAGCATAGGTTAATTCAGAATGGCTGATGATCAACGGGTAATATAGATATGCTCACTCTCATCACCAACAGGGTGGGAACTTAAACTGTCGACATCATGGTCAATGCTTAGCAGTTAATTGCCGGGATTGTTTACTTGCTATGGAATTTTCAAGGCGATTTATCTTCGGATGCACGGTTCAACTTGATCACACGAGAGACAGCCTTTGAGAATTGCATTCAAAAGTAAAAACTTTAAAGTTCCTATGCTGACTATAATCGGCTAAGCGCCGGTAATCTGTGATTGGTGCCTTACCACCGAACTAGAAATATATGCAACAATTTGAGACCGTAGCATAGATCGTATCAGTAAATCAGTTTGCTCGTAAGCTGCGATCACACACAAAATACGAATGAGATCTTGGATGGACTGAAAGTTTTTCACACGAGTTACCGGCTCTCCAAGCGCCGTGTTAGTAATTATCGGGCAGCTGGTCAAATTGAGCTCATATAATCGATGGATTTCAAGAACAAGAATATATGTAGCAAAAGGGAAGGCAGCAGTCTTGCATAGTCTGTTGAGCAATACCATATAGCTTACAGAGTGATGTGAATGGTAGGCGAATAATAAAACTTAGAAGAAGACGCCATATTTCTCTTTTTGGGTATGTCACCGCACTAGGATCCGCTTGAATAGGTGGCAAGGTTACCATCGTTTACGAATAGTGCAGAATTGGGCTGCGCAACACGTGTAGCAATTGCAAAACACAACCGAGTTAAATAAAGCCCAATAAAAGCTTGATTAAATGTAGCTCTTCCACTTTAGGCAGATGCAATGAACGAACTGTGTTTCACCAGACCAGTAGTTAGTCATTCGTAAATGAAACTGTACCAAGCCGGACTTACAGTAGCGATGGAATAAGGCTGACATAAAGAGGATGACGAAGTGTGCGTAAGCAACTTTTAGAGCTTACAGAGCAATTGTGCACTTGAGACAACTAATTTTTACGAGATCAGCTAAGGTAAAGTTGGTGAATGAAGAACGGCAAATACAGCTTTAGTTGCTAAAACATATCTTATGTGCAACAAAACAGCATTATGCTACCAAATGGGAATGAGACGGGGTGCTGGCTGCGATCTCTGCGTGGCTTCGCAGCTTAAGAAGCGGCGGATCCTAGCCACCCCTCTCCGAGTTATGTGCAGGTTCCCGAGGACGTCCTTTGCTCCAACCTAATCGTTAATATGCAAAAATCTCACACGTCGGATGATGGCTGCTGGACGCAACCACATCAAGGAAATCACGCTGATTCGCTGTCCAATATTCGGCTTTAGATATCGTGGGCAAAAAATGTAAGCATTTTTGCATACAATATCTTGGCTCTCACCCACTTACACGCTGGTAGGCTGCTGTGGCTGGATACTCTACTGTGACAATAAGCTATTTTAATATCATTATTTCGCCGCACAACCTCTTTTCAGCCGCACTGCGCTACAAACCAATGGTTTCCGTGCGCTGAATGCTTTTTCGATAAAATATACGAGGGCAATACCACAACATGACTGTTGAACTAACCATCTTCCAAGTCAATTCAGATGATAGACGTTTTCTAATTCACATTCTAGCAGGCACCTTTGCCCTTCTGATTTTTATCTCAAAAGTAGCCCTCTTAACAACGGGAAATAGGGCTACATCCAACATCATGGTTAATATGCGAAGCGCATCATGTAGTATCAGCATCATAAAAGTCGCTACTCAGTTACGTGCCGAGATTGTTCACTTTACACGGGTGAGCCAACATGGAGGGTTGCAACACAAGTTGTTGGGCCTTGAACCCCAAAATTTCGAACTACAATACAAGGCGAGGAAGTGTTGTAGAGTATTCGGGCCCAGGGATAAATGTTGATTAATACGCCCAATTCCTCACTAGAATGCAAGAACGAAAGTAGAATCAGCAAGCATTTGGTAGCCAGGAGCTAACACAGTCTCAAAAAAACCAAAAGCTGCAAGCCCATGCAGGCTCATCGGTGCATAGCAATCAGCAATTCCAGAAGCAAAATTGCGAGTCACAGAGTAATCACCAGATAGTATTGCATACAAACGAAACCGTGAGGACAGCCGACCAATCCAAAAGATTGATTCGTGTTCCTTTGGTTTTGTTTCAATGTTTGATCAGTATGAGTTTCAACTGTGCAAAAAGAGTAGGGCTAACAGGACGGCCTGTTGTTTATGATATTCAAAATGAGCAACGCTCACACAGACTTTTGAAGAGAAATCAAAGTCGATAGCGGTAGAGTGGCACTCAGGTGGGACAATATAGCCAACTGGACTGTAAAACCCCGGTGAGTGATATTGCAAAGCGCCAGCTATGCCGTACCGCACGAATCAATGTGTTGTTATGCTTTTCAGCTAAGGTCACGGTGTGGTTCTAGGAACCTATGAGAAAAATACCTCAAGCACATGATTACCTGCTATTATGCCTCTGGTTATTGACGCAGTCGTCCGGCTCATCCTTGACAACTGCGGAATAACGATAGCGATTCAGTTTAATCAGTAAGGAGCAGAGTTGTACAAGATACACCATGATCCCAATGGGAAAACAATAATCTGCATAGACCTTAATAATGCGAGCGTGTATGACATGGGTTTCGTGGTAAGAATAAGAGCCAATGCTTTCACGTTACAAGCAATTGCGCGTCGAGTATCAAATGCGTAAAATACGACGTTTTACCGACATTTACGATCAATACCAGCGTTCCGCCTAACCCACGGCTGACGTTATTTTGGGTCCACGCAAATTGGCCTTCAGCACGCAAGAAAAACTGATTTAAATCGTTGTAGTATACTTGCACACATTTCAGGTATTGGGAGCACCTGAGACATAAAATTGCGCTGGACAAAGAATAAGTCGCGACAATGTATACGAAAGAGAACGCAGTGGCATGTGCGGCCGAGACAGAGTACTGAGCGATTCAAAGTAAAATAAATAGAAGTAAGTAAATTAATAGTAGATGGACAAATTAAAGCGGTGTAGGCAAAAGCAGTGAAGAGGAAAGGCCTATGCAACATATGCCTTGTCATGGTGCAAGTTTTTACAAGCATACATGAATTAGGGGCATCCATATCCGGAATTGCCTGTCAATGTGGTCTCCTATTGGACAGCCACATGAGTCCTGAGCCCACCGAAACCATCGGTGACTTGTGCCGCACCACTAAAGTTCCAACCACACACCCATCTCCATTGTAAACCAGAATGAATAAGACCGGCAGGCATGTGGATAGGAACAACGTTTTATTAACGGAACCAGCTCACACTCCTTCAACATCAGATCAGGAGCATTCCAGCCTAAGTAAAATAGCATGCGTAGCAGAGGTACACAAAGCGGTGGGTGGGATGTAGCCAGTGCTGCTCAAAGTGCATGGAAGCATCGCTACGAGGACGATGCACTTCGTCAACTTCAGAAACCACTAAATCTCCCCTGGAGCAAGCTATCCATGTGGAGGGTACAATATAGATAGACAACACCTGATCAACATTAACATCAACACAGCCGTACCGGGGAACCCAATCAACATGAAACCCCCTGAAATGCAAGGATACTAGTCACACAAGCAAACATACCACATCCACCGCCTTATTGTTCTGTGTTAGTAAATTCATTGGGTTCGGCCGCATTTCTCTTCTCTTCATCGTGCAAAAGGGCCTTTTCCTGCACCTGTATAACCGCCCTCAGCTCACAAAATTGGCAATTATCACCTTTCTCGCTGATTTGCAATACCTGAAATCATGCTTAGTATGTCATAAACTCTAATGATTTGTCTTGGTAATGTTAGTTTCAGTGTTCTCGTTTGCCGCTTCCCTGCAGGAATTTAGCTGTACAAATCTGTATGAGTGTCCCTGTAGAATTCATTCGGTATACATAGAAACATAGATCGACGACATCCGCACTTTATGTCAGTACAAACATAACGTATGCGTTTGGTCGGTAAATGCAATATAGCAAATACCATGAACCCTTTCTCGTTGCTGGACTATGATTAATAAGGACAAGTTATTGAACCAAAAGCTTTGGTTTTTTAAATGTTTGCAGTAAAACTAGCTGATCTGAAATAACCAAATAAATACACGTACAAACTATATATACCTAGCTTAGAAGTGCATAACTTAATAATGTTACTATGTCTTGAAACATTTGGTAAAAATCAGTTTTAACATTAGTGCATAATGCAAGCTTTCTATATGGATCTCTCGTCTGACGTTATGCAGAAGTGAATGTTACGCACTATTTTGGCAGAATGTACTTTGGTACTATCACTCATATGAAGTCGGGTACCGAAGTACAATGAATCACAGGCAATGCTGGTCTTCAGCACAACAACCATTCCCAGTTAATAATATGGATCAATATCAGAAATCACTTCAAGTTGAGGAATTCCTTTCGGTAAATTTTCATCAGACCCAACGTTTACATAATAATGCTTTTGGGGAAAGCGTCAATTCGGGCTGGGATTAACCAAGAAAGATAACATGTGATGGATGGAGATGGGAAACCAACTGAAATAAAAATCCTTACACAATGCTCAGTAGTTCGAAGTAATTAAGTAGGTAAGATAACAACCAATTAACTATGTAACATTGTCCTTTGGCCAAGGTAGTAGTCTCGGCCGTATGAATGCATTTTGTACACATTATTCCTGCCTCAAATGGTGAATATAGATAGCCTGGACGATGGAAAAAGAGCTGTTTGCTTGATCCTCGGGAGAAATGTTCAGGTAGTAAGTAGATGACTTTGAAGTCATTCTCTGAAGCCATATGGTCAAATTCAATTAAGTGAGACATGATTGAATTCTCTGAAGACCTCATTTCGCCTTTGAAAAAACCATGGTGGGATGTGTTCACGAATCCTCAAAGATGGGCGCCTAGTCGTGCGACCTCACCTATCGTGTACTACAGCAGCATGCGTAGGGTAAACGAGCATGGTCAATTTACTGTGAAAAGCACAAAATCTGCGTTACCAAGCGTTTTTGTGTAACACGAGTTTCAACTTTTATCAACTTATACATACACTTTCCACTGAGGAAAAGTGGCTGTATGCAACTTCACCTCCTTGAGAACATTTTGATCGTATTACAGTTGAACCATTTATATCCCATCTATTTCAATTTGGCGGTGAAGATTCTTCATTTTTGATTGTTCGTTGATTGATGCATACAGCAGTAGCACTTTACTCGTTTTTTGAGAAAAAGTTAATCATTTTCAACAACCCTTAAGAGTTCTATGGGATTAAATTTTGCCAAAATCATTCACGCAAATTGCGTTTCCATTTTCCTTTAACTGCGAGTGGTGATGTTCAGTATGTGACAATCGGCTGTAAATGAACATTTATAGTAGTTAGTCAGTTTGCATAAAATGCTGTCTGCATTATTCTAAACTAAATATCAAGAGAATTTTGTTTACATCATAATTTCCTGCCAGGCTATAAATTACCTTTATTATTTTTAGTGGATTAGCTGAATGAACGCACTTAAATTTCATTAAAGCATCAGTAACCTTAGGAGCAAAGAAAGAGTTCATGGTACATAAAGCGCGTGGAAGTATGTAGGAAATGATAAATTTATAATAATAAGTCATAACTGGAAAAAGATGAAACATATATGCGCATATATATGACTAGCAAAGTCAGTTATTGCGCCTTATTTTATGTAATTTTGAGCATAATGTCTTTTCACCAAATATTTAACCAATTACAGCTAGCCTCGAAAGCGAAGCCTGAATGCTTTTATTTGATTGCAATGCCGTTTCAAATAACCGTTGATGAAATGACGATTTGTTGGAAAATAGGTCTGATATTTTTAATCAGTCAATGCAAGCAAATCTTTCTGACGGTTGCCTTGCTCGTGTTGCCTAACTAAAGACGTGTCGGCTGTACTGAACATTTCATGGACAAATCCAAATACTAATTACTATTACACGTAACAACTGTATAAGCCTCGTAAACCTGAGGATGTGCATTATAAATAAGTTGCTAGAGGCAGAAATTCAAACAGACTAAAAATAGTTGTTTGCTGAGTAATCTATCGTTTAATTTTACAATGCTTTAAATAATACCGTGTATACCAATAAAATATTTTTTCACGTAAAATCCAGCAAATATTATTCGGCTTTACACAGACTCAAATGCAGTTAAAATAAATGCAAATTTGCTATGGCATGTGTTCATTACTTGTTCCCAGAATATTTCACAAATATTTCTAAAAAATATTTACAGCAGGACAAGAAGCCAGTTATTATAATTCCAAAGTTCATAATAATAAAAGCACGTTTACCAGAAGTGATACGTTCAGTTAAACAAATACTGATATAGTCTGCATTTCGTTACAATTTGATGCAGGTGAACAAACTGATACCTAACCAAAGTGACAGTTGCCTACATTTGCTGCTACATTCTAACTGAAACTCTACTGCCGAATAAAAACAGATTAAGAAACATTTCATGAAATGCCAATAATTCGAGAAGCAAATATCAAACGTTTATTAGTTGGCATATGAATAAGAAGTAACCATTATTAGTTGCATATTTTTACGGAATAAAAAACTAATCTCGTTGTGACTTGAAGACCAAACCGTAAGGTAAATAAAGTTGTTTTAACGTCTAAGATTACATATTTTGTAAAATATAGGTTATTTGAGAAAGCATGTCACCATTATGGATAATTTCGTATTTCTCTATGTTTATGGGGAATAAATGTAGAAACATTACCACCTGCTTCTTGTAGACAGTGCCAAAATTATCTTTGTATTGGTATGCTTATTTCTATTATTAATATATTCAATCTCATATGGTTTGGCGGGGCGCTCAATTAATCATTATACATATACATATATATATATATATATATCAGTTTGTTGCATATCCCAAAATTGTAAACGACATTTCTAGGCAAATGGCCGACGGCAGGTCGCAATGCCAAAGGTCAAACAAGTAGATTTTATTGCCGCAAATAACTTAACCAAAATATAATACACATTTGTGTTTTATTTTTAACCATCAATTATGGCCTTAAGCTTTTGTTAAGTAGAAATTAGCATCCTATTCTAAAGCTAAAAATCAAGAAGGAAAATACATTTTGTAATTAACAATGCGGTTAGAATTTGTAGTAGTACTTTTAGTTGCTTTTAAACAAATGTAGTTTTTGAAGTTAACAAGCAACGGGATTATGATAAAAACGTTTGATTCTGCGAACATTAAATTTATTTGAGTTAATTGCCCCAATGCTTGTTCACGCCTTCTTTGTGAATAGATTTAATCGAGCATTTTTATATCAGTTATCATTTGGACAATATTCCTAGGATTAATCATATTTCTGCACCGCGATTTCCCTTATTTTAATAAGAATGGTTTTTAAAACATTTTATTCTTTCAACCTCTCTGAGTAACCTGTTTTGTTGTTGGTCTATAATGTCTCGAAAGTCCAACTTATTTTGTTGAGCAAACTTACTTACACATTTAAGCCAAACAAATATCCAAGTGTTAAAAGAAATAATTTAAGATAACTGATGAATCGCTATTCTGTAGAGTGTGGTACATAAAAATGCTACAAATGCGGTTTATTATTTCCTTGCTCTTTCTCTAATGTGCCTAAAAGTTTTATGTGCTCAAAGGAAAACTCAAAGAGTTGAAATTTAAACAAAGCATTTTCTGTTGAACGAAAAGATGTGCGCACATTTATTCCTTGAAAAACCATTATTGAACTTAGTATGGTTAAATCTACTGCGCACCGAAAGCTTCGTAATAAATACATAAAGTACAAATAGTAAATGATATTTCAGTGCATAGACGATCAAAAATGAAATAAATGCTGCCATTTTCGAAATCATAATATCCCAAATTCCCAAATAAATTTTGCAATTGAACTACAGAGCATTTTCTGTTGCGTCTTTTGTTTAGAAGTAGCACTTTGACTAGTTGATATAAGTATTTTATTCCAGCTGACCCTTTGTTATCAATCATAATCAAAAAAATTACGTTATGTCCACTTAACTCTGCACTTAAGGCAAATATTTCATATTTAATACATAAACCATCTTCCAAAGTTAAAATGCTAATCTAAGTCCTATTTGTATAAAGGACTATGAGTATCTATATTAGCATGTTAACTAATATGCATTAACTACAGTAGAAAAACTGAATGTTAAACACCGGCCCTGTTGCAATTTCATTTTAAATACAATAACCATCGCTCATCTTGTAAACCAGCAATAGTGCAAACATCAGGTAAAACCTGTAACTTTTCGCTATTTATTTATGAACCTGCTTTGTTTCAAATAAAAACGAAAACGCTTTACTTCAAGCCTGAACGAAAAATTAAATCTAACATAATTTTCGTAAATTTTATACGGTTTGCGTATGAAACATGGAAGCAAATACACCGCAAGTGCTGACCAATGGTGCACAATCATGTGTGCTGTGCATGTAATATAATTTTCAGAAAATATTAAAAATGACTGGTTACTAAACTTTTGTATCGGGTGGATTGAGACCATAACACGTTGATCCCGAATCGTAATTATTTTATTGCAAAAGACATAATAATTTCGTTGTAACGACGGAGTTGTTGACCTGAAATATCATTGGAATGTCGCAGGAAAACACGTATAGGTTTTTTAACAATTTAACATTTAATAGCGTTGTTTTCTTTTGTGATACCAAGACGTGTATTTGGTTATCAATAGGTTATAAAGAATGCGATTGTTATAAATCACCTGCCTATCTATCTGAGCACACCATTCTATCGAATTTCAAGTTAAGGCAGGGTAAATAAAGTAACCAAGTTCTTTTGTATGGTTTTGTCAATTAGAATAAGGCATCCAGCCATCACACGTTTAGGAAAGCCCTAGGCGGCCCTTTCAACCAGTTGGGACGAGTTGTTTGCCCGCACCCACCGAATCCTGGCGGATTCGAACCCACGACCGCGCTCTGGGAGTTATGGATTTATGTCACTAAGCCATGGGCGACGGCAGCGGTCGGCCATGATTAAGGACTAGCAGCAATATACTGCGGCTCATCTTGTAGTATTCGGAGGATTCCAGCTACTGACGAGTCCACATAGGTCGTAACGGCCGTCTAGCATATGCTTGAATGGGTGCTGAAAATTATCTGTCTCAAGGAGAGGAACATTTAAATTTCAACAATAAATACTGTACTAATTGCAACTAACTAGTTTCTTTACTAAGTTGGACAGGGATTTTGAACAGCTTCACATTAGATGAAAAATAAATAACGCTAATGTAATAAACAATACATTTTTATCTGCGATCATTGTTTTAGGTTCACCAATAACCAATCCAAGCGCATTGCTAACAATGTTCTAAACATAATACTAAATTCCTTCATTATTTTGTTAAGAGGCATATAGTACATTGTTGGCGATTTTAGTGGGCTTAATTGTGGTTTCTGATCAGAGTAGATTATAAAACTCGGCTGTAAATAATGTTTACTCCCAATGGCCATCCAAAAAAGCAGCCTCATATTCACTTTTGTGCACACATTGCGAATGAGTAGTTTGGCTTAAAAATGTACCATTTATTCATGTTAAATTGTAATTAACGGAAATGAAATGTTATGATTGCGCTATATGTAAAAATAGCGTACGTGTGCTAATTTTTCGACTTTTACATGTATGTAATTGAGGCCTAGATATCTTCCAGTATTCGGTAAAACAAATCACAAATATTTGAGAACCGCTTCAGTCCTGAAAGATGGTTGCTTAATATGTCGCGTAGTGCATATTCTCCTAAAAACGAAAGACAATTTTATAACACATTCTGGTTCTCTTGATAACAATGACTATGTTTAAATTATCATCCAAGTTGCCGGTTATACAAAGCGCTGGGATGTCTTTTGTTCGGTTTTGTATTTTGTATTTTTGTATACTTTGCTTTGGCCTTTATTACAATATTTACACTCCTTAGCTTTAAAATTTAGACTGCTTATCTAAGACTACCATGAATATTTACTATCGCTATCTATGCGGAAATCCTCGATTTTAGTGACTTTGGTTGGCATAAAGCAAAAGTCATTAAGGAATGACAAAGAAGCTTTTCTATAGTGCATCGGAATAATGGTTTGTTTGCAGCTTATTTAGTGATCAACCTTGTTTAAAGCAGATGATGACAAGAACAATGGAAATAAAACTTCTACATTATAGGTCAAAAGCTTTGCAGTGCCGTTGAATGTATCGGAATAATTAGTGCGATAAGACATTGAATTTACTATTAGGACAAGTTTATTGAATACAGTTAGTTTGCTAAGTTGCAGTATTCATGCTTTCTCAATACCTCTTGTTTAAATTAGTTTATAATCAATAATTCTAAAGAAAATCTTACTGCCAAACCAAAATATAGAAATTGTAGCCCGTTTATTTGCTATTATTGCGTTATGCAGTTGCGCTACGTTTAGTTTTATAGTTCTTCTTGGTCATAATGGAATGGTTACAAACAGCAAGCGCAGCTGCCTTTAAGCTGTCTCTTAACCTCTTCTTCACGAAATATGATTTCGACCGTCAATTTTACCCGTCACATTTCGTAGAGGAAATATGCAAAATAAGTAACGGTCCTTACAAAAAGCAACTTAATTAACTTTGCTTTGTTTTCCCCTTTTGTACTTTTTTATGTCCTCGTTATCTGTTAGAAAATGGGCCCGTAGATTTGCGTGTAGAGTTGCAGGCGTTATAACATATTACTTTTACTTCGGATTATGTTATTAAACCAAACATTGTATCAGCTAGTTAATTTCGCGTCTACTCTCTAAGTATTACGCCCAAAAACCGATGGTGAAGCAGTTATTTCGCAAAAACATTGTACATCGCAACCAACGTATAACGATGAAGAGTCAGATCTGCTGGGTGAATTAAAACTTTGGTTTCTAAGCTTTTGTAAACTATTTAGCTTCCTTTTATTTACTTTGCCACAAAATGTTTACAAACGTTTAGTGACATCAATAAATGTTAGTAAGTTCCCGCCTTCTTGGAATCTAGAAATTTTAAGAAATTTATATTACACAAATACTTCAAACTGTCGAATGGCAGGTAACTGAAATTGAACTAGTGATGTCCATTTTGTCAGACTTGTTTTAGATTCCTATTCATTGAACATTTTATCAGTTGTCCTTGCCTAGCATGAGCTGGGTCTTCAATTATGCACAATTTGATATGTCTGTTGGGCTTTACTACATCGCTTAGCGCTGAGAACCTCAAGGTAGCTGTAACAATGTGTACACACAATTTTAGCAAACGCCAATCATCCGGGTTCGTGCGCCGGCCTTTTTTATCCACCTCAGCGGGCTATCTCTCAGCGAA
Organism: Dicrocoelium dendriticum; assembly: GCA_944474145.2. Taxonomy (NCBI): domain Eukaryota; kingdom Metazoa; phylum Platyhelminthes; class Trematoda; order Plagiorchiida; family Dicrocoeliidae; genus Dicrocoelium; species Dicrocoelium dendriticum. The sequence continues at coordinate 10,121,099 of OX104059.1, forward strand.
GATTACCGTTAACTGAGACAGTCTGAGAATCTATTATATGGTTATCGACAGACTGCTACTAGCACGGTTTTCATGTGCCAATCATTGATACTGAGACGGTGCAGATGAATGTCATTCAGTTAGCAATCCCAATAGAATTCCGAAAAATGTATGATACGAAGACACCAGGAAATTAAATTTGCGTTTTATAGAAACCTACCTTGTGGATGAAAAATGTTTAAAGATCCATGTGCAAGTAAGTTCAGCTATGGCACATGTAGTTCTCAATAAATGTGTCAAACTTTGCACATAACGAAAGATTTTGTTCAAAAGGCTCTGTGTTACGTGAATATTAAGGGAATCGGACTCTTTCGAATCGTCTTGATATGCAAATTCTCATCCCTTTAATTTGACAAACTGCAATTATGTAATTAATTTGTATATGTGGAACTAATCACATGTGCACCAGACGTTAAGCTATTTTAAAAGATTGCGCAAGGTAGTTTGCCTGCAGCATCTCTGTAGTACCCCTGTAGGACAAAATTACTTTACGTGTCCAACCGAAACACAATATGAGACGGATGGTCACATCGCGTGCGTTCAAGTGGTAAAAAGTATAAAACGTAAGAAAACCACATGGGGAAATGCCTATGGCCATCCCGTTCTAAAACACAGTTTACCCATTGCTTGTTCACCGAACAAACTACACAATCTCATCTACACCCACCACATTTTCCCTTGATCAATCGTTATTTCAATTGCGAGTGTCTGACAATATAGACAATACCAAGCAACAACATTATGCATAACAAATTGAGTAACATTTGACCTAATACTTGGTGCCTAACTTATTCGGTCTTTTTTTTAGGGCTATGTACCCCCGCAATTTATTTTATTATTACATGTTAATGCCTATTTAAATAAAATGACATTTTACGACCACACGATTAGTGTCCGGCGTGGGAAGCTGGAGGGAACGCTATTGCCAATGGGAAAGACCCATTAATATACTAAAGTATAACCAATTATGGACAACCTTTTTGATAGCTTTCGCAAACAAAAGTTGTAAATGAAATATTTCATAAGCAAAATATTTGCATGCAAGTAAAGTTAACGCATACGTGTACGGCTACGTAGGTGTTCATAACGGCCGCTCTTAATGGTTTGCTAAGGTATTCCAAACTATTATCTCTTTGGAATATCAATGATAATTAGACAGGCTTATTTCCTACTGTGGATGGTGCTTTGACGTTCGCACAATCAGTATGCATATTCCTGTCAATGAATGCCTCGGGACAGCCATTATTGAAAAACGTATTTATGATTATAGCTCGCTCCGCTTCAATTGCGTCATCTAAGCATTTTTTGTCTCTCTTCCCACAAGACATACGAAAATGTTCTTTTTCTGTAGAACTGGCACGAAGCTATTTCAGTGCTTAGATTGATCAGTCTATGTTCCTGTGCTGTGGGTTCTAGGCTGCAGTGATCCATTTTGTTAACACGACATTTGAACATACAAGGAAGCCAGCCCTTCGTTTAACTCTGGTTGTATGATAAATTTCATAATAATGTGGACTCGATTAAAGCTCCGTTTTTCTTCAACTTGTTATAGGGAACAGACAAATATGAACAACAAGCCATCGACATACCATTGCTAAATTGGTATGCGCTCAATGTTTTTCTGTGAAGGACCCTAATTTACTTTACCAATAAAATTAGCAACGAACAACAGATACAGTGGAGACCGCCATGTTGTCGGTGCAACCTTCCGGCAATGCAAAATTGAGCGTAGTAGGTATGCTGATGAACCAGTGACTTTAGTTCTTTTACCTGCAAGACAATTCGCTTGCCTGTGCGCTGGATGTATTCTTCAAGATAATCGATTGCCTCTATAACGGGAATATTAATAAACAAGGACGTCACATCAAGCGAAAATAGCTACTGCCTATCTATGTTGTTGGTTCTAATGTTGATAACAAACTCGGACGAGTCACGCAGACTACGTTCCACTAGTTTTCATTTTGTTGGTTCCGATTGTTCAGGGATATAAACAAACCCACTGAAACATACAATTTTGCATGCCATCAGCGTCAAATGAAGGACTGACTTTCTCGTATTTGCAAATGTCTTGTCAACAAAATGGATCACTGCAGCCTAGAACCCGCAGCATTTGAACCAGGCGGATCAATCTAAGCACTGAACTAGCATCGTGCTAGTTCAACAGAAACAGAACACTGTCCGCTGTCTTGCCGGAAGAGAAAGGAAAATATGCTCAGATGACAAAATTGTAGCGGAGCGCGATATAAATTAATTGTGTTTGGTAATAACGGCTATCCCGAGGCATTCATTGACAATAACATGCAAACTGCGTGTGCAAATGCCAAAGCACCCCACAGTAGGAAAGTAGCCCGTCAAATTATTGTTGGTATTCCAAAGAGATAAACGTTTGGCATACATTAGCAAACTATTAAGAACGGTCGACATGAACGCCTACCTAGCCGCATAAGCATGCGATATTTTCACTTCCACGGCCATGCTGCACCTCAAGCTGAAGTATCTACGTTCTACTTAGTGCTCCCAAAGGGTTCAAAAAAATCTTGAACGCGCATTCGACTGTGTTTGCTTTTGCTGTACTTCTGCTTTGTGCGTGCGGCTTTAGCATCTTGGGATCGATGATGTTGCTTGTAATAGCCTACAACTAAAGCTTAATTGCAGCACAGTTTACTTCATTACCTAAGCTACCAAGCACTTTAAACGCGGATGGACTAAATAAACTTCCTACAAGGAAGCTATATGATCCGACTAGTAATTGCATCTTAACGTCAACAAATTATTGCAGTATAACCGGATAGTCATGTAGGCTATATTTAGTTGCGGTAGAAGAAAACACTCAAAAGGTTTTCATGCCAATAAATTTGGGCATTTTAAAATGATATCCTCATATGTCACCACGTCGAGAAATTTACCAAGATGCACATCCAATTCAACGTATGAAGTATTCCAGTGTCCATTGGACCTGGTATGGATACTTGCGAAAACCTGAGCGACGGAAACATCACTGAATTGAGGAATGCAACATGGTTTTACTTTGGCACACAGAGCATCATCTGTTGCGCAGTCTTCATAGCCTGTGACAGAGATGATACCTAGATTTGGCATTCTGTTTAGCTGGCATACCGCCTTTCCAAGGGAAATGCATACCATGGAGTAGATGCGAACATTGGAGGTTTATTTCTACGAGTATCTGCAAACACAATGCATACACTTCTGTATTATCTAGACGATAGTGCAATAAGTTTCATTTGCTTCTGATTTTCCTTCAGATCATGTATGGATGTGCTCTTGGATTATTTGACACAATATTTCTCCCTCGTAGGTGGTGGCTAGATAGCTAAAAAACGATAAAAGCCAACGAAACTTCTTTAGATTCCGGCACGCCTGACGTTATTTATTCTACTATTTAACATTTTTGTTGCATTTGCATCAGCTTCGGCCGATTAAAGTCTACGGATACGGAAATAAAAACCCGCAGCTTTAAATACGGATACCATGTAGTAGGCGCTCAGTAACAACTGAGATAGGTGTTCCATATCCTATCAAAAAACTCCCAAAGGATCTTTATATTGACAATAAAATCAGCAGTAATAGAACGATGGTATTGTACCGATGGAAAAATCAAAGGTATGCAAATCCCTTGAAATGGTTTTGTGAATTACGAGCGTCCAAAAGACTTATACAAAATTGAAATGCAAATCTGGGGACTGGCCATAATATCCACGTTACTACACCTCGATATCCCTTTAAACGCCATACCTTCCTAAGGTTTTCAGCTGTAGATGGTGTGCTAGGTGGAACAAAGCCTTCACTTTTTTGTCCTTTTCTTTAGGGCATCTATTGCAAACAGCTAAACTTTTGGCGAGGGCTAACATTTATGAATTTATTACTCTACATGGGTCTCACACCTTAAGCATGTGAAGGAAGATGAATGGTCCGAAACGCCTGAACGTCCTAGTAAGAAACCGAAATGTTGGTTGGTGATTCTGGTCTCATATATAGGCTGCACCAAACTTCTAAGGTCCTTTGTTATCACCATCCAAATTTGGCGCTTCTGTGAGACCGTCTTCATTATGTATCCAAGCGTATAGGCGTTCGTGCGCTAGTGCCTTACAGGAACAAAATTGCATTTGCGCACGTCGAACGTTTGTAGGTTTGCCTTTGATCATTTGAAAACACAGCAAATGTCCCACTGCAGTGTATCGCTTACTTCCTGGATTCAGATTACACGGCGTACCAAGATTTCATCGACGAAAAGCAGGAAATTACGTTAGATGACTTCCACGATATCATTGACGAAAACCTAGAAAGTACAGCCTTAACACCAGCCCTTTTAGAACATTGCATTCTACTTCAATGAGATTACTAAATTACTGTCAGTGGGTTTGGCTATATCGTGAGAAAAAGAGTAGATTCAGATTGTAGCTTTGGCGTAAGAGTCCTAATTATCCACAGCCTCATACGGCATTAGGCCCCGTTCAGTCCCAAGCAGGAGGAGCTTTAGCATGAATTCGGAAGATCTTCAACATACAAGCTAGAAAAGTATGTTACCTAGATGTCAATATTATGATTGCGCGGCTTGCCTTGATAATTTGCTTAATGTCAAAACCACATAAATCTTCCACTTGTAACGGTTGCTTTAATTTGTCAGTACAGTTCTAAAACACTACTATCTGTAGCCTTTCAGTCAAACAATCCCAGTTTTATAAATAATGCTTACAATCCAGTCATAGTTGCTTCAATTAGTCCTGATACGCAGCACTGCACTACGTAACACTAACTAACCTAACTTTTTCAGATCCCTTTTACCTTAGTTTTACACAGCAACGAGACCATTTAAATAAGTTTTGGTTGACAATCTCTATTTGCTATACTTATTTACATATATGGTGCATTCTATGTATGACTCTTAGAACCAGCTGCTGTACGGAGGGCCGAGGTGCATCATGGAAGACGCCAAGTTCTGAGGAGATATGCTACATTTCCACGTACATCCCGTAAGTGCTAATCAAGTTGAAATGAATCATATTTTCTACTTTTATGAACTTTAAATTTTGACCTTTTCAGGCATTAGTAGGTTGTTATCGTCATTTTACATTTATTCCACAACGTAATATTGCCGCTTTTCATTTAATAGAATGTAGTGGACATTTCCCGGTTATAAGATTTATGTTGCAAACTGCGGACTTTCTGGCCTTTCGCTGTTTTTTGAAATGACATGTTGTTCTGCAGCCTCTCTGACACCAATATGTTTAAATGTGTAGCTTATCAATAGGTTTATTTTCCATCTAAACAAATGAATATTACAAATTACTGAATAAATAGCTAACTACTTGTAGCCTTATTGACAACATTTATTTCGTATTGCCTTAACCATATTTCAGCTAAAGTTTATGCTTAGTATTGTTACTATTTATGAATCCTACACCAAATATTATGCTTAGTTGTAACTAATGATTACACGAACGATCTCGTGGTAGCCACCGGCTTTGGCCGGCAAACATTCCCTAATAACTTCAATGAACGCGGGTATACTTTGCTCAACCACAGAAAAACAACCACAACCCATGTGAAACAATATTCACCTGTAATGAGTACATATTGGCTTAACTGCGATAAGTATTGTCGTTGCAAGTGTACGGAAGCAGTATATCTCCACCATGATTGCAGTAAAATATCCAGGGGCTTTTATATATTGCAAAAACCGATAAACAAAGTACAAAACGTACATTATTGACAAGTGAATTGATTATGCAGATGTTGACCGGAATGTAGAAATAATAAAACCAATACGTTTCGGGAAAACGGTTACGGATATCTCTGCTGACCATAACGACAATTTTTATCAGGACAGATAAGGTTTACATTGAGAGATAATTGAGAGAATTGCCCAAAATTATCTAAATACTAGTCATGTGAGTGGGTTGTTTATGTACATATCTCTCCTGAGGGAAAAACCGGAAGGGGAACTCTGCGGAATGCAAAAGTGATAAAGCACAATTTTATATTTAAAATTACAACGATCAGCTATATTAATCCAAATGACCTTCCTAACTTAGTACACTTGGATAGCGTGGTAAATTGAGAAGGTATCCTAAGTATAACTCAGAAGAATATCCTAATTCGGCAACAATATAACTTTCAGTGTCAAAACATTAGGAATTAAACTGATTTCTCAAAAAATAACCCAAATGTCTTTTCTTCTACTGTAACTCATTTTTAACATTTGCTAGAATCCAAGGACTAATGCCTAACTTCCTTCGTGTCAGTTAATGGTTTCCGCGCTTCGCAATTATTTGAGGCGAACATGACTTACGGAATGCATTTGTCAGCGATAGGTGCAGCAAATCTGAAGGAATATGCGACGCTCAAATTCTTTTCAAGTATGCAGCCTAGCTGAGTATATCGTTAATATTGTAGTTCTTGTAAAACTGGTATTCCTCTGTTTTTGATTTACGCTCGATATCTACCTCATTAAATAGCTGACTAAATACATCCTAAGGAAATACAAAATAGTTTACACCGCGGAGCATTTATTTTATAACAACCTTCCTTACACATAAATCACGTGGGAATTAGAAAAACACCATTGTAATGTAATATAAACTCACATCTGTAAAGTGCAACGCATGTTCTTTAGATTGAATGCATTTTACATATAGTTATACACTGTGTGGCATAAGCTGTTGACAGAAGCAGAGGGCAGCTATGTGTTCGATTCCCTGTAGTGAACCCTGAATAGGTACAAAGCTGGCCAGCCTTAATTATGTGGAATACTTTACTAGTGCTTATCCTGACTGTTGGTTTGAGTATCTGGCTTGCAAGCTACTCAGACTAACATGTAAATTTGCATCCGTGATCACCCTACCACTTAATAATAGGTCATGTGATGTAGAGCTAATATTAATAACTTCCTAACATTTACACTTAGCACCAGCTTCAATACAACACACTTACAACCACTAACGATTTTCGTCTCAAATGTTAACAGCAATCAAATCCATAGAAGCCAAATAAATTGCGCAATGCAGACGTTTTCCAAAGTGCTGAAATGGCCGTACAGTGCATTCTTAAAGACGCAATAGCTGTCGGACAATCTAGACATGAGGAACGTGAACGTAAACAATCGTAATCTTGCTGCGGACGCAGTTTTTTCAAGTGTTTTATAGTATACCACTAGCTACGCAAAACATTTGCTTACTTATGTTTATCGTTTGCGCTTTAATTATTTTGTTGCGATCTTATTTATCAGTTCGAAAAAGTTACACTTCACTGAATCTGGTGCAACAGACGGAGGAAAACCGATGAAGGCTGGGTATCATAGTACCAATAAATGATTGTGCGAGCGACGGCTTTTTTTTCTTGTCATGCGTGGAGTTTTGCCGAGAAAATATCCGTAGGCTGATATTTCGCTAACTTTTATTTTAAAAGCACTGCAGTGTTGAATAAACTTTGATGTTTCCTCCAATTGAGGATACTACTGGACCATCACCATTTTACTAATAGCTAACAATTGCGATGTGTCATTGTTCTGCAAATGACCACATGAGGCATAAATTAACACAAAACGGTCACGTCGTATTTGATCTCTGATTAGCAAAGAGAGTAAAAGAACTGTAGTTTTTGATGCTAGCATCTGTACGTTGCTGTTCCCCGACGTCTACGCAGTGGATGCGCAGATTAGAAGGAGTTGCAGCGCATGAAGATAGTTCTCTTTTCGACAGCAGCCAATGCCCTACACAACATCAGCACACGATAGCGGGTGGCAATTTTCTGTCTTCATAAGAAACAGAGTCCGTAGGCAGTCAGCGAATCCAGGTTGCTGATGCTCTATTGGAGAAAAAATTGTAATTCTGTTAAGTGAAAGTGTGATATTTCCTAACCAATAGATGACAAGTGAGCAGCGCATTGGCTTATCGAAGGTCGCTGCATTATTTGCAAGTTGGAATGAAGTTTGTGGAGGAAGCCTCAGCTTACGTTTGGGATGAAGCTGATAGTATACAAGACGATAATGTTGTCCCTTCTGCTAAACGGGAACGAAACGGGTACGCTATACCGAAAGGACATCCGATATTTGCAGAGCTTTCAACAACAATACCTGCGTCCGGATTTTACGCATCATCTGGTGTGACTGAGTTACAAACATGGAAGTGCTGCAAGGAAATGGCATGTATTTTGTGGATTGGGTGTATCAGCTGCAGAGATTCCAAGCGGACTTCCAACTAGCTTCTGTGGACAACCTAGTGTCATGAAGCTACAAGAAAAAACATTCAAGCTAAAGTGACAGAACATGATCACGATACATTTATCACGAACTAATGTTCATTTCACTTGCTGGGAACCAAAGGTAGTTGATCAGCGCAAATCAGGAGACCTTTGCAAAAGTGCGACTGCCCAGGAGAAAGCATCGATGTTTGGGGAAAAGAAACGACATGCGCATATCGTCGTCACGCGTATGGTGTTTCCGCACTTGTCTTCGCGAATACCTCAGCCAAGCTGACTTGACAAACCATCAACGTAGCCACGTTTGGCCAACATATAAGACAGGTCCCCATTATGCTTATAAGCGTTAGCTAGAAGTCTAAAATATCCCAGCTGCTGTTCTGTAACACAAAAATTAAAAAAGAACCTGCAAAAGAGGCGCGCCAGCTTAGCACTTGAGGTGGATGCTAAGGGGGAAAGGAGGAACAATGTAACTCACAACACAAAGGCTATAGAGGTTGACACCTAGCAATGTCAGCAAGCGTTTCTAGTTAAACATGATCATCGTTTTTCGAACCAAACCACGGAGCCGAAAGGATCCAACCGAGAGCAACTTCAAAAGAAGAAGCTTCACTCCTCTTGACCAAGTCAGCGCTTGGCCACCTCTTCTTTTCTTCCATCCACAACCCTGGCGCGCAATGTTCGTCGTTGGAGTTGGTGTACTGGAATGTGCAACATTTTGCCCAGCCACCGGAGTGTGGTACGTGAGCTAACGCTGCTGTTCAGTTATTTCCTCCTCCTTTGCCTTAAATAGTGTGTCGAACACGCATATAGCTCACATAGTGTTCCCACCAGATATGCAGAAAACTGCAAAGGTAACGGTGGTCAAAAGTAACCTGCCTCTATGTTCGCTGATGTAACGGGCCAGGTTTCACAATTATCAGCAAGCTTGAATGTAAGGCTGCATTTTACGCTCTATCCTTCGGGGAGAGAGTGACGTCGCTATGACGCCATGGATAGCGAAGGTTAGCAAAAGCGCCTCCAACTTTTGCCCTACGGTTTGGGATTTACCAAGCGCTTATACAACTACGCTGTGTAGTTTAAGCTTGGAATGAATACTATTTGATCTCCAACAAGATACAGTGCAGGATGCGGTCGCTGCCAAGCTTGGAGGAAAGCTTTGCAATTTGAGCTTGCAAAGCAAAGCGCGAAACGGCTGATGGCCAAAGTTACTTTGTCCACTTAGCCGTCAACGATGAGTGCAATCTCGACAGCATACTGAAGTAGTCGTTCACCTGGGAGCAGCTCCAAAATTTTAATTCGTGTACATTGAACGCCGTTTGGGACTTTGGGACTGTCTACTCAAGAAAGGTGTACCTGAGAAATATGTGAATATTATCCGAGCATTATATGCGCGTAGTCCGGGCAGATTGAGGGCTTACGGCAAGTTGTCGTCGCCCTTTAATATCTCCAGCGGCGTGAGACAAGGATGCCCGCTGTCAACTTTCCTCTTTAACTTCGCTGTTGACGAAGTCATGGAAATCGCGTTTACAGGACACGACTTAGAAGGTGCGGATCTGCTCCCAGGAGAACGAATTCTTGACTTAGAGTATGCTGATAATATTGCCCTAATCTGTGACAGATCACAAATGTGCCAAGCAGCACCGGACAGATTAGCACTAGCTGTCCGTCACTTCGGGCTTTGCTTTGCACCCTCGAAGTGCAAAGCGTTTCTCCAAGTTTGGTCTGGACTGCCTCCTACGCTTACCGTTGGTGGGGATCAGCTAAATGTCGTTCGAAAATTCAACTACCTGGGAAGTTGTATCAGCGCCCGTGGGATTGAAGATGAAATCACGAATCGTATAGCAAAAGCTCGAGGCGCTTTTGCTAACCTTCGCTACTTGTGGCGCCGGCGCGACATCATTCTTGCCTTGAAGGGTAGAGTGTACAATGCAGCAGTACGTTCGACCCTATTGTACGGTTGTGAAACCTCGCCGCTTAAAGCAGCGGACCTGAAGTGGCTAGTTATGTTCAACCACCAGTGCCTTCGCAATTTAGCTCACATTTGGTGGGAACACCGCGTGAGCAACGAGCGTGTTCGACGCCTTGTTTATGGCACAAGAAAAGGAACTGAACCGCTCAGCACCGTCATTTAAAGCACCAGGCGTCGATGGCTCGGCCACGTGTTACGCATGCCAGCCCACCGACTCCCGCGACGTGCGTTATTTGCGCGCCACGACGTGTGGATGGAAGAAGAGGATGGTTGACCAAGCGCTGACTTGGTCGAGAGGAATGAAGGCCCTCACTTCTGAACTGGCCTCGTTTGGAGCGCCTCGGCTCCCTGGTTGGGGTCCGAAAGACGATGAACACATTTGGTTAGACACACTTGCTGATATGGCTAGGAGCCGACCTCAGTGGCGTTCGTGCTGTGAGTTTCTTTGTCCCACCCCATCCCTCTTAGCCTCTACCTCCAACCGCGATATCATTATTTAACCTTATATAATTCTACAAAGTGTTTTTTGGTGCACAATAGCCGGCTGGTAGCTTACCGGAACCATACCCATCCGTTACCGGTAGCTCAGCCGGCTTGCACCAGTTGCATTCTTTTTGGCTCTCCTTTTTCCGTGTATTGCGGCACAGTAGCTGAGGTGTTCCCCACCTCTAGCTAACGTGTACGCTGATGATGATGATGAACGCCATTTCTATGACTTCGCCAATCAGCAAGTCGTGGAGAATAGGTGGCAGCGCGCATTCTTATATTACACCGCCGCAGATATTGAAGCACGGTGATAACTGGCGTTAAGCCCTCAATCTGCCCGAGTCACCCGCATATAATATTCGGATAATAACTACATATTCCTCGAACGCCATTTTCCCGAGTGAACAGTCCCAAAGAGCATATTAATCCACCTAATCAAAGGCAATTTGATGTCGAAGAACACGACCACGGTGAACCAGCATTATATGTGACGGTACTCCAACAACTGACTCAAAATGGAGAAGTGACCAACTTAGACACAAACTCGACAAAACGTGATGTGCTCCTCACGAATATGATTTTTACGTGTGCTAGTCCATCTGCGATGGATGACAGAAACAAGCAAGTGGGTGGCGATGGCGATCAGAAAGATTCAACTAGCGTTGCCGCATTCCGAAAAGGAGTCTCTCGTAAAGATTGGGACTTGGACGGAGTTGCATAATTTGGTTAGGATAGTACCTAACTCCCACGAGAACAGGACCCCAAAAATTTGATGAGGACTGAATGTAGATCATCTGGTCCCGCGAAATTATTCAAATGCAACAGTCCGATCTCAAGTCCAAGTTCTGAGCGACATTGTGGACTCATATGGGCAGTCAAGCGAACAGAACGATCAGCAGCCAGCGAGCAATTTTTGTAATTCTGGACAACTGAATCATATTTTACAATGTTAATCAAGAAACTGTAAGCGCTTTGGAAAGTTGTGGATAGGCTCTCTACGCTCGTCACCTAATGTTTCACTGACATCAGGTCTCTCGCTGCTCGTTTCGCCTGTCAAACGGAATAACGTACAATGGTTCTCAAGGGCAGCGCCCACTTCCATCACTAACACACGATGAAACCAGCAGGATTCGCGGTCTCTTTTCATACTAGCACGCAGTTTTGCTCTAAGCTCTTTGCGAGTCTCATCGCTTTCGCTTTCAGCCGGAATGTGCCGGTGAGCATCGATACATTCTAGATACCGCAACGAGTACCATAGTGCATGTTGACGAGTAGACCTTCGACATAAGGATTTGGCTGCCAGTGGTATGATCTGACGTACATGCGAACCTTGTCCTTCAACTGTATTCAGTAAGCGCTTACTCAACCCGAATAGCGGCATACTTAGATACACATTAAAACACTTGGCTTCGCCATTTGGTTATTGTCAACATCTTCGTTGCGTCGTCGTTGATGTTCACCAAAAAGCTCCCGCATATCATCACATACAGTTTTAAAGTCAATGTCTACACATTTGATCCTAAACGAGCGACACTTTGGATGCAGACTGTCTAGCGATAACTGGTACAATGTGATTGAGTTGCGCCCAAATCCCGTCTAAGACCCGTGCGCAGATGCGTCCGTAGTCAGTGTTTGAAAGAAATAAACGGGCATCATTACACAAATGAAATAATCGCTCAACCTTATCATTACGGGAGCCTACAATACGCGCACCGCCCTGATGCAGCTCATCAGTGGAAAACATTCCAACTTAATAGTTCGCAGCCCCAGCCAGCACTATAACGTCTGTGCTTCATCCTTGATAAATGTGTTTTTTCAATTAGCGATAAAAGTCGTTTCTTACGGAGTATTCTCTGTAGTTTATAGGCGCCTAGACAGTGATGCCGAACAGAAACCTGTTAGTCCCTTGCGACTACGAAGCTTTCAACTGGCCATCTGGTCGTACTTCACACATCCGGATACTGATTAAGATCCACTTAACCAGCATAGCTTCGGCCTGGGGACTCTGGGCAATGTCAACACCGGTTTGGCCGGCACTCAAAAATTAATCGTCCCTGGATAAGCTTTATAAGAAACCATTGTTAGTATCAACTTAAGTTGAGAGCAAAGCGAACCCAGAGCTCGAGTCCTGCAGGCAGATTTCAGATAAGCAACAGATATCGATCGAGAGGGTCACTAATGATCGGGAAAGTGATGCCTATAAATTTGTACGTAAGTTGAAGCCTGTCAGTCTTAGGGAAGATCGATGGCTTCAGATAGAAGCCGACGAACTGGCTTTGACCGGTTGGTTTGATATTGGCTTTTCCAAAGGGCAGGGGTGACGCTCTTTGACAGCACGTGATTTGAAGCTAGAAGAAAAAGACCATTAGAGCAAGAACTGTGAGGTTGAAGTGGGGAAACAAAGTTTAATTTAGAACAGGATGATAAAGGATAAAAAGCTTAAGAAGAGAATAAGAAAACTGGCAAGAATTGTGCTATTGCATCCAGATATGTTTCCAAGCAGATCAGTGCAGCAGATAGGGTTCCGTTTATTATCCACTGAGGCAGCCAGAGCATCCACAAATGATGTAGACTAAACTTCATGTTTGCATTTCGTGAGCAGGGTACTGTCAGTTCGCACAGGCTTAGACAGCAGAAAGTTTAGGGTCCTCAGCTAATACCTTCGGTTCAAAAACCTGACTGCAAGGCCACTGGTTTGGCACTGTGCTACAAGTAGCTAGTTTTGAGGAATTAGCAGCCACCCTCATACCAACGCTCAACCTAGAAGATCAGGTGGCTGAGATTGTCTGACCTCTAACCATTGACAAGCTTGTGCGATTGAAACAGAAAATGTGAAAAGCACCACGTAGCACAGTTAAATGGATCACGGGGGAATGCAAACTATCGCGTCACGTTAAGGTACAGCCTCATTGCGATAGAGAAGTTGGGTATGTTGAATTAATCATCATCATCAACATAGCGCTTGGTAACTGCGCTACTGCCGATTCCATTCCATTGTCTAACGCAGGTCATTAGTGGGGGTCTATGTAGCATATGTTCTATCTCATCGATGTAATTGGTCTGTTTGTTCGCGTTGACTCATTTGCATTTCAGATGTCGGTTAATGATTGATATCTCCAGTGTGGCTGCGCTTGTTGTGTGTGTTAACAAAGTGCCAGCCCCTCTAACACCCTAACCCCCGATTAGTGGCTTATATTTGCTGGGTTAAAGGTTTCCCAGTTCTTGTCCCCGTGTCAGACTCAAACAGAATAAATCCAGTGTGGAGCGGGACACGTTCCTGCTATCATCTTGTGTACGTCTGGCACGCATATTTCATAAATTTGGTAGACAGAAGGGCTTTTACTGTGCTTATTGCGGGAGTGTGGTCGGCTCTATAATTTGAAAGTGGCTACCATCCCATGCCACCCGGTCTTACTCTTTCGCGTTTTGCTCGGATACGGAGTGTGTGCATAAAATTGTGTGTGGTGCAGCGCAAGCCACCCATGGTCCCTCTTTAGGCGCTGGCTTCCTGCCGCTGTCCTATGGAGGCCAAAGTGGTCAAAAGATTCAAAACCGGATGCCACCATATATATATATATATATATATATATATATATATATAGCGGCATCCGGTCTCCGATTTAAATAACGAAGTGCATATGACGAGGTAACCAATAATTATACCATAAATTTATACGGATTCACAAGTTTGAATAAGCAGGTTGCGAATTTCGCTTCTATTAAGAGTTGCAGAAGTTCAAATATGTACCCCAAATCCCGGATAAATGACTACAAATCATGGTCGAACGGAAGCATGAAGTTCCTTAAAACGGTTGCTCTTAGTTTCCAAGTACTAGCGCTAAGCGGGTTCACGTAGTTAACGTTGAAGTTTGTGGTGTCCTGGAGATTAGTCGCGATAAACATAAGCAGGCATTGTTTCCCTTTGAGTGGAAGGATTTTGGTGAGTATTTTTGTTCGTCGCAATCAGCCGGCAATTCAGATATGTCGCAGAGGACCCAAGGATGCGCACAACTGATGAGCCCCAATAGGGCGAAAAGGCAGTGTTTATTCAAAATAAGACGCTTCTCTTCCTGAAAGTCCTATTTCTGTTTCATTAAATTGGTATGGAAGGCGAGAACTAATGTGCAAAAGACAATGTTTGCTAAGGGTTGTTGTATATATCACAGGGTATAACTCTGCTGCGGCGTCTTTCTGTTGGTAAAATACACCATTAACTGCTACGGGTACAATATGCAATTTCAAATTGGCGTTTTGTGGGATTTGAACAGATTAGTGCTAAACGTTTTATTTGCTCATTACAGTCAATTTCAGGTTTTTATTAAGCCAACTTAACTTGCTTAATATGAGTTGGAACGGTTGCGTCCATCTCAGTTAATAATTCGCAGGGTTTGGTTGCTTGTGACGGTTGGTAATGCTGTGCGTCGATCCCTAGTAGTCAGAAGTGTAAAATTGTAAAAGGATAGGAATGTGTGGACGACTCAACTCATGTACTTACACCTCTCATTAGGCTCCAGTTTAAACTTCGCAATAATCCAGACTGGATCTTAAGGTAATGCCATGGTTTGTGTGCCTTAATTACTCATTGAGCTATGTAGGGGGCGTTTTGTGGCACCTTCAGCGCCACTCATACCAGATTGGGCAATTGTTAGAGTCCAGACAAACCCAGTCTCCTGGCCCTCCAAGCTGGGCATTAGAGCGAGGGTCGCTCCTTACTCCTGGTTCAAGATAACTTGGGTTGCTCCAGGCAATCCGAAAAAACCTCGAAGACCGGGAACCAACACGTTGGGCTGTTGCGATGGGCGTTTGGACAAATAAACAGCTCCATTTTTCAACAAATGCTCAGTGCGTATGTTCGCCCCCATGTCGAATATGCAAATCATGCCTGGCATCCATGGCTGAAACACGAACTTAATGCACTGAAGCAGCCACAAGACCGGGCATCTAAGAACGTAATTTGAACGCGCAAGCTTTCCTACCAGGAGGGGCTGCAACGATTGGGGTGTTCAGTGGAAGCTATCGCAGACTACGAGGAAACCTGATTATGGCATACTTGATTCTGCGAGACCCACATCATGTGTGCCGCCCTTTACTGCAACTCAGCAGAAATACAAACCTAAGGGGCCACTCATTAAAGCTCGCAGAACAATATAGTCGTCTGGAGTGCCGCAGAAATTTATTTTCCATCCGTGTCTGTCACCCGTGGAATGCTCTCCCAGAATCGGTCGCCTCTACACCGACACTAACAGTATATAAAAGACGCTTAGACGATGCACTCATGCACTTACACTTTGGCACTTAGCACTATGTCTCCATCCTACATCTGGAGTTTACCGTGGAATTATTTGTTGTTAACTGTGGGTGCTGTACATATAAGAGGACTGCAGCGAAGCAAACGAGAAGTCCTTATTTTCAAATTTAAAACAATAACTATTTTGCTATCCTTATCATCATTGTTGTTGTGTTGATATCCCCACCAACTATCCAACGGGACCTGTAAAGCAACGCTTCTTTGCCCGTATAAATTCATTGTTCATTTTTCATATAACGGGCTCTCCGTAGTCCAATGCCGAAACCTTGTTGCCTTGCGTTAAGGTTTATGAGCCAAAGGCTTTAGTTGAGAAGCTTAAACCTTCTCCTGTTTAGGCTTCGGCAACCTGACACTATCCTGCCCATGCAAGACACCATGACCTCTTCTTATAACAAACTCTTGATGCTCTGACCGTCTCAAAGGCTAATCAACGGAGCCCTATTTGCTAACTCGAGCGGGGTGGATAAGGGTTGGGATGCTACTGCTCAGGCATTCTTACCTACTTATTCCGCCTCTTGCGCCTTTTCGTCTTTAGCGTCCCGTTCCAACTTCAATTGGATCCCCCATTTCAATCCCGAATTCTTAGCTAAACATAACTTACTTGAATAATCGCTTGTCTTCTAGTTTCAACTCACACAAAATCGCAGTGAGTCGCTCCAATCCAGTCGTCAAGTCCATGTTCAGCCAAGAGGACAATGTCCATTCGTCCGGTTCCATTTTGAGTCCTCCATCCTCGCTAAGACTGGCAAGTCGCTACGTGCGCACTATACTACAGATTGGCCAACAGGCACCGCTTGCCCACACACTAGATACCTACTTGATCGATATTTGCTGTTTTTCCTAAACCCGCCTGAAATATTCGAGCTCCATGATTATTTTGCGATTCCCCACATGCCACACTGGTGGCACATTCTAATTCCGCCTGTCTGGCTATGACGCAGCTTCAAATGCCGATCAAGCTGGCGTCGATATTGTTTCGCGTCCCTGGGCTGAAGCTGACATGATCGACTGGATCCCTTACAACAGCCGGATGTGTGACGTTAGGTTGGCTGACTAGTTCCAGACTGCGAAGTCGTGCGGGGACAAACGGGGCCTGTTTGTCATTGTGACTTACGCCCCCACAAACTACAGCCCTGATTCGGTAAAAGATGACTTTTATCACAAACGTGACGATCTTCTTCGTCAAAGAAGAAGCAAGGACACTGTGGTATTTGCTGGTTACCTAAAGGCCCAAGTCGGAAATTTGTCTTCTTATGAGCTTCATTTGTAGGGCCAACATGGTGCAGTCTCCAGTAATACTAACAGTGAGCGGTTGCTACAGCTGTGTGGATGTGTTCGTCTCTTTCTCGCGAGCACAAACGTTCGACACATCACCCGCAGAAGCGTGATTTGGCACCCACTAGATTTACACCAGCCATGGACGCAAATCGAGCACAGCGCGATTAGCTACCGCTGCAGAGGCCGTATCCAAAACTTTAGCTCAATTTGGAGCACCAGCATGCACTGCAATCACAAGCTTGGGTGTGCTGATCTGCGGGTGAGTTTCGGCGGACGTCTGCAAGGTCGCTCTGAGTGCACTGACACTAACCAGTTGACGAAGCCAGGTTTTCTGAATGAACATCAAACTACGCTGCCATCTGGGCTGAGTTAGCTTACACTGAACATCATCGAAGACCATTGGTCAGATATTCGTGAACCGTTACTATTATCAGGCATGCCTACATGTAGCAAATCAAATTGCCAACCTAGACATTGGGTCTCTACAAGGTCTCTGGGAGTTGTGGATGCTGGCGGACGTATTCCTGCCTCAAGTGAATACAATGAGAGTCGTAAAATTCTCAGGGCAAAACTGCGTGCTAGCCCGAAGAATGACCGAGAAGCCTGGCGGTCTCATCGTCCATCGGCAATGGAAAGAGCCGATGCCGTTGGTAAGCATCATAAGTTGTTCAGTCTGATAGGGGAAACGGACAGCAGGAGAGCTTGTGTTATCGGGACAAACACGACGGGAGGGGAGAACCGATCCATAGTTTGTCAAAACGATTAGAGCGCTTGGCCGAACATATTCAAGGCAGTTTAACCAATCTGAGTTCTCGCTTTCTCTTTCGAATATTTGTTGCGCTTCTCCATGGTCCGTCTCACTAGATCCGCCCTCAATCGCAAAAGTCAAACGTGAGATCGGACAGTTTAACGTACGTAATTCCGCTGATCCAGATAGAATTCCCCCAGCGTTAAACAAATTCGGTGGACTTGCTCTTTCGTATTATGTACACGAGTAGCTAATGAACACTGGGAGCAGGAAACTGTTTCGACAGGGTAGCGCCGCTCCGTCATAGTCTTAATCTTCAAGGGATGCTCCCGTTCGGAATGCAGCACCCATAAATTGACCAGTCTGAGCTCAACTGCCTCTAAATTGCTTGCTTCTGTCATTCTCCACAGACTGACCAGCGCTTGTGAAGGTCGATGCTGCGAAGAGCCTGCCGAATTTCGTCGAAATGGAAGCTGCATCGACCATATGTTTACGATGGAGCACCGCCATGTTTATTGACAACCCACCGTTGTCGCCTTTCTCGACATCAAAAGTGCCTTCGATTCGATGGATGGATTTGACCTTTTGGACTCTCCGTTGAGAAAAGGTGTACCCGATAAATATTTAAACATTATCAAAGCGGTGTACACGCGTAGTTTGGGCAGAGTGATAGTTTATGGCAAATTGTCACCGCCCTTCAATATATCCAGCGGTGTGAGACAAGGTTACCAGCTGTCACCTATCCTGTTTATATTTGCTATTGTTGAAGTCAGAGAAAAGCCTTCGCTGGACAAAACCTATAATGTGTGGAGCTACTACGTGATGAATGACTTCTTGACCTACAGTATGAGGACAATATTGCCTTAATCTTTGACAGCACCCAAACGTGCCAGGCTGCACTGCACCGATTAGCAATGGCTGTCCATCATTTTGGGCTATTTTTTGCTCCATCGAAATGCAAACTTCCTCTTCAAAATTGGCTGGGACTCACCCCTGGGCTAACGCACTATGGTGATCAGCTAGGATTCCTTCAAGCATTCAAGCACTTAGGCAGCTATATTAGAGCCCGTGTGATCGAAGCTGAGAGTACGAACCTCATAGCAAAAGCTTGAGGTGCTTTGCCAATCTCCGACACTTCCGGTGCAAACGCGACATCACTCTCTCGCTGAAGGGTAGAGTGTAAAATGCAGCTGTTGGTTCCACCTTGTTATACGGTTGTGAAACATGGCAAGTCAGGTCGACAGACATAAAGAGGCATGTCACGTTCGATCATCGCTGCCTTCGCAGCTTAGCTCATGTCTGATGAGAGCACCGCATGAGTAATAGGCGTTTTCGGCGAGTGAACAGCTCAACACCATTGTGTCACGCATCGTGCTCCGAAGGCTGGGCCACGTGTTGCGCATGTCGGCACACCGAGTTCCGCGAGGTGCCTTGTTTACACACCGTGGGTGCGGTTGGAAAAGGAGGTGGGGAGGCCTAGTGATGACTTCGTCGAGAGAGATGAAAACCCTCACTTCGAAGTTGGCGTCGGTTGGTGCGTCCCGACTGCTTGGCTGAGGTCCAAAGCACGACGAACCTTTTTGGTTGGGCATACTTGCTGGTATGGCTAGGAGCCGACCCCAATGGCTTTTGTTTGGTGAGTTCCTTTGTGTATACTCGTTCCGTTTAGCTTTGCCTCCAATCACGCTCTCATTCGGTAGGGATAATATAACTATTTTGCGGCATGATAGTCCGCTGTTCGGTCTATGAAACGATGTCCATCCGGCGTGCCTCTGTTTTTATTCTGCTTGTCTTTTGTATTGCGGCACAATAGCTGTGTTTTCCACCTGTAACTAACGTGTATAATGACGGTAATGAGTAATAAATAGCAATAATTGTATAAAAACGCATATTCTAGTGATGAACAAGGTGTACTTTATCAGTCATAATTACAAGGTTGACAGCTATTTGCAGTATTTAAATCAAAGTCCACGAAATGTTATAAAAACCTTCAGCGGCTGTTTGAAGATTGTCAGCACATCTTTAGTAACAATTTTCTAAATCAAACTTACGTTCCAAAGTATTTTACATCATCTTTCTGAGTAAAATTTAAAGTAAAGACTTGATGTCTTTGAGTTGAATAAAATTAGAATGAAAATTATTAAGTAAGCGGGCGATTTCTTTATTGAGGTCAACATAAGGAGAAGCTGGTATTGGCTTGATATATGCGGCAAGTAGAGAATGACAGCCTGACCAGGTTGTTGGATATTACTTCGGGATGGACCAAAATATTGGTCGATTTTAGGTGAAATTCCGGATATCACATTGTATCATAACAAAGTTTAATGAATATTTCGAACCATATTTGATTAAGAAACGGATCCCAATTCCGACAGAAAGCCGCAAGACATGTACATTCTCTTCATGCCCCTTAGTTTGGAACTGAAATAATGTGTAAATGAAGGAGCATTACCGCCCCCTTGTCAGGCAAAATATAGGTTGTTCTCAGGATGAATCTTCGAAGACATTACAATTGTATAGTATCCCCATTTTCATAGTATATTGCAAAAAGAAACGGAAGCAGTACGATCAAAGCGAACAATCGCTGTTGGTGTATTCATCATCAAACTGGGTGCATAAATATACATTGAGAAGTGGAGTTCATTCGAGAAACAGTGAGCAACGATTGATTGAACAAACATTTTAACTGGTTGACGTAAATTGTCAATTGACTGAAAACATGTGACACTTCTGTGTGAGGTCCGATCTATCTTTGTTATTGGTTGGCCATGGTAGTTATAGTGATTGAACTTGCTTCTTCTGACTGCATAGATTAGGTGTTGTCAAAATGATACATACCGCTTTAGCGGTAGAAAGCAGCCGAGCTCCTGACCGATGGTGTAGCCGCGATGGCACTCAAAGGGGGATTTCAAATGACTTGCGCTTAGCAATCTATATTTCTAACGATGAACAAATCGAAAACAATTGTTTACGTTAAGCGTACTGCTTGAGTTTCTTCTTCAAACATTAAAATGCTTATATTTGCTTCCATTTTACGTTATTAAATACTTTATTCATCAAAATATATTACAATGAATTTGAGCGCAGATCCCTTATTTACCGTTAGCGCGATATTTGCTTAGTAGACAATAAATCTATAGAGGTTCTATAAAGCTTGCAAAAGGGAAATAAACCCTGTCGTCATTGTCAAATATTTGAACAGTGATGTCAGCAAGCGCATGCGCAACTTCGCTAAAGGAAATGATCAGGCGCGTTGTAGCCATTTTTTGCATTTATATTTACTCTTTGTAATCTGAAATTTGTTTCTTCCTACTAAAATGGTGCTGTGTTCCCAATGTGGGTTTTGGGAAATGAACACGAAACTGGTCGTAACTGGGTTTGCTTTCTGGAACCAGCTTAAATGCGCGAAGCGTTTACACTGACGCAGGCCCGTAGTCAGTAGAAAGTAGACTTCTGCTGTCCTAATAGAATTAGCACATCTATTGCCGTGTATTTTGAGAAAAAGCAATGCACTTTTCAAGAGCGCTAGACAGTTACCATAATCAAGCAGCATAATGGGTAAAATGATCATGAATTTGAGTTGAAAGGATTTAATTACATGTTATATTGTGCAAATTTGCAAAAAGCTGACTTTGTGAGGTATAGAAAACAGAAAGTGAGAAATCGGCATGTTTTTGCACAGTAAAATGTGTACGTCTTTAAACAAAATAAACAAGCTGAGATAGGAAATATCTAGAAAGTAGTACAATTCTAGGATTCCTTTAGTTGCAAGTGCAACAATCATCAGCAACAGCCGTACATCAACCATTTGTACTAAAGGTTCGGTGCCATACAACAATGGTGACTAATGAAAAACAAATAATAAGAAGGAGAGAAGGGGGGAATTACCTGAAAACATTAATGCCCTAAGCAAACATTCAATTTCAAGGCGCCTACACCTTGTGTAGACAAATACAGTCAAAAGGAGTTAGCTATCGTGCATAGATAAGGCGGCCTCAGTGAGACAGCTTCCTTGCGACTTTCACTGCAGTGCACCATAATCAGCCATTAGCCCGCAGAAAACTCAGCACCAAACACACTTTAAACAGGCAATCCGATTAGGAGACGGCAGCAGACGCGACACTGGTGTCGGTTGCGAGCCATGTCCTGTAAAGTCTCGAGCCAAGCACAAGGCGATTCACATGGACTCCAGCCCGGAAGGCGATACGGACCAACGACACCCAGTTTGGTCTTCAGTGACTTCATTTCGCGCTGGTAAGTCAACTTTTGTCCACCTCGAGCTTTACGCCACCATACACCTGGTAGGCTAAACAAGGCCCTCCTAGGTACGCGGTGACCAGGCATACGTAGCAGGTGCGCAAGCCAACGCAACTTATTCAGTGCTATTTGTTGTTCTGGGGAGCTAGCATGGTTATCATTAACTAGTACCTAGTGCCATCCGACACCAGCAACGCATCGCAGATAAAGAGGATCAAAAATATGAATGCGCCTGAGATCTCTAGACTGCAGGGGTCAAGTCTCACTCCCATGCAGCAGGACGGCCCTCAATGTGGCCTTGTATACACGGCCTTTCAGACGGAGGGAAATTCTCTTCTGTCGCCAAAGATGCCGCAGGTTCAAGAAAGCAAATCTGCCCATTACGAAGCGTGAGCTGACGTCAATTCCTATGTGCCCATCGTTGCTGATGCAGCTATCAAGACAAGTGAATTGATCGACCAACTCGAGTTTCCCGTTAACTAACGTCAATGGGTCATAAAGTGACTGGTGTTCTTGCTGCAACACTTGCACTTTTAAGGTGCGAAATGCATACAAATAATGGAACCAATCTAGACAGGCTACTCAGGGTTGATTGTGCCGCCGCAAAATCGTCGAAAAGCAAGACGAAATCGTCCGCATAATCAAGATCAACTAATCTTCCACGAAGCAGAACTTCAAGTCCGACATCGTAAGATTCACCAAGGGAATACTTCATGATCGAATCCACGATGATATTGAACAAAAATGGGAAAATCGGACAACCCTGACGAACGTCACTTGTGGTCGGAAAGCTATCCGCTAGGTCATCGTAGACTCTGACTAGAGTTGTAGTGTTCGATTATAGAGCATGTAGGATGTTCACCTATTTCGTGGGAACACATTTCCGCGAAGTATTTCGTACAGCAACGATCGATCAACTGAATCAAACGCACTTTTGAAACCTAGGAACACAGCTATTGTCGGTCTGGAGTATGCGTGGCGCTGCTCTAATACCCGCCGCAAAGTGAATATATGGTCTATACAGCTACCTTCGGGGGCAAAACCAGCCAGGTTGCGTGGTTCCATCCTTCATTGCCACTCGTACTGGAGTACCCTGCGTCGACTCTGATCATGCTTTGGTAAAAATGTCCTTTCTTCATGAAGGTTACTGGAAGGCACACTAAGCGTTTCCTCCGATTGGTAACTGAGAAATTGTCTCAACCCTCAGACGCACTGCAAATCGAAATTTGCTGTCTTGTTCTAATGACACTGAGCTTACGTAAAAGAGGATGCCGGCAGCCATGCACGAGGCAGGAGCACCTGCCTGTGGCACACTCCATCGTCACCGCACCAGTCACTGGATATCCCTGAGGTCGTGAACCTGTTGTATTCTAGAAGGAAGTTCCCGGCTTGCTCTGAGCACCCTGTAACTAGACGGGCTATTCTTTTAGTTTAGGTTCTAATCATTTAAGCTCAGCCGGTTTCAATAGAATAATATTTGCCTATGCTTTCTCGATGTTCTTACAAGTGTCGATCGGGTATCTTTAATGGAGAAAGTTAACGAGGACTCAAGTCCGGATTTCAACTGTTCAAATTCTCGGGAGAAAAAGCTTAGATGCATTCGTCAGCAATAGACGCATTAATAAACCCTCTTTTTCCATCATGTGAGCAGACAGCTAATCTGCTAGGAGTCCATACGCGTCTGCTATATTTTCCCCGCCTGTCGTCACCTAGCCAATAGTAAGGAAGCCCGTGGCTCCAATAAATGTTTATGTTCATCCTACTATGCATTTTACATCACAGTCAAATTCAGCAAAATACAAAGCGTTGATTAAACACCGAGTATCGTGCGCTATACTTGGAATGGTGTGCACCGGACTGATGGCAATTATATAATTTAACAACTGCACCAGTGTCCCACGTGAGTGCGGTATGCGTTGAGTAGAGCCGAAATTGACTGCGTGTAAACTGTGGTCACTAGGTTTGAGGATAAGCACCGGGATCGTCACATATGAAGTCTGAGCACGCATGCACGATGTTTTGTTCGTAATGATGGTACCGATGGCCAGATCGCTACATTCGAACCGATGGTTTGTCGTCTAGGTATCTGGAGACCTGTAAAGTCATGCTTTGTTTCCAAGCTCCTTTTAGTTAAATTATATCTAGGTTTTGCTTTAAGTTCCAGGAAGAAACGCTGGTAATAGTTAAGTTGTTTGATATTCCCTTTTGGGCTGAACACTACGGGAAGTGGTCATTTGCCACGCGTATTCACTAATGAAGACTAATTTTACAAGTTCCCCTTCATGTCTGCAAAGCAAAAAACATGAAGGTACTAATGACTTCTTCGGACACCAGGCAAAATTTTGATAGCCAGGCTCGACGACACTCCACGTACCACATAAGGCGAACTTTTTATGCAAATTCAACTGAATAAGTTTATTCACATTGTTATCTTGACTAAAACTCAAAACGTTGTATGTCATATTTCCTTTTCACAAGTTGCATTAAGGTGACGTTTGTAGGGCAACTGAAGCATCATTATTTGCTTGCCCAGTTACCGATAAACTGACATTATAACGTAAACAAGACATTCTCAAGGTAGCAATCACTGGTCTTATCCAATTCCAAAAATATGTTGAGAACGATACCAGAACCAAGTTTTATTACCTAAACTTATCGAAACTTGGGATCAATGCATTGATACCAGAAATTTCGGTGTCTTGGAAACTAATTGCGCTCAGCCTCGCGCTGGCCAACTACATGCAGCAAAAGATGAGCTACAATTTCTGCGGATGCAATGAGCTTAATTATTGGGCTTAATTACACTGTTTAGAAATTGTACTTCAATTCAGGTATCAAGATTATCAAACCTTGGCGAGCAGCAGAAAAGCGATTGGTACGGCCCGCAATGAACTTGAAGCAGATCAAGTTTCGTAGAATGGCCTAGCTGAATAAGTAGGTTCAAAATGAGAACTACGCCAACGTTCGAAATGCGAATCGCGGTGCAGTTGCATAGCTGCAATGCTATGACTTCCAGCGTTCCCCACACACTATCTCATAGTACACTGCTGCGCTTGCACTCGCGCACCTAGTCTTCATGGGCTCTATCCAAGGGAGGCAGCAACACAGCGTTAACTTCCTTGTGAGTCCGCCTGAATTGCTACTGCATCTTTGGCAGCAGCTATGTCGGAGACCACGTGAAACATCACATCAGTTTGGTGTGTAAACCTACAACTTTATCATTGTTCAGGAGTATGCTTAGCGGGCTATCTAGCGAGCCCTATCTCACACCAATCCAAAATCGATTGCGACAGCTGCAAATCAAATCTTTCGCTCACCCCCCCTCTTATGCACCCAGTCAAGGAAAATTCCGCTTGCACTTAGGCTCAGCGACTGTGGCCGTGCCTCCACAATGCTGCGCCCACAGGTTTGCCCCAAAAACCGCGCGTGGTAGTTATCGGATCGAAGCAACATTCGTCGCCTAACTTGTTCCACGGGCGTCTCACTCTTGACCTCGATGTATAATCAAACAGAGTAGCCAACCAGCATGCGACTACGGGGATATCAATAGCGCGGAAATCGAACGCCCGGGAATGTAACACGGACAGTGGGCAGTTTTTACTCTCATATTTTGTATTTTCCGTACTATCATATTTGGTAATATTCACCTAGTTTTGTGTTTGATTACAATCTTACAGGTCCAAATCTTTACTCGCTACTTGTTTGTGCAGCCACTATCCCATTATTTTTCGAGAACTTATTCCCGAACACTTTTTGCGTCAACACTAACGACATTATTCAACATGGCTCGGACTAGACCTAGTCTGAATGAACATAAAAAAATTCGTACATACCCTCCACAAACAGTGCCAAGCAAACAAAATATAACTATCAGATCGCATTATTTTCCTTTCCCAGCTAAAGATAAAGTCATCTCCTATAAACTAAAGCGTTCCAACTAAAATTCCTTGGCATGCAACAAAAGGTTTAAGGATCTTTTGGTTTATTTAGAAAAAATTTGCAACACTTTGGCATGCCTCTTGTCAACCCAAATAAAATTACAGCAGATAATTTTTTAATTGCATCTGATGGAAAGAAAGTATTGGGTAGATTAAAATTGTCATCGGCATTCCTGATAAATATAATCTCGATAAATTGGTAACATCATTAGTGAGCACCTGCAGTATTCCTGAGGGTGAGTGCAGAAGTTTGCGCACTGAATTAACAATTCAATGCAGCGATGTCAGATTAGTTTTAAATTTTCAAGTACATCTTCGGCCAATAGGTCCATTTATTGTCAGTCAGTCACTACACAACACGCTCAGTTTGGGGACGCATTGTATAGACTGGATAAGACAACACTACAAAGATTGTACTTTTGTGCTGCGCTATGAATGCTGAAAGCGCAGATAGCGTGTGATTCGAAACATTATACGTGGATACAGGAAGTAGTCACACTCAATGGTGAAACCAACAGAATGGCATGGAACTCGGGTGTGCGAATGTCGGCTTAGCAACCTCGAGTTCTATTATTGCCAGCATCTTATAAGTAATCAACCCCCAGACGATGAATGCAACAGCCACCATAAGTGTTTGACAAGCGATCGTTCCAAACCGCACGCTACGTGCATAGTACCTATAAACTTTGGCAAAGAGAACGAATGGCTGGTAGGGGTACACCACACGATCCAACACCGGAATAAACCATCAGCGCCCATCCACAGGTCAACAGCGCTGTGGTTTAGACAGAATACTCCCACATTTAGACAATTCGCTCACTGCTAAGACCAATATTTACCTAGAATCAAAATATTCCCTCTATTCTTTCAGCTTGTATATTTACCAAAACCAAAGGGTTCCAATATAAGCATGCTAACGCCATTCAGGAGGTCAACATGGAATCCTCTTATTTAACACGACAGCCGGTGTGGTACTGAGCGCTAAAGATGCAGGCAACGACCTATGGATGCAATAAGACCCGACATTTCACCAAGACGTTCCGCCACTGTTACATACGTACATCCAAAGCCCAACTTCATTACCTACTAACATGACTTTTGCTGCCGCTTCCGTGTTGAACAAGAGGCACTCACTGCCCACCCACAGTTCTCCAGAAGTCGAGGACATTCATCCGAAGGCGTTGAAAGCAGCAGCAACAGCGCAGGCAGAGCCATTATCACATCTCTTTCAAACTTGCTTAGACGAACAAAGTGTGCCTGCTATCTGGATATCTGGTCTAATAACGCCAATTTTCAAAAGTGATAATCGTTCGGAATCCGCTGACTATCACACAGTGGTTCACTACCCCATACACTCAAATGTGATGGATGCAATCATCGCTGAAGCTTTAGTCGACCATCTAGAATGCCGTAACATCATAGCATCTGAGCAACACGGTTTCGGTTAACATAATTCATGCACAAGCAACCTTGTAATTACATGGATATGTTAGACGATAGCATAGCAATAAAATTAGAGGAACCGACGTTATTTTACTCGACTTCTCCAAAGCTTTCGACCGACCGGACCACAGCAAACTGTTTCACAAGCTCGAAAGCTATGGAACTGTGGATTCAGCATTTTAGTCAATCCGACTTTTCCGCAGTATCGGCAGCTGATTATTAGAGATCAAATTGCGCTGTCCGATGCGATTTGTGTCGTTTGAGGAGTCCCACCAGATCAGTCATGGACCGTCATCTACTTTTCCTGTTCAGTAACAAGCTTACGCGATTGACTTCCTCTGGTTTCTTGTTTTCCGCTGATGGTGTTAAAATGTGGAAAGCCATCGCCGACAAAGGAATTTACGATGCACTTTCACATGGCATATGGATGCATAATGCACAATCTGCTCAGTTTATTTTTTCTAATTACAAGGTGGTGCATATTCGTCTCCGGCCGAACATCACATAAACGCTTGGAGACTATGTCCTGCAAGCAGTCGCTCGAGAGCGCGAAATTAGGGTGCTAATCAAGTCTGTCCTGAACTGCTGAAAACAATCTGAAAAGGCGTAAAATACTGGAAACCTACACGTTGACATTCTGCGGAGGGCATTTGGGTGATTTCAGCCGGCTTTATTTTCTCAGTTGCTTAAGACACTCGTGCGACCTCAGGTGAGACATGCGATTTACGCCTGGCATGCTTAGCACGGGAAAGATATTGCAGCACTCGGGACGCCAAAGAGAAGATCAACAAAGCACTTCAATGTTGATTTCAGCTCCCATATCAGGATGGGGACTATCAGATTGTACAGCGGCCCGTATCGGCATCTGTGTGGCGAATTAATAATGAACTACTAGGTTCTGAGGAATCCCAACAATTACTCTATCCACTAACTGCAACTCAGTCACAAGCCGAAGTTGAGGGGCCACCAGCTCAATTAGGCCAAACAGTATTGTCAGCTATAACCTCACCAAAACTTTTTCTCCTGTTGTGTCTTCCAGTCACAGAACGTCCTCTCAATTCTCGTTGTTCGCGCTTCCACTTTACATGTGTTTAAACACGGCTCGACCTTGCCCTAATCAACAATACGAAATTTATCTTTTGTGCATCACCTGATGAGATCCTGTGGCTTATATTACACAAAACACCATCAAACTACACAATCGAGTTTGGCTGCTTTCTGCATGCTTCGGTGTGGACACTGTGGTGAGTCCGCCAAAACCATTTACATTTTTCGCTGTTGTTTTCATCCTTTTGCTATTCTCATTCTGGCCAGCCTACGAAAATTGTTAAGCAGCCGCATTTCACATGTACTGTATCACTCCTTCATTGTTTCAACGCATCGTATTAGAAAAACTTCACCCTAACATCACCCAGAATCCCAAACCAAAATACCACGAAAAATTATTTTCTAGTTGGTCATGCTTTTTGTTCACCAATGTACAGCAGACGTGATCGAAACATGTCTAGCGATAGAAACAATGTGATATCGCTGCCACAGTTTTTACCCCTTGCTTGCACAGGTACCCTTAACCAAGGATTCTCATCCTACCCATTTTAGGGGAAGCAGGAATAGTTCCGCAGTCATCCCAACCAGTGACACTTCAGACGGACGCACAATCAAATGTCACAAATATTTATGCAACATCTTCAGATAACCCTGCTGGCTCAACACGCCAGTCTTAATCTGTGTTCAATGCCCCAGCTGCTTCCTTGTTCTCTGGTCTGCCAGGGCACGCAAATGATAAATCATCCCTGTCTCCAGAATAGGTAGTTGAAGGTTCGACTGCAAGATACATGTACTCACCCGTACTCACCTAACCATAATGGTTTAGATAATTCCGACTTAAACAGCATGACACTCAAGTCGACTGAGGAGCTCAAAGCAATTCTCTCAGAAATGGTCCTGCACCATTTTAACAGATAATAATCAACTTAATTCATTAACCTTAATCCATGCGGATCTTGATACTCAGTGTAAGTTTTTGCGGAAGGAAAGTCCATTTTCTACGCCGTCGTGACCAGGGCGTGTTTTAGGAAAGATATTCCTGAGTTCGGCTACCACATAATGGAACAAAATATATTTACTAAATGTCGGATATCTGAACTAGGTAATGTACGCTCCATTTATATACACGAATCAATGCATGCTTTATCAGTGTATATTCTCTCAAAAACTTCCTAAAGAGTCCGTTTTACAAATTTGCAACTCCATACTTTCCTTTTACTACTAGCGAGAGTATGCGTGCACCCAAATTCCAATTTCGCAGGTACTAGTGCAATACAAAAACTGTTCTGTTCTGATCAAGCAGCTATGTAAAAAATGATAGGTAGAGATTTCAACACACCAGATGTCTCATGGACCTCAAGTCATGTTCCCACCAGGTATGCAAATATAATTTCATCTTTATATACATACGGATGCATCTAATATGTTCAAAGCTTCACCAAAAGAGTAACACATCAGATCTGATAACTATCGTTTTCCTGCTGTTTTATTTCACTGAAATCTTGGAATATTTTCCTACTAATGAAAACCGGGAGGTCCCATTTTTCAAAAATAACGTCTGAATCGCCATGAGGACTGCCAGCAAGTCACAAATGTTCTTAATGCACAGTGAATAAGTTGCTTGAGACTCATTTGTTAATTTACTCAGGTATGTTCACTGGGACTTCACATCTTCACCGAAGACCATCCATCCGCAACTGATGCTCTATATAACAACATAAATTTCTGTCTGGACACACTGGCTTCTATCAAACATAGTTTTTCACAGTTGACAAAAAGACTGTTTCACGAAAAGCACCTGCTTAGCACAAAACAGCTATTTAAGACACCGCAAACTGCGTAACTTCTCATTCATGATGCAACACCATAAATTGGCCACATAACTTAAGCTGACTTATCACACGAAAATGTTCCCTAATGCAGAACGGGTGTAAACAGTCGATTCAAAAACCGTTAAATTATTCATGTTTTAAAGCACGAAGGCACGGATTCGGATTATACACGTCAGCTAGAGGTGGGAAATACCTCAGCCACTATGTCGCAATACATAAAGGAAAAGGAAAATGAATACAACAGTTGCATGCCAGCTGAGCTACCAGCAACGGATAGGCATCGTTCCGGTACACTATCAGCCGGCTAAAGGCAAAAAAACGAAATCATTGTTTTACGCTATGAAATAAGATCGTAGATCGAGGGTGAGAATAAAAGGGATGGGGTGGGACAAAGAAACCAACAGCACGCACGTCACTGAGGTCGCGGATCTTTGCCATTTCAGCAAGTGTATCCAGCCAAACGTGTTCACCGTCTTTCGGACCCCAACCAGGGAGCCGTGACACTCCAACCGAGGCCAGCTCCGAAGTAAGGGCATTCATTCCTCTGGACCAAGTCATCGCTTGGCCACCCCTCCTCTTCTTCCATCCACATCCCCGGTGAGCAAACAACGCACGTCGTGGGCTGGCATGCGCAACACGTGGTCCAGCCATCGGAGCCTGGTGCGTGAAATGACGGTGATGAGCGGTTAAGTTCCTTTTCCTTTGCCGTAAGCAAGGCGTCGAACACGCTGATTATTCACGCGGTGTTCCCACCAGATGTGAGCCAAACTGCGAAGGCACCGATGGTCGAAATTAACTAGCTTCTTTTTCCGCCGATCTTAGTGGCCAGGTTTCGCAAGCTACAGTAATGTCGAACATACCGCTGCATTGTACACTCTACCCTTCAAGGCAAGAGTAATGTCGCGCCGCCGACATAGGTGGGGAAGGTTAGCAAAAGCACTTCGAGCTTTTACTATACGGTTTGTGATCACATCTTTGATCCCAAAGGCACCGCATCACTCGTAGTGTCAAATGGGTGCAACAAAAGGGACCCTGCTCAAACTATCGTTGTGTTGAACAAATATTTGCTGCACCTCCTTTAACATGGATACCGAGACCCTATTCATTGTCTTGCCAATAGTCAAGGTCGATCAGCTCAACTATCATGATTGAGCTCCACAAACTTATCACGCGCACAAACTTGTCATATTTCGTGGGTCCAGACAATATTCCACCCGTAGTTGTAAAAATGCGCGGGAATGACATAACCTGTTATAGTTGAGTATGTTCAAACTATCGACGAACGTGGGTCTGTCTCACTTTTCGAGCTTAAAATGTTGCATCCAATAAGTCATGCATCCATCTTATCAAATTATGGAGCGACGTACCACAGCTAGAACTGTCGAATTCCAACTACCAAGAAAGATAATAAACAACTCGCCACACGGCTTTTGCATAAGCGGTCTTGCACAACCTGCCACCTGGAATTTCTAAACCATACAACTGCCTCGCCTAATCTTGGTATGTTGGCTACTCTAATTTACTTCGGCATACACAAAGCATTTGCTCGTGTGCCTTAGAAAAACTACTAGTTAACATGATGTTCCACGAGATCCGCAAACCCCTGCTTCCTTGCTTCAGGTCCTATCCGACTAATAGAACGCAGCTGATACAAATTCACGGATCCGATACTTAGGCTACAACTGTCACCAGTGGTAGGATACAATGAACTATTCTTAACACATCATACACGTCATCATACACGTTAGCTAGAGGTGGGGAACACCTCAGCTACTGTGCCGCAATACAAAGAAAAAAGGAGAGAGAGAAACAAATCAACTGGTCAAAGCTGGCTGAGCTCCCGGTAACGGATGGGCATCGTTCCGGTAATCTACCAGCCGGCTGCTGTGCACCAAAAATAAAATTATTATGCAAAATTATATAAGGCTAAGTAAAGAGATCGTGGTTGGAGGGGAGGCTAAGAGGGATGGGGTGGGACAAAGAAACTCACAGCACGAACGCCACTGAGGTCGGCTCCTAGCCATATCAGCAAGTGTGTCCAACCAAATGTGTTCATCGTCTTTCGGACCCCAACCAGGGAGCCGAGACGCTCCAACCGAGGTCAGTTCAGAAGTGAGGGCCTTCATTCCTCTGGACCAAGTCATCGCTTGGCCACCCCTCCTATTCTTCCATCCACACCACCATGACGCAAACATTACACATTGCGGAAGTCGGTGGGCTGGCATGCGTAACACGTGGTCCAGCCATCGGAGCCTGGTGCTTGAAAAAACGGTGCTGAGCGGTTCAGTTCCTTTTCTTGTGCCATAAACAAGGCGTCGAACACGCTCGTTGCTCACGCGGTGTTCCCACCAAATGTGAGCTAAATTGCGAAGGCACTGGTGGTTGAACATAACTAGCCACTTCAGGTCCGCTGCTTTAAGCGGCGAGGTTTCACAACCGTACAATAGGGTCGAACGCACTGCTGCATTGTACACTCTACCCTTCAAGGCAAGAATGATGTCGCGCCGGAGCCACAAGTAGCGAAGGTTAGCAAAAGCGCCTCGAGCTTTTGCTATACGATTCGTGATTTCATCTTCAATCCCACGGGCGCTGATACAACTTCCCAGGTAGTTGAATTTTCGAACGACATTTAGCTGATCCCCACCAACGGTAAGCGTAGGAGGCGGTCCAGACCAATCTTGGAGAAACGCTTTGCACTTCGAGGGTGCAAAGCAAAGCCCGAAGTGACGGACAGCTAGTGCTAATCTGTCCAGTGCATTCTTAACAAAGCGTCATTCTTCAGAGCGTCATCCTTAACACATGTTATCAACGTCTTCAAGATAGTTAAAGTCGGTACACCATACCTGTTTTCTGATGACATTAAATCATTACCCTTTCCGTCCGGAAGCGACTGATGATATTGTCGACGTAATCCAACTCGACCTACTTACGCTTGAAACTTAGTGCTCAAAGTAGAAATTCTCTTTCTTTACTAAGAAATGTACGATGTCCCACAAGTGCAATTTGACTAGTATCGCCCTGACTCTTAATGGCAAACCACCTAATGTATGTCCTATGGTAAGGTACCTAGGATTGCGGTATTTGTGCTTACTTGACAAGTAGGATATGTCACTGCGAGAGCAGGGCAGATAACTGAACTGGCATTCGGAACTACTTCCCTAAATTATCTCTTCCGCGCATAGAGCTCATTGTAATGGACGGCAACCTTTGGCTCGTTCAACAACTACATTGGAGTTTTTCATGACATCTGATAAATGCAGTCCACTGCAGAGACCTTGTCCTGTATGATGTAATCATTGCCGCTGAGGTAAAAATATTCTCTTTATACTGGGTAGTCTAGATGATGGACAAGTCAAAGTTTGGTCCAAAAATCCATGAGCGAAATGCTTCATCAATGTTTTCCTTATAAAACTAGTTGCTAGACCCAAGATGGAAGCTTCTTCAATGGTTTATAGCAGCTCAATAAATCGTGACCGCAATGCACTAGAATAAGTATAATGAGCATACACAAAGAGCTTCCTATGCGTTTCTTCAAAAGTGAAATATTCTGAACGACCTACTAAGCTCAACTTTGGTCCAACCAGGTTAAGGTGCATGGAGCAATACATACATATATCCTTTAACATCTCGCACAGAAATATACATATTTCCAACCTTATTATTACATTATGGCTATCAGTAATTTGCCACACACGGGACAAACCGAAAGTCAGTGGCGGGATGCAAGCCCAGGACCAGCGGGTTTCCCAACATATTCCTCAGCAATTGCGCTACAGTTTGTAACTAGCTACCACCCGCAATACCTTCCTGCATTCTTGATCACAAATTTCGAATAACCACACAAGAACGTCTTGTCTGTACAGAACACGATCAAGCTATTTGCTAGTTCTGATAAAATAACCCAAGCGTACCAGCAGGCTCCATCCTACGCTCTCCTGTGATTTAGTTGTTTTATATTTGAAAGAAAGTTTAAAGCTAACGGACTGTTTGTTTCTGGGTCTCTAAGCCGCGTCAAGAGAAACAAAACACACAGGCGCTGAGCACTAGGGTTCTATCCACAATTCTCAGTTAAAGTTCAAATAGCTGCATTTTTTTTAAACTCAGTTGCCCACTCGATCGATCGTCTGATTGACTAAATGGCAGAAATGAAATACTGATCTCCTTGATTTGTCAAGTTAATTAGTAATGCCTCGTGCGACTGTTGATCGCTTTCAGGCTCGACTGAACGATTCTCGGCCACTCGGTGGCAATGGATAAAAAATACCACTGACCTTCACAGCATCCATCAAAACGTTCGGTTATTTCCAAAAGATCCGGTTCCTTTTCCAAACGATCCCAGGATCCCATTAACCGACTTGCTTCAGAGTCGAAGGAGTATCGGAACATTGCCAACTGGTTTGGTCTTGGTATCCATCCAACAAGATCAACACAATCCGCTTTCTACGTTTTCCAGTTGTCCGACAATGTGCTTTCTCTCATCTCTAGCGAGGATGGCAATGAGATCATTAATTGCGCCTCAATGGCGAGCGGGGTTTGACACCTTTGTACCTCTGTCACCATGTTTTGTGTCTGGGTCTCCCAGCCGCATCAAGAGAAATAAAACACACCGGCTCTGCATACTAGCGTTCTATTCACAATTCTCAGATAAACTACAACAAGCTGCATATTTAGAAACTCAGTCGCCCACTCGATGGATCGCCTGATCGACCGAACTCCGCCTCAGCTTTCAGCCACCATCACACGGACATCATTTTGATTCAGTCAAATAATTATTTTCTTTGCTGACCTTCCAAAATTAGTTAGCTGATCTTATACTCAATTTTCCTGTTCCATCTGCTCTCAAACTTATGTAAATTATTAACTCACCCGATCATGCAGACACAAGCGTGTCTCAGATCGTCAGAAACAAAAGTTTGTTTAGGTTTTCCCAAGACAAACAACACATCCGTAAAAGCTTTAGGCATTTTACACAAAGGCAGGTTAATATTGGACTACCTCAATTCCTTGGAGGAAAAAGGAACAGATTGTTGTGCGTTATCATCATTCGAAGGACGGGAGTCATGTCAAGTAATGCAAATGGCGTTTTAACTGACGAGCCGGTTTTCGTCAGATTGCCTAAGTTTAGGATGGAAAAAGTGAGAGCAGCTTTCTACAGCCATTACATCTGGAGTGGAAGACCGTTCCATGGACATTTCAGCCGGTTGCGTTGAGCGTCCAACATCTGCTAGTGGCGTGTTAGGCTAAGGCCATGTTTAAATTTAGGTTGCGGTGTAAACGTGACTTAGTTTGTTTACAACTCGGCAGAACATGGTGACGTCACTCCAGGAATAAAAATATCATCCATTGCAAATGCTTTGCTCCCGCAGTCGCAAATGCCAGTAGTAATGGAACAATATATTCTGAACTGCCCACCATTATAGGCTGGAATGCAGCCAGATTGTTGTCGCGCGTTTTACCAGCTTAAATTCCAGTTGCAAGAGGCTGGAATTGTCAAATCTCATGAATGTAATCCGCCAGAACCAATTTTCGCTCTAGCCGTTTAGTGTATATTGGATCGCAAAGAGGATCTGGGTCAACCTGTGCTAAAACCAAAAGGTTAAGCGACTAGAAGACAGTCTGCAAGAATTTGTCTTTCAAAATAGATATATTATTTGACTAAGAATATTCTTGACTCCCTGTGCATTTAGTAACACCGGACTGGAGTTCACATGTAATTTTTTCTATCACAACCCCTGTGCGGTTCACGCCAGGAACTTCGCGACTATTCTTTTGGCCCAACTTCTTCCATCCCTTTCTCCACTGAGGATAGGCAAGATATGCGGCAGACTGTTAATGGCAACTATCAAGGTGAGCTGCTACAGCGCTGGCCTTTGTGCAAAAATGTATTCCACTTTGGTCGGGTCAACGATAATCAGACACACAGCTGCCGTGCAGATAAAACGGCCGCTGCCTACTCATTTAGGGATAAGTTCCAATATGCTTACTTTTGCAGCTTATGAAGATGGACTCGATAATCAAGGTCGTTGAAAGCTTTGGATGTCTGTGGTAGGTTGAATCGGATTTTAGTAGCCATATCAAGCACTTCAATCCGAATAACTCCTCTAACAACAGACTAGGATGGCTAGGGTGTGATTTGGTTACCACCAACCAGGTGGCTATGTTGACTGAACTTGCTCATATAACGCTGTATTTGTGATTATGTCTGACCAGGTGACGTTGCATAAGGGACCACATAAACTCTTCAAATTGGAGAACTGACGTCCGTGAAGTTGGTAGGATCAACTTGTTGCGTAAGAGACAGTGACTTTATTTTGTACCGAGTCAGATCCGCTATGTCGCAATATTGTGAAACACATATGTGTGGCTTTTTATAGGGATAACGCTTGCCAGGTGGAAATCAGCCACTTTATGAAAAAGTGCAGCCGAACCATTAGCGGAAACGTGATTGACACGTAACTCCCAGCTGCCGACACGGGGAGGTTTTTCGGTGGGGAATAATAAAGCCATAGCTTATTGGAATTCCTAGTGCTGCTTGACTAAAATTTAAATCTAATAGCAGTATAACTACTTGCACAAGTGCCGTATGATACCATTATTGTGTATCGGTGAAACAGTGGAACCATATCTAATAGTTCTAACAGATTAATTTAAGTGTTTAAAAATAGAAGGATGCTTGTATTCGGAGTGGATTCAGTTAGTAAGAAAGGGACGAGGTGATGCTCGTCATTATGAATATACCTATTCACTGCACGGAAAAGCAACATAAAGTTATATGGGATATACTGGACGAAGTAATACATATTGGCACATGTGTAGGGCTGATGAAAAGTTGATCAAACCGGACAGCGCAAGTTGTTACCTAGACAAAGTCAGCTTACACCGAAGAGCCACACGCTAGGGGAAACCAGGTTAACTATGTCATTTCTCCTAATATGCCAATATTTATGAGAACTTTTCTTAGTAAGGGCTATCTGTTGGAACTTATCACAAGTTACGTTGGTAAAAGGTTAAATTAGGTACGCATGGGACAAGGAATATTATTGAATCAGTTTAACCTCACGAAATTAGACAACTGACCGCCTATCTTCCCAACAACGACAGAGTATATATATAATCATTATAATATGACCAGTTCACCTTGTTAACAATGACAGGAAGATTGCCTAAGTTTTTCTAGCCGGATCATCGTATTCTTATAGAAAACTTGTAGGTATTATACTTGGAATATAGCAAACTAATGAACAGTTGCAACTGTCGCCATACATTACTATCTCGCCGTACCTTATAATGAGATTAACACACCAACGGAACTGCAAGTAAGTAAGTAAGAGGCAATATTGTCCACCCATAAATATATGTAGCAAAACATAATTGTAAAACAAACTATACAATCTTTACTTAAGGCCTATACACATGCATAAGCCCAAGAGCATATTAACAAAGACTAAAATGTTACCTTTATCTCTGACAGCCCCGAAAATTTATTTGACAATGAAAATCGCCGGTTGTTATCTGTTTTTGATGCAGACAGGACCAATGGTTTACATTTTCCTGACTATATTACTCACTCAATTATTCTCGGCAAATCATGGTAACATTAATGTGTACAGCTGCCTTGCTTACTCACCGAGGATCTTCTACGCTACTCTACGCACTGATGATGTCCCCATGATTGGTGACGAAACATATGTAGCAAAATGCCAAGCTCAGCGAACAGTTCAACCGCCAACTTGATTTATGTTACACGTTAGTTGTAGTCGGGGGATATCTTTATGCCACACGATTGTTACGAGTTCAGCTGTATCGCTTAAGTAGCGACTGCCTGTGTCTGGTATAAGAATATTTGGACTTACACACCCAGGCGATACTACCATATGAAAAGGTCTAAATAGCGATAGAGTGAAACAGTTATTTGAGAGAGAGTATGACACAAACTGTCGTATATCCATCATGAACTCTAAGCACTTAATCAATTCCTGGCTCAACAATACAATCAAGCTGGAACACTCACGAGATTCTCCTGTCGTTCCAGTCCCACCTGAAATTAGTATCGTGTAGTACGAAAGAATGAAAAAAATGAAGTATGCAAAATTTGCTTCCTTCCTTTTAATGCGCCTGCTGCTTGCAACAGGCACGCCTGCATGTGAACAGAGCACATGCACATCACGTTTCGTGATACATTTCTACCCACAATAACAGTGTATTATGCTATATTTTGGCGATGTACGTCGTAGGTGTTTCCCAGGAGTTTTTCTAAACAGTGTTATAAAGAATTTGCTTTCAGGAACCTTCAAACTGACACAAATATTGATATCCGATGCCATGTCAGAGGGTGTATATCATTAGTTCCGACTGATATGCCGATACATTCAAACAAAACAATGCTTTCTAAACTGTAGATAGAATAAGTAAATGTTTACTTGAAGTACATAACGATGTGTGAAAACGTTACACAAACTTGCGTCAAGTTTTAGGTTGTATTATAGATTAGAAAATGAGATGTGTGGTACAGTCTATCTACACAGCTGATTTCCCAAGTAATAACACAGTGAGTCAGGGTTGAACTATAATATTTTAACTGGAATTCAATAAGTGGATAGTATAGTGCCATTGTTGTTGTATTTGCATTAATTTTACTAAGGTGGCAGTGATCTGTTGAGTGAAGTCACTTATCATTGTCATGATTGATCATATCCGTCGTTTTATTTTAAGAGGTTACAAACAGAAAAGTTTGATATTCTCTAATTGAATACGGTGCTAGGTTTTAGTTTAAAACTGGTATGTCCTGCAATGGGGATGAATCGGTTTTGCTCACTACCAAATTTGACGGCTTCTAATAAAGATTACACGTCACAATCCAAGTGCACGGCGGTCGCTGAAATGGGTAACAATAAATTCTTATCCGCTCTATCAGGAATTCTTCACAGATAACAGTGACGCAGTTATCAAGGCGTCATCCGTCAATCATTATACAACGCTTTTCACATTCATCTGTCGGTTGTGTGGTGTCATTGTTGGGAGGAGCAACGCCGAGAGCACCTAGTACAGATACCGTCCTTGCGATAGGATTGACCAAGGTCTACCTCAAGTGAATAAACGTCTCAATAGAGATAGTGCGTCGAAATCTAAGCACACGGCGGATACTCCAACCGCCAATATTGTGTGATGACTTAGACGTTTGCCCTAGGCTCTAAAAATCAAAATCATATAACCGTGCGATAAACACCCTAACTAACTAATAGCTAAGTGATAGTTTACCATCTAACTATTTGTCTAGTTTTCTTTCTCGGTTAATATTATAAACCCCCTTCCATGACGCAATTTCAGCTGGTTGATTATTACTTCTCTGCTTCCTATAATTGTCCAAATATCAGTAGCATTCGAGATAACCGCGAAAATAATAATCCTTTTGCATTAATTTGGATCTTACTATCTACCGACAGTTGATATTCATTATTTTGTTGTCATCTGATCGCTAATTGTATTTTCTAAGTACATCACATTTCATCACTTCATTTACCAAACTGTGTATCCTATATATATTAAATGCCTCAACGTAGACTTTAAGAGGGAAGACCATTACTCGCGGGTGTTACCTATAAATCTCAAAGTCATAATTCAATACCACGTAGTGATATTCAACAGCGTTTTGTTTAGGGATGCCTTACTTGTCTTTTTTGGTTGCCGCAACATATGCATGGCTGATCTTGCAAGACGTCACCT
Organism: Dicrocoelium dendriticum; assembly: GCA_944474145.2. NCBI lineage: Eukaryota > Metazoa > Platyhelminthes > Trematoda > Plagiorchiida > Dicrocoeliidae > Dicrocoelium > Dicrocoelium dendriticum. The sequence goes on from OX104059.1 coordinate 10,161,387, forward strand.
GTGGATGACATTCAGTTCCCTAAAATGTGTACCCCAGTTACCGGACTAATCTGGTAATTATTTCGGCTGAAACTGATTGTAAACATTCTAATAGATGATATCCGAATATCATGGATTTTGTTGTATAAGTTTATGGGTCCTCAAATAATATACTTATAGAAGCCATCTAACACTATAGCAGAATTACGATAATTTGAAA
>OX104059.1:10162083-10179438 GCA_944474145.2 Dicrocoelium dendriticum
CAAAGGCGGTATCGAACTTCAATAAATTACTGGACGCAGATTTCCGATATGAAATATGTCTAATGCCTTCCATCAAAACAGGTCTTTGCAACTGAGTAAGTTTTGCTGCAGCTACTATAAATTGCTGCTTCCAAGACCTATTCAGTATTCCGCATTCACATAAATAATCCTTCGGGCAGTATATTTATGACTAATACTGGGTCAAGAAGCAAACTTTATAGAGAAGGTAAGACAGTATTACTAAAAGATTACATCTGGGAGAATAATATTCCGAAATTCGAACGCGCAGAAAAGGATGTGAGTGTTTTAATGGTCACTGAGAAGTGGATGATTTCGATCAGTTTGTACCCTGGGAGAAACATTATTGCAGTTATCAACTTGTCTAGACATGATCAAAGCGACTAATGAATAACTAGAAAAGTCGCTACATTTAGAATTACGCTAAATAGATAATCCAAATAAAATGTTTCTTCGATGCACTTCAAAAATAAAGAAAGGGAGCATTACTGCCAAAAGAAATTAAAGCAAGAGCTCACAAAATGTAATAATAGAGTACAAGTTGCTGAAAGTATGTTAAGTCTTGTGGCATAAAATAACAATTTTTGACTTTTGGAAAGTTACACGAACCTATGTAAACCAAGAATCTTTCTTGGCAAATAGAATGCCGTGATACCTGAAAGCGGAATTTTCTTCATGGTTAGGATGGGAAAGATAATTTGAGGGGCTGCAGCCTACCGTTTAGAAGAAAGGAATATATTCCAGCGCTGCATTTAGAAGCGTTAATTGCAAGTGATCTGGATGAAGACCACTCCAACAGATCTTCTTTCCCATGTTGAGTTGCTAGGGAATTCTAAACAGTGTGAGCCATACATCCCAGCTCAACAGTTTTAGCATATTTTCGTCCCATATATGTAGTTTGTCTAGTGTGGAGTACAGCATATAAGAAAAATAGGAACGCTGGTAGGATCGCTGCCTGTAGAAGGTCACACTCGGTACGGATGTGAGAGTAATTCTTGCAGCTTATGTTGGTGAAGTGAGTAGGATCCGTAAAATTTTCACGTGACAGATTAAGCCCATCCGGGTAAACTCCATATTTCGATAACATGCTCAGCAACAATGACGCGTCCAGACTTTCAAAGGTGTTCGAATAAGAACAACAATAATACTGATAATGCAATTGCTGAATAAGGAACGAGATATGTCACAGTAGATAAATCAGTGATTTAGGGTCTATACGCAAACTGGTAGACATCGTCCTCGGGACCGGCTGTAAAAATCCGCGGCATTATCAAATTTTCGAAAGCATTTGGGAGCACAGATAAGCATGCTATTTGGCGATAATTTTGAAATCAAGCTTTTGGTACCAGGGTTACACTAGACTTCCTCCATATGTCCGGGATCACTCCCAGGGTCAGGTATTTGTTAACGAGCTCAGCAAAACGCAGTGCGCGTGCATAGGCACAATCCTTCAAAACTAATGTTGAGAGAGCATCCGGACCACAAACATTCCTCGTTTTACACTTTTGAATTCCTATAAACGATGCTTTGATGGAAGGCGCGGCTGGACTCGAGCTTAAGAACGAGGTCAAGGGAGATAAGCCTATGGAGGTGAAACTGAACTCTAAATTCAGTTTACCTCTTATATCTCACACCTCTGGCTGTAAAAGCTCTTATCACAGAGCTGCCTCAGAGGCCTCCATAGATCACGACAGTTATGGTTGCCTAGAACTGCCTCGAAGTGTAGTATTTTTATCTCGGATTTAATTACTTTGGTTAGGCTTTTGACACGTGCGGCACTCTAAAATTTGTACGCCCTTACTTTCAGTCTTCAAAGTCGCTTTAGTAGTGGTTATGAAAGTCTGTCTGCTCCTAGATAGATCGTTTCAATAAGGCAACACATGTCAAATTAATCTTTGATGTAGTCCGCAAGATGGTCATATTCGAGCAACATGTCGTCGTTGAAGACCAAAAAATCAGTTAACGAAAAATTGTCTGGAGCCTCATTATATTGTCTAAGGAGCAATTTCGCCGTTTGATAATCTTGAAAAGGTCCCCGGTCAGCGTTAAAATGTTAGACCTGTTGTGTATAATTAGATAGCATTTCAAAATATATTAGTCTGAGCTGCTCAAAAGAGCACGCTTTTGAATGGCAGACATCTGTTCTTTAGTTGTGAACACAGCGTTTCAATGAGCATCTTGTCTACTCGAAAAAGTCACTAGGCATACCAAGGTAAGTGTCTTCATAAATATTGTATCCTTTTTATTAAGGTCACCCGCAACAATACAGAGAGCACCATCAAATTTAACCAGTGGCGCTGTTACTCAAATGCTTTTACTCTGATGCAGGTGTGTCGGAAGCAATGGATGCGTTTCCAGCTATGACTGACCGAAAGCGACCAAGGAACTTCGGTTTGCATTCAACTAAATAGTAGCTTAAGAAATCTTCGCGTACATAGCTATTACCATTACTGTGTTGCTGATATGTATTCTGAAGTATTCTGTTTACTGCGAAGCCTGTTATCTGTTTTCGGGTACACGAATTGCTTTCACTTATCTACTTTTACCTTAAAATTAATCGCAATGCCGCTTTATCCGGTAGCATGACAATCAGGTTAACTACGAGGACATGATCGTAAACAACAATACACGTTAGCCGATAGTGAGCAACACAATTCAGCTAGGGTACCGTAATACAAATACAAAAAAAATTGTGCAATACAGACTAAAAGAGCTAAACGATTAACAATACTGAATATCAAGGAATCAGAAGAAACGTTTGATATTAATTTTAGGGCATTGAGGCAAATTAGCCGTTCTCCAAATTTCCTGAATCACCCCCATAGAAGCATTTGTTGGTAAGCTGTTAAATTTGGTGGAGAGATGCAGCGCGCACTTTCAAAGCTAATAGTCAGAGAGCATTGGGACCCCAAGCTTTCTTCGCCCTTAATATTTGGGTTTCTTCTGAAGGTTTGCTTGGTTTAAGGGTACAGCTAAACTTGAGCTAATGAAGGAGAATATATGTTTCATTATGACGAGGCGGGACTAAACACAGAATTCTGTTTGTCTACATCCGCTCCACAGTTATGGCTGCTTTAAACCCGTTTCACAAAGCTGTTTTAAAAGCCTACTTATAGCACGATATTTGTGGCTGACTGGAAATGCTTATAATTAAAAGTGGTTTAGTCACTTTATCTCAGATTTAATTGTTCAGGTTTGGCTATTGACTCGATTAGCCACGTTGAGTAGCAAGTCCATTCCGGTACACTTTGAAGTCACATGAGCTGCTGTGATAAAAATATATTCGCTCTTATATAGACGGTTTTACTAGCGAACACATTTCAAACACTGTTTGATGTAATCTAGGAAGTTCACATTAATGCAATGGGTCCTCGTGGTTAAAGACCAAAAATATGGCAGGGGAAGAAGATTGTCTGGATCATTGTGACACTTTCCATTGAGCAACTTTGCTCATTGATATTATTGTAAATGAGTTTTTCAGCCTGGAAACATTCGATCTATTGTATATGACTATACAAAAATTTAAAAGACAATTGTCCGATGTGTAAGGAAAACAACAACCTTTTTTATGTGTGTACGGGGTCCAACTGGGTATATTTGCCGGTAGAATAAGTCACCGGATCTAAAAAGCCAATATTCCTCGGAAATTTTGTATCTATTCTTCGAACTTGGCTGGAACAATTAATTAGAACAACCTAATTTACCCAGTATCGTGGAACAAATCTTCTCAAAACGATTCAACTGTGACGCAGATGTGTCACGAACAATTAAACGCTTTTAGCGGTGAATGAAATAAATACACTTGAGTAAATCTTGTTGCATTCCATGAAATGGCAGCTTAGGGAACATATATATTATTAGAACACTACCGTTGTTGAAACGCCTCAACTTTGACCAGCGTATGTTATAGCACCACTACAGCAAAACAGGAACTTTTCGCGGCGGCCAAACATTTTGGGAGAAACTATTGAGCTGAATAAGTTTATATTCCACATGAGTGTGCAATCCCGTTCCTTGTGATAAAATGCTGGGTAACGACAATAAGATAACCATTTTACGGAAAGTAAAAGCACGTTCCTTTAAAGTGTCAGCAGGACTTGCGCTTTATCGACAGGAAAACAACTGGTGCCAGATTGCCAAACAGTCCCATGCTTTCACATTTTTCAAAGACTTTTCTTCGTAATTCGTTTAACGCCATTCCGAACATTATGAATACATTCAATGAAACACGGATTCACGGCAACAATGTGTAAAGATATTAAAAGGTTGAAGCCGTAAGAGATAATTGAACCTTATATTTGTTCGAAAAGCAGCGAAAGTTCTCAAATAATCAAATAAGATAGACTATTTGCGGTGGGTAGTGCCAAATTATATTTCAGAGAGAACAGTGGTCTTAAGCCCACTGATCTCGTTGAACCAGCTAAAATAGACTACTTTCAACACCATTGCCTAACATGATACGGCAAATATTTAAGCTTGATATAAGATATCGGTTTTTTTCAAAAATCGCTTTCTACTCTCAGAGGAATTGCAGAGCTGCTTAGAAAAGTGCTGGTTGTTCCTGTTCCCCTAGTTCTTGTGAGACGACATGGCCGCTACTAACCAACACTCGTTAACTTATGCAGGTTAATAAAACTTTTGCAGTTATTTTGCTCTTACTCTTGTCCTTCCAAAATATAGACGCAAGTATCAATCATCATTTGAAGGGTTTGGTGGTTTATTTCGCTTATTAACGCTCAAAAAGAGCCGCCTACTAGGTGAAAGGCTAATCTGTCTGTGGGTCCTGTGCTGTGCTTGCCTGTTCCGTATTGATTATTCATTTGGGCTTAGTAATAGCGTTCAGCAATGCAGTAATAGACGCTGACTGCCTTGAGTTGCGTTCTTTAAGGGCTCTAGTGTGTTGCTTTGCTGCATCATTAATACTAATGTTAAACCAAACTTTTTTAGCCTTGACGGGCCACCTTAATTTTGGAACTTGGTAATTACAATAAAAATAGACAATTTTTACGTTGCAAGCAAATTAATCAACGGTCGTTTGACGCTATAAATCTGCGAAAATATGGCACTTACATTTTGGTCTTAATCCCGGCATCGAATTAACCGCAGAGTGATGTAGTTGTGGATTACTGTAAAACACTTACCATAAAACACTTTCCAAAAATCGAGCGTTTCATCATTAGTTAAGTATAAAGTGTCCAGTCAGAATTTTTCTGAGTACATATTTCATTTTCAAGCGGATTATTTTTGTGTCTTTGAATTTCATTCGTCTGGTCCGGTGCATTTCGTGCTAGACTTTATTTAGCTAGCAATTAATACGCAAGAATAATTCATAAATAAAAACGCCTTTTTAAAATAATTAGTATACATCTATCGATTACATGTTGCTCCACCATTGGAGCACTCTGTAAATAACTTCAGCTTAATTAAACAAAATGAGACATTGGCTACTAAAGAGATCCTGTTGGTTGATAATGAGCGTCTACGTAGCGCCCTGTAACAAATTTCCATTAAGATTGATGCCAACAACAAAAGCAAACCAGCATTTTTCCTCAGACAAATGATGAATCTCCAGTTGCTGTAACGATTTCCACTTTTACTGACAGTTCGTGTTTCAGGAAGTGTTGATTTGTAACTGAAAAATCCCAAATTATTCGACAAAAATAGATTTTTTCCAAATGTTCTGATATAGCCCTTTTTTCTCAAAGTTCCATGCTAAGTAACTGGTTGCTATAAATTACTGGTAGTTCAACTTTGCTGTAGGTATTCTGGATCAAACTAGAAGAATACTTGGAAATTAGGTAACATAAGTGTATTTTAGCTGAACGTTTGTAGGTGAACGTGGGGAATGACCTCGTGGCTTTCACAGGACTCAAGACAAATTTGCAAGATAAGCATGGAAAGAAAATAACTTGAGCACATCTATTCCATTTGTCAAGGGAGAACTTAGCAATTACTAAGTTGTTGGGCGCAAGATGATTTCCTATATTTTTATGGTTTAATCAAAAAACTTCTTTTATGCGTAAAATTTAATTGTTTCCTAATCTGCAAAACCGCAAGATAAAGATTGATCATTTGTCAAAAGAAAAATCAGCACTTCGGTGAGTGGAATAAATGAGTTCTCTAAATAAAAGTTCACTCTATACATAGGTACATGACAAGTTTACCCTAAGTCTATGAATCAAGTAGCTACCAACAATTTGAACAGTCGACATTATAACACCAATTTCCTTCATGCATGTTTAGTATTAAGTTTGCTGCTTTCGCTACAGCTCACAACCATCTGTAAAGCACGTGGTTCATGTTCACTACATTGAATTATTCAAAACACATTCGAATTCCTAAAACGTTAAATCTGTCTTTGTTCACGAAAAGGTTATAAATTACGTTAATCTTATTTTGTGTGCCTGATTTTCGTGATTCCGCATTTTTCACAAAGTATACGCCAATATATGCTTTTGTTTCAATTTTATGTACACTGTTTGTATGTTGCATAGCTAGCCAATATTTCTCCATAACACCATTACTGAAATCCAATCCCAAATGCTCTCTATGCTTACGGATGATAAGCTCAACAAGGCCGGTTTGACCTTGCTGATACTAATTGCCTTATGTTCTCTACCGAATTAACTTTTATGCTGGGGCCAACAATTAAACGCCAATGTTGATAAAATCAGGCTCCATAATCCTCGTACGATTTTTGAATTCTTTTTAATATGTTTAAAAGCCGGTGTTGTGCCATTAAAATAGTTGAATGCTGTAGTTTCCGCTCGTAAGAGATCAGGCTCCGTGCGCTATAAGAACAACTGTCGTCCAATCAGTTATGCCTATCTCCTCTCCAGGTGATTGGATATCGGATGAAAATCAAAACGGTTGACTTTTCTATGACGCGAAATCTTATCAATACAGCGATCATAACAGGACAAATCGACCATTCTGATATTTTCGGAATGGTTCGAATTACTGAGAGGCAAAAGCTATTGATGTCTACCTTCATACACAAAACTAATCTGACCATTCTCACTATTTTTGTTATTATACGGAATAAAAGCATATGGCTTATCAAATCTCCGCTTTCGTGATTCGCTTCTTACCTCACAAGCAGTGCCATGATTGTTTAAGTTCAAAATGAAACTAGCACGCCTATTTCAGTCACCTATAGCGTAATAAAAGTTAGTGAGTTGGGCCCTTTATTTTTCACACCATATTAATTACCTCCACGTATTGTCTCTGCCCTACATTTTTTCCATTTTTTTAGACGACTTATAGATTCACTACACTTTTAAACCAATTAATGTCAGTGATATCATCAGCATTATCCAGTGTTACTTCAAAAGCTTAAATCACGATATACCTGTTGTTAAATCTTCTGCACCGTTGACAAATGTCACAACCTTTACAAACACACTTAACTTCGTTGGGCAGGTTGTGCATAATACAGCTTAAGCTTCTTGAAGCTTCTGACTACTGTTCAAATTATTCACTTTGTAGGAGTCCACCGGAATCAACCGCAATTATACATATTGAGATGGTGTAGAAGTAGAGCGAGTACAAACGTCATTTGCTAAACGTCTCCACGTCTATTACACTACGTGCATTATCTTACAATTTGAACCATCATGTCTATCACGAATTGAATTTAACTTTTTCGTATTTCGATAACAGCACTAAAAAGGGCATTCCAAATATTACGTAATAATACTAAAATCTGGCGTCGTTTCCCACCAGAATTAATGCCAGTTAATTATTAGAGAAAGCAGACTATAAGTTTAACCTTATTCGATTCTCCGGCTTATGAAACAGACTTCCAAATGCATGTCTGAAATCTGGTCACAGGTAAAGTTTCAAAAGTGCAACAAACATCTCTCAACATTGAAACAGCTGTCAGCATAGTTAATCTAATGATTATATGTGATTCTGTTTACGCAATCAATTTTGTTACCTAAGATAGGCGGGAAGATAGGTTGTTTTATCTGCTAAAATTGCAGCTATGCATTTATTGTGCACTACTAAATATACTTTGTTCTTTCCCGAAGGCCAAAACTCAGGTATACGCTGTTATTTTCCATGCCAGGTAAACTTCACTGGAACATTACATTATATGCCTTCGATTGAAAGTATCGGATAGAAAAGGCTGCGAATCTTTCACGATCTTCCAGATTTATACATACTTCGAACGCTAATTCCTCTCCGAATTAACAAATACAGTGTAAATTAAACAACTAATGGACTACACCTCCTTGTGGAAAGGCGTATCAAAATTAAGCATGGTTGTTTCATTTCATTTATTTATGCCCATTTTCACATAATTAGGTGGATGTATTGAGATGATTGATGGCAGCTTCCAAGTTAACAAATAACACTCAGGAAGAGCAAATAGCCGCAAATCTATTAGCGCATACCTAAGGGCCGGGCATTAAATAAATCGGACGTTAAAATAGGCTGACTAGTTAGATTGTATTTTATTTGTACTTAAACATCTGCTCTAAACTGAGTAATTTCATCGTTGGTTTACTTGCTCTTCAATCAAGTTTATATAAAACATTGGAGCGTGGACGTCCTAGACAGCTTTTAAATAACGACCCCGATTATTATTAGATATTTACGCTGACTGCTGTCTTACTTACTTTGCAGTTTGAATATATGTATACTTCTAATCGCAAGCTCATTCTCTTATAGATTACATAAGGTATGTACTCCGCAAGCTGCTTTTGAAACGTCGCTAATGATAAAATATTTTTTAGTCTGTATCCTTCAACCTTGAGAAATTTGATATTTATAATATAGATACCAGACCTGCGAGAAATTCCATGCTACCGTTTTGTGATCTCCGCTGAGTAGACATGAAGAACCACTTGTCCAAATGTACAAATACTAGATAATATTAATTATGTAAAAATCAATAGAATTAAAATGTAATCTTATTTGAAGAAGGCGTCATTGTTAAATGGATTATTTTAATCAAACTTGGATAAGTTGTACCAAAGCCTGTATATTCGTGATGACAAATTTTGCTTATCATAACACCTTTTAAGTTTTTTTTAATCAATAGACCAAATATCTGTTTTTACCGCAGAATTCGCTCCCATCGCGATAACTATGTGAGCATGCATATATCAGAAACGGATTTTACCCAGAGGTTACATTTAGCTTTGACTCAGCATAGTGATACAAAACGTACTTTAAAATGTTTTGTACTAAGAATTGTCCACATTTGTCAATATACTAATTATCCCAGTTCTACAAAGAGGTCGCTTTTTAACATTTTATCAAATATACTTAAATTTCACATCGGTTCGCTTTTTCTGATTCTGTGCTATCGAAGAATCTGAAAAAGAGTTTGTTTTATCCATTGCCAGTTTTCGCTAAAAACCAAAAAGAATACACGTGAAACCATGAAAATACTGTTTTGAAACATTATGACTACTAGATAGTAACCTTACAAATTTATAAGATCAGTGCCCAAGTCCGATGCGTCTTCACGAATATTTCGATGTTGCAACAAACTGCAGTTGCATCAGGGCAGAAAATGCGACCTTAATTTCACAGGCGATGGCAGAAAATTTTATTTTGCCCCGCATGAACAAAAGTGCAGCTAATAAATAAAAGCAACTTGGTGCTTCACATAGTGATACATCCATTATGGATGATACAACTACAATTATGAAATCCACGGTGGTTATAAGCATGAATTGTTTCATCCTGAAAGATTAAATACCCGTTGCCATATTTCTACTTTAAACAATTCACAACTTTCACTTCTGCAGTTTTTGTTGACGACGCTGTTCTAAATTGTCTATTCTTTCTTCCACGTTGAAACTGCGCCAAGATAATTAGGAATAAAGGCAGTTAGACGTTTTGCAAATTAATTGGTTAAACATCTAAATATACGGTTCCAAGTGTCGTTGATGAATCTTCTTTTGAGCAACCTGGAGTCAACCAATATCACGGTATTTAAAGCATTACATTTATAAAGTTCTCTTAATATTAAAATATATACCTACTTCTAATTAAACTTTTGCAAACATCCTTAACTTTATAATGCGGATCAAATATGCACACCTTATATTAAAAATTGTAACAACTTATAATGTTTATCACTTGGGCCGCTAAAAATAATATATTTTGGTGCGCTTTTAATCATGTGTAAAAACTTTAGACAACTGAGCTCAGCATTGTATGAAACCATTAGGCATTAAAGCTATTACAGTTTTAATGCTGTTTAGTTGAGAATCTATAATTTATAATGTTATTATTTGAAAATTCTGATATCGTTCAGTTAGTTCAACCATACTCATAGTTAAACCAAACACTTTATAATTTATCAATTCACCCAATCAGCATAGAATAGAAATTACGTCTTAGATTTAGTGGATGAACATATTAGTAATATGAATCTCGATATTTCTTGTAATTTGTGCTGTGACTATCGAACTAAACTCTCTCCTTCAAAAGTAGTCTACAAAACCACTTAGGAATTTCTTTCGTGACATCATCAATATTTTAAATTTTTTCGTCACATTTCAAATCGATTTTTATTTACCCAAACTGCAGCGCATGGTATAAGACCTAAGTAAAAAGAACTCACAGGAAAACATGCAGCATAAGCTTTCCGAAAAAGAAACGGCCGGATGATTATTTTCGTAAAATTAAAGATAATTAAATTAATTTAGCATTTATTTTGCTGATTTAGCTTTAAAACTTGCTTGTATTAATTTATCGTTTGTCATCTATATGAATTACCATTTAAATTGCAAACACTATTGCTTCAACGACCACAAAACGAGCAACATATTAGACATCATGTTATTTCTTTGCCCTTGGCTTTTTAGCTTTATTCAAGCGCACGTTGCGTTTTGTACAAAATATTTCTACCAGTGATAAGTCTACATTTTGCCAACAAATACTTACTTTATTTAGTTTACATGGACAAATCTTAGTTATTTATGTTATAACGGAATGCAGCAATTTTAATTTAGAACCTGGTTAGCCCTTTGCAAAATAACTTTCCATATTTATATTTGAGCTTTTGGCACAAGTGCAGAGTTACAATTATTGGAATTCTGTTTCGCATAGCTCAAAAGTAATGTTGAAACAAAGAGTTTAGTTGGAATGCAAACATCGTCAATTTCGCTTTCAAAAATTTATTTTATTTGGTAGCTAATTTCTGCTCAGTTTGCGATGAAATAGGATCGGAAAAATGGCATAAATCTCATTGGGATTATTTAAAATATACCATCCACGTTCAGTCTTAAAATGTTTCTGATGCATAAAGGTTATCTTCTTAGTTATTTTGGATAAACTGAACTCCTAGAAAATACTTGAAATCAATAGAAAATATGGTTTCAAAAGTATGTGCAGGTACTCAAATGATTTAGCTACTTGCGTACGTATATTTCTTGCATGAATAGCTCTTTTGTCAATAGAAGGAACCTGTATTGCGTTGGAGGAAATGTCTCGCTATATTGCGGTTAGCTTGCAACATGTCATGGTCTGCCCCTGTCCACAGTGACACATTGGCATAAACTGATGGCTAACGGGCGCAAGCTGCTAAATTTCCTTGATTCGATTCCTTGCAAAAGACTGAAATATTTCACATAACACACTTGCACTAATTGAGTAAAACCATCGGCTGGTGCATTTCTTCATAAGTACTAGACTAATTGACTTGTGAGCATCCAGGCGTAATCAGTACATTTAGACGGATGTTCACAAATCTATCAAATACTTTCCCTTATACAATTAAGCTTTCAGGTATACTCAGGTTAGTGCAGCCAAGTATACTCTGGTTTACACAATACCACGTAAATAAATAATAAATGGTATAGTCCTCCGTGAGTTGAGATGCAGTCCAACTATGTGGTCTGAACAATGTGTACAACAGGATCGCAAAAAGAAATCCGTTTGTTCACGCTTTTTACAATGGATCCAAAAAAGGTACTGACGTAATTGGCAGGATTAATGCATTAAAGAAATTAAAAAACTAGGAACAATAAGTTGTGCAGATTCAAACAGATGTCCAGTTAAACTAATACGGCCACTCGTGGAAACATCCCAGGGGACTTGCTTCCATGTTAGGTGTTTCCTCGAAACGTTTCGCCCGCACTTCCATGCAATATCTGGCCGCGCGCCGGTGTGGCATAGTATCACATGAGCCAACACCAGTTTATCATTTGTTCTGTTCTTTTTGGGGCTGCTTTTATACATATATTATGAGCCGTGAAGCGTCATCCCAGTGCGCCATGCGGATCATTCAATTATGGCACTCTTTTATCCTCCAGTCAATTTGTGGCAAAGTGCATTGCATAGGTAAAGTCATTTATTATCTGGAAGATATAATCCGTCACCACCGGAGATCAGCCCATTAGTGGGCAACAATTAAATAAGGAAGAATGTAGAAAAGAAAACTTATGTGAAACAGGTATTATATCTGTAATGTAAAAAATAGGCAGGTGTGTTTTTTACATCGGTATGGAAATGGATCGAGCCGATCATACGATCAAATTATGTGGCGTGACACCTGGAGACAGATAAATGTACGAGTTGTCCATAGGCAAAAGTCACATAGGGATTCCGCTATTGCCATCATTGAATTCAAGTGTATGTTTTCTGTTTCAGAAAAGAAGGGGAAATGATTAGTGCTGCAGAAGGGATGTAGCGAAGCGGATCGCAGAACAATATTACGAATTACTCAATTTGTGGGGAAAAGTACGAAAATAGTTCCTGACGCCAAAACAGCAAATAATTTAGCTCTCGGTTTTAAACAGAAAACAGTTGGTATGAATTGATTTTGAAAGGAGTAATACCGCGTAGGAGGTGGCATTAAAGAATAGCATAAGAAGCGGTTTGTAGCAGCTCATCCTATATGATCATTTTTTCTCTGGTGCATTCGAGTCGACGTTCTCCGGTATCATACATGATTCGGACCTTCTTCATACAGTTTTTCATCATCAAGTTGAATTTTTAAAATCCAGTTCATCTGTCTGTTAACAGATAAGCCTAAATCATTTTCTTAAACATGCAAAAATATTTAATACATCTAATCTCTTTTGGCAGCTTATTCCATATGGAGCCATACCTAAGATGATAGAAATTTCTCCTTAGTCTGGTCTTGAATTTAGGTAAATAGAATATGCATTCACTATCTCGCAGTTAATAACTAGTATTTTCCCGAAAGTGCTATTGATAGGTTCCGGCATATGCATTTCGCTACTCAAGTTTGTGGAGAAAGCGTAGATTGCATTGCATTCTTCTTAACTACAGTGGTTCAAGATTCAGCTGCCTGCAAATATATCTGTACAAAGAGCGCTTAATAGCCAAATATGCCCTTCGTAAAGGCGCTTTGAACGTTTTCAATGGCTTTCAAGTCACCCTTTCGCAAGTTACTGAACGTAACACTGCAATATTCAAGCAAGCGACAGATACTGATTTTGAAAGCAATTAATCTAGTTTCTTTCAAGGTTAGACGGTGGCATATGAGTCCGACCGACTGCTTGGCATTTTTCACGATATGATTTTAAGTTTGCTAAAGTTTAACGAACCCTACTCACAAACTTCCAACATTAATCTACCATCGCCCCTTGGACATTTGAAGGACAGGTACTTCGGTCCATTTGGAAGTGACGTGTGAGTGAGGCAATCTGCAACATCAGGACAGGTACTGTGAGCTCATTAGCAATACGTCGCGCACCAAGCAGAAGTAATGTGTTAAAATTTGCGCACCTAATCGTTAGCCCTTGGTAGCTCAGGTGGTAGAGCAGCGGACCGGAAATTCGACTCCCCGTCGAGGCGTATTATTATGCGTGAATTTTAATCGTGAATTCTACTTTCTACAAAAGTAACCCTACTCACAAACTTCCAACTTGAACTAGAATATCTTAAACCTGTCACAACAAACTGCCAGATGGGAATGACTTGGTCATGAAGCCTGAACACTTCTGCTGCTATCTGACATCCATACGCTAGAATGCTACACTTCGATGTTGCAAATGTCATCTGCCACATATCAGCCCATCTCTCAATGACTTTCAGGTCGCTTTGGATACCGTTAAGTTCAGCGGTACGCTGAAAATCTGGGAACATGGGAACCATCTTTAAATCATCAGCAAACAAATAAGGCTTGCCAAATTGTATAATAGAAATGAGGTCATTTATATACAGTAGGAAGAGTAGCGGACTTAAGACACTGCCCTATGCCACTCCACTAGTGACCAGACGAGGTGAAGAGATGTAACCATTGATATCTACAACTTGCGACCGTCCTACTAGGTACGATTCGATCCAAGAATGAAGCGGATTTGTAACACCTTACTTACTTAATTTATGTAGCAGCTTTTTGTGTGGGACACTGTCAAACGCCTTTGTGCCATTTCATCCCAACCGGCGTCTTCGGCAATTCGTACATTAAGAACCACGCTTGAAAGCTTGTTTTGTCAAGGTAATCTCAGTGAATTTAAGAAACCATTCTACAGAGCTTTTCTAAAGCTATCAGGTGACATATAGCTTAGTACTGTGCACCATCATACACCATAGATACTGGCTATTTTGTCCTTTCATCTATATTCCTTCGTGCACCCTACCACACGAAGTGTTTGTGATTCCATACACGCTTGCGCCAGGACCCATCACCACCAAACCCGGACAGCGACGGTTACCGCTAGCCGGACTAGTCAATTCACGCAGCTCACAACGGTGCGACCGGCGTGATTTAAAGTGCATACGAGTCACTAAGCCATGGGAAGGCGAAGTTTGTCAGCGGGTCCACGCGTGAACAAAACAACGAAGGTCAAGCATGGCTCAAGTAAGCGGAGAACTGTCATCACAAAAAGCACGTGCTCTTTGTGTGCAAATTCTTACGACGTGGTGGACGTGAACTCAGAACTTGGCGGAAACCGCAGCGTAATAACAAATAGTTTGTGGTTCTGTGATGCGTGTTCAGATAGCCCAATAGCCAAGATTATCCGAACTCTCAACGCGAGGTGTGAAATGTTGGCTGTTGCGTCATCCGAACAGAAAGAATTGGTCAAGGTTTTGGGAGGGCAAATCGCTGAACTCGAGTTGCAGCTTAGTGTATTAAATAGCCCTAACCCCAGACCTACCAAAGGACCAAAGTTATCCATTAAAATTGTTACACGTTCCGGCGAAAAACAAGCACCATTAGCGATAAACAACTGTGATGCCAAGTCAGTTGAAAATTCTATAAAATCTTCTGTTGTACCGCAAGGCGTAAAGAGTTATGCACAAATTGCACGATCATCGCTTTTAGCTGGGCAGCGCATTACAAACTGTGTGAATAACGTCGTTGCACAGGAGAATTCTTGCTGCAACCTTGACTTGTCTTCCCCACAAGACAAGACCAACACTCCCACACGACAAACCTCCACCCAAAAAGAACTGCAACAAACTAAATTACTACGCAACCAACAAGCGATGACAGTCATATGTTCATACGTACCAAAACCCACCAGCGAGTCGTTAAATGGTCGACAAGCCGAAGAGCAAAATCGCTGGACTGATATAAGCTGCGCACTAGGACTAAACGTTCTCCCAACTAGTCTTACACGTCTGTCACGAAACCTATCTTCTCTTCACGTAGGGGAACCTCGGTTACTGCGAGTAACATTTGGCAACACAAAGGACTTGGAGAATGTTCTCTTAGCAAGCCACAGTCTACCGAACTCTTCTCTCAATGCCCGCATTTTTCCAGACATGCCATGGAAGGAAAGACAAAAGCCAAAATCCGACCCAACCGTGTCTCGTCAAAATGTAATAAAGAAAGTGGTGTTGGTTCATGGTGTGCCCGAACTGAAACATGGCGACACCAGTGTAAGACAAAAACACGATATTGATGAGCGGCGCTACATCACAGAACGCTATGGCATGGAGAATGTTGTGGCATTCGACGTCAGCCGCTTAGTTTCTTCCCCAAACTATCAAGAGAGCGGGCCGAAAACTTTAAAAGTTACCTTGGCTACGCCGGAGATGGCATCAATGGTAATTAACGTGTGGTACCACAGCAGAAGGCTAGGACCACCAGAAGTACGACTGAGACCATTCCTGCAAGCAGTACAGACCACTGGTACAGTTGAGTCAGACCTGGCTTTTCCGACCATAGACCGGCCAAGCGTGCAAACACTCGTGTCAAAAAACGTGGGCAGACCGGCACTGTTTGTGCAGCTCAAACACAGCGAACTCACCTCCCAATGCGGCAACAAATGCAATGCTGCTACACAAACGCCCAAGGGCTTTACTCCAAGTTGTCGGAATTGCGCCATCGGCATGAAGCAGCAACTTGGGACATCATAGCATTAACTGAAACCTGGCTCTCAAATGAGATTTTGGATCCAGATATTGAACTTAGTGAAATGTCAGTCATTCGAAATGATTGTCCATCTCGCGGTGGTGGCGTTGCTATCTACTACCGAGATCACCTGAAATGTGAAGCTCTCACTGAGCATTCCCTTATTATCCCCGACGCCTTATTTTGCCAGCTGCAGCTATCCGGTCCCGATGGTTGTCCTCAGAAGAAGACACATGATGCTTGCCTCATAGCAGTTGTCTACAGGCCGCCGAACTCCTCCGCCGACAGCGATGATATTCTGTTAAATGCTCTCCAATATGCTATGTCGAAAAAGTACTCACACTACCTAATAATGGGTGACTTCAATGTACCGTCAATAGCATCTGTGTTCCCAAGTGGACCATGCTTCAAATCAAAACTCCTTGAGTTCTTGACTATGACAGTTTTGGATAACCATGTGGTATTGTCGTGCAGATTCAGAAAACGAGCTCAAAACAACCCTTTCTTCTCATAAACTTACTGCCACTGGACGGAGCAAATCAGCGTAATCTGCAAAGCAATGATTAACTGGTATGGTATCTATTCAAAGAAAAGCATAATATTGGCATCAATGAAAATGACACACATGAATATGCCCGCAAAGAGCTGAAATTTGATTGCATTGCGTAACCAAAATTCCACATGTTCTTACTGCTTGTATCGTACTCTTTTACACTATCTATCTGTCGAAGCAGTGCCTATCTTTTACACCTGTATCGGTCTTAACTGTTATGCTACAGCTCAGAATTGCCGCTGACAGACAACGCATTCTTTTATTTCACGAGGAGACGTATTTGACAACTAGTGCGCACACGCTATCCAGCATACCTAAACTTTGAAGAATAATTATTTCTACAATCAATAACGTGAGTATGTGTTATCGCAAGGTTATTCTTTCTTCGACCTTCCATTGTCATCTACTGTTCAGCAGGAATTACTTAGCGGTTTCTTGAATAGATGTTGACTTTCACAAAAATTGGATAAATGCGAGCAGCAGTTTA
>OX104059.1:10179561-10306051 GCA_944474145.2 Dicrocoelium dendriticum
TTTTTCAGACATTTTATGATGTCAAATAATGAAACACAATTCTCAGTCGACTTTCAGTATCAGGTGGAAACCATGATTAAAGAGACTTCTTTTCCATGATTACTGGAAGCTAACGGACCGATCACAGGTGAGCACGCGATGCATGGAACCCACTGCTTAGCTGAAATTAAAGTTTGAAATTAAACAAAACCCAACGTGATGAAAACTTTCAAGTTGCATATTCGTAATCAGTTTACTTGGTACTAATAGAAACATCCTAACTCCTTTCTATTATAAAAATACTGGTGCACGCTGTAATGGATATAAACCCAGTTCTTTCCTCATTTAATAGAGGAAATCCAGTCAATTAGTCAAGATAACAGTAAAGAATGACCAGACTATGTGACTGGATTTGTTTTAACTACTTTAAATTCGGAGAAGAGGAACCACTGAAATCAAATATCACAGTTGATGCGAAAGCTTTTAAAATTATATACTGGTCATCGGCACACATAAGATGTGTTTAAGAGTAGCAGGCAGATTTTGTGTATTTTCAGCAAAGTCGTCAGAGCTAGGCAACCAGACAGCCACCAAACATCCAGAAAAGCGCGAGACGGTAGCTACGTCTTGGAACTTGTAAATAATGCTCACCGACCGGACCTTTTGGTGTGCTATGCTATGAAATTACTCTCTTACGAGCTAGCGTCTTATGCCACTGAGCCATGGATGACGGAAGCGGATAGCCATGACTGCTAACTGATATCGCGCGGTTCACGCTCCACCGCCATGCATTTAACGAACCGGCAGAAGATAGCACTGGTCCACAGAGCAAGAACTTCCTTTGCAAGCTATCTAGCGCAATTCTGATTGTGTGGTGGATGTCTGGTGATGTCTAATATATGTGTGTAATATGTTATGAAATGTGTAATGTAATGAGAATTGGAAAGGGGAATACAAATTATTCTCAGTACCTTAAAGTCAATGTTAGTGATTTTACTTCGTACATGCAGGTCAGTGTTACCCGCGCAATACCACAGTCCTTATCTACTGCATAACGAGCTAACGCTAAACGGTAAACCATCCCCAGTTCGTTCCTCAGCTGATTATACGCCCTTCAGTGGTGGAAAAAGCACATTATTGACTTGACTTGAATCACCAATATGCAGAATATGATCCCGTTCGTCTCTGTTGACCCACAAAATGATGTTTAGCTCCCCATCATCCATGCCTGGTTGTTCAAATGGCTGGACAGTCTGTTGTGTCCTGTTCGCCATGTTTGACTTGGTCCTCATTAACAGAAGGTAGCCAAAGTCGATTCGAGTGTGTCAAGCGGATACTTCAGCGTCGTAAAACGAGTCGAAATCTCAGGGTGTCTGGTTAGCAGAAAGGATGAATACCTATTATTTTGGCACTAACATAAAACAAACTCTTCCCCGGACTCAGTTATAAAAAATTACGATGAAAACAATCAGTACTGCGGCGTAGATGGATGACGAGATATTTTTCGTAAGAAGAACAAATTCTTCCAAATCTCCTCAATTTACATATCTTGTTACCTTAGTCCATCTGTGCAATCAGATCTGATCACCTTACTTTTAAACCATAGAGTTTTTAAGATTCTAACTGACGAAGTATCCGATAAACTAAACTGTGTATAATTCTTAGGTGGCGGTACACGCTTGCTTAAAAAAAATCCCTTGGTGATATTTGATAAATGCATAATTGATTGAGTACGGAACATAAGAACGCCTGCTAACTTTGTCTGATGAGACCAAGTAGCATCAAAAAGGATCATGGATTGCAGCGTTTTCGAGCGGGCACTACGCATATTCTATGTGATCTTCTTTTATTATATTTAATACAACTTTCTTTTCCTTAAATGTGCCCACCTAGAATTTCGTCCACTTTCTCATAATGGACGTGTTAAACCTTAGGCAAGGTGGGAATTGTGCACAATGTTCACGTATAATTTGTAGTCCAATTAACGTCCACATAGTGACTTGAGTCCTCATCGCGTGTTTTCTCTACGATTGTTTGAATCTGAGTTTTACTGACGAGCCCAAGCCGCAAAAAGCTTAAAATTTACCCATCGTCAATTTGCAATAAGAGAGCAATTCATCGATGTGAGGTAAAAATTCTCAATCATTAATATTTACGTGCTGATATAGACCGTTTTATTGTGGAATATTATTGCAGTATCATTGGGGGAGTATAGGGATTACGGTAAACGTATGGTGGCGCCAGATTCATCGACAAGTGCCGAATAGTTTGTGCGGATTATGAGAGGTGAAGTAAGAATGAAGATACAAATATGAATTTTCTTAAAGCTCGTAGCTTAACAACAAAGTCCCCATAGTAATATGCGCTAAATATGTCACCACGATCGTCCCCGAGAAATCAGCAAGCAAAGTTCCCACCTCGGCCAGCAATACTTCGGACACTTCATTCGGCAACTGTGTGCTAACTCATTCGTTACGTTCAATTGTGCTAACTGCGTCTGTCATTTTGGTTTCATTTACCTGTTCGTCGACGCACTTCCAACATGATCTGAGGTCCTCACCAGCATAGAGGATTAACACTATGAAAAGGCCGTGTAGATAACCTCGATTCCGGTGACTCAGCACCAGCACAAATACATCACCTTTAATTAGTTAAGATAAGAAAGGATGGATTGAGTTACTGGAAAATGAAGGTGTCAAAATGCCCAAAGTGTGTGTGATACCCTGATGGCAGCTGGCCACGTTAAGGCATTGACAAACGGTTTGTGTACATAGAGTGAAGGATTGTTGAGACGAATCGCGATCGCCTCCACAAACGCAAGGATCCGGCATGTGATAAATTTGGAATAGACACCCGTTACGCGGTAGATCGGGTGAAATATTTAGAGATAAGGACGTGATGACTCGTTTCGGCTAGGTGCGCAACTATCGCTGTGGTGCAGGTTTTTTTCAATCCTCGGCTTAGCGACACTGCGTGATGCTGGCGGACGCGTTCAGACAAAAGTCTCTTGGTGCGAACTATATAACTTGTATTACGTGAACAGGTAAATTGGTACAGACAGAAAGAGTTGACATCCACAGTCAGTTTGTCCTACAGTCAGAGAGGTAGCATGGGCGTTGCACTGAAGATACCGCGTACCTATGCCACCCCATAGGTGCTAAGAACAGCCGCTGGCAATCTTCCTAAAGTTCTCGGAACTGTTGCCCTCTTTAATGGAAACGATAACTAGAGGAACTTCTTTCTTACTGTGGGTGTTTTGGCGACCCCACAATCGATTCGCATATTCCTATCAATGAAGGCTTGTGGACAGCAGTTATTAAGGAACAGGACTCTTATTATTGCAAGCTCTGCTTCTATTGTGTCCTCGGAGCCTATTTTCATCGCTCTTCCTACAATAAAACGGATAGCGTTTTGTTTTTGTCGAATTGGCCGGAAGATATCGATATGCCTATACTGACCCATCCATGTTGCTTTTCTATGGATTTTACGGTTCAATAATCCATCTGGTCTAAGTAAGATTTGAACATCAAGGAAAACCAGACCCGCAATTGACTCGGGTTTTATGAAAAACTGAAAGTTCCTTTGGGCCCGATTGTGTTTCCGTAAGAGTTCAGCTTTTTCTGTGGAGCCTTCAGCTATACACATCACGTCATTGACATAGGGTTTATAGAGCGACAGCTGCTTAATCATCTCACTCAACGGACCCTTCTCTAGTTTGTCCATAAACACCTCGTCGAATAAGGGACCGAGTGATGACCCCACAGCTAGTCTGTCATTTTTCTCGGTATAACTGTCCGGCAAAGCGAACTTGGACGTTGAGTGCACAATGATGAAGCGACGTTTTCAGTTCTTCCATTGGCAAACCAATTCGCTTACCTGTGCGCTTGATGTATTCACTAAGCTAATCGATAAGCGCTTTAGTAGTTATATTAGTAAACAATGACGTCGCCTCGAGCGAAAATAGTTGCTTGTTGTCCACATTTCAGTTCTAATGCTGCCAAAGTATTCGATCGTGTCACGCCAAATTTGAGTCGCCGGCTCCCTTCTTGTTTTTCTAGCAGTACGTCCAACCACTTTGCCATCGCATCATACGGAGAATTACTCATATCTAGTATGGGTTGTAAAGGGGCCCTCCTTTATGCATTTTTGGTAATCAATACAATCTGTGAATAAGGATGCTGATAGGACGAATTCTTTCAAATATCAGCGAATCGATTAGCCCTTTGCGTTGCATTTATCTGAGGGCGTTCGATACGGGATTTTCAATCGTCGAGGTTATGTCCTATTCATTTAGCGTTTTCACGAACTTACTGGGATCCTCAAGTAATACAAAACAACTTATCGTTGTATTCAGTTTTGTCCATGATATCAATACCCTCGACGTTATCTGCCCGAAATAGTATAATCTACTCGCTTGTCCTCAGTGCTTCTAGCTTGTTTAAGTGCACTGCTGTCAACAACTTTCTAGCTTTTATTGTATGGTTCAAATACTAGTAACAGGATTGAACTAGCATGGCCTTAACTTTTTCAAACGTTAACTCGATTGTAGGCACCACCTGTAGGTACAGCTTTTCAAATTGAACTTCTAGATCAACCTGTTGGTGTCCTGACTTAGAGCAGCAAAGTTTAAACCTTAGGAGAACACTTCAAAGTTAGTTCTATCTAGCTGCAATGATGAGGGATTGTAATGTACCGCTCAGGTTCCCACGGAAAATCCAGCCTGAGCTTGACGTGGCTAACCTGCTTCTTCAGTTTTAGATCCTAATCCTGCTGCCGATTAGATGCAAACTGGCGCACGTACGAGTCAACTAATGCCTTCTTCACATCAGTTAGAATTTTCAGCGCTAGCGGTAAGAAGATGAAAGCTGGTAGATGCATTTCGTATTGCTTCATCAGCGCCATCAACAATATTCGATATGCAATTATAAAAATACATTTGTGCGTGACCAAACAAGCTTGACGTGTAAAATGAATGACGGAATTTCAACCCTATTGCAGTATTAGGCTTACGAATAATTGTGTTGAGCAAACAGGACGCGCTCTATCCGAGTTATTGCCACATCCTCGGTGAAATGGAAGGAGTGGGAATTAGAGTAAATTAACACGACTGTGAACGCTGGTCCGAGTTCTATGCGGTGGCTCGTGACCAGTAAGTGTTTACCCATTGAGGATACTGGCGGCTTGTGCGAGCACGAGCACCCATAGTTATGTATGCAGTTGCATATCGGTTGTTGTACATGGTATTGAGGAGACCACGAAAAGCATGCATCTACCAGCTTTCGTCTTACCGCATTGTCCAAATTACTAAAGGAACTAACTGCTTTTGCTTATCATTCTATTTGATATTACTGCTCAGCAACCAGTAGTTAAGTATATCTCCTAATCTTTAAACATCAACGGGCATCACTAGGATGAAGTCGGAGCTGCTCAAATGAAAAGTAAAATAAATGATGGGACAGTGAAAAGAGGAGAGATTACTGAGCACTGCACAATATTAAACCTGATAACGAGGACACCATTCATTTAGACAAAAGAAGAATCGCAGAAGAATGCTGCAAGATTTGATTGGGGAAATTTTATACGTATATTTTAAGACCGTGTGTATATACTCATCATGAAAGTATTGTCTTTGGAGTAGCAATGTAACCAATCCGCAATAAGGAGATTGAAAAACACAACTTACGGTCACATTCTAATTACTGGCGATTTCAACATCCACGTTCTGGAATCCCAAGCAACTACGGGAGAACAGTTTAAGGTCGATCTACAAGAGCTGTCTCCAGTTACCCGCTGCATGGCCACATCAAAACTCCTATCCGACTCCGAGATAAAGATGAGCCATCAACACTGGAGGAGATATCCACCAACAAATAACTATTGGTCTAGTGGGTGATGGTCGATGTCCAGTTGGGCCGCAGCGATCATGTAGTCCTACTTTTCGAGTACATTTGCTATGCAGAATATTGCGTGGAAATTGTCGACGAAACAAAAAGGAGTATACGCTACGACATATTAGCTGGACAACGTGAGACAGCAAGTGGAACTTTTTGGCAGACGGGGCACCAGCTAGTGCATGGGAACATTTCGTCAGCCAGTTTAACTCTCTGGTTGCTGAAGCGGAAGCGATTAAGACCTTCCGCCCGAGCAACGTGGTTTCGTTTCTGCGAAGCAGATCATGCAAATACATAGTCGCGCGAAACACAGCCTGGCATACTTGCAAACTCCCCCAGAGCCCTGAGGACTGGACGACTTATGCGACCCAACGTTACCAATGTACTCACCTTGTTCACGAGGATAGAATGGCGTACCAGCAGATGTTGGCTTTGCGTATGGCCTCAAATTACAAGCTTCGCTATCAACACGTCAACAGTCGACATAAGGTGAAATGGGAAGATCCTTCTCTTCGAAAGGATGAAGAACACACTCGGACACCGAATGAAGCG
The DNA here is from genome assembly GCA_944474145.2 of Dicrocoelium dendriticum. NCBI lineage: Eukaryota > Metazoa > Platyhelminthes > Trematoda > Plagiorchiida > Dicrocoeliidae > Dicrocoelium > Dicrocoelium dendriticum. Next base: position 10,185,984 of record OX104059.1, read on the forward strand.
GCAGTTACCCTGGGCCTAAATATGCTGCAACATTTCAGTGCGATCAATGGCCATATATCCCTGTAACAACGTTCGTTTCACTCCCAAATCTCCCTCAAATATCATTCACGGCAGAAGCTGCACTAAAATGGCTGTTGCGTATATGCAAGCACAGCTCTCCTGAAGTTGATATTTTGCACACGAACTCGCTACCAGCGGTAGGAGATAAATTAACCCAGCCTTTGGCTCGACTTTTTCAACACCGTTTTAAAGAAATGTAGATGCCCGACATACGGAAACACGGGATGATTACTCCTACTCGCAATGGATGTAGTCATTCTAATCCAGAAAACTACCGTCCCATAATCTGACTACCAATTCTTCCAAAGCTCATGGAAGCTATTATTTCTGATGCGCTGACGGTTTACTTGGAAGAATTTAATTACGTCACACCGGAACAGCATGGTTTACGAGGAAATTGGTCCTGTGCACAAATCTACTACTAGCACGATCCAGTTGGACGGAAGCCGTCGACTCTGACACAGGCTTTGATGTAATTTTTCTCGACTTATCAAAGGCGTTCGACCGGTCAGATCATAACATTCTGCTCTTCAAACTCCAGGGGTCCTCTTCTAAGATGGGTCAGAAGCTTTATACATTGACGCTCGGAAGTACGCTTGCGTGAATCTCTGTCAGATCCTATCAGATTTGAATGCGGAGTACCAAAAGGATCGCTACTTCAACAGTGCTTACTTTTGATGCATTTTAACTATATCACACGTCTCATAAGCTCGAACTGCCTGCTGTAGGTAGAGGACATCAAGATGTGGAGGGCGATCAATACACCAGATGATATCACATTAATTCCAGCTGATTTGGTTATGGTAAACGCGTGGTCAATCCAGAAATTACTTCGATTTAATGTGGACAAATGTAGAGTGCTGCACTTACGGCACAAGTTGATGCACTCCTACATACTCGGCAGCTAGGATTTTCAAATGTATTCTGGCGAAAATGATCTGGTAGTTTTCGTCCACCTCGATCTTGGGTTTCCGAATCAGGCTGAAACGGCGTAAAACACGGCAAACAGGATGTTGATAAAACGTTGGTCTTCCCCTGGTGTACACACACAGGAGGTGATAAGGTGGAAGGAAACCTGCGACCGCCAGTGAAATCTCTTGCAGACACTTGTGTTTATCTAGGGCTAATGGGTCATGTAAGATGGTGCTGCAAAATCAGTGCATGGTCAACTCGGGCTTTGAACTCTGCAAGCGTGGGAGCACAGATGACAGATTCCGGTAAGGTATTCCACATTCTGCAAACGCGTAAGGAAAAGAAACTCTGACGGCATTCCAAGTGACTGTGCTGCTCTGCCAGTTTGAGAAGTTTGTCTCTTAAAGTGCTTTGGTGACAGAGCTCTAGAATGTAACAGGGCGCGTGGTTGAGATGATATTTTGGGTTACCCGGCGTTCGGGTACCTGCAAGGCCGGGAGATTTCTCCTCAACCTTGTATGCCAGACCTGTATTGCGTATTCTACATGTGGCCATAGGTATGAGCGGTGAACATGTGGAAATATCGAATGGTCGAATAGGCCGAATGCATGTTCAGGTCAAGTATAATGCGTAGACTTCAGTGAGTTCACGGGTGTAAACATTCTTTTGTTAATAATAATTTTCATTTTAAAGTTTCACCATAACTGTTAAGCATTAGTATTCTTACCCATGTAAAACGATTGTTCCATTGTTTTCTGTGGGCCGAAAATGTAGGCTTCCTCTTACAAAACACCTCATGCCTTCAAATGGATGGGATGCTATTGAATATTTCACTTAGTCATCTACTCACTGAGTTTATTATACGCACGATATAATGAGGCATATCTGCAACAATGACCAACCTACCATACGATAAGTGCTATTTGGATACAAAATTGGCTTTTGGTTTGTTGCAGCAGCGGATTGGGCAGTTGGTAAATCAGCATAACAACACATCCCAAGTTGTGTCATCTGCGAGGCTGTAGAGAACTGTCTGCCATCCATGGACATCCTTATCAGTTACGGGAATGAAGGACTCATTAAGAAGTCCGTCTACAGGAAAACAACATGTTCCGGTCAATAACTGCATTTCACCAGTTTCACACCAGCGCGGTTCAAGCGGATGCTTGTAAAACCTTCCTTTAGTCGTACAAGACGAACTTGCTTCGCTGCTTGCGTGGCAGACGAGCTTTAGAAAAAAGCACTAATGGCTCATTGTTATCCTTGCAGCTTTATTTAGAAAGACAGTCAAAAGCGATGACCAAAACACTTGTTGCATCCGGTAGCTAAGAAGATATCTTTTGATTTAACTTTACTGTGCTAAAAACCAAAAAACACTTAAAATGTGCTACGCAGAGACATTACTGTGCAGCTAAAGTTTTAGTTATTTACTGATCTCTTGACTTGCAGATGCATCCAACGAATGAAGCTCAATCATTCGGGAGCAACTCACGCTGATTATATCAATTCGTATATTTGCGGAGCCAGTTACATAGGCAGAACTGAACGGTCTATGAATTCCCGACTAAATGAACTTATGCCAATTTGTGTTTGACATAAGATTGGCCGGCACCGCCGTCCCGCTAAAATAACGTGCTGTCGCAGAACACGAGTTTCCTCAAGAAGTAAACACTTTTGATCTCGCGTCACTGGTGAGAGCTTGGATCAGCGTTAACAGTTGCTTTGCGTCACCCGAATCCTGCTTCTTCAGTTTCACCTGGGCTGGTTCGATTAATCGAATGAAGCCGGGTCCGTGAATTTAAAAACAACTATTTGTCAGCTTAGAGTTGCTATGAACATCGGGGTGGAATTTCCGTTATTCACTTTGCAACTCTTGATTATTTGGTCACACACACAGTTGAGTAAAGATTTGCGTACTGGGGACTGGTACTAGGGAATCAATACGAATTGCATGCAGATACCAGCTTCGGTCTTCTTACTGCAGTTTTCAAAAGGTTGAAGGGAATATAATGCAATAAATAGACGTCCTTATATTTATTACACATTGTGTGGGATTCTTATTTGTTGATGAAATAAAACTTGAGTACTTAATCCGACAATGCAAACTTCAGAACATACTGCTTTTCTTGTAGGAGGGCCAGTCATTTGATACATGGTATGACAAGTAGGTGACGAAGTTCCCGAAAATATTTATCGACGATCATATGCATGTTGCTACCGAAGGATATACCCCGCTCAAGAATGAATGCCCCTGTGTGCAACGGTCTACCAGAGATCAAGGAATCAGATATCCCTATGCGTTCAGTTTCTCTGATCAAGGAGTGAAACTGATAGCTTGTGCCAGAAAGTTCGTGGCTACTATATCACAATGTGCCTACAATCCTAAAGATTCGAACATTTTTAGCTCCTCACTCATCCGCTCTTGCAGTATTGCAGTATAATCCGTGGCAATATGAGGTAATCGGACTAAACTACCACAGTGAGCATTTAGCGGTCGTTTACCAAAGCCTAGTAGTCAACAAATTTAACAAGAAATATCGACAGCGGTGCCACCAATTCATCCACGATCCGTTTTGGATGCGATCATTAAAACATTAACACTGTTGTGCATTCTGATTCGTGATACTACCTATTGCAGTCTACCCATATTACAATGGCTGCATAAGTGAACTCGATACCATCTTGCCAAACACTTCACTCTGATTATACGAAGATATACGATAAATATGTTGTCAAACATTCTATTAAGTAGAAATGCTGCCTGGTGTAATCAACTTCCAATCATAAGTAATAGGGGTAAAATTACTTATTCATTTCGCGATAAACTCGGAAGCTACCGCAATGTGGACATGATTATGACCTTGTTGTCTTGTGAGGGATCGCTCGACGATCAATTTACTGAAGGTCCGGATAACTTCCTACTGGTGAACTAAGAGTATTTTACGCAGCGTGAGCAGCCCACATTGTCTACATTATAATTAAAGCAAAATTTAAACACAAAATAAGAGATAGATAAATTGCAAGGAACGCCAAAATAGACAAGTACCCAGCCGTTTATCGCCCATGCAAAAGTGTTAATACCTTTGCATGTATTCTGTATGCCAAATATGGACTCATCAACTGAGCTATTTAAAAATAAAATTAATTTTATTAGACTTCACATGCAGCGTTCGTGACCGGTTTCCTGAGGAACATACGAGCCTACTGCATGTTGAAATTAATTCATACAAACGTGATCAACATTCCAATAAGTAAACTGCTTTATTTTCCTAGGCACATCGTGAAGCCTAATGTTAGCATATTTTACACACCTTACGGGAATGTGTCGTGATCACAATGCAAACCTCTTCCTAGGGGTGATTGGTGGCTAACTCATCGACCAAAGTGAGGACCGTTCGTCGCTGTTCTAACTTTGCGTTATCCGTTGGTGCAAGCTCATACGTCTCCTCGGGAATAACCAAAGTTAACGAATGTTAACAGGCTACTACTTTATCCTTCTTATCAGTGCAAAGAAAAACACAAAACGAGGGGCTTTCTGCTGTCGGACTGTAAGTAACTTACGATTTCGCAACATCCTGCATAGATTTAACTAAAACACAAAATAGCTGGTATAAACATCACTAGATTAATGAGCACGTGAGCAAATGCGTTAGACATATTAAAGACAGAAAATTAAAATGTTATTCAATATATGCGCCAACCTGCTATCGCAATTATTTTTAGTACGTTGTCAGGTTACTTGCTTTGCATGCACATGCTACAATTTACGCGCAACCGATCAAATGGTAATCTACGCATCGGTAATCTCTATACTTAACTAATTACACAAAGCAGGCTCTCTTCGTATTATCCCAGAGCAGTATTTATTTGTTTATTTACCACCTTACTGTGCTAAGTACCGATATCAACCTTTTTCGCTCACTTCACGTCCCAGTGTTTTAATTAATATAATTCCCAAATCGACGTTGATGGGTGATTAGCGAATTATGAAGAAATCGGCCAGACTTGCAAAATGATGTGTAAGTGTCAAAACGCATGGATGTTTGAGCGAGCTGGTTTCCACCGGAATTAACAAAACAAAGCCGGTACTGAAAGACGGTATTATTCCGAAACAATTGGAAACATACGTATGCCATGCCTTAACAGCCTGTTCCTCTAGCACTAGTTCAAATCGACTACTTTCTATTCCCACTGAATAATCAAAATTTATGGTTTCAATTCACAAGAGGATCAAACTAGCTACTTCTCATTATGCAACTGTTTTGCATTTAAAATGAATGTGGGTGTTTGACCATCAAAAAGAAGGCAACCCAGAGAAATGGGCGTTAAGAATCTGTGCTTTACACACACAGTGATGGCACTTTGAGTAGTTCGATTGTGCATAGGAAGAGAGCACCAAAATATAAACTCCACCATCAAGTAGTTTTCATGTGTGTGACATCCACCCACACAAGCGGTGAAATATAGAAATGTCAATACTACTTTGCGAGAAGATATGACCGGCAATGCGACCATATAGTTTAACACTAGCAACCAGATAATGCAAGACATAGGGTGTAAAAGATTCTAGAGCACTGACAACCATTGGGTGCTATTATGTGAGCATATACTGAAGTTTGTTTAGAAGTGTAAGCCGTGTCATATGCTGGATTGGGTGCAATTGAGCCAAATTCTCAAAGATCAAACAATACGGAATCAACCTAATATCGGATCACAGTCCGAAGTGAGCCAGGTAAGTAAAGATTAGTTTGGAACAAGGAAAAATCGTTGGGTAAATGGCAGTGGGAATCACAGCATAGGGATCCGTGAGCGGGACGAAATTATCACAGGATATAGCATTTTGGAAGCTTTTACGTGCTGTGTGGATTGCCGGTTATTTTTAAGGAAATTTCCGTTACATGCTAACTAAACACTGTCCGCTACAAGAGCAGTCGCCTGCGTGGTAGTACAGTATAGACCTGGCTATATCCCAGTTAAGTTTTAGTCCATAATATCCCTTGGTGGCCCCCTATGGCTCAGTGCCAAACGCTTTTTCCCATTGGGGCAACTGAATAGAGGTCTTGAGTTTGTTGCTCTGAACAGGACGCAAAGAATGCGTATGACTGACGAGGTCCAACAGGACGAGTCCATCGTCTGGACGGTTAACTGATAATTCGCAGTATTAATCTAACTGCGATAAATCAAATTAAGCCTGTTTTTAGTGTGTTAGAAAGTAACTGTTCATGCATCACCTTTTTTTAATCACAGATACAGGGCAAATGCAGACGATCAGATCAAAGCTGTACATAATTCCAACCGTGGACATAAATAGCACAGATATTCGCTTCAGTATTACTAGGCTGGGGAATAAAGATTATATTCTAAATACAAGACGTGAGCGCGAATGTTACCGCTCCGTATATTTTTCGGCTATTATATTAGCGAGCAGGATATGAATATGTACATGCAGGGATACATACAGGTATAAAATATTGTAGCACATGACAATTTGCAACATATATAACTTAAATGCTTCAATTAAATTTCTATCATTGAGCTTTAACAAATCAAAGTGCAGGTTAATCATAAACTTATGCTAGAGTAGCAAAATAAATGTCATTGGACGTCGCAGTCGGCATGTGAGCTCGGTAGTTGGAAGAACACCAACCAGTTTTGGTGTGCTTAACTTGAACAAATGTGGCCGATGTTTTAACAACTAAACTGTTTATTTCACCTCGGGGATCATATAGTTTAACTGGCCATAATTAGCAAGTCTACTACAATTCAAGGGTGAAATCTCACCGGTTAGTTACACGTCGCCCGCCTGTTACCTATTCACATTAGGTGAGGTGCAGAGAGTGGAACGGGTTAAGCAAATAGCTACCCGGCTCATCCTCAGTTTACGTGGTATGTTGTCCTAAGACCGATGTAGGAGACTAGGGATGTATACTCTGTCATATTGTTGGCTTCGAGTTTATCTCATTATGGCGCAGCGGATACTGCACCTGGACCACTTCCCTATGTTGAAACCGCTGCTGCACGTTCGCGCACGAAGCAGCATACGCGGACACCGGTACAAACTAGTGGTACCTGATTTAAAACACATCGCTAACGCTCTACGCCTCGAGATCTTGTGGAGAAATTTTAGAACAAATTGCCGGAGGCACTAGTCGAGGCGAAATAGGTGTCAGAATTTAAGAGATTCCTTGACGTCGACTTTGCGGACTACAGGTATAGGGACGTATCGCACCCAGATAAGATGTACTGCAGCTGCAATATGCCGCAACAGCGCCGCAACCGGCAACGTGATTCCGCGCAGGTGCCCGATCCACCTACGATGGAGCAACACAGATTTGTTTCTTCTCGCTCTCTATATTCGGCATCCAGTATTCAGTATTGTTATTGTATTATAATAACATACCTATAGACGACAGTAACTTTGAAGAAGCTAAATGTCAGCGAAAGCAAAGCAAAAGTAGTTGTTTCATGCGTGTCGTGAGAGAGTTTGGAAAGGAGGGCTAAGCGCGAGGCGAAGAACCAAAGAAACGCTGTACATTTTAATGAGGTCGGTTATTCACTGTGTAAAAAAGGGGATAAACTTGACGAGTGTATTGTCCTTAGGATTTGTATGCCGAGGTCGGGAGTCAGTAGCCAGGCGTGAGTTCAAGCTGTGAGCATTCATCCAAGTTGAACAATCATCGACTTACATACACATCCCGAAAGGACAGAAAGTGCAAGTCACAGAGATTGTTGTACTGGCTTATATACATCGACCAGCCATCTGGCCTGGTGCGCAGATTACTGGTATTGAGCGGTTAACTCTCTCCCTACGTCATAAACGAGACGCCGGCAGGTTCATCGCTCACGTGGTGTTCCCCTAGGGGAGAGCCACACCTCGAATTTTCCGTGCTCAAACATAATTGGCTACCTCACGTCCCCCTGTCAGAACGACCTGATTTCTCAACCTACAGTAGTTTTAAACGCATGGTGGAAGTGATATCGCGGTGGCGCCATAAGAGCAGAATGGAAGAAAATACGCAGCCAAAATTGGCGTAATTTTACACAGCGGACATCCAAAAACCCCTGCATAGAGAGCCAGCTTGTTCTAATTGAAGAGATTAAACCATTTCAAAACCGATTTTGCGCAGCGCAGTGTTTTTGGATATGCAACACGCCATATACATCTGCAGCAATGACTGTTACTGTGCTATTTCCCGAATGCTGTCTCAAGTCAGCAGTTGCCGGTATTCACTTTGCTAGCCGATCTTCTTGGTGCATTTAGAATGACAGAATGCACCAGCTCGTCCCGGAATTTTGGACAAGTTTCCCCATACGTCTGGATTACTCACACGGTGACGTTGCCTAAACATGAGTCTCAATCGGTTACGGTCACAGTGATCGAACTGACCGAAAGGTCACTACAAAGCGAATCGCGTTCAACCTTGAGATTGTGCGTTGTAATCCATTACCACAATGAATGTTTTGAGTGACGCCTGCAGTAATTTCTTCTCAGACCGCTTCTGTTTAACATTTCGTTTGACTAGTAAAATCCTCATGTATACCCAATGTACCAGGAATTCTGCGCATATAGTACTTCACACCTATAACTGTATCCGTCTTCCCCCGACTTCGTTAATTATTGTGAAGAGCTGCTTCGGATTTGGAAATTCCAACGGAGGCTTCCCTACGCTGCGTAACTATACGCTACGCAACAACACAATGATGATGTCACCTCGATTGGTGATGAAAGATTAAAACGAAATTGCCAAGATCAGCGAGGAACTCAAATACCCAAGCTGATTTCTTATAACCTGATTCATGATCCCAACCACGCCAAACCAAGTTTAGCAAGGTCACCACGGGAAACGTACTGTCAGAGCATTGCATGCATTAAAATTTATATTTGCTTCAGTGATATATCAAGTTAAGGATTTCTGTGGTAAAATTTGCTTTCAACCTTAATCATCTTGTAAGGCAGGATCTGTGCATCAAAGACGAACTGGAATTATCCCGAACAAATTGGTTCCTCAGGTTGTGAGGCTTAAATCTAGGAGGTCATGCGCCCGGCATTTATTTTTAAGCAGATAAGGTAATTCCGTTCATTTGCTTGTGGTCTACCAAGCAAGGAAAATTATTTTCGGTAACCAAATTTGTTAATGTACTGCAAATTAAATGTACCTATATTTATTTTGGGTCTCTAGACGAAACCCATCGAAACTTGTATCCTTCACATGTTCACTGCCAAGGTTTACATCATAGGAATGAGGGGGGAGGCCTTACGTGGCTGCTAACGCATATAAAAGATCCCACCTGTCGTGTGGCCCGGCGTGCAGTCGTATAGATTTATGTAACATTCTCTTCCACAAGACCTGTTTACAATCACTAAAACTTGTGGGGTTTATTTGACGCAGGTTAGGGCAACTCGTATTGTCATGTGCATTAATTCAGCCAATGTAGATTTGAGCGTTTGGAGGATTTGTGAGGGCTGAACCTGTGCATCAGACAGCTTAATACACGTAGTCATACAACTTCGCTCCCTGCAAAGAGTCACTTTGACATCCGAACGCACCAGAATTTTTAGTTTCGACCAATAGGGAAGGCTCATCTGTAGTGGAGATTCAAAGCGGCACAGTCCCAGTTGTTAAAAGCATCGACATAAATTCTGTCAAATATGCTTTCGATTTCAGTGTCCAAACTTTAGTAAATCACTGATGTTCCGTCGTTTCGAAAACCTTTCGCCTGTATAATAATAAGCCAGTGTAACGGATCGCATCAAATCTCAGTAATTCTTTATGCACCTGTACATTTAAAAGACCGTTGTAATCTTAGAGTTTAATCACTTCGCGTTATTCTATAGATAAATAAATGTAAAGACTGATTTAGAATTATACTGCTTGTAGCGCACGATAATTATTTTAAATTTCCATTAGGAATTTGCTTAATTCGGCTGATATATCGATCTTTTACTACTCAGGCATTTTAACAAAGGATCTCACCTTGGCAATCCAAGTTGCAATGTATTTTCATTGCAAATAAAACCAATGACCCCCACGTCGCAAGTGGTTCTTTTCATTTTAACTGAAATTCGAGCCAAAACTGACAGTTCTTTTGTGTGGATTGTAGGCCACCTACCACACAAGCATAAGGCAATAGCACCGGTGAAAGTGATACGGTCCAGAAAACTCTAGGGGCCCAGTGTTTAACAGACCAACATCGTCTTCACACGACTTTCACAGTGTTACTTCAGCATTCACGCCCTTAGGTTCAAATAGGTTCCCACTGTTTTAACACAAAATGTACACTCCATTTGGTAAAACATTGCATATCACGTTCAAGGTAGTGCCCCATAAAAAGAATATCTGTTACGCGTGCTCCATATCCTCCAAGCATACATGTTCCAAGAATGTGTAAATCATTGTACATATATACATATATATATATATACTACTGATAAGTAGTACGTGGTTACGAATCGTCACGCTGAACGGTGCGCCTGTCTTGTGAACAGGCCCGTCTAATTTGGTGCGGTTAAAGATAATCACAATCGACAGTGGACGACACAAACTTCGTCAATCCATGCCGCATACTTCACAGCAACCTCAACAGCCGGCAGCGGATGTGCGTACATGATTATATGAGTTAAACCGAAAATAAAGGTTGATTACGCTCACATCGGAGACACAAAATACACCTGTGTTTGCGGACGGACAACAACCAATTTCCTTTTGATTCCAATACATCTACTTCAACATTTACGGAGACCAATACTCACCTCAGGTATCTATGTATACATTGTAAAAATACTATGTTAATGTGCGATGATCCAATTACTATAATGAAATGGGTGAAGGATGTGTCCACCTTAGATACTCAATACACTACCTCAAAACAACTGAATTTTTGCATAAACGAGTAGCGATGGTGCAAATCTTGCGGGTCTTCTGCCGGTTCTGAATGCACCACGGATATCCAGCAACCCAGTTGTTTGCGATGGTCTGTGTTAGGTATTTTAAACGAAACATACAATCTAACCAAGCAATTGACACGAAACTATTTTGTGTAAACGTCTTATACGCTACCTGTAGTTCAGCCACAGGAAGAATTTCCCGTCCGATTAAAATGCAGCGATATACTTCATTTGCTATCCACGCTAATTTATGCGCGTCTCAGGCAAGCATTTCGAAATGATGAAAAATGATAATATCGAGCTTGTCTGAATAAGTAGCAAGTGTTATCTAGGTATTGACGTATTGCCCCATGGTTTATGATGGGTACATAATCATCATAGATTGAAGATCCCCTGTAGGTTGCTGATGGAAGATTTTGAAAAGTCGAATACTACACAAGTGGACAAAATTAGTGGTCCTTGGATGAAGCGACAGATTAATGGCATAAAACAGGATTCTAGGATAAACCTAGTACCATGCAAAAAGGAAAGAGACGTGCTTATAGTCAGTGCTTATTGCAAATAGCAATCTGATTAGTCATCCGTTTGCCCAGCTTTAGTGCCTCACTGCGAGTTATTATTCCAAAGAATCCAGTCAGCCTGAAAACACCTCAGAATATCCGTTCATGTAACGACGTGTAGTGAGCTAAGTGTGATATTCATGTGTATTGAATATGGCTAGGTAGAGGGCACACATAACTGAGTTTGGAGTGACCTTCCTGGGTTGGCGGACACGAAAGGATAAGTTGGTCGACAATATAGACCAGGGGTCACCGATCGATATTTTCAGCGTGCGAGGTAAATATGTAATAAATCTCAATAGCAGGTCGGATAGCAGACAAAAGTGTTAACATGGGCAGCATAATCGGTATATACCATACATGCAATGCGGCACGAAAACTGAGGAAAACAACGAAAACGTAAAAGGATGTCCGCTTTTCTAATGGCACTACATATATATATATATTTGAAACGGTCTACGAATAGACATAAAGCCAGCAAAATCCATGAGGTACAGAAATAGTAAAAGTAAACACAACACAAAACATCAAAGTCCATGGTTTCGTCAGAGCGCGAGATACTACAGGGTTGCCCAAGCCAAATTAGGGTGTTGACTTAGGGGACATCACCCCGAGCATTTGGCTGAATAGCATGCCTGCTAGGCAGCCCAGCGTGTTTAGGGAATCGCGTCCACTGACAGCCGGTGACAGATTGCTCAGTTCATACGCCTTCGTTTGTTCCCTTGTCAAACAGGGGCCAAAAGCTCCCCAGAATTACTGCATAAATTTGCTGGGATACAATGCTTCTCCAGGATGTAGCAAGAGGCAGTGACTTTATTTAGTGGCGAGTCACGTCCGCCACATCACAGCGTTGTTGAACAGATATATGTGAGTTTTTGTAGGGAGAACGCTTAGCAGGCGAAAACCAACACTTCCTGGAACACTGCCGCCGAACCTTTTTGCTGGAACGGGAAAATCCTCAACAACCCAGCTGGCACCACGAGGAGGTTTGGCAAGCCAGCCTTCCAATAGCATTAGTTAGGGCTGAAAAATGAGGAACGGAACAATAAAGTGACATGGAAAACAAACATAGTAATAAGTCCTTTGAAACACCAGAAAAACAGTGGATTGTTGGCAAGACTACGGATCATCAGAGGTAAACTAATGCTTCATTCGTCCCTTCTATAATGAAATTTATCCTAACATACTTGCCAAAAATATAGATTGAAGGATTGAACAAAACTATTCCACCAAAGCCAAAGCAACTATTACTGGAACTGGATTTCGGTTCCACTTACACGCATACATGGTTACCAAATTATACGGCCCTCAACAAGTTGTGTTTCCACGTTATTCTGTGCTAATGATCTGCAATTCGTTCCAAATGGATGGAAAATATTGTTTTAAATGACATGTGCACATCCTAATTGCGTCTTAAGCGATGTCTTATGTAACACATACTTCCAGGGAGCTAACGGTAAATTGTGATATAACGTGAGCTAAACAGCATCAGTAAGGTGTATGGAAGAATGGGTCTAGTGTCTTATCACGCACATCAGTATACCAACCACATGGGGTCACTATCATTACTGCACCAGGGTGTCAAGCGTTGCAACCAGGATCAAGCCAACAGTGGTTCTAACGGTATAAGGTCACGGGCAACACGGCATGCACTTTTAAAGGTAAATTTCATCACGTCGCATGTTTAATAGGCCTCACCAAGCAAATATGGGTACAGACAGCGGGCCAGATGAACTGACTTCGCAGGTCGTAGTTTGGTGACCAAAAATGGAGACAATATTGTTGACGATTTCAAGCCCATGCCGTTCTTGTTGGCATTCAGGTAACGGCAAACGCAACTGGAATCTTTCAGTCTCTGGTATAATATTAGGTCTCCACATAGTCGCCGATATCGTCCAATAACACTCCGAGATGCATCAGTTTTCCCTATACGGAATTAAGGCGGTGTCCGTATGACAACAAGACGGATCATGAGGACTATGATACAGTCCATCGTTTCTCCTGCGCTAAAGTTAACAGCTGCTTGTCATGAGCTATATCATGTAATGTACATGTGTCAGGGTACCTTCAAGACGATTTGAATAGGGATAATCTCGGCAATCACTTAAGGGTGAAGAATATTTCCGGTAAACTCTCATCAGACCCAAGCGATTACAAAGCATTGATTGTGGGGAAAGCGTTAACTCAGGCTGGGACTGACTTTTGGGCTGTTCGAACGATCAAAATCGATAATGAGACAGTGATACTAATGGTAAACCAAGTGAACTAAATAAACATACATACACTAAGCTCAGTATTCTGAAGTAAGTAAGTAGGTAAGACAACAACTAGCTAAACTAACAGTGTCAGTTGACCAAGGTTGTAGTATGGGCCGTAAAAATGGTTTTTGTACACATAATTCCGGCTTCAGATGGTGGATGTAGGTATCCTCGGTGATGGATGAAAGCTGATTGCGTAATCTTTGAGTGAATTGTTCAGGTAGTGGGTAGATGATTTTGAAATCATTCTCGAAAGCCTAATGGCCACATTCAAGGAGGTGCGACATGACTGAGCTATCTGAGGACCTCATTTCGCCTTCGTAAAACCATGCCGGGATGTGCTGATATTGATTCATATTAATAAACTGGGGACGTCTATTACATGAGCTAGGAGAGATTTCCAGGGTTGTGACACTAGGAGGAAAGCAAGATTTCGTCGACCGTCCAGCCGGCTGTACTGTGTGGCCAACTTTAAACTGATGACCAGTCAGAGACGTGTTTTCGTTGAGTTACAAAAGACAGTAGCATGTTGGTTTGGGTTTCTTGTGTTCTGATACGCCATCATGATTTCTTCACGTAGATGCCAATAATTCCTGCTGTAAGTGTTTAGTATATAACGTGAGCGGATGGGGAAGTTGTGACAAAATTTGACAATCTTCGTCGCCATGCTTTGTGCGGTATTGAGTGCTGTGAGGTGGTGCTTGGATAGCGTATTCTACATGCGGCCACAAGTACAGTCGAGCATTTCTGAAAGACTGCGGCATCAATCTCCCAGAAACGCTTACTCAGGAGAGCGAAGTACTTATTTGCTTTCCTTGAAGCCTTTTCAGGCTGCTACCAATATCCAAGTTCATCTGACACTGGTACGCAGATGTCGCACTCATGAGAAACCCACTGTATAAGTTGTGCCAAAAAACTGTAGTTGTGAGTGTTCTGATGGTGGATGATCCTAGGTTTGCAATTGGTCGCAATGAACTGCAGCACGTTCTCTATGAACCTTGTGTTCGCTATATCCACACCTGATCCTGTTTTCTTCGACGTCGCGGCTCTATTGATCACATCTTCACAGTACGTCAATCGTTGGAGCACCGACATGTTTCTCCGATAGTTACGAGATTCTTATTTCCCAACATCAAAGGTGACTTCGATTCGGTTGATCTATGTGTCCTTTAATACCGTCTACTCAGGAATGGTGTGTTCCAAAAATATGTAAACGTTTTCCACAGGCTTCCCGTGCGTAATTCAGATAGTGATGAATTACGGCATGCGGTTTCCGCATTTCATTTTCTCCGGCTGTGTGAGGCAAGCTTGCTTGTTGTCACCTTGATTGTAAACTTCTCCATCTACTAATTCATGGAGACTGCGTTCATTGGACAGGAGTTGAAAGGCATGAAGCCTTTTCCAGATGATCAATTTCTTGATTTTAAGTGCACCGAAAACATTACACTTATCTACGGTAACCTCCAAAGTTGTCAAATAGCACTGGACAAATTATCATTGACCGTCAGTCGTTCCGGGTTATGCCTTGCATCATCGAAATTCAAAGTCCTCCTCCAAGGTTGGCAGGGACCCAGCACTACGCTGACCAATGGTAGTGAACAGCTTGAAGTCGCCAAATAATTCAAGTACCTAAACGGCTATACCAGCGCCAGGGAATGTAAAATCAGATCACAAAGCGCATTGCAAAAGTTGGAAGCGCTTTTGCCAATCTCAGACACTTGTGGCGCCAGCTTAATTTGATTCTTTCTCTGAAGGGCAGAGTTTACAATGCATCCGTCCGTTCAACCCATCTTTACTGTTGCGAAACCTGGCTTATCATGTCGACAGAATAAACAGTGTACTTACTTTCGGCCATCGCAGCCTTTGCAACATAACTAACGTCCATTGGGAGTAATGCGTGAGCAATGAGCCTGTTAGGCGTGCATTTGGTGCAAACAGGGAGAATAAAACATCTCAGCACCGTTATTTTACCTACCAGGCTCTAATGGCTGGGCTACATGTTGCGTATGCCTGCACACCGTCTCCCACGTCGTGCATTGTTTTTGGGACTAGGGTATGGATTGAAGTAGAGGTGGGAAGGCGAAGCGATGACCCGGTCAAAGAATCAAGTCCCTCACTTGGTAGTTGGCGTCGGTTGGTATTTGCCGACTGCCCTGCTGGGGACCGAAGGACGATAAACGCGATTGGTTAGATACACTAGCTTACATGCCATAAAGCCGACTTCAATGGCTTTTGTGAGTTTCCTTGTCCTTCTCCATCCCGTGTATCTTTCTCACACACCCATGATCATACTCTTGAAGCATAATATTGTTCCCAGCAGTGTGCTACCCGTTTTTCTATCCATTCCCTAATCTCTGGTATCTCGCTTTTTCGAATGCCTTCTCTTTCTATTGTTGCACAGCAGGTGCATTGTGCAGCATTTCTTTAAATGACGCGCGGGGATGAAGCTGACCTCACTTGTTCATAAAATCTTGTAGGGCTGTGTTCATCCGCTGTAAGGAGAGAACGGCATATCATTAGATCATCGGCAAATGGTAGTCAATTTGCTGATGCTAGCATCGCGAGATCATTTAAGAAGACCAGGAGCAGACCGGACCCGAATACCTACTCCTGATGTACACGCAATGGACTTTGTTTGGTTCGGATAGGATGTTACGAGCCTTCACCATCAGGTGCTATCGAATGTGCAAGTCTCCCATTCCATAATTCTGCTGCTTGTGAAATAGAATGTAGTTGGTAAAATGCCTTCGAAAAATCCACATAGGCGGCATCTATTGCAACAATACCACCAAGAACGTCCGCCGAGCATGCAGGAGCCATCAATAGGTTAGGTGTACAGGATAGAATTGCAGAAATCCGTACAGCTTCAGAGTGAGCATTAGGTCACATTACAGATAACCCATTAGTGCCTCGGCGACAATGGACTCCATCATCTTGAAGTTCACCGGAATTAGTATTATCGGGTGATAATTTACTGGTTCTGCATGGTTACAACATTTGCAGATATAAAGTGGTGATGCCGTGCTTCAACATCGTGGAGGCTTTCATGTCTTAAGAAAATGAACGATGAACAATGGTTTACCACGGGCAAAATGCATGTGATTGACAAGTCACGTAGGATTGTTGGAGTAAAATTTTAAATTGAAGGGATCAACGAATAAGTAAATCGTCATTTTAAGCGTCTGCTGATTCAGATGAACTGCTGCATAACGATAGTTTCAAATGGGTATGTGATGTGCACACACGCCAAATAGCATAGCGAGCAGATATGGTTCAATAAATCCCTGAGAATTCAAATAAGAAACGACCACGCTTACTCGTGTGTTGCTTCATTGGACAGATGTGATTTGTTAATCCAGCTTAGCTACGTCCATGCTACTCACAAGAACACTTATTCGTGTATCCTTATCACCAAGTTGCGGAGAGGGCCGTTAGGCACATGGTTAGGTTTGCGTTATTTCGTCCCCCGAGTGAAAATTACCAAATCAAATAATACAATTTGGAAAGCGTGACATTAAGGCGTTTTCAAAAAAACCATAGTGTAGGGGCAAGGATAAGATGAGTCGGAGGGGCGTTCAAGGCACAGGACACACGAAGGGAGAAAACGTTTCGTCAACAAGCAAGTCGACTGTAGTGCGTAGCCAGTTTGAGCTGATAGCCTCTCAGGTTAGTATTTTGGCTCAACTGCAACAGATGATGACATGGTGAGTTGGGTTCGTCAGTATTAAGTTAACCATGATGAGGTCTCCTCGCTGACGTCGATATTCCCCACTGTACAATCTCAGGGACTGCAGTCTGCGCTGGTGGGAGAGCTGAAACGATCCTCCAACGAGTTTGCTCTAATTTGTAGATCTTCAAGTGCATCCATGTCGCGCTCGCGGCAGGGACGTCAAGCCTCGATCGCATATTCTACGTGAGGCGCCGTGTGGGCGTTCAACATTTTGGAAAGATTGATGGCTCGAAATTTACGAAAGCGCTCCTTAGGTATACACCATGTTGACTGGCATTTTGAGGCCGTTTTACCCGGTCTAAAGCGGCCAAGATCATCCTGCACGATCACCCCGAGGTTGCTTTCCTGAGAAGCACGCTGCAACAGCTGGTCCGCAGGTCCATATTCACGGGTAAGATGATGATGCATACTCACGACTTTGCACTTTGCTACGTTGAACTGAAGCAGGTTATGGCTTACCAACGTATAATCCCTGTCGAGATCGCTATGCGGTGCCTTGTGATCATCCACTCTATTGTTTTCATGTCAAAGTTTGTCAGCACCTGCAAACAGTAAGAAATTCGACTGTAGTACACTGGCAAGATCGTTAATTAATGTTAAGAATGAGGATAGCCCCAATACCGATCTTTGTGGACACCATACTGGACGTCAACTGGGTCGGAAATGTAGTTGCAAACTCTCACATTCAGCTGATATTGAATAACCTAGTTGCAGATCCAACCGAACTCAGGTTCACCGATTCCATAAATTCGAAGGTTATGCAGAAGAATGCAGTGGTCCAAATGATCAAACGCTTCCGAGAAGTGCTGGTTGACCACCTCGACTCCCACTCTGGTATATGCTGACTGTGTCCAGCTTGCTCTGGCTGGAAACACGTTTGTATGCAAAACCGATTTCGGCGAAATCCTTGCCGCTGTGACACTAAGACATTGTGGCTCTCAAGCTATCTCATGATCGCCACTGTGATTATACCCTCTATTACTTTGGATAAAACTGGGAGGAGAGTGATTGGACGGTAGTTCGAGAGCTCCGCACGAGTACAACTTTTGTAAATAGGAGTGACCAGTCCAGGTTCTACATTGTGGGAACTTGCATTTCGTCGAGATAATTTTGAAAGAACCGAGTTAATGGTTCGGCAAGGTTCATGGCCACTCTCTTTAATGCCTTTGTTTGATGTCGTCCACGCCAAGAGAGCAGTGCATGCGCAATGACATTAGCCTTTTCATCACCTTGGCTGCAGTGAACGGAACATGGTTTCATCGTGGTGACGATGGAAGCTGTGTCAAAAGCGGTTGTAATGATGAATCACTCTGGATAGTGTGGATGAAGTGTTGGCGAAGCAAGTTGGCTGCATCTTGCGTAGTTTGCACCAGACCATCTGTTGCACGTAAAACGCATCCCGCGTTGTACTCTGCGGAGCCTGTTGCCGTGTCTGTACAGCAATTTAGGAGTTGTACTGAATTTCGCCGCTAAGTTCTGTGGGTGCCGGAGTCTGTCTTTGCGGGTCAACCTAACACAGTGGTTTAGTTGAGTTGTGTAAGCATCCCAGTTTTGATTAATTGGTCAGACTTTGCAAACGCACCAGGCTGAATCCCTTAAGGCCAAGCATTTTCCAGTACATCTCTTCAAGAACGAGTTCACTCGCTTCGGACAAAAGACTTTGCTTTCTGAGCCATTTACCACTAGTTCGGTGAATTGGGTGACAAACTCAAAGTTGGACTTGGAGAACCCCTGTGTGGTTGGGTTGCTACACGCAACCTCTATTGAGACTTCAGTTCACTTGAGGTGGACCTCGATCATTCCAATCGCAATTACCGTATCCGAAAGGTATACATCTTTTTGTTGCTCCTCCCAACACTGGAAATCCAAGACCGCGGTTTCCTCCTGTTTTGGACTCATCAGGTGGAGATAGTCTGAGCTGAGGTGGAACTCAGAGCCTAGTGGTTCACGGCTGACGAGAAAAACACCATGCCCCGGTGATCCGCTTGCAACGCTCGGTGCAGAGGAACCGAATTCCAAGTTGGACTTGGAGTTAGAGTTGGGTGACAAACTCCATCTAGGCGACATCAGGCGGCTGCTCGGTCAGGAAGGACCAGTCCTTTTCTTGAACGAGGTTGAATATCGTAATGTTTAACGACATATTTTTCTTCCTTGTTCTCACTGATGTACTCCAAGTAGTAGATGTAGCAAAGGAACAACATCGTGTGATCGCTCCACCCAAGTGATGCATCCATGGTCACGATATGGACAACTAGTTCCCCGTTGGTGAGCACAAACAAAGGGTGCGTCACCCCTTTGGAATCGCGTGGGAGATGTTACATGGTTGTCCAGAGGTACCTCGACGATTAAGTGTTGCAGGTCAGCCTTGAGATTTCCGCTGAACGATGCTGGGATATCGATTGCGTGCAGGTTAAAGTGCTCCACCATATAGACCTGCCTGTGCGGTCGTGCCAGGACTCGCTTCATCGCAGAAGCTAGGCACTGATCCATCTCCAAGGTGGACATTGGAGGGCGGTAAAATGTTACTAGTAAACACATCTCACCACTTCTTAAGTGCGTCGAACACCAAGGGGAATCAAGGACGTTCTATTCTGGGTCGTCAGCGAAATCAACATGCAAGTGGGAGCGATTATATACGAGAAATCCGCCCCCTCTGCTTGGTCGATCGTTTCGTATAGAAATCATGCGGAGTAGAACAATCTCAGCTTCGGTGTTCTCCGTGTTCAACCATGTTTCAGTAACTATAACCTAGGTCCCAAGACGTGGAGACCTGACGAATCCGAAGTTGGGTCAGCTTGCTGAGAAGACCTTGTGCATTGGTATACAAGCAGGTGAGGGCATCGGTGGTTAAAAGCGCGCTTGTGAGTGCTGATTACCGATGAGGGTTTACGCCAACCCTTGGGGGTGGGCTGCCGGTCGCTTTTTGTAGAACCGATGGCACAGGCACTAGGGCCAGTTCAGTTTGTTGTACAGAATTCTCAGTGCCAGCAATCGGGTGACCATCCTGTACTGCTTCAGCTGTATGTGTGTTTTGGCATGGTCTCCGTTCTGGGCTACACGGTGACAGAATTGTATTGGTAAGTTGCTTACTCAAGATTACATTGTCTATCTGCCGCCCGGTGCCTATTGCCTTTATACGTATTTCGTACCATATTTTGATCACATGTTCTGCCATCAGTTCGAAGTACAAGGATACATTCATCACATGGGGACCACAGCCTTGTAATTAGGTAATAGCGGTAACCTTGATGTCGAATTAGCGATAATGTGTTCGTGTGAGGTCAATTCACGAATAAACGCCATTCTTCCCAGTCTTGCGCTTTGGACTCTAGCTCGCTTAATGTCTGGAGCTCGGGGACACCGCTAACAAGTATAGATTTTGCGTCTTGTTGTTTACGGAAGTCATCCGGATTTTGCTTGCGTTTCTGGCTTTGGCTCCAGGGAACATCCGGAAAATTCGAACAGTTTATGTGGTGGTACAGAGGCGAGTGGCTGACAAGAGAACGGCCACTGCAGCATTACCTGACTGAAGGGTTACCTGGAGTAACCGCGGTTCACCGTAGTGTATCGAGTTTTGGTGACGGACGAGGTGCATCTTACTGGTTGGTTTAGCTCAAACCCCTCTTAGCTGATACAGGGAGTCCCACTGTTTTTTTCGTCTAGTAGCTTATCTTTTGTGGAGTTCAAACCGGATTCAGTCACATTAGAGCATATAACAGTCAGAGAATAATGGTATTGTTTAATGTTCTTCTATTTGGAGGGACCAGTGGCTGTTTTCTTCGGTTGGACAACTGATGAGGTCTTTAGTCCCGTGGTTTTAATCTTATTATTAACTATTTGGCAGCGGGTGGGGTTACGATGGGACATGCCTCTGTCATATGGGTAGCAACTACGGATGCGTATATTGCCGTCCTTTTTAAAGCGTTCAGTGTGGCGGATGGTTCTGATAAAGGATGCGTGACGAACGCATCTTTATGAGCAGCAGCTAAATAGTTACTCTTATTTTCGGCCTGAAAGAATATTCTAATGGTTTAGTTAAACGCATGCCGGTTACTTTCAACATCTTCTGGTGGATGACGTCTGTACCAGAGGGAGCTGTACTCGCGCAATAATAGCAGTCGCATCAGTAAATCTGTGGTTGTAATGGATACGTGATTAAGTGCTGATGGCGGCATAATTTACATAGACAGGAAATAGGATGATAGCACATATTCGAAGGTGCCACTAAATTCTTGCTCATATACTTTGCCGCCTTTTGTACAGTTTACACTAATCCGCATGCTGTGTGCCGAGCAGGAATTCCGCGCTTAGCTCAAAGAAGTTTGTTTTTGTGTTTGTATAGCTGCATGTGCTTAGAGTAAATTCATATCACAAGATCTTGTCGGTATTGTAATTTATCATCCTAGAATAGTTCGACGTATTGGTTCCTTAGTGTTGTGCATATATCACAGGTTTCCTCTCTCGGAGATGTTGTCTGGTCCAACCAAACCGAATCCATCAATGCCATGCGTTTCCGATTCTTGCTCTTTAGGAACGAGTTCATAATTTTCTAGTGTTGGATTTTGTTTTCTAATGTACTTACCACTAGCCTGTTGAATCTGTTGACGAATTTCCTCCCATCCACCTCAGGTGACCATTAGCCTAGCAAAGACATGCTCGTTGCACCAAGGTAGTCGGACAGGCTATTATAGTTGGTTACGACGTGCAAATCCTCGTTAAATTCCTTAAGTTATTTTGCATGGCACATGTGATGAAACACTAGGCTCACTTAATTCCTGAAACCCAAATTTGGTATTTGTCTGAATGTGGTAAACGTAACTCCAGTTCTTAACATAAATTAATTTAACAAGGCGTAACCGTGAAACCGTGCACGTTCGATGTACGTTAGTCCTCTTTTCTTGTGTTCCCTTTGAAATAAAAGCGAAATATCACAAAATTATTTCATAATGTTTTCTTTAAACTTTACTCTCGAATAATTGCCAAGTGAGATTTGGGGAAAGGCAATGCTGCGGATATTCTGCACATTAGAAAATTCATAAAATATGCTAAGTGTGGATATTGACATTGCTCATCAACACACGCGTAGAAGCATTCTGATCATTCAGACAGGACTCTCCTTTACTATGCTCTCTACCTTCTGAGATAACGCAGATATCATAACATGGTCGACGCTTTGTCTATGACAAGGCAACAACGTAACTCATTAAAACTCCTTGCAGTTAATTTTACGTGCGCAATTTGACAAGCTTAAAAGCCGTTGATGAATACTTACCTATAGAAAGTCATCGTCTTCAAGTCTTCGAAGGATATTATAACCCTGACTGTTCTGTGCTGAAAGGATTAGCTGTTCAATGCATTCATGTCAGGCGTACGTTAAATTAACTTCAATTGATTCAGCATTCTATTTTTACGAGTAATAATAATATTTTATAAAATGCATTAGACACATCCAGTTTAAACATGTGCCACCAACCTTCTAAAAACTAGTATACCTCTACTTCTTTTATGGTCAGCTAAGTAAAATGCTCAAGATGCATTTTCACTTGCGACATTGTTTTCCATCCTGCCAAAACGATAACTAATCTAAGAAGTATACTTCATATTTTGCTGTTTATGGCACAAGCTTATTGATGGTGTGTAGTCTGTGAACCTCTGTACGATCATCGAAGGAACGAAAACAATGCCTGTTTTCATAATTGCGATGAAACCCAGTGTGATTTTCAATCGTAGCACGAACCTGACATTTGACCTCATTTCCCGGCAACGGATACTGTGGTCCACCTACACTTGTTCCAACTTAGCACACTTTCAAATATTCATGACCGAAACTGTCCTTAATGATTCACGGTCTATACGGTCACGTCCAGGTTCGGGGCATCTAACTGGACAGCATAAAATTCAAGTTACGTTGTTGTTGTATTTCCATACTTTGACCGAATGCAGAATGAAGTCTGAGCTGAGCCTGGATTTCACAAGAAAGGAATTTTGGGAGTGGGAAAACTTATGTTGTGTCTGTTTTATTTCGCTTTCAAATTGGAATTAACATAATCCAGCTCAGTGACTCTCATCATCCGGTCACATTAGTACTTAGTCCTGTCAATCAAAACCACTGTGTGTAATGTGTGGTAAACCATGCATTTCTTTGTCCTTGCTTTAACTACAATTCCGGAGGGAATAAAGAAATTAATACCGAACATCAAATTGTGAAGAACTGGAAGCAGCGAAAATAAGTCTATATTGTTGTCTAACGATTCAGCGACACCTGTTTTAATGTTGCAAGAACAGTACTATAAGTTGTAGATCCGAGGAACAAGAGCGACAAACGTTTCAGATAAGTTCAAGTCTGATCAAACGCAATGTTTAAATGGGATGGCGAATTTGCATTAAAGCGTATTGTTTTGTCGATTGCGAACCGCCTATGCCCTTTCCGATAGTGACATATGTTTGTAGGCACGCTGAATTCGATTTACTAACCGCGTGCTTGCATGCTAAGTCTCTTTATTTCAGGTGGTGGGTTTACAGTTTTTACCTTAATGCTTTTCTTTCTCATATAAATATCTCCCTGTACTCTATTCCATTAACTTGCACACATCGCTTCAGCCAATTGTATTCGATTTCCGTAACATTTTTGTGTTCGTGGCATTCCGCGAACTATATTTCCGGACCTCGTGCACTTAGCTAGGATTTGTTTGTAAACAACTTATTACGTATGCTATTTACTTAAGTTTTATATCACCGTTTCCTTATGCATTAATCGAGTTTTTCTCTTTTTCTTTCTCTCTCTCTCAAGTGATTGGCTGTTGTTTGATTTCCTTGGTGTGGCTGCGCTTGATGTGCATGTTGACAAGGTGCCTACCTGTCTATTACCCACTACCTCGTCCATACTGGCTCCAGGAGACAGTTGGTCGTTGCTGGAGGGGACGGGGTGCACGGTCCTTGTGGCCGTGCTAGGCTCGAAGAGTGGTTCCATGCACTCAGTGTGGAGCGGACTACGGTCCAGCCACCGCCTTGTGTGCGGTTGATTCCCCAAATACAGTGTGCTTGTGTTTGCCTGTGAAGGAGTGTGGGCCGGCTCCGTTGATGAAACGTGGTTCCCATCCGCATGCCTCCCGGTCTTATTCCTTCGGGTTAACACTGGATATGGGGTATGTGGTTGGAGCTGTGGGTGGTGCAGCGCAATCCATCCATGGTCCCTCTGTAGGCGCAGGCGTCCTGTGGCTTGCCACAGTGACAGGCAAATCCGAAACCGGATGCCGCCAACCCATGTATGCTAATTTAGTGAAAAGTCATGTCACCCTATCTGTATGCATTATTCGATTTCTTTTATTTAACTTCGTAGTCTCAATGGATTAGCTGTTGGGTGATATCCCCGGTATGGCTGCTATTGATGTGCATCTTGACAAGGTGCCTACCTGTCTATTACCCACTACTTCGTTCATACTGGCTCTAGGAGACAGTTGGTCGTTGCTGGAGGGGACGGAGTGCACGGTCGTTGTGGCCGTGCTAGGCTCGAAGAGTGGTTCCATGCACTCAGTGTGGAGCGGACTACGGTCCAGCCACCGCCTTTTGTGCGGTTGATTCCCCAAATACAGTGTGCTTGTGTTTGCCTGTGAAGGAGTGTGGGCCGGCTCCGTTGATGAAACGTGGCTCCCATCCACATGCCTCCCGGTCTTATTCCTTCGGGTTTACACTGGATATGGGGTGTGTGGTTGGAACTGTGGGTGGTGCAGCGCAAGCCACCCATGGTCCCTCTGTAGGCGCAGGCGTCCTGTGGCTTGCCACAGTGACAGGCAAATCCGAAACCGGATGCCGCCAACCATGTATCGTCAACAGTCTATTAACTAGACATAGAGCCAGAGATAATTACTGTAGGACGTTTCGCATGACAGAACGTTCAAAGAACCACGCTGACATCCGTTTACATGCTTACCCAACAGTAAGAACTCAACGGCTTTAGTATCAATATTTTGTTTCACCATTTTTGATAAAATGGATAGGTGACATTTTGAGCGACAACAACATTAGGCTATGATTTACGTCGATTTATGATGTAAGAGTGTAAACGCATTTTGTAGTGGTAAGTGATTTCAAGTTTTCTGATTTTTACAAAAGCAGATGACGCCCTATCAGGTTAACCCAAGCTGAATCATTGTGTCGATTTTAAACATTGATGCATTCGCTGATCAGCAAATCGATAGAGTTAACTTTGTTGAGTTGTTTAGGGGTATGCAAGATGAAAAGGTACAGAAACGTTGCTTAGCTATTTCTCCTGTGTGGACAGATCAGTTGTGTTTCATCTATTATCTGCTATATGCAGAATGGTGCGTCAATTCTGGTTGCTGTTCCTGCAATGCAATAAATTGGTTCGCAGTGCTGTATGGACTGCTATGTTTTCATTTTTGTCAATAATTCGCTTAGTGTGACAGGCCAGCCCTTTGGTTTTGACCATTTTACCATTGTTGTATCAAAACTTTGGAAGCTATTTGTCTTCCGGTATGTCGCGAGATATCTCTTGAGATTATTGGTATTTTTAGATGCTGTCAACTCTTAGCTACCATGAACAACCTATCACGACTTAATGGGATCTAGCTTGTCAACCTACAACTTAATGTTTCCCTAGATAGCCTCAGCTGTTACC
This sequence comes from Dicrocoelium dendriticum, assembly GCA_944474145.2. Lineage (NCBI taxonomy): Eukaryota > Metazoa > Platyhelminthes > Trematoda > Plagiorchiida > Dicrocoeliidae > Dicrocoelium > Dicrocoelium dendriticum. The sequence goes on from OX104059.1 coordinate 10,212,028, forward strand.
TGCTGGTCGTCAGTGAAGAAGAAGAAGAAGTGCTTTCAAGCAGGCGTCCGCAGTGTGAAAACCAGGCCCCAATCAATGGTTCCTTAGTGTCTGACTGGCACTTTTAGGTTGTGTTCTGTAGTCGTTGGTTGACGGACATGACTGTTGAAGGAACAGAAACTATGGTGGTCAGCACCCAGGGAATCGTTCCGGGACGTCAGCGGAACCTGCCAGTATGCAAATGGTCAGAGGCATGGGGCAAGTAGGCGGGACAACACGTGAGAGGGATCGGTAGTTTTAGCGCCGTTAGTTGTTCCACACCAAATATAAAAAGGCAAAATATCCAGAGAAGCTAAAGATTTCATATTTTAATGTTACTCCTCGGTTTCCTCCTTCTAGGCTGTAAAAGAAATTTGGGAGCGTGCTGTCTAATCGAGGTTTTACTTTTAAAGGACAGTTTCGGAGCAGTTTTACAGGTGTGGTACAGAAAGGTATAAGAATTGGTCACATTGCGCTTAGTCCAACTAAATTTGGATCACCGTATTTCGTGAACTACGTCGTACCCGTGCTCTAGTACTTATCTATCGGTGATGTTGTTTATTCGCGATCATCCTCCGGCTCCTTTTCAAACACGTTCCTGTTTTGCAATCCGTTTTGCAACTTGTTCTAACCCGCAACCGATTATTTTGACTGCTATAGTGAACACGAAACATTTACGCTTTCAGTATGCTGTGACCTTGGATTTTATTCTCGTTTGGATCTTCCGATCGTCCATTTGTTTTACTACCGGCTCGTCTGGTTCGCTTTCGAACTCAGTGATTCGCACGCTACCTTGCGCTGTGTTCTTGTTAGTTTGTTTCTAGTTTATTACAGCTCTTTACAATACACGTCAAGCCCGGCTACGTACTCGCTTCTGAATAATCGTTAGCTCTATTGATCCTTACCGGTTCTCGTCACAACCAGTACCTGAGTTCCGCTCCACAATTGGTAACCTCGAGTGCGAGCACGCTTCCGCCGTCACCAAAACCATTTTTGGTGAGCTCGTTCCAGTTCTTCTTTGAATCTCCTTTTTGCAACTATTAGTTTGTGATATTCTGTCGCTCACTCAGAAACCGACATTTTTGGCTTCTCTATTAGTGTCGCATGTCTGTCTGTCTCCTATCCTCTTTTATGATCCTCCTTTTTGGTTCGTTTTGTTGAAGTATGCATTTTTGCGCCAGAACATTATTTCCGACCAATCTAAATGTAGTCTTTTGCTAGGTGGTCTTCCTGGGGACTTTTCTTTACAGCTCAGGGACACACTTTTGAGCCTAAATACGGATAATTGTTATGAGTCCATTAATCAGGAAATTGTGACTCGACTGGAACAATCAGCAAGTACACGAATCAAAAATCTATTGTATGACTTGCAGCTAGAAGACGCGAGGACATACGTCCCACTAAGTAAGATGAAGTGACTTCTCGGCTCATACTCAATGGATGACTCTATGCTTCTGGAGCTTCTGCTTCAGTACGCACCCGAGATAGCTTAAGCTATCGTCATATTCCCCAGGATCACTTCCCTCACACTAGCTGCGCAACGGATTGACACGACCATATATTATCTTCCTAAGGAAGTAGGTTAAGCAATGCCACCCGCTAGACATCTGCCGAATAGCCACAACGCTTCTAAGCAACCACGTAAATCATGCAGGTATTACGCAGCCCCTCCAGCTGAGCTTGCCATAGTACTTAACGAACTAGAGGCATAACGAAGCGCCCTCGATTCTACTTCAGCGCACGTTAACTCGCCGGTAACTAAGAACAAGTCGGCCAAGCCAAGCAGCCTAACACGTAGCAAACTATACTGGTATCACTGCCGCTTTGGTTCTCAGGCAAGGCAATGTACTACGCCATGCAGATTCCCCTCGACTCAATCGGTGGAAACTGCCAAGCGCCAAATCACTTACCAATGGTGTCACCGGCGACAACCCCTGCAGTATCCTCTCTTATGTCCAACACTGCAAACCTGGAACAGCATTCCTAATTGCCACCGGGTTCCGCCCGCAACTTGGGAGGCGACTCCGCCGTCTACTCTCAGCCTTCGGACCGCCAACGGCACATTCCTCCCTACTTACGGTCAACGCTCCGTAACACCTAAATTTGGTCTCCGTAGAACATTTCTCTGGATGATCATTATTGTCGACGTTCCATTAACCATCCTCGGCGTAGATTCACTTAGACATTTCGACCTCATGATCGATGCGAAACAACAGAGGATAGTCGACCCTGCAACGACCATCAGCCTCACCGGCACCAAAGCCGGAATCTCAGCCATCACCCTAGTCAACGTTCGGCCACAGACCTCTCACGATAACGCCGAAGTTTCTCTCACTGCCCTAAACTCGTTCAACCAATGAACGCAGCTCTCTCCGTGGCATCTAAATTCACATACCGTATTCGAACTAACGACCCACCCGTCTCATCATGCTCGCGCCGACTGCCGCCGGAGAAGCTCAAGCTATCTAGAGCGGAGTTTGAGCATATGCTTGGACTGAAAATAAGCCGTCCTTCAGATAGCACTTTGTCCTCTTCATTCCAGATGGTCCCAAAGAAATCTGGTGACTGGCATCCTTGCGGTGACTCTCAAGCACTAAACAAATCTAAGATCCCCGATAAGCAAACTATCCCACACATGAAAGACCTTACTGAATGCATTGCAGGTAAGATGATCCTCAGCAAGATCGATCTTCTTCGTGCCCATAACCAGCTACCTGTAGAGAAATATGACATACCGAAACAGCCCTCAGCACTTCCTTCGACATGTTCGAATTTGTACGAATGCCTTTTGGACTGTGCAATGGCGCACAGACCATTCAGTGCTTTATCCACGATGTCACCCGTGGCCTAGATTTGCCTACCCCTAACACCATGACATTCTAGTGGCCAGTTCGTCCGATGAAGTGCATTCATCCCATTCTCACTCTCATTTTCAGCAGCTGACCCAACACGGCGTCACCCTCAGTCCGGCTGTGCGAACTAGGCAAGTCTTTGGTAGAATTCCTAGGCAAAATCGTCTCAGGATCTGGTATCGAGATCCCTGCGGACAAGCTTCAATCCAACGAAGGCTTCCCAGCTCAGACTTCATTTAAGCACCTACGTCAATTTTGCAGTCCAGTCAAATACTATCGACGCTTCTTTCCGCTTGCCCTCAAATCGTGCAGCCTCTGATTGACTTCCTTAGAGGAAACGAACAAGTTTGCTTTCCCCGATACAGCACACACGGCTTTCAATGAGCTCATGGATGTTATTTACAACATAGCTCTCCACGTTCACTCCGAACCGTCTGCTCTCTTTCTCTGACAACCGAAGCTTCAAACGATGCAGTTGAAGCTGTACTTCAACAACAGGTTGGTGGGCAGTGGCAACCATTCGGTGTCTTCTCCAAACGCTTGCAACCAGCGGAATCCCGCTACAATACATTAGGCAGAGAACTGCTTACCATCTACTTAGCTACTGGTCACTTCCGACACACATTAGAAGTTTGGGCTTTGACGGTCTGCACTAACCACAAGCGTCTCATTTTCGACTTTAACTCACCTTATGACAACTATACATCACGGGAAAGTAGACACCTAGAGTTTGTCACGCAATTCACTGCCGACATACGTCATGTCTCAGGTGTCGCTAAACCCGTTGCTGACGCTCTCCTCGCGTCAAACTCACACTCACTATTTGCCTACTGTCGATGTTGTCGCCATGGCATCGGATCAGACCCAAGACCAAAACCACCAACGCAACCCGCAGTCTACCATCCTGCAGGTGCAACCCGTTCCCCTCCAAACTATGGACGGAACCATCCTTTGTGACACATCCACAGGTTGTCCAAGACCCATCGTACCAGCCTATTTTAGACGTACATTCTTCCACACCCTTGACTCCCTGTCTCATCCTGGTATTCGAGCCTATTTAAAACTGGTCACAAAATGTTTCAAATAGGCAAGTGAAAATAACGACGTTCGTAACTGGACTCGAGCTTCTCTTCATTGCCAACTGTCCAAGGTACGTCGACACATCTGTGTTTCTCTCGGATCATTCCATAGGGCGGATTCGTGGTTCTCTCACGTGCACTTAGACCTGGTAGAACCCTTATCTCCCTCTCGCGGATTTGCGTGTTTACTAACATGTACCGACCGCTTCACTAGACGCTCAGAAACCATCCAGGTTTCAGACTGCACGGCAGAAACAGTCACTAGACCGTTTCCGGACCGTTGGGTATCCCACTACGGATGCCAATCCATCATCACTACCGACCGTAAAACGCCTTGCAAATCTTCGAAATTCGATATGTTTTGCAAACACTTAGACTGCTGCTGCATCTACACGACGGCAAATCACCCTGCGGCGAAGCAACCAGTCGAAGGCTTTCGTCGACAGTTTAAGTCATCAAGCTGTGAGACTTCTGATCCTGACTGCAACGAACACAGTACGTTCGTACTTCTAGGTATCCGCAGCAGTTTCAAAGCTGAACTGCAATGCGCACCAGCAGAGCTGGTCTACGGCATGATACTTAAGCTGCCAAAAGAGTTCATTTCGTTATCATCGCCATCGTGTATGCCAATGACAAAGTTCGCAGCTTCCCTTTCTCAACCCATGCAGTCGCTGCACCCTATCCCTCCACGTGAAGAGACAAGATGTGTGCAAATTCGCATTGGTCTCTCTACCTGCATCCGCATCTTTTTCCGCACCGAAGCAGTACGTTGTCCCCTTGAGGCTCTCTACATCGGCCCCTTCATAGGGCTTTAACGAACTGCTAAGCGTTTTACCTTAAACCAGAATGGTCACTGAACAACGGTGTCCATCGACCGGCTTAAGGTGGCATTTTTCGAAGATCCGCCCCTACTTGACCTGGTACAGCCACATAAACAAACTTACCCGTTAGCTGCATCTTCCGCATCAAGCAGCCTATACCCCTCTATTCCCCTTGACCCACAGTCAACCCAGTCTCAACCCCTTGTTAGTGTTTGCTATATTCTTTGATATGCGTATTTCTCACCGTTCATGGTAAGCGTGTGTACCATCCACAACAGTTTTGCGAAACAACAAAAACAAAACTAAAAACCTTTTTACAATAAAATCAAAAAGGTATACACATTTATTTTCGCATAGTTGCCTCATTATCCATAAAGCATCACGCTGCTTATCCCAACCACGTCCCACCCTCCTCGAATTTTACATTCCAGAACTCAAGTCCCCTGAGAAACCGCGGATTCCACTGACCACCCTGCCGGAAGCCTTCTGCCCCATAACCCTGGCTGCCACCGACTGCGTCTTCCCACTACCGGTGCGACAACGTCGGATCTGGCCCTTAAGGACGACATCCGGGGTGTTTGGGGAAGGAGGATCGTCGCGGCCGCGGTGCGGGTGCGGTGGGGGAGTGACACCTCCCAAACGCACCGTCGGACAGTAGCGGAGGTAAGGTCCTGTCGACCCTTTTGCTGGACTAGCCGGTATTTTCGCAGTCCAGCCAGCCCGCCCAGATGGCCCACCGATGACACACTCCAGTCCACACCCAACTAATTAATAGGAAATAACCAAGAAGTCTGGACACAACCAATTCCAAACGCGCCCTCTCTGTCCGCGTGCGCCTACTGCAACTACTACTCTACTTTCCCATTCTTACTTTGTCCATCCACCTGACAGCTCTATCGGAGGCATCGGTCCTTCAGCCTTCAAACAGAATAGACCTGTATTGAACATGAAACATTTACGCTTTCAGTATTCTGTGACCTTGGATTTTATTTTTGGTTGGAGCTTCTGGTTGTCCATTTGTTTTACGGCCGGCTCGTCTGGTTCGCTTTCGAACTCAGCGATTCGCACACTACCTTGCTCTTGGCTCTTTCTAATTTGTTTTTAGTCCATTGCAGTTTTTTTACAACACACGTCAAGCCCGGCTACTCACTTCTGAATAATGGTTAGCCGTATTGGTTTCTACCGGTTCTCCTCACAACATGTACCTGAGTTCCGTTCTACACTGCCCTGCAGGTAAGAACCCGCCGGTTTCACGTTTTGATCCTTGTTTTAGATAGTTTTTAAGTCGTCATGTCGGATTCACAGAATGCCGGCGCTATTGTGTCGTCCGCTGAATTGATTATCTATCCTTATGCCAAATGTGGCTCTATGAACTGCTCAAATCCCATGACCGATGAATCTGGGTGCATGCAGTGCGTTGTATGCAACTCCTGGTACCATGAGACCACTACCGGCTTCAGCTCCGACCAGTACACAATGCTACAACTAGCGGTAACATGCTGTTCAGTTGCCCTGTATGCTGTAGTCGTTAGTCGCTTCGTCTTGATGTCACAGAAAATGACTTGCGCAACCTCGGGCTGGGTAACTGACAAATATGGTCTTTCCTCTCTTCTCTTAACCGTAAAATAATGTTATTGATAAAGCAACTGGGATGTTCTATCAACGTCGGCTCTTTGAAATGGGCCACTCATCCAATCTTCTCTGTTGTCAATGCGAATTCGCTCGAGGTGACGGCTCCCGTGTCGAAAGCTTCAGCTACCCAGAATGCCTCTAAAAATTTCCCTGAAATTATATTGGACGCCGTCCAAGGCGAGACCGATCTTATAGCCTATGTGCCTATTAAAAGCAGAAGTGTCTAAGTAGTTTCATATGGCCCCGACAAAGCCTGAAAGGACTAAACGCATGAAGGTGTTGGAGGTAGTGAGCATAGTTCCAACTCCAAGCACCGCTGCTCCTTCGGGGAAGACAAGCCCCGCGTCACCGGTCAAACCGATAGCACCTAGTGTCGACGCTAAAACTCGTGGTGTGAATACGCCTCGTCGAGATGATTCATTTACCGATAATAACATTATCTTCCATAAGGTTGCTGAATTCTAAGCACCTCTTCCCAGGGAACGCGTGCTGGATGATTTGCAGTTTTTCAAGCTCTGCGTCAAGAAGATGCCTTCACTTAGTTACCAGGATGCCTCTGTCAGTATGAAAACCAGACAGGGGAACGTCCATTTTAGTAAGTTAAATCAGCGACCACTACTTCGTGTAGTTTTTACAACACCGGAGTAACGCAAAGTGTTACTGTGCTTTGTTTTTAAACTCAAGGGTACCAGTATCAGCGTTCATTCGGAACTTGCACTGGCAGATAGACGGAATTTGAAGGAAGCCATCAAAGACCTTACGAACAGGCGGACGACTGGTGAGCAACGCATGCGACTTGTGTGCTTTCCGGTAGTCTGCCGGAGGTCGATTTTGTCCTACAGGACCCATCCTGGTAGCGCACGACCCAGGGCTGGTTGTGCCGAATTCCTTCAGGTAGTACTTAACGATCTGCGTAGCCTAAGGAACAAGGTACACGTAATGGGTCTGGGTGTAGACAAATTTAGTCCCGACATAGACGTTTTCACTGAAACGTTGTTGTCCCCGAATATCACGAACAGTGAAGTACGTTTACCTGTCTACGCGCTGCATAGATGTGATCTCCTCGGTAGCCCACTTGGTGGGGTGTCACCCTTTATATGAGCTGTATACTGGATGTGCTAAGGACCGGTTTTCTTCAGTAGCTGGAACAAACTGTTGAAGCCCTGTCGACTGTTGTGTGCACTTCCTCTACTCAGTTTACAGTTGTAGTGGTATGACGAAGTTCTGGAAGCACCTCCAAGGAGGTTATTGAGTTTATTCTTACTCCGGCTGCAAATGTATCTCTAGTACTGGGGGTTGCATCCTCACTGAGCTTTGTTGGGCTGATGTAACTTTTAATTTATCGATGGCCACGATCTGTTTGGAGCTTCTCGGGCTAACGTTGCAACTGCTTTTGCATCAAATCATGGACCTCCAGTCTAAATAAATGAGCAACTAGCTGCCCTCCACCACCTCTTTGCGAAGTCACAAGATTTTGTAACTGATATTACCTGCGGCCACCCCCTAGCCACCAGTGACCATGTCTGCGTATCATTTACATGTGCTCTGTCTAAGTATCATCAGGCCACCGCTGAGGCATGTTCAAATAGTTGGCGGGTAGACTTTGACTCAATGCTAAACAAAGCTTCAGTTCCGCGTTGTGCGATAACCGTGGCTGACACCGTTGAGACAGCCTGGGAGAAATTTAAGGTATAGCTCGCCCAGATCTCTGCTCCCCACGTCCTACTCATTAAGAGACGAGTGACACGGGCTCAGCCTCCATGGATAGATCATACGGGTAAATACCTGCTCAGGAAGCGCGCTAACTGCTGGCGAACTTACTAAGCGCATCAACCGGCACCTACGAAAGATATCGAGCGGTTAGAAATAAATGTAAGCATCATCTTAGAACTCTTCATTATCAGTACGAGGCGGATTTGGATAACGCAGCCGTAACAAACCCGAAATTCTTTGCTTACGTATAGAGACGCAGCGGTACAAACTTGGCTATACCGGCCTTACATCGAGCGGACAGGACCCATGGGCATACCGACTATGATAATGTTCGTATCCTTAGCGAACAGTATACAGGTGTCTTTTCTCATGAGGCCTCTCTACCTCAGGTTGAGCTGGTCACAAAAGTTCCGGAGGATTCTTGCCTAACTGAAATCAGCATAACGGAGACATAAGTCTTCGGGCTATTGCAAGATCTAAATCCTTCCAAAGCTACTGGCCTTGATTCAACTCATATGAATCTGATGCACGAATTGGCCGCTGAGCTAAGTGGCCCTCTGACATGCATGTTCACAATAGCACTGGACAGCTGTCCCTTCATTCGGAATGGAAGAAGGCAATCATCTGTCCGGTTTTTAAGCGCGGGGACAGAGCTCTGCCCGCGAACTACCGGCCTGTCAGCTTAACAAGCGTAGTAGTTAAGTTGTTTGAAAAGCTGATCAGGGATTCGGTGGGGAATCACCTGATTATATTTAACCTTCTCAGTGCGGCCCAGCATGGATTCCGTAAGGGATTTTCATGTCTGACAATGTTACTTGTAGCTGTGGAAAGCTAGGCTGAGGCAACAGACAACGGTTACGCCATCGACGTGATTTTCGTTGACTTCTCGAAAGCCTTTGATACTGTCCCACATCAACGATTCTCATTGAAATTGAGATCGTATGGGATATCTGGAGTCGCCCTTAAATGGGTTTCTGCCTTCCTAGAGGGGAGAGAACAGTGTGTACTAGTGGGGCGTAGCCTTTCGCTCAGACAAGCTGTTCTTAGTGGCATTCTGCAGGGCTCGGTTCTATGGCCGTTGCTTTTCACAATTTATGTCAATGACCTACCCCAGGAGCCTGAAGTACCGTCGCTATTTTTCGCGGATGACATCAAGCTCTGGAATATTGGGAATATCCCTGGTGGCTCTGAGGCACTTCAGAGTGCCTTGGATGGGCTCTGGGATTGGTCATCCTTATGGTAGATGCCTATAAATCAGGCGAAATGTTCTGTCCTCCGCATTGGAGATGCTAGTTCTCACACGCGCAATGTAGTTGGTGGATGTGAACGCCCAGTTATCATTCAGCAGGTTGATCTAGGTATCACCCATACCTAATTGCTTCACTCTGGGGAAAATGGGAGGAAGACTGCTTGTACAGGGTTCCGTATGATGTGGTTTATTCGCCGCTCCTTCTGTGTCATGTCGGCCAATATTTTTGTGAAGTTGTTCTCAGCTTTTGTGCGACCTCACTCAGAGTACTGTATCCAGGCTTGTCCACCTTGTCTTGTAAGGGACAAAATGGAACTGGAGAGGGTTTTGCGAGTGGGTACATGGTTAATGCAGGGATTACGGGGGCAAACGTATCCCGAACGTTTGCTTAGCTTGGGTATGTACTCAATGCACTACCGCCGAATTAGAGGAGACTTGATCCTCACTTATCGTATCTTAACGGGTAAGATCAGTCCAGACTTGTCCTGGCTATTTAGTCCCGCCAAGTTGCCTAGTCTCCGAGGTCACCCGTTGAAGATGCGCAAACAGCGTTCTGACCGGGTAAGGACGGAAACTCGCTTGTCGCGTCGAGTTATTGTACGTTGGAACTCGCTTCCGGCGCACGTGGTTAGGGAGTCTACGGTAGAGGGTTTCGAACGTCAGATAGATGCTCTTGGGTGGCAGTACCAAACCTTCCCCTTCTCCTAATCGACTTGTGTCTTTAACTTTCCCTTCGTTCTTTTTTAATTGTCTTCTCTCCTTGGTATTATCAATATTTAGCTGACATACCTCCTCCTGTTTTCTTAGCTTACTCTTCACTCATATACTTCACATAAACCGGCCGGGCAGGGAGTGATGGGCAGGAAAACGTGGGCAGTACTTAAATGTACAGGGTGTGTGCGGTCTTTGTTTTAGACTTTTCAATATCTCAAGCAGACCTGTCAATTCCCGATCCGACGATACGCAAAAGAAGGAACATTCACGGGATTATCCTCTGGTCCCGGTCGCAACTGAACTGCAAAGGTAAACAACAGTTAAGGCATAATATGAACAACGTAGGAAAAAGAATACATAATCAATACCAGTTTGTGTTTTTGGAATGGCATAAGCTTTGGTTTTAATGAGTGGTTATGTAAGGGCAAATAATGAGCGTAAGTAAGAAATGTGTATGCTGTAATCGGCGTTAGTTTAGCGGGCGGTAATAGCAGACTCAATGGTTAGGACATCTACATGGAATTTTCATGCAGTACAAGATGCTGTGCTATTGCGGTAGCGTCAAGCGATGTAAACATGACATGAGTATGTAATGAGAATCTGAAATTTACATAATCTGTCCATTTTTTTGATATGCCTGGTGATATATTATGTCGCAAATAAAGGAGTTTACATGCAGCCCTTTTTAATAGGGGGAACGCATTTTTGAAATTATTTAGGTAGATAAATAACCGGTAGATTGTAAATAGGTATACATGTCTGCAAAGGCTTTTGGAATGGTTATCGTCGGACTACAACAGATAACGAGGCGACTATGTGGTTCAGTATACGCATTACATAAAACGGACTAAGAAAATAAGCTAGTTGGCAGTAATTAAAATATGTTGCCCGCTTCATACATTGTCTAACAGTAATGCTGCAATGTGCAATGGAGCTAACTTACTACTGCAATAAGCTGGCCGCTCTAAAGTATTGGAGGTTGCTGGCTCCACAGAAGATGTCACAGCAGTGCTACCATATGCAATAGAGCTGACTGACTGATCATATAAGCTGGGGGTCCGTAAGTATTAGATGGCACCACTCTTATTATTTCAAAGGGGATGTATTTATTTATTTATATGCAATATAGCTAAATGACTGCTAATGTAAGCTGGCGGCCGGTAATTATTAGATGATCCTGACTCTACTTAAGATGTCACAGCGACGCTAACATATGCAAAAGAGGTCATTGACTACTCACATAAGTTGGCCGCTCTGAAGTATCAGAGGTTGCTGGCTCCACCTAGGGTGTCACAGCAATGCTACTGTAGTGGTTCAAGTTCAAGTTCAAGCGGAACTGGAACGATAGGATGATCCCGTGAGTGTTCCTTCTTCGGCGGGTCGTTGAACCAGGAGTTGGCGAACTTTGAATTACTGATGGACCTAAAACAAAGACCGCATCATACCCTGTCCAACCAATTAATGCCCACGTATCCTGCTCTAGCAGTCCCTGCTGGGTTGGTTATGTGACGTAAGAAAAAAAGTAAACTCAAATGGATAAAAAGAAAGTGGAAAGAGCTAAGCAAATGGAATACCAAGATATTTGAATTACTAAAAAAACTGAACAGTGAAGGTGAGTCGGCTAGGAAAAAGGAAAGGTACGCTGTTGCCATCCAAGAGCATCGAGCTGGCGCGCAAAACCCTTAACCGTAGGTTCCCTAGCCACGTGATCTGGAAGCGAATTCCAGCGATCTATAACTCGGCGCGATAGACGAGTTTCCGTCCTAATCCTATCAGACCGTGGCTTATGCAGTTTCAGTGGGTGACCGCGGAGATTAGGTAACGTAGCGGGACTAAATAGCCCTGACAAGTCCAGGCCAATTTTACCTGTTAAAATACGATAAGTGAGAATCAGGTCCCCTCATCCTTCGGTAGTGCATTGAGTACATCCCCAAACTGAGCAAGCGTTCAGGATACGTCTGTCCCCATAGACCCTGCACTAACCGAGTGCCCACTAGTAACACCCTCTCCAAGTCCATTTTGTCTCGGTTAAAACATGGTGGACAAGCCTGAATACAATATTCCAGGTGAGGTCGGACGAATGCCGAAAATAGCTTCACAAACAACTTGGCCGTTAAGATTCCGAAAGAGCGGCGGATAAACCACATCATACGAAACCCTCGACAAGCAGCCTTCTTCCAGTTGTCTCCAGAATGAAGTGCTGATGCGTGTACGACTCCTAAATCAACCTGCTGAGTGACAACAGGGAGTTCACCACCGCCGACAACATATCGGGTGGGAGGATTAGCAGCTCCGATTCGGAGAACAGAGCATTTGGCCCTATTTATGGGCATCAACCATAAGGTAGACCATTCCCAGAGCCTATCCAAGGCACGCTGAATTGTCACAGGACCCCAAGGAATATCCACAATATTCCAGAGCTTAAGGTCGTCAGCAAACATTAGTGATGACACCCTTAGCTCTCCCGGTAAGTCATTTACGTAGATCGCGAACAACAATGGCCCCAATACCGAGCCCTGCGGAACGCCACTAAGGACAGCTTGCCTGAGCGAAAGGCTACGCCCCACCCGTACGCACTGTTCCCTCCCCTCAAGGAAGGCAGACACCCATTGAAGGGCGCGACCAGATATCCCGTAAGATCTCAACTTTAGTGAGAGCTGAAGATGTGGAACAGTGTCAAAAGCTTTCGAAAAATCTACGAATAGCACGTCTACAGCGTGGCCACTGTCTACCGCTTCGGCCCATCTTTCACGAGCTACAAGTAGATTAGTCTGACATGAAAATCCCTTGCGGAATCCATGTTGCGCATCACTGAGAAGGTTGAATCTATTCATGTGGTTCTCCACTGAATCCCTTATCAGCTTTTCAAACAACTTGACTACTACGCTTGTCAAACTGACAGGCCAGTAGTTCGCGGGTTGAGCGCTGTCACCGCCCTTACAAATCGCACAGATGATTGTCTCCTTCCATTCCGAAGGTAGGCTGCAGCTATCCAGCGATACTGAAAACACGCATGTGAACGGACCACTCAGCTCAGTGGCCAGTTCATGCAACAGCTTCGGATGAATTGAACCAGGACCGGAAGCTTTAGAGGGATTAATGCCTTGCAGTAGCTCGAAGACCTGAGTCTCCGTTATGCTAAATTCAGCTAAGCAAGAATCCTCTGGAACTCTTGAAACCAATTCAACCTGTGGTAAAGAGATTTCCCGAGCAAATACCACAGCATACTGATCAATCAGTATACAAGCCTTGTCATAGTCATTTTGCGCACGGGTCCCGTCTGCTCGCAATAAAGCTGGTATAGACGGTTTTGCCCCGCTGCGTCTTTTAACGTAAGCAAAAAACTTCTTGGGATTAGCTGCGGCCGAGTCCGCTAAACCTTGCTCGTATTGGAGACGAGCAGTTCTGAGATGTTGCTTACATTTATTTCTAATCTCTCGATAACTATCATAGGTGCTGGCTGATGGAGCTGCTTGGTAGGTTCGCCAGCATCTAGACCGTTTCTTGAGTAGGTACTTGCCTGTGGTATCTATCCATGGAGGCTGTGCCCTTAACCCTCTTTTCCTCATGAGTGGAATATAGGGAGTGGAAACCTCCGCAAGATATGCCTTAAATTTATCCCAGGCTAACTGGACAGAGTCAGCCATCGAGATCTCACACTTCAGAACTGAAGCCTTAGTTCGCATTGCACTAAAGTCCGCCCGCCAAATATTCGGAAGTAATTCAACAGCGGTCCCTTGGTGCCTTGAAAGAGCACATCGAAAGGATATGCATACGTGATCGCTGGACCCTAGAGGTGCACCGTGTGAAACGTCAGTCACGAAGTCCAGGGACTTAGCAAAAACCAAATCCAAAGAATATGGTATTTGGTTGTCCATATACCTAGTGGGAAAGTCAACGAACTGGTGCAAAGGCACTTGGAGAGTCAGTTCAAGGAAGTCTGCACCGAATGTTTCTAATGCCGAATTGCAAGAAAGATCGGCCCAACAGACTTCCGGGAGGTTGAAATCCTCTAGAACTAAACACTTATTCGCAGACCTGAATGCGAATAAAGTCAAGTATCCCCTGGAAGAACTTCCAGGACTTCTGTATATCACTATAACTGTAAACTGGGTAGAGGAAGTGCACAAAACAGCCGATAGGGCTTCAACAGTCTGATCCGACGACTGGAATGTGCAAGTCCTCAACACATCTAAGTTACAGCTCACATACAGTACAACGCCTCCGCCTTGTCGACCAACGGAGCGATCAGTTCTAAGCAGCGCGTAGCCAGGTAAATATACCTCACCGTCCGTGATATCCGGAGACAACCACGTTTCAGTGAACCATCGCAATGAAGCTGGACCTTACCGTGGTGCGATGGTTTGCGTGCCTCAGAGATCCATTGAGCTATGCTGGGTGGTGCTTTTTTTGCACCTCCAGAGCCAATCATACCAGATTGGTCAATGGTTAGAGGCCAGACAAACTCAGACTCCTGGTCCTCCAGGTTGGGGGTTGGAATGGGGGTGGCTCCTCATTTCATAAAACGGGCTCTGTAGTCCAGTGCCAAAACCCGCTGCCTTGCGGTAAGGTTTTTGAACCAAAGGCTTTGGTTGAGAACCCTAATCGTTCTCCTGTCTAGGCCTGGGCAACCTGACAGTATTCCTTGTCCTCTCGCACAAGTGTGAAACAGTGCTTACTATTCACAACTTGACTATGAACTTGACTGTGACATTTTGATTGGTGGTGCTTTTTTCCCATGTGTATAATCCCTTGTATGTTCTGATCGTATTGTGTTTGCGACTGAAGGGAACAATCGAAATGTTGACATGCCTTAACAAAATCTAAACAGTAGCGTTGAGGAAATTTGGTCCTCATAAAGTCTGAACTCCGATGCAGATGTAGCAGGAGCAGTGTATGGTTTTCCAAGGATGACCGATCGAAAGCCACTTAGGAACTTCGGTTTGCATTCAACTAAATGGCAGCTTATAGAAATCGTTGAGTACATAAATATTATGATTGCTGCGTAGCACCAACGTTGACGAACGTAAGTTATAACGCCACCACCACGAAACTGGGGCTTCAAGGAGCGGTCAGACCGGATGGGAAAATAACCATCAAGTCTACACTCTACAGAAACTGGGTGTTACCCACCTGAATACACTGCACATCACTCCGCTACATGTTTCTACCTTGCTTGATTTCATAAGGTGGGGATAGCAGGCATCGGACCCAGATCTGTTGGGATGTTTGTTGGGACCTCTGCCACTTTAGCCGCTGGATCACGACGGCCAGCGCTTGGCACAACGGTTAATGACTGGTTGGAGGATCATTTGGAATTACGCATTGTATGATTAGTTGCGTTTCGCAATCTCAAATTGGATCGTGCTGCGCATCGATGCTGAGCAAAGCCAATTCGACAACTGAGACTGTGGAATGTAATGTTTTCGGGCGTGCAACACTCAACTGCAACGATCTTCTGCTACAGTCCTATTAATCGAATTGGCCAAAATTAGCTTCAATACAAATCACGGCCAACATTAATATTACACGTCGCAATCCCATCACACAAATATCTTCGAAATAACCTTACAATCAGTCTTCAACCTAATTTTCTACCATCTATAATTGAGGCGAAGTCAGTATTATTAGGAGTGGTTTACGTACCATAACGACTGATGTTTGAAAATTGCCAAAGCTAATGGCACTGTACATAGAATGAAACTATTGAAGTTATCAAAAGTGTGGCAGAATATCTTAATTTACCCACTCTGAGGACTATCGGCGGACGGATTATGGACAAAGAATGAACCTCAGTTCACTGTTAGCCACATCGTTTGAACGAGTGACGTGTGGCGTTATCGTACAAAGAAACAATTGGGATCATTTTGGCCCTAGGTGCCACTTGAAAGGACACGTTAACTTGTAACCTGTTTATCCTCTACCCGCATTTCGGTATCCGCGATTATCGTCTCAGCTTGCCGTAAATGCCACATCAGTCACCCACTGGTTCACTTTTCCTGTCAAAAGCGAGATATTCCCTCTTGAATACACAAACCGGTTCAGCTAAATGTCTGTACGCCGAGCTAAACTATTTCGTTGCAGACGTTCCATCATCAATCGAGGTGATTTCGTCAGTGGGTACTAAGTAAAATTGACAGACGTGAGAATGATGTTTGAACCGACACTTCAATTCAAGTCCGTGATCATTGGTAGTTCGTAGTTCGATCACCGCCTATTTTAGACTCTCGTAGTGAATAACCTACCCGAAATTCCTTTCTTCGCAGTTGATGGTAGATCTGGTCTAAGCCACTTCACAAGTTTATCGAGTTCTCCGCAAAGAACCATGCTTCCAGAAATTCATTTCCTCTTCTTGTCTATCACTGCGTTAGGATCTCTGTTGTCGTCCAATCAAATAAGTGCCGTTCTTCATCAACATGTGTCAAGACAAATGATGATCAGCAATGGTTTCGACAGGCTCGCTTGTGTTCTTGTAACCTTGTACATAAATTTCTCCCTGTTTGGCCCACCTGGTGTTTATCACAAGGTTTACGCTATGGCTTGTAGATAAAGATCCGACGTTCATGTGCTCCCGTATTTACCCTTCGGTTTAGCTAAGTTTTGCTTTCAGAGTAGCGGTCGGCATGTTAGCTAACAACCGCTGATGAGGCTTGATGAGTCCAGCAGTTATTTCCGATACGTTCTTGATGTTCGGCAAAGCGATCTGTTTTGTTGTTATGGGTTCATGTGCTGCTTGATTACTCGACTCTTCAAGCCCTACCATCTGTTGCTACCTGTCATACTAACCGCTACTCTGAATTCGACCCTATCTAGACAGAAGGGGAAGACGACGGCACATGAACATCGGTACTTTGTCTACAGGCTACCGTGTAAACATTGTGACAAACTCTAGGTGGGCCAAACAGGGAGAAATTGATCTACAAGATTACAAGAACACAAGCAAGCCTGTAGAAACCATTACTGATCATCATTTGTCTTGACACATGTTGATGAAGAACGGCACATGTTTAATTGGAAGAAAACGGAGATCCTAGCGCAGGTAAAGACAAGAAGAGGAGGAAAATTTCTTGATGCATGGTTCTCTACGAAAAACTTGAAAAAGCTGCGCCATACAAATCACGGTCAAGATTAAGATTACGCGTGACAATGTAAACACACAAATATCCCATCAAAATATTCCGTAGTAAATCTTCACCCATATCCTAAAACCTTCGACTTTTAAAACTAAGCGCCACAATCGATACTAACTTGTGAAATCGCATCCAGGGGACTGTTTCATAAAACAGCTACAGAGCGTTAACACTCGGGTTGTCGATTTGGATATAATCACCACAGTGCCCTGAGACCTGATCGTTTTCCCTGCTGATAAAGACCAACTAAAATAGATACGCCACTAGCAAAGTTTCCACTAGCTGGGGGCCTAAATCAGGTATCCATCACTCCATCCCTTCAGAACATCGATTCTACTGATCTTACCACCCCAAAACCCGAGTCGGCTGGGACTCAGAACCACACTATTCCACCCAAACTTACAACCGCTCCTCCAGTTCCGGCGGTTTGGCCAGCTCAAACATTATCGCCGCATAGAATTACCAACTGCCCCATACGGTCTAAGAAACCATTAAGTTTCAGTGTCCTTGCTTGCAATATACCTGACCCGACTGATCCCCATGACATGGTCACAAATTTCAGTAAAGTAGCTAAGGTGAAATCTCAATTGTTAAACGTCATCAGGATGTCTAAAAGGATACAAGCCCACCCAGCACCAGTCAGATTTAGTTCTGTCGACAAGCCCATATTCGAAACGCATTTTAGCGAGCGAAACGCCATACGGTGAGTCACACACTTATCTAACGTTTATTTCAGTAGGCTACTTGTTCAACCCTGTTTCCGTTCATCTAAAAACGAACCCTCCATTCTAGCTAGACCATTTATGTCCACTGGCTCTTTCGGCAATATAAATCCAACTTATATGCCTGATAGACGAAATGAACTGTCTTTTTTTAGAGACCTGGGGAGGAAACCTAGTGCTATGCCTCCCCATCAAACCTACTCACTGTTTCTGAACTTTCTCTGGATGATCCAAACATAAATTTGGAAATTTGTCCTACACTATCAACAAATTCTATTCCTGCTCAAAATTACCTGAACCCTTCGTCTTTAACTTTTACTGATATATCGTCAGATATCTACCCCAAATTATTCAACTAGTTAACATATCTACCTATCCAGACACTATCCAGTAACTCGCTTCTTCTTAGTGCTCGCGCACTTCCAAATAAGATGCTCCCTCCTCGCTCCTTGGTGTCTATCTTTAAGCCTGAATTTATCTTAGTGACAGAGACATTGTTTACAAGCGAATCGCCACAGTCCTGCTTCTACATTGACCATTATCACAGTTTCCTTGCTTGTACAACCACGACACCTGGAGGTGGTTGCATCAAATATGTCTCTGATAACTTCAAGCATCGCAGTTATACGCTTCCCTTCAAGATAGTAATATTGACAGCTTAATTGCACAAGTCGCTCTAGGTAGAAACTTGACGATTTTGGGTTGCATTTACTCCCCTCCGAATCCCAGTACAGATGAATTGCAAATGCTGAAACACTTGCTTTGCTACACAGCAGAACTACCCATTAACTGGAAACTAGAATTAGGAGACTTTAATAAGCCTGATATTGACTAGAGATCGTGCGTCGCATCCATTAAATATTCAACACTGTCTTTGATACTTATCTATGGCTGGGCACATGTCCATTCACCTACCAGAGGAAATCATATCCTCGATTTATTCCTTACACTAGGCGTATCCAATGTCTGTACTGTTATTCTAGACAAATTTCCTGACAGCGATCACAAGATGGTCCAACTCTCCTTCGAGAAGCAATTTTCAGCTCCAACCCGGAGTAAACCTATAGTCCTCTATAGACCACATAGTCCCATACACCTGGAACCATCTTCCGTCCTCCTGAGTTCTTTACAATGGGAAATTGTCTGCAGAACGAATGATCCGCAAGGGGCTGCCGATGAATTCTACAAAATATGGAGATTTGTGTAGACGCTCCAATACAAATGAATTATCGGCGTCTTTCTAGTAAAACAAAATCAGTCGCAACCCACGAACATTTTGCACTCAAACTCACAAGGCTGCGAAATTGCCATTGGAAAACAAACCACCTCTCCCTACTACGGTAACAGCAAACAGTCATCGCCGAACTTGAAAGACTTCGACTTTCTCAGAGGAATGAATGCTGAAAGACAAGCGCTAAATAGCCACAAAAAAATCCTTGAACTCACCAAGCTGATGAAAAGTAGAAACATGAGTACCAAAATCCCAGCCATCTTGATTTACGCTAACCAAATAACTAACAATCCAACTATAATAAGCAGCGGTTTTAATATTTATTTTTGTTATACATTTAACGCCATTACTAAGGTTACATAGCAAATCGTCTCTCTGCTTACTGATGACAACTTCTGCACATTTGCCTTTAAACTCCGTGATATAAATCGATTTATTTCCTCTACGAGATTTTCATGTTATGCTGGGCCTGACAGTTTACCATCAACACTGATTAAAAAAAACGCTGCATCCGATATCCCTGTACTATACTGAATCTTTTTTCTCTATCTATGAAAGCCGGTACTGTGCCATCACAATGGAAAAAGTTTGTGCTCATTCCTCGCTACAAGTCAGGCATTGCGCATGCAATAAGAAACTACTGCCAAATAAGCCATACTTTTATACTCTCTAAAATGATGGAGCGTCTCATAAAGTTCAAAACTGTTGACTTCATGATGTCGCGAAATCTTCTCAACACCTCACAACACGGTTTCCTAAGTGCGCGATCCTGCATCACATGTCAGGTTGACTTTCTCAATCTCTTGCCTAGTGCGCTGGATGGCGGTTCAACAGCGATATGTTCAAGGCATTTGATCGCGTCCCGCAGAACTACCTCTTATGCAATCTAACTGCACATGGAATAGGCCACTCTCTGCTCTCATGGTTTGATTCGAAACTCACAAATAAAACCCAAGTTGTTCAGATTCAATACGAAACAACTCGCCAACGCCTGTCACTAGTGGCGTGTTACAAGGTAGTGTTCTGGGAAGCATTTTATTCCTACTAGATGTAAATGATATTTTTGATATCTTTCGCTTGGGTAAATCTTTCCTATTTGCCGATGACAGAGTTGTTTGCATTTTTGATCCAACTGAGGTCAGTATTATACTAATCGAAATGCAACCTGACTTAAGTGCGCTCAACTCATGGAGCTCTGAATGGATGATGACATCCTCTGTTGATAAATACCACGTAGTATTCTACGGATGTGACATCATACCAGGCTCGCATGCTATTGATGGTAAACCATTGTCTCACAGTCACACTATCCGTGACCTAGGGAACCACTACTCAAACACACTTAACTTTGCCGAACACGCCGCACCTACTGCAGTTCAAGCCCGTCGGAGTATTGGGCTTCTGTTTAAAACATTCCATCTAAAAGGAACAATTTACATTATGTATAAAATAAAGACACGCCCATTGCTTGATTATGGCTCTATCATCTACTGAAATTCTAGAGTGAGTGTACGTATGGCGTTGGAACATATACAAGGATAGTGTACTAGGCTTCTACTAGGTTATTTCACTATCCTTTTCTTATATG
Source organism: Dicrocoelium dendriticum (assembly GCA_944474145.2). NCBI lineage: Eukaryota > Metazoa > Platyhelminthes > Trematoda > Plagiorchiida > Dicrocoeliidae > Dicrocoelium > Dicrocoelium dendriticum. The sequence goes on from OX104059.1 coordinate 10,232,777, forward strand.
GATCATCACATTGCTGAAAACTTGATCCTACGTGGCTGCGAAGAAGGAAAATTGATTATTTCCTCTTCTTTCATACACTTACCCAAAAAATACACTCCTCATACCCAATAGTACAACGAGCAGAAATGTCAATGTATCGCATTCGAAATAATAAAAACATTAAAGTATATTTGAAGAGATCGCGAACAAAACTGTCCGCCAACTATTTCCTTAAACGATACTGCATACAATGGAACAGATTTCCAACTGAGATACAGGAAATCCAGTCAGCGGTAAAGTTCCGACAAGCTATACATTCGTTTCTAAAAGTAAAACTAGTCGTTGGTTTACTGCGACAAATCATGACAAATGTATCCCCGTACGAAATTGCTGCAAGATGGACATAGCCTCAATACTTGGACACTTTTCCTTTCTGTTGCTCTCAGACCTCGCTACCCCTTCCATGTCTATCAGTACATAAAAGCTGTTTCCTAAAGAAAAATTTCACTGTTTATCATGAAGGTTACGCTTGTCAAAGTGGAAATATGTCCTATAGCTCCTCTCTACCCAACTGCTTCACATTTGTTCTGCAATATTAATCATTTTCTACTTTTCCTGGAGTCCATCCCTCAGGCAATTGCTGCGGTTCTCTGTGCGCCGCGAAAACAATATAGACATTACCTCTGCTTTTGACTGGATTCATCGGAGGGCTCTATCTGAAAACCTACCAGCATCATGCATGTGTACGCTCACTCTGAGTGTCTATCTCCTTCAAAATCAACTTCTCCTCTTACCGAATATAACTAGACTGCTGGAACAAGAGTTAACTTGATCTACACTACATACAATTTGCTCTCCCTCCCTGAAAATATATGTTGTGCACCTACGGAATTTCTCAGGGAAATAAGATTTGATTTCACATCACTAGTCTCCCAAAGTTGATCTGCTGCAACCTTTGGAATCATAATTATTTCCTCTGAAAATTCCTTTTAAAACACACATTTCTGTGGCCTTATATCTAGTGATAATTTGTACAATCTGTATCGGATATCTTTTAAGGAAAGCCCATCATCTTCACATTACTGTTCCTTCAGCTCTTTCTTTTTGTTTATTTTTCTCCTCCCATAGTTGGCCACGACTAGGCCGGTCTCCCGAGGTGATGGATAAATGCTTCTATAAATGCAGTACTCTCATGAAATGCGAGTTGTCACGAACTCACTGGTGAATAGTAAAATTGCTAGACTCGAATTAGCTAAATGATGGCTGGATGATGAGGAGAGCTTTACATATTACACAGGCCCGCACATAAATTTTTACATGTTCATGTATAATGTGTCACCGTAAAGATGACGAAATTGCATGTGACGATAGTCAACACGAAAAAAAAGAAAGTGTCAAAAAATACATTGGCTACTTGCACTTAACCACTATAACACATGGCCAGATGAGATGTGTAAGTTAAGTGTGAAGCAGCTCTTCAGCAGACGGCTCCAGGAAGGGTTGTATTACTCTACTTGATTTGACGGTTATAACAACTTTTATTGCTGCTCTCAACTTCTCCACAGTTTACTACTTTTAAATGATTGAGCATTTCAAACTCTTTACTGCGAGAATCCCCTCCACTATCCAACTTTGTTGTACCATTTGATCAGGCTGGCCCGTTGCCTGTGTGTCGCATGTCGATAAGTATACGGTTTATTTCTTTTCCTATTTATTTACTACCAAGGGCGATAAAAGGAATTTCGGCTGGGTCATTCACCACATGAATCTAAAAGAGGCGGCGAGCGAACTGCGAACTATCAATGGTCACTGGGCTTGAATCGAATTGCTCAACTTCAAACATCACTCTCCCGTCGGTCAATTTTGCTTTGTAGGTACTAATGAAATCACCTCGATTGATGATGGAACGTTTGCAACGAACCAGTAAAGCTCGGAGAACCGACCTAAAGCTGAACAGGCAACCCGAGCTACAGGTCCACCGCTTTATTGCTAACAAAACTGTTTTTTTCTTATAACTTCGTTATCATGAAGTCTTGATCGGTTTCGAGCAAATTTAATGGTATTAAATCAGGTTGATATTCACGAAGCGGTAGGGACAAAGGTACACTGCAATAAGTCGGAAGGTTTTTAAGCGCTTTTAGCACGCTCATCGCTTTCAAGTTTTAGCTGACAATGTATGCATGAAATTATAAAATTGTTGTGTCGCCACTGATGCCGTCACCCCACGACCGCAAGAAGAAGTCCAAGGACGAGCCAGAAGGAGACTTGTATACATGAAATCACAGTTGCTTATAAGTTTTGAAAGCAAAATGAAGGGAAGCTACTAAAGTACACTTGAGCCAACCAACTGAAGGAAAAACGTCAAACGCAAAGGCGAATAAACAAACGTGTACTCGAGAGCGAATCGCGTATATTATTAAAAATAGCATCATTTTAAGCCAAGTGTAAAGCGAACGTCCATTTACAGTGAGGAGCACAGGCCAATCAGAATGTCTAAATGAAACCTTTAAATAAAAGTCACGAAACAAACGAGAATAAGAAATGCAGACCCAAAGGTGAAAACTAGTACAATAATTGTTTGACAACTAAATATTTCTTTAACATAACCAAATAGAACAGTGATGAGAAGGAAAAACCAGCAGAATATGTTCTTGCAAATGGCGTTGCTGAGAGGGACATGATGATGAGCGTCCATTAACAATGACGTGGATGTACCAATCGGGCTAACTACAGTCGAAAAATAGAAAGTAGGAAGCGTAAAGAAGAGATTTACAGCTCGTTCACAATAAATGAATGGCTATAGAATTGAAGACTGGTAGCTCAGGTTGTTCAGATGGCAGTTGAACTGTTCGCTGAGCTTGGCAATTTGGTTGCAAACGTTTCGTCACCAATCGAGGTGACATCATCAGTGCGTAGTTGAGTGGCGTGCAGTAGCGTAGAATAGCGTAGAGGAGCCTCGGTAAGAGTGCGCTGAGCGTGGTGTGCGTGCGTTTTTATACCGCGGTGGTTGCCCGTGGAGGCGAGCAATCCTATTGGTTGGGATTTCGATCCGCCTTCAGCCTGATTGATGGGCAAGTGACCTTTGACCTTGACTCCTTGTGTTTCGTGGCCTTTGTCTGCTTGCGCTTGTGGGCGAGTCTGCCGTCAGTTCTGGTTGGCCAGCCACACGTTCCACCGGATTCAATCGATTGAGTTGGCGGTCTTTCGCCAGTAGTGTTGCGTATACTGCGTCCAGTTCGATGTGTCGATTGATTGAATTCGTTGTGGAGTACCAGGCTTCCAAAAACTCCCTGGCGTGTTTTGTACTTCCATGTGCTAAGATCTTAACATGCTCCAGATCGAAATGGTGGCCTTCTTGATCTTCGTGCACAGAAACCAATGAGTGCGGATCATGTCTTCTGACGGCCGCCTTGTGTTCGGTGATTCGTGTACAAAGCTTCCTTCCAGTTTGTCCGACGTAGTTTTTATCGCAGTCGCTGCATTTTAGCTGATAGATGACATTGCATTGGTCGGCTTGATTGACTTTTCCTTTGGGTCTTGAGATCAATTTCCTTAGGGTAGCACTTGGTTTGTGAGCCACAGAGATCCCATGTGACTGTAGCAATCTTCCTGTTAGTTCGGAGACGTTCTTTATGTAGGGGAGCACTATTCGTTTGTTTGCTTGCTCAGGTGCCTGCTGCTGCTGCTGTTGTTGTTGATGATGATGAGACGTTCGTTTCTTTAGGCTTCTTCTGATGAAGTTTCTCGGATAACCGTTGTTTTTAAACACTTGGTATAGATGCTTTTCTTCCTGTTTCCGCAATTCGGCTGTGCTGCAGTGCGTTTCCGCTCTTTTGAATAGGGTTTGAATGCAGCTCTTCTTGTGATTCATCGGGTGGTTGCTGTGGTAGTTTAATATCTGGTCCGTATGCGTTTTCTTCCGATAAACGCACGTTTGCAGAGATCCGTTGGGATTCCTAGTGACCAGTACATCCAAAAATGGCAACTTGTTATTCTTCTCTAATTCAATCGTGAATTTGATATCCTCGAATGTGTTGTTGAGCAACTCGTGCGTGGCTTGTACTTGGTTCCGTTTTACGATGACAAACGTGTCGTCCACGTATCGTATCCAGAGTTTTGGGCTGATAGATGGCAGTGCGATGCGCTCTAATTTCTGCATTACGGCTTCTGCAATGAGTCCCGAAATTGGAGATCCCATGGGAGTTCCTCTCAATTGCTGGTATACTTGTCCATCAAAGCGGAAATAAGTGGTCATGCAAAGGTTCAGGAGTTCCCAAAATATTCGGGCCTTATGGTTGTCGTTGGGCTTAGTTGGTTCTCAAGTAGTTCCATCATGGTTTCTTTGGCCAATTCGTGACCGATTGAAGTGAAGAGCGCGGTGACATCGAATGAAAGCATTATTTCGTCGTCTTCTATTCTGACACTCCGCAGTTTGTGGAGGAATTGTTCTGCATTGTTGATGCTATGTTCGGATCCAGCAATCAAATGTTTCAATCTCCTCCACGACTCCTTCGCATTCGATTTACTAACCGCGTGCTTGCATGCTAAGTCTATTTATTTCAGGTGGTGGGCTTTCAATTTTGCCTTAATACTTTCCTTTCTCATCTAAACGCCTACCTGTACTCTATTCCATTAACTTGCACACCTCTCTTAAGCCAATTATATTCGATTTCCATAACATTTTTGTGTTCCTGGCATTTCCGTAAAGTATACATTCTGACCTCGTGAACTTATCTATGATTCGTTTGTAAAATACTTATTTCAAATGCTCATTAACTTAAGGTTTATGTCACCGTTTCCTTATGCATTAATCGAATTATTTTCTTTGTATCCCTCTCTCAAGTGATTGGCTGTTGTTTGACATCCCCGTTGTGGCTGCGCTTGATGTGCCTACCTGTCTGTTACCCACTACCTCGTCCATATTGGCTCCAGGAGACAGTTGGTCATTGCTGGAGGGGACGGGGTGCACGGTCCTTGTGACAGTGTCAGGATCAAAGAGTGGTTCCATGCGCTCAGTGTGGAGCGGACTACGGTCCAGCCACCGCCTTGTGTGCACTTGATTCCCAAATACAGCGTGCTTGTGTTTGCTGTGTAGGAGCGTGGGCCGGCTCCGTTGATGAAACGTGGCTCCCATCCACATGCCCCTCCGGTCTTATTTCTTCGGGTTTACACTGAATATGCGTTGTGTGGATGTAGCTGTGGGTGGTGCAGTGTAAGCCACCCATGATCGTTCTGTAGGCACAGGCGTCCTGTGGCTGGTCACAGTGACAGGCAAATCCGAAACCGGATGTCGCCAAACATATATATATATATATATATATATATATATATATATATACATATATATATATGCAGTTAAATATTGAATCACTGACACAAATTGGGTTCACGTTTTGTTGGATTGTTTTGACCTCGTTTGATTACACGTTTTCCGCAAGCTTCTGGCTTACCTTTTCTCCCGTTTGTCATATTCATGGTTGTCAGTACTTGCACAGCGTTGGGTTCCTGCTCGTACCAAGTTGAGTGAACTGCAAGCCCAATAGGTGTGTGGATCGGAATTGCTGCTCAAGGTCCATCCTCCGATATTACAAGGTTCTTCAGACGCCGGCCAAGATGTCTGAAAAACTCGGACGAACACACCTGTAATGTTCACCTCGCACTTCTCATAGCTTCGTCAAGCGGCCCTGTTGACGACGGGTATAGCATACAGATTTACAGATAAGTCACAAACCAAACCTTGCAACAGAATCAGTAGCCGCCACACCACAGATTGGTAACACAGGTCAGTTTATTTAAGATTTAGTAGTAGGTTGTTGTGCGCAAATTGGCGCAATGTGAACTGCATTCTCTACTAAGTGCGTCGAATATATCATTTGCATACTAGTTTCCATGAACTTGCTTGATGGGTGTCGCATTTTCCCAAACATTCACTATTTTTCTCTGCAAAGTAGGTCATTAATTTAACACTTGAAAAAGCTATTGGTGGAAACTCAGTCACCCGAAACCGGACTTCCGCTTATCACGTGCTACAACCAAATACATGTAGGATAAGGGTTTGTCATCAGAGTTGTTTAACCTACTAATTTTGCACAGCAAAGATAGGTGAAATAAAATTGTTGCCTAGAAACAAAACGCATGAGCTAGGGTATTGTTCAACGGTTTATCCTAAAGCAAGACAGCATGATACATTTTCAGTGGAACGCATTCAAAGTATCTTCACCAAACCTATTATGGATCACACTCAAATATTTACGGGAAAAATAAACTTTTCAAAATGCTGTAACTTAATCCGACATGGCTTTGATGGCTTCACTTCTTTTGAAATGATATTTGGAGAAATTCATGTGTCCAAGTATTCTTTTCCACTGTAACACAGTTCATGCTACGAAAAGTACACAACAATGAATTCACCCTACCAGTATGAAAGCAGGGCCCTAAATTAAGTGCCAAATATGTCTGAAACAATACATGGCCATCTTGAGTCGACTTCTATTGTCTGCAGAATCCTAAGTGTTTCTACATGTGTTCAGTATATAAATCAGGTGAGTCGATAATGGAAAATAGATATGCATATATGTATGACAAGTAACCTATTGAAAAAGACTGAAGAACAAATGAAATGTACTCGAAATAAAAATCACAACTGGAATTGTTTTATATGCTTGTCTAGCGCATTTGGTTTGTTTCATCCACTTTTGCGCTTTACATGCTCGTGTTACTTATCTCTCAAACTTACTACTGACTTTTGCCAACACTCGCTCATCCGAAAATAGGACAACCAAACAACTATCCAACTCTAACTCATAATGGTCAATTTTACGTAAATATTTTGGAAGACTGGCCACTACCGTTGTCTTTACCTTTTTAACTCACATAGGTACTCATTGTTAGACTTCCGTTTCCTTAAACTCTAGGGCGGTTAATGCTTATTCCTCCGTTAATAGCTGGACGGGAGGCTTTTAATCGACCATTAGCTTTCTTTCCGAACATTATTTATCTCTTATCTAGTGCACATCTATCACTTTTGCATAAGTAAACTGACAATATCCCAGTTCAAACTGCTCTCAAAATTGCATAAACTGTGCTACTCTATCTTTAATACAAAGGCCGAGATGCTGCACCGGATTCCCACTTTATTGCTGTTGGACACAAGATTTTAGTGAACTGAAACGAAGTAATAAGAGATGTTTTAGTAAAACTGATTTGTTGACTGAATGCAAATCCCGAAGATTCTGTTCAGCATTGTAATTTTTCTCCAGTGCCAACAGTACGCACTTTGTTTGCTTATCTGTCTACTTGTAAAGTTCTGCACCTTTGATGCTATCATTCTACTTCGTAGTGTAAATTGTAGAAAATACGCCCATTTGGGTACATGAAGATTTGCTTGGCTTATCCCAACTTCCTCACTAACATCAGAGTAGACATTCCTCTATGTACCAAAAATCAAATCCCAGTGATATCTTCCTTTCAATTTGCTTACTGTTAGTGCATTTTCCATGCCATTTTTTCTATTTTTCTGTTGCTCTATCCATACCCATCCCTAGACAAATAACAAAATGCATGGTAACCATAACACAGTGACTTGTATCTTTTCCGGAACTACCTCAAATGTATGTCTCTGAACATAACAATATGTCTGCTCGATCAGTAACAGGCAGTTGAAAAATATTTTTGAACAAATCTCTGTAATAAATACATAAACAAACAAATGTGTTTAATGACAGTAAGAACCAAGGTCCAACTAAATGGACTGATTAGTAGTTGCGGTCGGATGACATTAAATAAGTGCGGCTTTCAAACATATTTAAGGTGCATTCCGTGGATGAGTCAAAAATTATCACATCTTCTATAGGGTAGCTATATTAACCAACACAGGGACATGTGCCACACATCAAAATGATGCTGGTGCTCCGTACATCACATCCCTACTTCTCAGCATAATCACGTTTCTCTCAATGGCATTGTTCCACCTTTGAATGAGCTAATGTATGGCTGCCACGTAAAATTTTGCAGACTTCTTTAATCCCCTTCTTCCTCGTCACTGGAATAATGTTTGCCTCTTAAACCCTCTTTAATGGGGCCAAAGCGATCATAGACCGAAGGCGCTAAGTCTGGTGAGTAGGGTGAATGTGCAAAAGTTGTCCACCTGAATGAGGCGATTGTCTGCCTTGATCTGACGCGTTTATGCACTCGAGCATTGTTCTGTAGAGGAAGGACCATGTAGCTGGGATATTTGATAATAATAAAAAGTTGACTCCGTTTAAAAAGGAAAAGTTTTTAAGGTGTAGTATTCCAGTATAAGCGAATTTTCAAATGAAATAATGCAGTAACCCAAAGAATATTCTCCCGGTGATCGCCTCCAAGTGTGTTAATCCCTCGAAAGCTTTCACCTGCCATTATGTGCCCCATTCTGCCGTGTGCTGCCGTGGCTTAAAAACAAATAATCCAGCACATCTTTCGTCATTCGAGCAATCATTATATGTATATACTGTGGACACTCCAGCCATCCAGCACACCCCGCAATTTAATTAGTTCGAGTCCGGCAAATTCGTTACCCGCCAGTGCGTCTATGGCAATTTGTTTCGCAAATGTGTTCTGATTAGCTCTGGAGCTCAAATCCGTCGCTTCAACAAATCGGCCAATTCGTGGCAAACAACAAAGTAAAGCAGAGAAACAATAGGATAAGTAAAATAATAAAACATGAATGATATTCAATTAACGATCAGCATATTTTACTGTAGTTCAGGCAGCGAGATTACCGAAAATATATAACAATCGTAATTATCTATAGGCATGGAGACTCTTTGACTGGTCCACCTAGTTTGAACAGTGTCCTGCAATGTAGACGAAGACGTAGTTTAATCTACTTCATTTCTATATGTTCAAGGCCATAGAAATCCCATTTAAAGTGTGCAAAGAGGCTTACCAACGCAGAACGAGACTAGTCATAAACTCACTCTAATTCCACAAACTAGGTTTCTTCCACCGAATCAGTAGAGCAACAGTAAAATGCTCTTCCGAGTAATTACCCTAAAAAATTCACATAACTTTGGACAAGCATCACGGTCTAAGATATGCTGAACAATAAAGCCAGTCGGTATCCCAGGATCATCAGCGCCTAATTTCGCGGAATGTGCTCCGACCTCCCTGTGGATAGATACCACTTTGTTCAGCGTAGGTAATGGTTACCAAGAGAACGATGGAATGGCATTTAACAACTTAAATGTTTTGCTTGTTTCTATTTGATTTCTACAGCATGGTCCTAATTTGGATCAATGACAGTTGTACAACCGCATAAAAGTAACTCTTTCTAGTCTGAGGGACGATGGCTGAATCTCCTGTCATTTTAGTCCATTTTAATGATATCGTGACAAGCACTTATTTCTGAGGGATGTCAATCAAACCTTTCATATTATTTTGTGTTCCAAGTACCATTCAATAAATCAGAAGCAAAGTTCGGTTCCATATGATGCCGCGAAACATTACTTCAGCTCGGTTGGTGGTATGTTTAGAGCAAATTATGTGAGGTGTCTCCTAGGCGTTGCAAACTGACACTTGAAGGTAGTCCATAGGTCAGAAATTGTTGAAGTTGACAAATATCCTGTACGAGTGGATTTTCAATGCCCAGCTCGATTGTACATGCTGTCTACCTTTCTCCTCAAGTTTACATCCAAAATTGCAAGGTGGCAACCATTTCATGTAGTCCAGTGTTCTCCAAGCTGTCTGTGAAAGTATCAGTTAGGAATGACTTAATTTAACTGCTTACAGCTGCAAACAAACTGATAGTAGATTGTTTGATTGAATAGAAACTGGCCGTCTTTTGTGCACAATTGAATTATCGATTGAGATAATATAACAGTCTCATCTTGTCGGCATGGATACCGTTTATGTCTAAAGTCTCTTCCAATGGAAATGCAGTAGCCCGTGGTATATTATTGACCGTATCAACATCCATCGGTTCTTGATCAGCTTACCCATATTAAGTAGTTGAATTACACACTGACAGGTGTTTCCTCATATTAGGAACTTCATTTTAGGCTCAAGAAATACCGATGGAACAAACTAGTTATTCTGCACACCGTGCCCTCTGTGGCCACTCTAATTCTCCCCACACGATTGTGTGTGTGCGCTCGTTCGAAGCAGTTCGACAAGCTCTAATCAGTGCTTTCCAACTCTTGGATCTAGCCTTTGTGGATTATACTCTTGCTCCAGTTCCCAGTTTTCGGCATATTCTTTGTCGAGTTCCACCTGTGTAACTGCATCAAACCAGTTTTCCGGAAAAGATTCTGATCTCATTCGGAAGAAGAAACTGAGGGCTCCCAAACTACGCTGCAACCATCCCTGCAAGTTGCAGCATAACCAAGTTACAGCCTTTTTGCTCCGCTCATCAACTGAGCAGTTCTAGGGATGCTTATCAGCGCTCCACCTGCATCAGCGCTTAACGCAGGCCGATGAACACACGCGGCCACTTTGTTCGTGTGTGTGTGTGTGTATGTGTGTGTGTTTAAATGCCACTCGATTGATCGCTGAACCCAACGGTCTGCTCGTTACGACCTCCATCTGTCTCCACCGCCTGACCTTGGTGCGGATGAACAAGTCTCAATTAGTGTGCGAGTACTGACCTATTCGTGCATCATCCCACTCATCAAGGTAAGCGCTTAGATAGGCCTTGCTTTAAACAATAAGAGGACAACTAGCATTCCAATGGTTCAGCGTCGCCTATATTGTGCAGACAATTGCAGTAAAGTCCCTAAGATCAGTGTTACCTGTTCTAGCTGCATTAGATCGTACTGTCCGTAAGGTGTAGGCAAATCCGTCCAAGAGGTGAGACAGACAAACCAAGTTGCGGACACAATCTGGCTTTGCCCAACGTGTCAAGTCATTCCAGCTGTCAACTGTTTATCTTTGCTCATGAAATAGTGCGATAGGATGACTGAAATAATTGCCCATTTTCTAATTACTAAGCTCAAACCCACGGAGGTAAATATGGCCATGATAATACGTCACCCGGCCAAAGTGGGCTCTGAATCTAAACCGAAGAAGAGAGCTAGACGCTCCAACCGCACTGCAGATTCTGTGACTCTGAATCCACTGGGTCACTTCACTCCCATAAGTGGGCAAGCCTCAAACATGCCTGCTTCCAATTCTCCAACCATAGACTCTTCACTTGGATAATCAGCCGTGATACCGACAGCTCAGAGCCGAAGGCAATCCGGTGCAGATAACAAGCAGGTAACGTACGCATCGATCGTCTCGACAAACACACCGGGAGCGACACACATATGCCCATCTACTGTACCGAGCACACGTGTGGCAAAGCAGCTTTCACCGTCAACTCCAGTGGTGATTTCTAAACAATCCAAATTGTCGGAAAAATCTATAAAGTCAAAACTCGCTAGACAAAACCACGCTGCGTTAACTCTCGTGTGCACCAATATTCCCGAATCCAAATTTGGCACAATAAAAGGAAAGTTGCTAGACGATCGCAACCGGTGGAGTTCCATCTGCGGGGCGATTGGTATCCGGGTTGAACCTATATTACTGCAACACGTAGAGCGTCACCCGACCTCAGTGCACTCTAGTGAACCTCGAATTCTTCGAGTAACACTAGACTCAGTAGATGAGACAGAGGCGGTCTTGCTCTTAGCAGTTCGTCTGCGCAACTCACCAAGTGGAGTGCGCATATTACTTGATCTACCTTGGAAAGATAGTACAAAAGAAGCAGGTGACCAACGCGGAATTCCTAATAGTGATAACAAGAAAACAATATTTGCTCGTGGTGCTACCGAGCTTCTGCATGCTTCTGCTCACGATGCGCAAGCACATGACCAGAGCAGTGGTGCAACATCCGCAAAGCACTCTCTGTTAACAATGTTATTGCCAAATCTCTGAGAAGAGTTCCGTCATCACCTAACTACAAGGGCTGCGGTCCAAGGCTAATGAAAGTAATATTACACTTCGAGGGAATGACGCAAGTTCCATTAGATAACTGGACAAAGCTTCGAGCTAGGTTGCCAACAGAGATCCGGTCAAAGGCAGAAGGCGAACGGCCAACATTTGGAAGCAATTTGACGGAACTTGCCAACGCTGCACAGTCCTGCGAAGAGATCGAAACAACAGCGCCCACGGTACACAACAGGACAAAGCAAAGCACGAGTGAAACGTCTGTTCAGGAATGCTCAATAATACCACACAACTTGACTGAAATTCATAAACCAACAAAGGTTAATGGCCGGCCACCTAACGGCCGGCTTAAAAACTAACACAAATTTGACATCCATCAACGCACTCCTAACAACAAAAACCCTATCTTCCATGTACACAAACGTCCAAGGCTTTCTAAGTAAGTTGGCTGAACTTAGAAAACTCCATGCTTCACAACCGCAAGACCTCGTCATTATAACATAGACCTGGTTAAACCCTGAGATAACCGATTCTAAGATCAATTTTCCCGGTAGGTAGCTGTTTCGGACCGATAGAACCGGAAGAGGTGGCTGGGTGATTCTTTACTTTACTACAAGCTTCCGATGTGAAATTATCGATCACCCGAAAATCCGAGCTCCTGATTCGCTTTGGTGCTGCCTATGGTTACCAAACAAGGACACATGTCTACTAGCAGTGATTTATCGCCCACCAAACTCAACATCGGAAATGGACTCCAAACTAAACGTCTTGCAGCTTGATTTGAACAACTCCTAGAACCACATTCTTATCGCTGCAGATTGTAACTCGCCCGACATAGAAACTCCAGCAAACGACGGTACGCAGTTTAAAGACGGCTTGCAAGAGATAATTGCTAGCCAACCTCTGTACAGCCACGTAACCGCTCCCACCAGATTTCGAACTGCAAACCAGAAGTCAATACTAGATCTTCCGCTAACTAACGAAAAACTCATGGGTGACGGGATAGTTACAAGCACACCACTGGGTCGTAGTGATCATGTTACTCTATTCTTTGACTATTTATGCTATGCAGAGTACCCTGAAAAGGAGGATGATAAGTACATACTGTCACGCACTACAACGTGTTATCTAAGCTTGTTAAGGATACATCTTGGACTTTCTTAATCGATGCCCTCCAGTTGTTGCCTGAAAAACCTTTACAAAGACGTTTAGCACATTGGTTGCGCACGCATCGGAACAGACGTCAGTCCAATCCAAAAACAAGCATAAGTTATTTCTAAGAAGCAGAACACGTAAACATATGTCCCGGAGAGATTTGGCATGGCGAGATCACCAGGACTGCTCGAATGCCGAAACCTGGACTGCATACGTGACACATCGTAAATTCTGTGTGAAACTGATCCGCGAAGACAAGGTCACGCATCAGCAAGATTTAATGAAGCGATTCTGCACTAACCGCAACCTCCTGTACAGGCACGTTAACGGCCTTCGAAAGGTGAAGCGGGGGATTCCAGCACAAGTCACGGCTGGTGGGTGCACGCGATCAGCAATGGAAGCAGCTGATCTCCTACGGCTTCATTACTCCCGAACTATCCAGCAGGTAACGAGCCCAAACATTCTCCTCATTTCTAATACTCCACCATCGGGTTTAGACAACATCACTTTCACTGCGAAAGCTGTGTTGAGGAAGTTGTTATCCCTACTTATCCACAGTTCTCCTGGGGTCGACAGCATCCGACCAAAGGCTCTGCAGGCGGTAGCTAGTGATCTAGCAGAACCACTGGCTGTTATCTATCAACGACGTCTAGAAGCGAACCATAATCCACTAGTATGGAAGCTATGGGTCATCACTCCTATTCATAAAAGAGGTAGCCGCACTGATCCTGCCAACTACCGTCCGATAACACTACGTTCTGCGCTATCCAAAGTGATGGAATCAATCATCGCAGATGCGCTGATGCAGTATCTGGAAAGCCATAACTTAATAGCCTTCGAGCAACATGACTCTCGTCAAAAACATTCGCGTGATACTAACCTATTAATGGAACCTAATAGCTGAACTGAAGCTGTTGATGATGGAATAGGAGTCGCTGTCATTTACCTGGATTTTCAAAAGCGTGGGATCGCTTAGGCCATCGCATTCTCCTTCAGAAGCTTCGGAACTACGGCATTGACGACGTGATCCTGAGTTGGATTAGCAATTTTCTACACGAACGACGGCTAGAGGCGAGAGTCCGAGAATCATTGTCTGTTGCAATCGATGCGGTGTGGGGAGCACCACAATGCTCGGTTCTTGGACCTCTTCTATTATTGATGTTCAGTAACGATTTGGCGAGATCAGTTGCTTCCGATTTCCTATTTTCACTGATGATACCAATATATGGCGAAGGATCAGAGGACCGGAAGATCACGAACGGCTCCAGTGCGATTTTAACACGGTGTCGAACTGGTCAGTTCAAAACGCCCTACCATTCAGCGTAGACAAATGTCGAGCGGTACAATTACTCCATAGATATAAGTTCACCTAATTTATGGGAAAAAGGTATTGCAAACCAGCTCCCAGCAACGTGAAGATGGTGTGATGGTACAGAGCGACCTCAACTGTTCAAAATAGGCTGAGGTAGCTGCGCAAAGAGGCAACCAGCACGTCGGTACGCTGGGAAGGGCATTCGGGAGATTTGACCTATCAATCTTCCCAATGATGCACAATTCCTACGTGCCCCCGCATGTTAAATACGCAATCCAAGCTTGGCAAGTTTGGTTGAAGCGTGAGCTAAAAGTGTTAGAAACACCACGATGAAGAGAGCTTTCATTCTTACCACTGAAGGGTGAAGTTGCTGGACATTTTCAGCGGACGCTATCGAAGGCTGTGCGGCGATCTCATATTTGCGTATCAGTTATTGAATGACCCCAACCACGTATGTCGCCATTCGCTGAAACTTAGCCACAACACGTAGCTCAGGGGTAACTGCTTAAAATTGAAGAAACAATATAGCCGTCTAGAGTGTCGACGGAATTACTTTTCCCATTCATCGCAATGAGGCTGGACCTTACAGTGGTGCGATGGTTTGTGTGCCTCACTGATCCATTGAGCTGTACTGGGTGGTGCTTTTGCACCTTCAGAGCCACTCATACCAGGTGGGTCAATGATTAGAGGCCAGACAAACTCAGCCTCTTGGTCCTCCAGGTTGGGGGTTGGAATGACGGTGGCTACTCATTCCTTAAAACGGACTCCTTGTAGCCCAGTGCCTTGCGGACAGGTATTTGAACCAAAGGCTTTGGCTGAGAACCCTAATCGTTCTCCTGCCTAGGCCTGGGCAACCTGACAGTATCCTGCCCACGCAATACTATGAACCTCACTTCAAACAATTTCTTGATGCTCTGGCCACCGCAGAGGATAAGCGACGGTGCCCTATCTGCTGCACCGGGCAGGGTGGATAGGGGTTTGGATGCTACTGCTCAAGCCTTCTCGTCTTCTTATTCCCCCTCTTACACTTTTTCACTCTTATCGTCCCGTTCCAGCCCCAATTTTATCCCCCTTGTTTTCAACCCCTTAATTCTCGGCCCTCCCCCACCTTGCTTCAATAGTCGCTTGTCTTTTAGTTTCAACTCACATGTGAACGCGGAGTGTCGTTCATGCACTGTCAACAGGCCCATGTCCAAGCAAGCGGCCCGTTCCAGCTCATCGGCATTTATTTGGAGCCCTCGATCCTCCTTCAGATTGGCATGCCTCAATGTACGCACATTGCTTCAGCTCGGTCAACAGGCAGCACTTGCCCGAACTTTAGAGACCCTATCGATTGATATCTGCTGCTTATCAGAGACCCGCCTGAAAGACTCGAGTTCTGTGATCACTCTACGATCCCATTCAGGTGACACTAGCAGCACGTTCTCATTGCGCCTATCAGGTGACCATGCAGCTTCGAGCACCGGCAAAGCCGGTGTTGGTATTGCCCTGAGTCCCCGGGCTGAAGCTGTTCTGGTTGATTGGATTCCAATCAGTAGCCGGATGTGTGCGGACCGATTGGCTGACTCGTTCAAAGCTTCCAAGTCGCGTGGGACTAACAGGTGTCTATTCGTTAGCGCTGCCTATGTAACGACAAACTGTAGCGATGACTCGGTAGAAGACGACTTCCATCGTCAACTGACCCAGCTCCTTCGCCACAGAAGAAGCTCGGACATTGTAGTGCTGGCCGGGGATCTGAACGCTCAAGTTGGAAATTATCCACAGATGAGTTACATCTGGGCAGCCAACATGGTATAGGCTCCCGTACTGATAACGGTGAGCGGTTACTTCATTTGTGTGAGGATGATCGCTTATTTCTTGCGAGCACTAACTTCCCACACAGCACCCGCCGGAGGGTGACTTGGCGCCCACCAGCCTCGAACCAGCTATGGACGCAAATCGATCACATTGCAATCAGTTACCGCTGGAGAGACTGCGTCCAGAACTGTCGCTAGATTTGGAGCACAGGTGTGGACACCGATCATGCACTTGTATTTGCTGACCTGCGGATGCGCTTTGGCGGACGCCCACGACGACTTTGTGAGCGGATTGACACCAGCCAAATGGTGAATCCAGCTGTTCTTAATGCCTATCAAAGTTCGCTGTCATGCGAGTTGGATAAACGCCCACCAAATGCAGTTGAATCTCAGTTGTCTCATATTCACCAAGCCTTACTTGCAGCAAGAAATTCCTCATGTGGTACGTCTAGTAACCAACATGGACTTCGGGTCCCTTCACAGTCTCTCGCCGGCTATTCCGGCTGGAAGCGAACACAATGAATCTCGCAAAGAGCTCCGGGCAAAAATCCGTCCTAACCTAAAGAGAGACCGCGAATCCTGGTGGTCTCATCGTGCAACAGAGATGGAAATGACCGCTGCTTTTGGTTACCATCTTAAGTTATTCCGCCTGATACTAGAAACGGTTTGCAGGAGATCTGGTATTAGGTAAACTATACGTGACGAGAGTGGACAGCCTATCCACAACTTATCAAAACGCTTAGAGTGTTGAGCTGAGTATTTTAAAGAGAAATTTAATCGATCGGAATGGGCAGATTTCTCGTCGGCCACGGATCGCCCCACTCCCTGGGCTGTCCCTTTGGGTCCACCCTCTCGCTCAGAAGTCGAACCTGAGATCGGACTGTTGAAGTTAAATAAAGCTGTGGGAGCTGATGATCTTCCTCCAGCCCTCTTTAAATTCGGGGGTCCTGCTCTTGTGGATGATTTACACGAGTTACTAGTCAAACTGTGGGAGCAGGAAACTGTCCCAACCGATTGGAACTGCTCGGTCATAAACCCAATTTTCGAAGGAGGCTCACGATCGGAATGCGACAGCCATAGAGGAATCAGGCTGATCTCCATCGCCTCCAAATTGCTTGCCTCTGTCATCCTTCACAGACTGACTGGCAATCGTGAAAGCCAGATTCGTGAAGAGCAAGCTAGATTTCGTCGAGATCGTGGCTGCATTGACCACATCTTCACTTTGCGTCAGTTGTCGGAACACCGTCACACATATTGGCGGCCCACCATTGTCGTGTTCCTCGATATTAAAGGTGCATTAGATTCGATGGATAGGTGTGCAGTTGGGACTGTCTACTCAGGAAAGGTGTACCTGAGAAAGATGTAACTATTGTCCGAGCATTATATGCGCGTAGCTCGGGCGGAGTTAGGGCTTACGGCAAGTTGTCGTCGACCTTTAATATCTCCAGCGGCGTGAGACAAGAATTCTCCCTGTCGCTTTTCCTCTTCAACTGCGCTTTTGGTGGAGTCATGGAAATCGCGTTCACAAGACATGACTTAGAAGGTGTGGAGCTACTCCCAGGAGAACAACTTCTTGACTTAGAGTGTGCTGATGATATTGCCTTAATCTGTGACAGCTCACAAACGTGCCAAGCGGCACTGGACAGATTAG
Source organism: Dicrocoelium dendriticum (assembly GCA_944474145.2). Taxonomy (NCBI): domain Eukaryota; kingdom Metazoa; phylum Platyhelminthes; class Trematoda; order Plagiorchiida; family Dicrocoeliidae; genus Dicrocoelium; species Dicrocoelium dendriticum. The sequence continues at coordinate 10,250,574 of OX104059.1, forward strand.
CACATGCTGTCTGTCACTTCGGGCTTTGCTTCGCACCCTCGAGGTGCAAAGCGTTCTTCCAAGATTGACCTGGACTGCCTCTTACGCTGACTCTTGGTGGTGATCAGCTAGATAACGTTTAAAATTCAACTACCTGGGAAGTTGTATAAGCGCCCGTGGGATTAAAGTTGAGATCATGAAACGTATAGCAGAAGCTCAAAGTGCTTTTGCTAACCTTCGCCACTTATGGCGCGGGCGCGACATCACTCTCGCCCTGAAGGGTAGAGTGTGCAATGCAGCAATACTTTCAACCCTAATGTACGGTTGTGAAACCTAGCCTCTTAGATCAGCGGACATAAAGAGGCTAGTTACGTTCGACCATCAGAGTCTTTGCAGTTTGGCTAACATCTGGTGGGAACATCTAGTAAGCAAGGAGCGTGTTCGACTCCTTGTTTACGGTACAGGAAATGGTAATGAACCGCTCAGCACCGTTATTTCACGCACTAGACTCCGATGGCTTGGCCACGTGTTACGCATGCCAGCCCACCGACTCCCGCGACTTGCGTTTTATGCGCACCGGGGGTGTGGATGGAAGAAGAGGAGAGGTGGCCAAGCGATGTCCTGGCCGAGAGGAGTGAAGGCCCTCACTTCGGAGCTGGCATCGGTTGGAGCCTCTTCGCTGCCTAGTTGGGTTCCGATAGACTGAACATGTTTGTCTTGATACACTTGCTTATATGGCAATGAGCCGACCTCAGTGGCGTTCGTGCTGTGAGTTTCTTTGTCCCACCCCATCCGTCTTAACCTCCCCCTCCAACCACGATCTCATTATTCAGCCTTATATAATTTTGCATAGTAATTTGTTTTGATGCACACCAGCCGGCTGGTAGCTTACCGGAACGATGCCCATCCGTTACCGGTAGCTCAGCCGGCTTGCACCAGTTGCAATCTTGTTTTTCTCTTTTTTTTCTATGTATTGCGGCACATTAGCTGAGGTTTTCCCCACCTCTAGCTAACGTGTATGATGATTATGATGACATTTCCCATCGGGTTTGCCAACGCTGGAACGCACTCCCAGACTCAGTCGTATCCTCTCCTACCTTGGATATTTCCATAAAATGATTAGGTATTGCTCTTAGCTTCCAGCACTTTGCTACCTAAACTCCTCTATTGTGGATTACGCCAAGCATGCTTTTCAACAGGATTTAAGTATCAAATGGACTCAAGTGAGCAACAATATTTTACTTCTCTCACGCCTTACATCAACTATCACTGCACCCCAGTGTTTTCTGAACGTCTACGCTCGATTTTTTAATTTTACACTGAGGTAATGTATCAATGTATTCATCTTGGCAGACGTTCGTTAGATGACCCAGATATATTTTGATTTCTTTATATTCACCCCAACCATCCTACGGGAAGTGTCAAGTACTTGCTTTTAGCTCGTGATAAATCATTGTTCATTTTTCATACCGCAGTAAGGCACCTACAGTGCACCGCAGTGCACCGCTTCTTTCGTTTATACCTCATGCGTAAATCTGTTCATACCCATCGCTTTCCCATTTCTCCGCAATCCTTCCATATTTTCGCAGACGCTCAACGTCTACATTCGGCCTCATTCCGAGTACGCCATCCACACCTGGCAGCCATGGCAAAAGCAAGATCTTAACGCTTTTGAACTGCCACAACGAAGGGCGACCAAGAACGTAAAGGGCCTGTTTCATCTCCCTTACCGATTGAGGCCGAAAACCCTTGGGGTCTACAGTGGATAATATTGACGCCTGCGTGGTGACTTGATAATGAGTTATATGATCTTGAGGAATCCAAACCATTCTTGTCGTCACCTACTAAAGCTGAATAGCAATAAAACACTCAGAGGAAACCAGCTAAAGCTGGCCACATAATACAGCCGGTTGGAATGCCACCGGAATTTCTTTTCCCTTCTTGTGTGCCAACACTGGAACGCTCTTCCCACATACTTTATTTCTTCTCCCACGCTAACGGTATTCAAAAGACGTCTGGATGATTCGCTTATCTACCTACATTACGCTATACACTCGGAGATGTCCACGTCAAACAAACGCGAACAAACCGTGCGCATTCTCAGCTTTTGTGCTTCACTATTTACAAACTGCTGTTGTGGAATATAGTTTCGGATATATTTCAACAGCATTCATCAATTACCTCAGTCTAAGAAAGCGGCGCACGAGTATAAGTTTCCGTTTCTTTTGTTCGTAAGACATGCCTTCCACATATTACTTCCCATATTACTCTACAGTAACAATTCAGTACACATTCTGCAAAGTTTATATGTATAAGGGGCACTTGAATTCACTAGACGCTTAAACTGACGATTTACACTTATGTTTACTTTCACTTCAACCATCCTACGGGACTTGTAAAGCAACGCTTTTTTACCTGTAATATATCATTGTCCATTGTTCATTGTTGTTCACAGAGCTACGTCTACCTGTATCATTATAACTTTCTTATCCGCGAACTTTTAAGAAAACAGGCAGTAAAATGTAGCGCTAAATAGTTCTAAGCAAGTAGCTGCTATGTGACTTCAACTTAGGCGGATGAAATTAACCTGAAATAAGCTTAAATGCTGATCATCTCAGCTGCTTTTGCTGGAGAGCATCTTCGTATGTTTGGCTCAACAAACTAGACCAATGTGCCTCCAAGTTTCAGCTAAGCTTTCCCGCTCATCTAGCACAAACTCGCCGGCACGAAATCACGTAGTTATCAGCAGGCCAGCTACACCAGACGCGAATATTTTGCCTATTTGGTGTCCTACAGGCACAGATGACCCCATCGTAAGGCCTGTGTACTGAAGACACGTGGAAACTACAAAGACAGAAAGGACATTAAAATTAAAAACGTTCTGCTGCTGTAAATCAACGACAGGCCAAACCAAATGAAGCGCGAGAGAATCATCGTCCTGCGAGGGCAACATTGGCCAACCAGAGGAGTTTTAACTTCGTGACGTTCGACGCTCCTGGATCCAGTTATCCAAGTCTCCAGATGCTCTATGATCACGAACTCGAGTTTTACACAACCTAATTGACATACTCCTCGACGTGGGGGAGGACAGATTAGAAGTGAAGCAACGTACCGTTCTTGGAAAATCTGATGATCAACAAATACGACCAGTGAAAATCACGTTTGTTTTCGAAGACAGTCCGAGGCTTATCTTGTCCCGATTGAATAGGTTGCAGCGTCTAAAGCACCATGTCCATCCAAACTTAGATCCGGTAGGTCGAAAACCACTGAAGTCTGCCGTCATTGAACCCAAGAGACGAAATGTTGATAGGGAAAGAAATCTCCGTATCGTTAATTTTCGGGTCGTTTCCAAGCATCTGCGAATCAGGATAAACGGCCAGCTCACACTTCATGCACGCCTGCTGGTTCTTGCTGCGGCCTGCGAGTAGCCGTTACCAATATGTGAAGTCTTACGAACAAGCGCAATGAACTCTGTTTCGTTACATCTAAGCAGCCAGACGTAATGGGACTCGTGGGGCGTGACTGCATTCTGAGGTGATTGCTCAGGGGCTACTCATGCTTCTGATGGGATAGACTATGGTGTGTCCGCTGTGGCGTCTTTACGTCCCGTCCTCTCTGTGTGGGAGAGTTATGAGCGTCTACTAAAGCGATGATGGTCCGTGTGAGCAGCCGTGGTGCTCGATCTTCTTCAGACACGGGGAGCTGCTCTTGGGTGCATTTTCTCGTAGTCAACTGAGCTGTTATTTGGGTTAGCTGTCGAATTTCCAAAGTCACATGAGTAGTCCCCATGTTCAACTCATGAGAAATTTCGATTATCTTCGGATACACTGGCCTAATGTTTAAGTTATGTCAAGACATTGAGAGGTGGAAACAAGTTCGTGGACTTAGTGCTTTAAAGTGGATCAGGCCTGACGAAGCTTTTATGTCAAAATCGAACCGTTGTGCATTATCATAAGTATAGTAACCGGTCGTCTATCAAGCCTTCTGAAATGATGAGTCTCTGATCGGTTCCAAGTATGTTCGAAGATATCTAGAACAGGTGTATGACTTTCAGGTCCTACAGCCTTTAGCACCAAGCGATCACTCATTGCTCATAGCCAGTATGGATCTATCTTTACCGTATTCCGGTCCGTTTGAGCCAGCTTATAACTACTGGAAAACTAACTTCGACGGTCCAACTAAAGCCGCGAGTCAAATAGATGAGTCTCTGTCGCAAACTGCTTCTGTGGAAGACGGTTGGACTTTATTAGAGATAAACTGGCGTTTTTGTTCCCTTCTTTTGTACCGCTGAAACGTCGGAAAGTCGAACCAGTCTAGCCGCACTGGTTCGACAATGAGTATGGTTAAAGTGCACGGTGACGGCGCAGATGGTGGGATCAATTATCCCTCTCTACCTCTTCCAATGATTACGAGGCGTAAAAGAGACAGTGAAATATTTGCAATAGTGCAAAAGGGAGAAATCGCCGACATTTCGAAAGGTAGATTGTAACTGCTGTCAAGACAGCTACTAAAAGAATATTTGCTTAAATGACGCGGCGTCTCAAGCCAGTGCTAGAGGGCTCGAACGAACAGCCCCTAACCTCTAGCCCTGTGGGCATATCCGCCTTAGCGGTGCACTTTGATTCAGTGTTTGCAAATGACCAGGTATTTGTATCCATTTCGACGTGTACCGCCCTTACGAAACTTGACAGTCTGGTTTGCGGTGTGGAATAGGTACATTAGCTAATCACCAACCTTGACGGCACCACACCTACTGGCCCTGACGGACTCCGTCCACTGATTCACAAGTACCTATCGAGCATCATCTCAACAACTGTGACTGACTTGTTGAACAGGTCACTGTCCGAAGGTTTGTTGCCATGCGACTGGAAATACTCTGTGGTAAAGCCGATTCCGAAAGACGGTAAATGCAGCAAAGTGCACAAGTAGAGACCGATTTTTCTGACATCTACTATGGCCAGGGTTGTCAAAAAGATGGTACAGAAGGAGTTACTATGGCGACTCTATTCAAAAGATCTACTAACATCCGCACAGCTAGGTCGCTCATGCATTACCAATCTGCTGGTGACGAGGCATGATTGGTTGCAAGCAGTAAATCAGGGATGGTCTGTTGACGTGACTTATAACGATTTCAGCGAAGCATTCGACTAGGTTAATCACGATGTCCTCTCCTACAAGCTAATAATCTAAGGTGCTGTTGAATCACTGTGCCAGTGGATCCAGTACTTTAACTTTGGGTGATAGTAGAAGGTACAGGAGGACGGCCCACCAACTGACTGGTATTCTTATATTAGTGGCGCACTTTAAGTCACGGTGCTGTGATCCATCCTGTTACTAATCCACTTCAATGATCTACCTCAGCCTCTTCGGAGCCATGTGCCGCTTACGGATGACCTGAAGAGTTGGAGAGTAATTAACACCTCATAAGACTGCAGCCTATTTCAGCACGAACTCAACCGCCTGTCCATGTGGTCTGTGGATGAGGATTTGTGTGACGGACCATTCTAGATGACTACGAGGTTTGGCTTCGAGACAACCACTCCATCATTCCCTCCCGTACCTCCGCTTTGCTAGATCCAATGGCGGCCATGAGTCGTTCGGAAGCTCGCGATTGGCTCTTCGCGTCTGCAGCACTCGACTCGCATTCGGTCCTGTGGGCTTCGCTGGTGGCGTATTTGTCTGATTCATTGCGTACTCGACAAAAGCCTCTTCCAGTGTTCTAGGCCCAGACTCGTTACCAGATGCCGCTTGTGATCCGCAGTCGGCTTGAGTCGCAAAGCTCGCGGAGCCTTGTCTCGTTTCATCCTTTGCGCCCGTTGGTAATTCTTTACAATCCCCTTTTGTTTGTCGTTCTGGTTCACAAGTAGTCACTTGCTTCCGTCGCCCTACAATTAGATACTTTTCCCTAAATTGAAATACACACGTAATTAGCAACATATTTCTCTGTTCCAGGTTCAACGGCTTTATCAGTGCAAACAAACGTTTAGCTGGTACACCTTAGTAGATGAGAAGAACGGTCCGATTAAAAGATACCTGACGAATTTCCTTTACTTTAGTCGTCCATATTTCTAATTTGTTTTTCCCCGATGCCGAAGGTGGTTGGGAAATTTAAGGTGCCAAGTAACATATTGGACAAACTGCCTTCTGGTAGAGCAAGTGCATTAATCAAATCAAAAGGTATTATTTTGTCTAACCTGTGTAGAAGTTAAAATATATCATGCCTCGTTACATATACGAAGTCAGTTAATCCAAAATCAACCGTCGGTCAAAGATTATAATAGCGAAAACCTCATCCATAAATGTCAAAACACTTGCATGGCCAATTTTTTAGTTTTAATGGAAATCGTGGTCCTTTTGATTGGTTTCCTAGTTAGCCAGATTTTATTATGTTTATTTCTTTTTCTGATAAATGAGAAAGCGTACTCAACAAAAATTACATATCTAATAGACTTGAGTCAAGGAATAAGTAGCGAACGTAACAAAGTTGACGGCAATGTGGCATTATTGTATAATGTTCGCGAACATTTTACGTAACGCATCACAATTTGCAGTCCAAATGATGGAAATAATAATGAAGCTTTTGTTTGAATAAAATAATGGTCTTTTATCCATGTGCCCAGGCTTTACGGACACCCGGTAAAAATTTTCAGCAACGTGATAAAAGGTTTATTTAACGTGCTCTATTCAATCGGCATAAATTTCATTCGGCGTAGTTGCTGCAATTTAGTTGCTGTACTTTTAGACCCAGTTTGTCCCTAATATTATGAGGATATTGTTGCAAAAATTGCTTCGTCCATTCGTGAAAATCAGCCCATTATAACCTTGAAAGAATTGCGGTCCCCATCGCCGTAAAATCGAGAAATGTAACTAAAAAGTAAATTGTAAATCAAGTATCTCCTAGTAAATTAGAAAACAATGTTGACGTAAAGATAGAACTAACTAGTGAATGAGGTAACAACTTGTTAACCATTCATGTTATTTAAAATTAGGCTTTATTCACCCAGATAGATGCATGTTCAGCTTGTTACACTACGGCTTCAAATTGTTAAGTATATGAAATAACCGTTAAATAAAATAATTACACGTCTAACAAGTTCTTACACAGAGCATACGGTTTGGTTAAGTCAACAAGCAAGCGGGACAAGTGAGGTGGAACAGAATTGTGGCAAAATGCCATACAAGAAATAGGATTTTAAATTTGGTAGGGGTGAATTAAATAGATAATGTTGTTGATAGGTTAAAATGTAATGAATGATGATGATCCTGCAGAGATTTGAAGGAAAATCTGGTACAAGCGACTAGATGCTCGCTAAGAATGAAATCCACAAACGACCCTCCATACAATCCACTGCATCTGGGAATAAGCTCCATAAACCGTACAATCAATATGTAGTCCATTATGACTAACCCAGGGAAGATGACAGGGGAAGAGTAGATTCAGTGCAGCAGAATGCATGTAGTGAAAAATCTAAGAACTAAGTAATGTGATGGCGAAAATAGTTTTAGTCGAAGGGCGTAAAATGACAACCATCTAAGCTTAAAAACGTTTCTACAACGTAAATAGACCGATACAGGTTTTGGGCTAACAAGACTTTAGATATTTAATACTTGACTATCTGGGTATGAATCGGTCACTCCCTACAAATGGCGAAATTGCGTCCCAAACAAAGAGTACGTGGTCAGCTCGGAGAAAAAAGGAAGCTAATTTCCGACATTTAGTAGTGTTTAAAATCAGGGATCAGAACGACGACCAAAACACGAAATCATTTACATTACTTTAAAAGGTAGATGATGTCACAAGGGTTGCGGTAATGCATTTCAAAACGACATCGTCGGCATAGTTGCATACAATAAAGGTAGGTGGTCATAGGAGCTATTTAGTGTATACAAAACATAGAGCGGGTGAGAGCATGCTTCTCTGAAAAGCACATAAGAATTCGGTCCATTAATCTGGATGAAATGAGTGCACTATTTGAAGTACTCTTCTACCATGCTGCAAACATTTTTTGGACCCCATTCACAAACAGCTGCTTAGACACGATTTATCTGGCAACACTCTCGGAAGTATCTGAACGGTCAGGCAACAGAAGGCTCACCACCCCTCCTTTATATCCAGTTTTGGTGCTATAGAATAAACAAGATATAACACAGCATCCATTATGGGTGGCCATGTTTGAAATCGGACTGGTATACCTCGTCTGCATTAGTGCGCGTGCAGATTTGAGGGGATGGTAGTTTTGAGAAGACCTTTATGTTCCCTTATGTGCATGCGATTAAACGATACTTGTGGGAGTACTTCTTGAGCACAGACGTTATACTTACAGGCTTCCAAATGTTAGGGATAATGCCATCCATAAGATAGCGGTTGAAAATAATGACTAGAGATTTCACAAGATAATCTACATTGTGCTTTGGAACATGTGGCGATAATGCATCGGGACCACTAACATTAGTGACCTACTTTTTGAGTTCTCGGAATACGTTAAACATGTCAAAGCTGACTACTGGTTCTGTGTTGACGAAGTGAAGCAGAGAAAATATATCCTGTTGCAAAGAACAGAACTGAACGTTGAGTTTGTTCACATCCACGTTATCAATGAGCTTATGGGAAGTTTGGCCACATGAGTATTCCAGAAGTCTCCAAAGATCGCGACAGTCGTGGTTTCCCAGCACAGTCTCGATGTATAGCCTCTTCTATCCTTTTATCTCATAATTAATTTCCGAATAGAGCCTTTTAACTTGCGTAGTAATATTACGTTTATTAGCTTGTTGTTCCTGACTTCTAAATTACTTCAATCGTGATAAAAGAAATCTATCCATCCATAGGTGCAAGGTAACAACAGGACAGCATATATTGAAGCAATGATAAAGGTATTCAGTTAAGTGGCTTATTCCAAAAGTAGATTTTCATACATTTAAAATAAACGGTCTGTGGAGGCCAACATTGCTTGAAATTTCGGAATATTTTCTATCAAATAGTTTCCCGTCCTACAGATTTGAATGAACCTTTTCATTAAAGAGACAAATTTTGTTTTGCGTGACACGGTTCCGGAAGGAGCATACTTTAGTTAAAAACAGCTATCTTCATTGTTTGGTAAGCGCAGTAAGAAGACGAAGACTGGCAAACGCAAGCATTTCGTAATGTCTCATCAGTGCATTTAACAATAACGAGAAATAATATTTATTCAGTGAAGGCTGCGAGCAAACATAAATGGCAGCATCCAAATTCGGATATGCCTATCACTGTGGCAAGGCACAAGACGCATGCGCATACAGAAGGACAATGGATGGCTTGCGCTGCACCACCCACAGCTCCAACCACACACCCCATATCCAGTGTAAACCCGAAGGAATAAGACCGGGAGGCATGTGGATGTGAGCCACGTTTCATCAAGGGAGCCGGCCCACACTGCTTCACAAGCAAACATAAGCACGCTGTATTTGAGAATCAAGCGCACACAAGGGGGTGGCTGGACCGTAGTCCGCTCCACACTGACTGCATGGAACCAATCTTCGAGCCTAGCACAGCCACAAGTACCATGCACCCCGTCCCCTCTAGAAACGATTAACTGTCTTCTGGAGCCAGTATGGACGAGGCAGTGGGTAATAGACAGGTAGGCACCTTATCAACATGCACATCAAGTGCAACTACATAAATGATATCAAGCAACAGACAATCACTTGAAATAACATTATCAAATAAAGTATATCTGTCATACCATACTATTATGCAGACATAACTCTTCGCTAAATTAGCATATGAAGTAAATTATGAGGCACAATCAAACATGCAAACAGACCAACATACGATAAGCGAGACACGGTTATCACTCCTATCTCTAAACAGTTTACTACTGATCGATAATTGTTGCTGAACACAATGCACCGGCCTAATTCGGTTAATTGCAATTGCCTCTGCGAAACGGAAGAGGCGAATACTGGTGTGCTGTAACAGGATTCTGAACGCCGAAGTAATCTTGACTGTTTACCTATGGTCAATAAGTTTCCGTAGATAGAAGAGGCTGGTGGCTTCTGCAAATAAGCAGCTTTAGTCTGGCCAGTTTCCTGGGCGGTCCAAGCTTGAACCCACTACATTCCGGAACAATATGCCATGGGTCCTGTCTATGTAAATAGCGCCTCTGTCACAAATGACTTGGTAGACTCAATACGATTTGACCGCGATAGCTTGAGGCTCCTCTACAGAACGATGTGGTAGTTTTGGGTTTTAATAACAACAAGGACCTTGGCGGCAAAGTAGGTTTTCTGCGTGACAGATATCAGACGACTTGTGGTCCTCAACGAGAAGACGTCACTTTTAATGGCAGTTTAATGACTTCAGGTTTAACTAACTTGAAACAGAACGAAAGACCATCTGGTAGGCAGTTGCTTTCAGTGATTCATAATCAGGCCATTACCAACATATGGAGGCTAAAAAAAGTCGACCCAGTTAGTTCAAAACGAATAGATCACGTGCAGGTCTATGTCATGGATGAGAAAAGGAATTAGGTCTTAGTGTGCAAGTTGTTTGCTATCGCGTCTGACCGAAGGCAGTCGACCTGGGTGTCTTCCGTCTTCGCTGGCCAAGGAACTTGGAGAGCATGGACCAGCTTTTTCTGTGAGCATAAGAACGGCTGGAACAATCGAATGCATATTGCTTCAGCTGTCGCAAGTCTACAAGGGCGGTAACCTATCGTTTTGTGTGGCTGAACCTTGTAAACTATGTGGAAAGCGCTTTTCCATTCCATCTCATGGACGGTGTCCACAATGTGGGTCAATACCCGGCCTTTCACAGTTTCCGTCCGATGAGATACAAGCGCAATTTGGTTCACTGTTTTACCTCAAGAGCACGTCGAATCTGTACGGAATACACTTTAGAAGCGGAGTTTATGTTTATACAGAATACTCTACGTGAAAACGGTTAGCAAGATAGATTTATTTGCAGGAACTACCAAGAAAAACCTGGACCAATACCAGTGTTAACATCAGCAAAGCAAGAGCTATGTATTGGTTTACCATTCAAAGTGGACGCGGCTACCGAGGGTCTAAGCAGAAGCCTTTCGGCAGCGGTAAATTCAACCTTCCCAGCAACCTTGTTAATGTGCGTGTTTTCAACGGAACCACTCATTCGTTCACAAAACCAGGACAAGATGCTGATGCTGACCAACTCACTGGTAATTAATCAATTCGTGTGCGCCTATGGCGCAACGTGTATTGGTCCAACGGCGCGGCAGTTATTCAAACGCGTGAATGAACATTGCCCTCGTTGGCTACGTTAAGGGGGCGCCGGGACCATTAGTAGCGCCATTCTGGTCCACATTGTGGACACCGTCCATGAGATGGATTGGAAAAACGCTTTCCGCATAGTTTACAAGGTTCAGCCGCACAAAACGGTTGGTTACCGCCCTTGTAGACTTGCGACAGCTGAACCAATATGCATTCGATTGTCCCAGCCGTTCTTATGCTCACAGAAAAAGCTGGTCCATGCTCTCCAAGTTCCTTGGCCAGCGAAGACGGAAGACGCCTAGGTCGACTGCCTTCGGTCAGACGCGATAGCAAACAACTTGCACACTAAGACCTAATTCCTTTTCTCATCCATGACATAGACCTGCACGTGATCTATTAGTTTTGAACTAACTGGGTCGATTTTTAGCCTCCATCTGTTGGTAATGATCTGATTATGAATCATTGAAAGCAATTACTCACCAGATGGTCTTTCCTCCTTGCCACTACAGGTTTATTGGTTAAGGTGTCCACTAGGTCACTTGATCGTACTTGAATGTTTTCTCGATGAATCTTTGGAGGTAGCCGCTTTCACTGCGCGTGTTTGTAATCAACTGCAGTTCGTCAGCCAGACAATCAGCGGCGTAGATTCATCTGGCACGGCTAATCAGTGTCCTCAATTGCGTCCGTTTGTGTCGTATTGGTGTGAGGCTTGTAAACTGCAGATACTGCCCGGACCATGTTGATTTTCTGCAGACAGTCCTCTTAATCTGCTTGTTTTGTTTGGGGCTGATAAGTATATCCAAGTAGGGGAGGCAATTTTGCTTCTCTACCTCACAGGAGACCCCCAAGTTGACATGCGTATAACTGAGTTGACTTACCAACTGTTCCATCGGATGCTAAGAGGAACAAATTGCCAAAATATCATCCACATAGCGTTTGTGGTATGACAGTCGAGGTATTTGTCCAGACATATATCGTTCTATCATTAACATAAAGTAATCGACAAGCACCATGCCCAATGGACAACCCATCGTTACTCCATCGATTTGACAGTACGGTATGTTTCTGATGTGTAAGTTGACATGCTCCGTACACAAAAGCAATGAGTCTTTAATAGTTCAACTGGCATCGGTAGAGGACATCGCGAACTTTCTGCTAGTTCATAAATGTACTCAACAGATTGGCGCAGGGGAATATTGGTAAACAGCGATTCCACATCTAACGAGCGTATGACCGTATCGGATACAATAAGTAAGTCGAGATCGTCGATAAGCTCAAAAGGATCTGTGAGTTTGTATAGATTGGCTCACAAAGCGGAGAAAGCAATTTCACCAGCCAGCGAGCCGGTTTATGTAGAGTCGCGTTTACCATCTACAGAATCGGTCTGGGTGGCATCCCGCTGTTATGTACTTTCGGTAGTCCGTACAGCTGAGGAGTAGTGGAACCAGTCGGCTCCACAAAATCCAACTGTGTGTTTAGTCTGATTTCGCAAGTAGACCAAGAGGTTGGGTGAATGCTTGTCACAATTTGTGAACTAGCCAACAAGGATACAGAGGACTTGGAAGATTTAGGAAACAACACCGGGGGGAATACTCGGCAAAATCCTTCAAATCAGGAGCTAAATAAACATTTTCAACGACTACAGATAGAAACCCCTACAAGAACCTTGTTTACGTTTAAGTAAATGGTACCCAAGCATGCATTTTTAGTATGCAGACAACGTAGTCCTTTATCTACACCACAATTGGTTGATGTGGGTGAAGACGCCTCCTCCGCATTTATGCGGCTTCCCAGGTCCGTCGTCCTTATAACCTTATAGTCTTTGAGTTATATAACTTTGTCGTCCACGTCAGGATGGAGCCAGCTTTGTTAAAGCATCACAACATATTGTTTTATCTGCAAATGTTTGAGAGGAACGCGTTAGTTAGTAGGAATCTAGGGTACACATTATCGCACGCTGGCTAAAGGGACATTTGTTAACAACTATGTTGTAAATCTATGTTGTGGGTATAGTTTAAAACTTGTAGGCACGACGCAGGTTATGCGGGCCTATTGGGTGTTGTGATACTTAAAAAATGCAGTACATTAACTTTATATGCCGACAATTCATGGATGTTAGGTCAGAAGGATGTCAACCACATGTTTATGACATGTTAAACTGGGCCTGAGTGATAATAAACATTGACTACTGATTTTTCACGGGAAAATAGCAGGTGCTTGACAACTTGGTAGGATCTTCGAGATAAAAGCTACAAAATCGCACTACAGATGAATCAAGTTGTTAAGCATCCAATAAGATAAATGCGTTGAAAGAAAACAAATCACCAGCTGAACGCCGTGAAGGCGCTTCGCTGCCACGCGACCACCACCAATCGCAGGTCGGCTGAGTATCCAGCGAGAACTCCCGCCCCTACGCGGATTCGAACCGGTGACCTTATGGTTGCAAACCAGACACGCATACAACTCGGCCACCGGCCGATGGTTTTGCAAAACACACATAAGAACGATTACTCATTTACCATCTTGAGTCCATGTGAACAGATAAATTTGGTATAAAGCCATGAAAAGTGTTTTCCACTGTAGTAAGGCACAGAGATCAAAGTGCTGGGATCCAAGAATAAGCAGAAATATTTTTAATATGTAATGAGATTGTTAGAATCAGAGGAACCCAAAGAAAACTATTGTTGGAGGGGAATGAAGTCGTAATAAAGAGACATAGGTGTCCAAATTACCAACGCATCCACGTTGACACGAGCGTATAGCAACTTGTAAACCGGTAAAACGGAAATGGAATTGTGAGCGAATAGATAATTACCTGGATTTGTGAGTACAGCCAAACACTTTGCCGGTAGTTCAACTAACATTTGCTAGCAGTGGAGCCAAGTGAAAACAAACGGTAATATTGAGGGCCAAGATAGGTTGCAGAGGATAAGACAAATCACAAGTGTCAGAACCATCGGTGTGCCAGTGCGGCCATTAGTCGGCGGTAAGCATTGGGGTCTGCAAAACTGGGCCGTTCAATAGAAGACAACGGAGAACAGGAGAAGAGAAAATCTTTGTTCGATCCGATTATCACGATCATTTGCAACCATCGATTCTATGCTATCTGGACTTTGCTCACATGCTCACATGACAGCCGATAGGATATTGTACATACCAACGAAATAGGAGAATTTAGTGGACCTTTCTAGATTTTGCTTATCGTAGATTTCGAACAACATATTGTTGAGCTGATCGTTCATAAGTTGTCACAGATCCACGGGTAATGATTTTTCTCGGGTTTGTCTGCGAATTAGTTGTTGAGCGCTTTGCTCGTAAAAATTGGCTCACTCACTATGCAGTTACTTTTTGACGGCATCGGGCTAACGCGAAAATCCTGCTTAGTGATCCTTAGCTTCAACCACCTAATTGGCTAATGTTTTCTGCTTTGACTACGGAGCGCTTCCTCTTCCTTAATCATGTGGGTACCCTGACTGGCCTACTCCACAGTGATAAGGAACTTCTGGTGGTGTATTAAGAAAGATAAGTCATTAAATTAAAGTTAACTCCTGAGCAGTTTTGGGCCTGACAAGAGAATTGTGTTGCATCCGTTCTTTGTCATTGTTAGCTAGCTTTTACGCCTCACAGAAATCGATGTACCTACAAAGTTATAATTGTTTTTATGTAGCGACTCCTGAATACTGTGGTTGGTTAGCGAGGAACTATTTGTCCCATTGTGAGGATCCAGTCAAGTTGGTAAACAGGCTCCAGTCTGCAGTTCTACGGCAGCTGATAACCACGCGTTTTCGTCAGGCCTCTCATGTGCATCCGAGAATTAACACTGAATGAGAAAGGAGAGATGATTTTGTGGTCACCCCGGTGGAAATGATCCAGAACTTAGGTGGAAACTGAACATAATTCGATTGTAATCAGCAAACCCAAACTCTGATTTCTACTGTTTGAACATCGTATCTGCTGAGTACATCGGCGTGCGCGTTCAGTAGTAACGAAGCTCTTAAATCTTGTGCAAAAACTATTTAAGGAAAGAAAGCCTTCCCATAAAATCTTGCATTTGGAAAAGTGGACATTAACTATGCTTTACCACGGATTTTAAGGCGTTTCTCTCAGTTAGGTTAGGATTTGGTAGCAAATAGAGAGGATCTACATTAATTAAATTGTTACCCAAGATAAAACCTGGTCTAACGTAATTTTCAAAGGCCCTAGTTTTGGAATGGGCAATACCGAAGTGCTAATAGCAATGTGGATATTAATGGCGCAGCCACCGCTTAGACCAGACTAACAAGATTCGCAAAAGTCATCCTAACCTGAGACGTATTAGACTGACTCAGGTGTGTCTTCCGTTAGACATGTTTCAGTGGCCAATAAAACTAATGGGTTCAAGATGGGGATACAGGTTCTCAAGGTAATAACTTTGTTTCTGATTGATCATACATTTATGAGTGAAACATACCTGGACTGTCATTTATCAAGAAGCTCTAGTTACTGCTGAAATCTTGACGTAGATGTTTTAGCTACATTACTAAACAGGTGACCTTTTATTGTTTCGGAAGGATTAAAAGTAGTACGATAGAGATTGGTGGAGAGGGGAGGTGGGACTAAGGATAATGCATTCGTGTTTATTGATAATACATTCTGGAGTGCGGACCTTGTATTCCCGGTGATGTCTGGCAGGCCTGGGGATAAGGAAGCAGTTGAGACGCTGGGTAAAATCGATAACTGGGATGCTGCCGAGCGGGCCTTGTCACTTGAACAAATTGCAATAGCTATGAGACCATATAGTTGGCCTCTATCGAATGTGACGTTGCTGGAAATGACAGCAAAACCATTTCTCTTCCAATGCTGAGGCTCATGTTGGATCATGATTCGCCTACACTGCAGTTGGGCTAAACCAACTTACACTTAAACTAGGTCTTTTTAACCTGGATAAATTTCATTCCACTTTAATTGCTTTATTCTGCCTACCTGAATAGTCTTCTGGTAAGTTGCACACGTTGCTTAAGCTAATTGCGCTTATCTTCTTTAAGTTGCTTGCGTTTGTAGCATATTTCGAGTAACTTTTGGATATTTGGTACTTATGGCTAATTCGTTGATAACCAGCTTATTTCATATGTTAATTTATCGAAGAGTTATCTGTGTATAGTCATTTGCTTTAACAGATACACATGATAATGTTATTTCAAGTGATTGGTTGCTGTTTGATAGCCCCTGTGTGGCTGCGCTTGCTGTGTATGTTAACAAGGTGCCTACCTGTCTTTTACCTACTACCTCGTCTATACTGGCTCCAGGAGACAGTTAATCGTTGCTGAAGGGGACGGGGTGCATGGTCCTTGTGGTCGGGCTAGGCTCGAAGAATGGTTCCATGCACTCAGTGTGGACCGGACTACTGTCCAGCCACCGCCTTGTGTGCACTTGATCCCCCAAATACAGCGTGCTTGTGTTTGCCTGTGAAGGAGTGTGGGCCTGCTCCGTTGATGAAACGTGGCTCACATCCATATATCTTCCGGTCTTATTCATTCGGGTTTGCACTGGATATGGTGTGTGTGTGTTTGTGTGTGTGTGTGTGTGTGTGTGTGTGTGTGTGTGTGTGGTGCAGCGCAAGCCACCCATGGTCCCTCTGTAAGCGCATGCGTCCTGTGGCTGGCCGCATTGACATGCAAATCCGAAACCGGATGCCGGCAATCATGAAAGATGGTTTTTGGGTTTCCGCGTAAGTGTGGGGTCAGGCAATTTGCAGCGTTGTTCATTTTTTACTGTTGCTAATAGTTTAGTGTTATTATTATGTGTTGGAGTACGACAAGCAAGATCATTAGAAGAGACTTCTTCCAACTATCAGTCGTTTAATGAGGCAACCAGCATTTCGGTGCTGAGGCGGTTTTCTGCGAGAAGCGTATAGATGATTAGATAATATTATAGTTGGAGATTCTTCTTAAGCATCTATCATTACAATGAAAGAGCTATTGGTGATTGACAACCTTTTATTTCCAACTATTCTTCGTTCGTCTTTGAATCTGTCTTGACTCTTACGAACTAGTTATTGACCTGGTAACCGGGTCCTGCTAACTGACTATTGCCCCTGCTGTGGTTTTTGCTTAAGTAAAGCATACGGGAGTTCGCTCCTGTAAGACCGTTAGTCTCAGTAGTAGAGCTAATCATTTTTTTCATCGGCCCTGAATGTGGCGTGTTTGAGCCAGAAGCAAGAGCACCTGATGTTGTCAACCCGAGATTATGTGTTACCGAGATGCACGCCAACACAGCTGTCTGATCTATCGATTATGCTACATCCCCGAGTTGTTGACTGAGGCGTCGAATTGATTAGTTATTTTGCTTTTAGAGTTTGTGGTGCACATTCAAAAGCTATCTGTGCAGAGATGTGTGTTAAGATTTAATCAGTAAGTATTTGAAGTAGGCATGCTAGGTTGTGACGGGCAGAAAAGGAATGATAAGTTGCGCTGAGCTTTCACTGGAACAAATGCTTCGACTTTATCTTTTCTCGTCGTAAACATTTGCATTCGACGTCAGACATGTTACAAGCGCTCAGCGGTGCGGCTTTTATCTGCCAGCTTAGGCATGATTAGCAGCCTGTCTCTTGCTTATCTTCTAAGTCCCCCAACATCTTTTCCAAACGAAAAGTGGGGAACTAAAACCAGTTTCAATTTCCTTACATCCCACATCCAGTAAGCCGGTTTGTCCCTCCTTTGCAAGTGAAAACATATGGACCAAATGGTTAGTCCCGATTGGCAGCGTTGCGGTTAATTGTTCGATTGATTATCTCGAGTCGCAGCAGCCATCAATTGGCTTTGACCTTGATTGAAGCGCTAATCGATCGTCGCTAGGAAGGGGATACTTGCGGCATTTGACCAATCTATCAGCCGAATGGCTGATAATATAGTGATCGTTATTAATCTTTAGATGTGTAAAAGTACTTACTCGTTTTTTGATGTAAATGACACTTCAGTGAACTCTCTTAGACTCTGCTTTCCGAATTCCTTACATTTTTTGTCATAGTAGATTATTTCTAACAGTTCGTGTACAACGGCTTATCATTTTGTCGGTCCTAATTCCTAAATGCTTATAGGTCACGTGTAACCGTATACACACAAATACGTCACGATAGTAACCGTTCAGTCATCATAAACTTCCGTTCTTTTTCATGCGCGTTTAATGATAACGGAACACTAGATTACTGTCACACATAAATTCGTGTCATCTCAACTGTGCAACTACTGAACCATATCGAGCACAGCAACTAAGAAAAATGGGATAAAACCATTCAATGAGATTTGGTTTGTTTAATTTGGCACTTTACATTCAGTGTTTACTTGACATACTGGCAGAAGGCTACCGTTGGTACTACCTCCTAAATTATTCCAGTATGCAATTGAAAGTAGTGGCATTCAGCATCATCACCAACAGCAGCACATCAGCCATTGGAACTGATGCTTCGCTACCATACAACCATGAGGACCTATGAGATGAAGAAAAAGAAGAGGGAGAGAAGGAGGACTTACCTGAAAACCTTAATGCCCTAAGCAAACATTCAGGGTCAAGGCGCCTACACCATGTGTACATAACATACCGTCACAAACAGCTGGCTATCGTGCAAAGAGAAGGCGGCATCGGCGAGACAGCTTCCTTGCGGCTTTCACTGCCACGCGTCATTTAGTTCACGCCTTATAACCCGTATGGTCACACTGTGTTCAGAACCAGCCGGGAGGTGTCTTTTAGCTTCCACCAAGTTCTCCGACCTCTCGGATATCCAGTGACTGGTGCGGTGACGATGGATAGTGTCACAAGCAGATGCTCCTGCGTCGTGCATGACGGCCGAGATCCTATTCCACTGAAGTGCAGTGTCATTAGGACAAGGCAGCGAAAGTTCGGTCCGCAGCGCGTCTTTATAGACTTGCCTGACCGAGGGCTGAGACAATTTCTCAGTTGTCATATGGATGAGACGTTTGGAGCGCTTCCCGATAAACTTCATGGAGAAACGACAGCGTACCGAGGCATGATCAGAGTTAATACAGGTACTCCAGTAAGAGCGGCAATCCAGGATGGAACCACGACATCTGTAACTTATGGCTATATGGTCAATTTGGGTCCATCGCTGGCCAGCTACAGGAGGACGCCAAGTAGCTCTTCGGCGCCCACTGTGTCTAAAAGCAGTGCTAGTAAGAGACAACTGGTGCTCCGCAAAAAGTTGCAGCAGACGCTCACCGTAGTCAGTATGTTCGGACTTAGACCCATAGTTACCACAAAGCTGAGCTTCTGAAGAGCTCAGACGCCTTACTTATGCGTTCATATCCCCTGCAAGTATTATACTAACTGAACTAGTAGCACTGCGTAGTAGCGCGTTCAGTTCGAATGTGCCCTTGACAGCATTAGAACTGCAGTCGGTGGGAGCATAAACGGAAATCACAAACAAACAGCGTTTTGTATTCCTTCGTGAATCCACCTTACTAATGTCGCCAAACGGGCTACACATAAACGGCTGCTAACCGGAATCCAATCAACCAACGATGACTCAGCCTTGGAGCTTAGAATGATACATACACCAGCTTGACCCGTGAGTGCTGCATCGGCATCTCCGGATGCGTGCAACCAATAACGAGAAGATAAGCCGGGTGCAGTTATTTCAATAATCCCGTTAGGGTCATTGCTCCTAGTTTCGGACACATAACACACACCAATACCCAATGTGTCCAAGGTGCTTGCGAGTGCAGCCTGTTGACCTGTTTGTCTTAGAGTGCGAACGTTGAATGTCGCCATGGAAACGGGATAGCGTGGCCTCATAAGAGACTTTTGCCGATAGGCGTCCGATAGGTACTGTGGGATGGTGTCTGCAGATGGTTCTACTCCAGTGGCACTTCGGTTGCTCTCAATTAAGCTGGGAATTATAGAAGGAAGTTTAGTAATGGGGTTTGGGATGGGAGTAGTAGAAACAGGTAGAAAAGAAAGGAGACGCCAGCAGTAGCATGTTTTCCCATTTCAAACCCCCAACCTGGAGGACCAGGACATTGGGTTTATCTGAGCTATCACCATTGACCACCGTGGTAGGAGTAGCTCTCAAGTTTCCCGGAGGCATCACCCAGTATAGTTCAATGAGGTACGCAAACCGTCGCACCAATTAAGGTCCAGTCTCGTTGCGACGGAAAGCTGTGGATTTAGGACATAGAAATTGCTTGAAGATTAGTCAATCCTCTGTACTGCTGCTGTTTTTATTTTGAAAGTATGGACACCCTTTTTAACAAGCTCCGCACTGTTGTAAATTTTATGGACTCTTCACTAGCTCTCCCACGATGGCTGTGCGGACTTCATCCAATTCGTCTATTATCAGTCTCAACAGATTTCTGGTGGAAGTTCGATAGAAGACCTGCCGTTAAATGACAGAAAGTGAAAGTGGCAAATATATACCAACTGTCAATGACTATGTTATGCCAACAACTCTTATAAGATAAACAGTAGGCACAAATTTTAATATCGGCCTATCTAAAACCACACCGTGTGGGACACGAATAATCCTGGGATAGCGTGTGTGAAAATGGAAACAAAGTGATCAGATAATTGAAGAACAAAACCAACTCTCAGTTAACGTGGGTAGTTTTCCTTTGCGCGCAACTACAGCGAACTGATGGACACTTCGGTTACGAAACGCGTAGATACACCTAATACCCACTGATAAACGAACACATTTGATCAACCAGTTTCGCTATCAGATGATCCTCTAAGTTCCGGCAAAATATATGTAGCGGATCGGTTGCAATGACGTCTGTCACATATTACTTGGTCGTGGATTTACGCAACGCGTAAGAACTCCGGGACAGATCTGAAGCCAGCGCCGGAATTGAGCTACGGTGCTATTTTTCTAAGTATTAGAGTAACAGATGACAAGTAAAGGGAGATAAATGTTTTAGGTAGAAATTCATCACATTTAGAGTCAGGCAAGCAGTCAGCACAATCCATTTTCCTCTTTTCGGGAATGGCCGACTGTGCGCATTCCATCTAACCCTTGTAAGGCTCGAAGCCGCAGCTCGACTTTTGTCAGTCTTTGATTAGGACCACTGAGCTAGGAGTGGATGGCAACCACCGGCGTGACTAAATGCGGGGCTACTTTGTCCCCTGCGCGGCAGTAGCACGCAAGTCAGTGGATAACTAGTAACTTAGTCAAGACGATCGTTGCTATTCCTTGCACCTCAGTGGTTTCAATCGGACTGGTAACGATCGAGTTGCGAGTTCGAGCCTTTCTTTGCTATACGGAATACTGAAAGGAAAATATGTGATGGCATGCACCAACACACACTACGACCGCCTAGCCCAGATTGTCAGTGATACTACCTGACAGTTAATTATCCAAGACCCTCCGGAAGTAGCCTGGCTCGAATTCATCAGCAAAATCGTTCAACTGGGTACACATGGCTAACAGATAAGAGGTCGCAATTTGTGTAAAACAGTTTCTTACCCAACGAGCGGTACCCGCATACGGAAGGCAGTTCGCAACGCCGCATTGCGAGTATATGTCATCTTCAACGTCGGACACTTTGAACAACTGCGTAAAACAAGGTAAGCAATACGCTCAACTGCTCAGAAGACAAAAGCGCACATCAGCAGAATATGATGAAGTCATTAAGCGCAAATCACAAACTGCTATACCAGCAGTGAATCACTCTGCTCCGGCTTATTGGTTGTTAAAATTAACGCTCACAGAAGCAACAAAGTCGTTGCTGATACACTTTACTCCCACATTTCAGAAGGTGTTACCCTCAGACAACCTTCCAGCTGTTGTTGTCCCGCCGCTGGAACTCAGCTGCAGCTCTTTTTACTGCTGAAACTACCATGCAAAAGCTGGCATTTGTGGCAAGCACAGTTTCCATGGTGTTAATACTAGCCAGCCAGAAAGCACTGACAACAGCAGCAAGACATCTGACAGAAACTTTGACGCAGTACTTTCAGCGTCAAATTCCTGTTTTTTGAAAACTTGGAATAATAACTCTGATTCACAACAGCGGAAGTAAGACTGAGCCTGCAAACTAGCGCGCAGTACTGTTTCTTCCTGTATCGTTCAAGTACATCGTTGCCGATACCTTGGTGTGCTATCTGAAAAACTGTAAGATTATTGCTGTCCAGCAGCACATCTTCGGTAGATAGCGATCAAGCACTGCGAGTTTACCAAACTCACGGAGTAGTTTAACCGAGACAGTTTACGTTGAAGAAGACGCTGAAGTGATCTGCTTGGATTTTTCAAAGTTATTCGCTCACCTGTATTATCACATTCTTCGTTTTAAGCCCAAGTATTACCAGATCGGTGGACCTTTCATAAGCTAAATCGCCAAATGTTTCTTTTAACGGAATCTAGTGGACGGAGTTATTCGCACTTTATATGACCTCATACAAATATGGTGTGGGATGCCACAAAGCTTAGTTGTATGGATATGATTATTTTGATAAATGTTACTGACCCAAAAGAGTTAATGACTTCAAATGTCCCGCTGTTTGCCGATGACAACAATAATTTGATTCAGGGAAATGTCCATCGGCATCTGCTTCAGATTGGTCAACATACATTATATAGGTGGTCTATCCAAAAGTAACTGCAAATCAAAGTGAATATATGCAAGGTACACTCCATACAACACCAGCGCACCAAAGTCTGAAGGGCTCGGTGGACAAGTACTGTTGACATCCTCCGTCGAACGTGATCTGGGCGTGCTGGTTCAGGATGACCGGAGTTGTTTCCGGCATCAAAAGCTAGTAAACACTATGTTGAACTGTTGAGACGGGCGTTCGGATAATATAGACATTTCTTATTTTCAGCAGAGGCCCAGTGCGTATGCTCAGACCCATGTCGAACGCAACATTCAAGCCTGGCATTCGTGGCTGAAACACAACCTCAATGCACTGAAGTAGCTCCAATGTCGGGCATCTAAATATCATTAGAATGCGCGATCTCCCATAGGAACAGTGGCTGTAAGTTTTGGGATTATTCAGCGAACGGTATCCCCTCTTATTGCAAGTCGAGCTGATAATGTCCCACTTTATTCTGCAAGATCCACATCATACGCGCCGCTCCAAACTGTAACTTGGCATCATTACAAACCCGACAGCTCACTTCTTGAAGCTGGCAGAACAATACGGCTCTCTGGAGCGCCGCAGAAATGTTATTTCTCTTCATCTATGTCACTCATAGAACGCTCTAACCTAATCGATCTTTTATGCACTGACACTAGCCATAGCAACAAAACGGTTGGATGACGCACTCATGCGTTGTCATTTTATTACGTAACACTATGTATCCATCCTACTCCTTGGAAATACCTCGGAAAGTATACTTTCACCCAAATGCTGTAAAACCGCACAAGGTGAGGGACCGCTGCGTTACAAATGATAAATCCAGTAATTTAACATTAAAAGTACTGCTTTTCAATTACTTTCGACTTTCGTCGATAACCCTCCAAACCACCTCATGGGGGGTTGTAAAGTCATGCCTCTTAACCCGTTTAAGTGCATTGTCTGTTGCACTGTGATTGTAAAGACCTAAGCTGCGTTTCTGTGGATCATGAGAATTCCCACTCTAATTCAATCCGACGCCTTCATAAGGTAAACAGGGCATCTCGGTAGTTCTCTCTATCACTCGGTTCTCCAGCTGCCAGTCGATGAGATCGTCAACTGTGCCCCCCCCCCCAGTTAAATGCAAGTACCTTTCTCGCATCAGTGGCACATGCTGAGCACTAATGTAGGTATCCAAATCAAACAAACAATAACACTAAATTATAAGCTGAAAGTGGCATCCCATGCTAGAGTGAGTAATTGCAAATTCAAGCCGCATCCGGTTATTGGGTACATGTTCTCCCCCGCAAACACTACACGTTTCGAATTGCTTTGATCACAGTAGGTAGAGCACATCGAACCCGGGGACGTTGGAAGATTATTAGAATGCTGTAACACTTTCGATACAGAGTCAAAAGTGGCGACACTTGACACAACCGTTAGGGATTGATTGGATGATTATCTGGAAACTTTCGCTGTGGAACTGGAACAATGGATGAAACGTTGTTGTATTACGGGTATAAAGTAGTGGGATTTACCAAGAAAATAAAATTTCACAATAAAGTGAATAGTGTCTCGGTGAACATACCATAGCCATACGTAGAAGAGCCAAGATGCTTACATGATAAAAGTATAAAGCCACTCGTTGGAATTTTGGAAACACGCCGTTTCCTCGCTACATTTAGTCCATGGCTAACACAATTTATTAAGTGAAAAGCAGATGGGAAAACTCTTCGTAAAGCCGTTTTTATCTACCGTTAAATTGTCGGCAGAGATAAGGTAAATTTGTTGAGCTTTCCACGACTGATTCACTCAAAGTGGGAAGAAACTTCAAAGCATTCCAATTAATTAAACTGTATTGTTAGTTTCAGACGATGATCTTTTAGGATAGCTTTGTGATTCAGTTCCAGCAACAAGAGACAAATGTGGCGTAGGGGTCTTCAGAATCTGGTAAGCCATTATGTGTTCACCACGCAAACGTTGATATTGGCTGATGTATTTACTTATGGAACTCATTTTATACTGGTAGGGCAAGTGGAAGAGGACCCGAACGTTCGTGGTTTCCCTTCGTTACGGAGTCGCGAGAGCAACGAGATTCTGTTTTTCCACGGCTGTAATGCTCGGGTAGCGTATTCCACGAGCGGTTACAAGTAGGCGATTGGCATTTAGGGGAATAATGATTAGTCAACCCGGCCGTACACTCTGCGAAGAAGGCCAAAGTATTGATTACCGTTTCTTGACACCATATTTGCTTACTTCTAGCATCAGAGATGGTCCCATAAATGTAGACCTAGGTCACTTTTGTGCAAGACTTTCTGCAATGTAGGGTCTCCAAGCTTATAAACGCTTACCAGCTGAAGGCGCAACTAAGTTACCGTGCAATTAACTGTGTTGAGCATAAATAGCTCCCTCGTTGACCATTTATGAACGAAATACTGGTCATGTAGGAGGAAGACTTGCTGTTCTCTGTTATTAATCGCTCGTAATATTTTAACTTCATGGGAGAAAACATGCAATTTGAGGTTGTTGATAAACATCAGAAATATGTGCGGTCCCAGCACTGAACAACGTGGAACACTGCGTTCCTACCCAGTAGGGTAGGAGAGTGATCCCCTAACACGCGCTTGAAGTCTCCGTTGGAGAATAAAGTTGGCAATCCCACTAAGAATGAGATCTCTGATTCCATAAATCTGTGAAGTAGCATGCGGTGATCCCGGCGATTAAGAGCTTTGGAGAAGTCCAGCTAGATGACGTCGACGACGACCCCACCATCAGTCACTTCGTCCAACTACCTCGTACCATCAACAGGTTGGTGGTGCATGACTGATACTGATGGAAGGAACGCTGCTCGGGTGCCAAGACATTGTATTATCCAGGTAGTCCGTTAGAGTTTCAGTGACGACCGCTTCTTTACGTTCGACAGCCCAGGGACGGGAGTCACTGGATAATGGTTTGCAGAATCTGCTGGGTTACAGCTTCTACAAATTGTGATAATGATGTCATGCTTCCACCAAGCGTTTACTTGTCCACCGAAGTATCTCTGAAACTGCTGAGGTATGGCACGACTAGCTTAGTGGCTACAGCTTTCAGTGTTTTTGGGCGAATGATGTAGGCTCCCGTAGAGCTAGGATCGCGCAATGAGCACCACTACCTAAGCCCAGCCGCTGGGCTGAAAAACCTGCAGTCGTTAAAGTAGAGGAGGATATGTTACAGGGATATGCTACAAGTATTGCAGACGCCGGGCATTGGCTGTGTCGTTGACTGTTTGTACCTACCGCCTGTTGTGAGAAGTAGATACATGCTCTGCTTTACTTCACAAAGGCTGTTGACATGCCCATACAACATTCTGTGTTTGTCAGCAACCTTTTGGGTAAGCACTCTTGATAAGTTACTTTGCCCTCACGAACCAATGTGATCGAATAGTGGCGGTGGGTCAGGTAGTAGCTTCAGTTCTATGAGTCTAATCTGCATGCATTTATGCTGCGTCCTTAATTGCCATGCGTTTTCGAGTCATGCTTCTCAGAATTGACCACACTTTTACGGACTGTAGTGACTTTTGATGTTATGTCGACCATATCACTGAGTCCTTCAACGCACTCTGTCAAAACGTTGCGAAGAGGACCGGTGTTCGAGAACTCCCAAGCGGATCCCTCGAAGAGTTCTTTCAGGACGTGGTATCGGGTGATTTTATGGGTTCATTCTGATTGTTCTGATGGATACTCTGCATAGTAGGCTTAGTTAAATGTAGTGACTAGATAGGCGTTAAGCCCTAATGAACTCTTCATCAATAACTTGTCGAGCTTGAGCTTTTCCTTTTTAACCCATATTCAGTACGGATGGTCTCTTTGTTGTCATGAATCTAGTGGGCATGCGACATAAACAGAACGTGAAATTGGCGATAAGTTCATGCAAGTCTTCTTTGGATTGTTCAATGTAAGATGCCGATAACTCCAGATGGTGTACAATGAAGTCACCGGCGATGAGAATATGGTTTCACTTAGCCTGTATTACCCTGTTCAACTCATGTATCAAGCTGGAATCCATTTCCGGATTGGATGTTGGGCGGCGGTAAATGACAGCTATAAGATATGCGTCTTAGTCGGAGACGGAACTAGATTGCCTGGGTAAAACGAGTTTCCTGATTATCAAGTATTGCACAGTGCAGGTGACTACCGAGGTAAGGAAGCAATATACCTTCCCTGCTGGGACAGTAGTTTCGCATGAGGGATATTAATGCTATCTCAACTGCAGAATAAGCAACTTCTTGGTGAAATCAGATTGCAGAAATGGAATTTAGATCCAACTTATCTGCCACCTGACTTACCTGAAGTTCGATAAGCTTACTGAGGAGCCGTTAGACAATAGTGAACATGCATGAAGTATCTCAAATTACATAAGGATATCTGAGATCGCGCAATTCATACTTGTAGTTTCGCCGACCAGTTAGTGACCAGCGAATATTTGTTTTTTTGGTAGGTTCTTGTCGGATGATTCGACATCTTATTAATCGGTTACGTATTTAGTCCTATATCTGATCTTTTACAGTGTGTAAGAATGGTGGTCATTCACTTCACCCACAGGTTGCATGTACTTATCAGACACACTGCTGGTGCACTGTTCCACAATAGCTCCCATCGTACCTGTTTCGTTAAGACACAAATCATCTCTGGAGTGCATAGCGCTCGCTGCTTTCAGAAGAAGCTCAGATAGCAGTCTGCAACAAAACATGCACCGGATTTTCAGTGACCTTGCCACCAAATATGTTGCCCGTTAGAGTTTTGACCATTGTACATTTCATCTTTGCCACTGTACTTTCTTAGTCCTATTCGAGTCACTTATTGTTCACTTTGTTTTATTCAGCTCAATCGATAAACTCTTCTTCGAAACGCCTTCTGCGTTGTCGCTCCGGTATGATGCGCGGATCTTTGTTGTGTTTCCTCCGCGTGGTCATTCCCTCCCGCCTTGATCGCGCTACGTCATCCGCCGGATCTTATCACTAGTTTGAGAACTACTAGAGGTCAGAATTTTGCCGACCGTCTTTGCCTTAACCAACTGTGTGTATAGTTGTAGTGCTAGCACGTTTGCTACAAACCAGTTTCAACACGCTTGGGCTATATCTTTTGTAGTCCGATGATATATCGTGGTTGTGACAATGATTTCGTTAGCGCGTCAACCAATGACTGTGTTTAACGAGCATATCACCATCGTTCCTTATCATCTGCCGTTATTTTACACGTTTAGCATGCCTTAGTTTCAGGAACGCCGTAGACAAGTATGGTTCTGGCTAAAGTCTCCTTCCAATGGTCTTCTAAGCTGTGGCTACTCCGATAACTTTTGTCCCATGGGAAGTCTTGAAATACATGGATGGAGCAGTGATCATTTCTTTGCCAACTTGTTGACTGCAGAATTTATTATACTTCGGTGGTGGAGTTCAGTATAATGCGTAGAAGTATTGGCACACCATAATGCTTAGAGTTGGGGTACGCGTAAGTGGTACCACATGTAAATTTTCAAACGCAGCGCCGAATAGCTCACTGATGACATCCCACTGTTTGAGGTTATCCAAGTTCCAGCCACTAACTGACAGAGTCATCGGTTCCGAGACACTAGAGCACAGTAGGCTCAGCACAGGTTTTGGTTTCTGGGTATTTTTCGATATGTCACGGGTAGTGGTTGTGTGTGTACCGCAGGAAACCGGTAATGCTTTTACCACGTGTACTCCGCTTGGCACTTCATTTTCCGATCCAGTGGGGAGGGAGGTGCTGCCGTTTTTAATTGACGGCCCATTTTGGAAGAAAAAGTAACCCAACTTTCTCTTGTACGGGCTACATTTTAGCTTTGCACTCAATCGGGAAAATGGAAAAAACTTCGCCTGTAATTACTCCGATTGAACTGAGAACCGGACTAGTAGAATGTGAGCTGCTTATAGTATTGAAACAGCAGTTACTTTTCTGAGCAATTGGTGTCGTTTTGCATACGGAGTTACCAGCCGTTCTTCTCGGGATTGGAACAGCACATACTAGAGTGGTCTTGGTTGCACAGCCCGTTATGCTCAACCCCAGTGTGGTGTTTTGGTGGTCACCAATTCCTTAATACTTGTATAGTAGTTGGCTGCATGTTCTCATTGTGAATCGCAATTCCATCACAGGGACCGTAACTGGTGATGCGAATGGATATTAGATGTTTTAGGCGGGTAACACCCAATACTCAGCTGATTCCTCGGTTACGACCCCAACAAGAATGGCGGTCCACAAATGAATTAGTTTGCACCCTTCCACCTACAACTCGGGATGAGGGCCTTGGTGCGAGCACCACCGTGCTAAACCCGAGATTCCACTGCGATTAGCCCCTAAGGGTACTAATGTACTCTTCTGTCTTAATGACCAGTTAAACTAATTTCTCCAGGAGAGTATAATGGTCGGGATCGACAAGAGATTAGCAATTCAAAAAGCATGCTGAAGCTTGAGGATTAACAATCCTTCCTGCGACTCCCTGATGAAACTCAATCACAACACGCAACCTATGATGATACTGGGAACGCAATGCAGCTAAATGCCGTCATGCCTTCAAAAATACCCGCCTTGTGACCTCGACTTAAACTATTCCACTTCTGTGCCCGCGTTACTGATTTTAATCTAGCCTCTGGATTACACATTGTGACAAGTGTACTATTGCTATAACCTGTGTTAGCTCCCCGACTGTATAGCACATGGCGCATTGGTAAAATCGACACACGCACAATCACAGCCGTCACTTGCATGCGTCCATCGACACAGTATTGCCGGTTTTGCCATTCTCACCATAAACATCCTGTGGGACTTTTTAATCATCAGTTTTTGCCCCTAAATGAATCTTTGCCACAGTTCTCATGTACATCGAATTTGGACTTGATTGTAATCGTACTGAATCGCTTGTTCCTCAAACTGCTCCAGTAAGACGGACAAATTGCGCGCCAAACTTAGCTCCTACTTCAGATATTTTGCTCCAAGATATCGCTACCTGTCCACCTTCCCAAGCGGTTAATTCTCAGATGCTCAGTTCATTTAAACTGAATTTGTCGCATGTTTTCTCTTGTAATGAACGATGAAATCCAACAATATAAGAAACCAGCCTACCTCATCGATTCACCCACAATGGTATGCATTGTCATGCCAAGCATCAGTTCACCTAAAACTTTACATCTTTCCTTACTATTCTACTGAGCCATATTGCTTCACACTGTTTTCTCAAACAGCAAAGTCCATCAAATGCCAACTTTGGATCACCTTATGAAGCCGTTGTTGACAACTGCTGTACCAGTACACGTTTTTGCAATTCCGTACACTTCGTGTGGCGCTTCAACATTGTCATACTGTAGCTTCAAAGAAAAACAGAGACTTTAGATGCAGTCACGTGTGCACAACCAATCGGATGCAGACAGTGTCACGATTACGCCTACCCTCAACAATCGATAGGTTCGCAAAAGTTGATTGGTATTTTGGTTGAAGACTCTATGGCGGGTATTTCAATGATCGGCCAATTAAAGTACGCGACTGTGCATCGTGAATAGTAAACCACGTTGGCTAGTCGCAAGCACGAATTTCGTCGAGCCGCTACAATATGGATGAGTTAGAAAGGCATGTGGCGATAACCTCCAACTATAGCACATAACAGTATCAGCATGTACAAAAATCTTGCGGTTCAAACACTTGGCGATGCGGTCAATGGTAGTTACCCGCCTTTGTCTCCTCCTAGTCGCATTTGTTGCAATGGAGTTGATTCAAAACAGCCAACATGTGTGACTAAAAAGCTACGCGACGAGATGGATGGTCCTCAACGAATGACACAAGTGGGATTTGAGAACCGGAGCGTGACAATCATACACATGAAGAATGGCCCCACCAATGGCGTACAGAATGGTCCCAAGTCATTCAACATATCGGACAGGAATCATGAAATTGCGAGACAAGCTAGCGTGTCTCCAACTGCCGATGGTATGCTCACCGATGATGGTGGACCTAGTGCAGCTCGATTCAGCCCAAACAGACTTGCTGGATCATTCACATCAACATCATACTCCGAACCTTTCACCTCTGACAGTGGTAGTGTTGCTGGTATGATCAGCAGAGATGAACTGCTGAATGTCATGACAGAGGACTTGGTTGACTGGTTTATGCAAATGTATCCTAGTCTTACGCAAGACCTGGAAGTGGACACATTCTATGATCGTCTATCGGATGGTATCCTTTTATGCCATCATGCCGCCGTACTGCATCAACTTCTGATGGATCAGGGCTCAATTACCTATGAAGGCGAACGAGCGGTTCTGATGGGTCTGCGCATTGGCGGAGTACAAGCGGTACTGCCTAAACATAAACCTAGCTACCAAACTCGGGTACAGAGGGGCAGTGTCGCAACCAGTGGCTTTGTGGCTCGAGACAATGTTGCCAATTTTTTGATATGGTGTCGTCAGCTGGGAATGCCTGATTCTGTTCTCTTTGAAAGTGAAGATGCTGTGTGTCGCAAAAACCCTCGAAACGTGGCTGTCTGTTTGCTAGAATTGGCGCGTCTTGGCGGGTCACTTGGCATGTCTGTACCAGGATTAATCCTCCTGGAAAAAGAAATTGACGAAGAGTTGGAGAAATCTTGTGTGATCACCGATTCAGCCTTTAGAACGGAGGGTTTAAATACTCATTCTCCTGAGGAGCGAAAAGTCGTGATAGTTCGTGAGAATTCAACCGACCCAGCCTTATTCATAACAGTGGACAAAGCGGTGGACCCACCTGACATTCCGTCTAACGAATCTGCAGTCGAAAACGGTGTATCGAGTACCGTATATCGCAGCACTCGATCCACCGACCTTCGACGAAAGAAGAGTCTATCCGGTTCTTCGGAACGTTACTGTCTTGATAAGAAGAAAGAAGCCATGAAACAGAAACCAGAAATTAAACGACCTGCAGTAGATATGCGGTCCCTGGATGAGATAGTAAGCCTTTTGATTTTTCATCATAATAGACTAATCTTTCCAAATATACTCAAACGCTACACACATAGTAATTTCGTTATGCGGTCTGTCAACAGCGCTGTTTTGTCATTTTCGTTGAATGAATCTAGCTTTACTTGTAATACAGTCCAACCTGCAACGGGGATCACTTGTCCATAGGGGCCACCTGTCTAAGGGGACCAGTTAAAACACCCACATAACTTTTCCCACATTTTCTCATGTATCTTAATCTGTTTATCATGTCCACCGGTCTAACGCAACCGCGACCACATTTTCTGGTCCCCAGACGTTCTAGCACCTGTGAAAGTCTACCATCAATAGCGCGAGTGGCTGAGATTTCGTCTCAACGTGTCATAACTTGCCCCATATTGTGCTTTTCTTTTATGGATAACAACACTAGAAACTAACAGTACGATCTTAAATTACTTATCCCAGCGTGCAAGTTAGTGTCTAAATGGTCTGTGATTTGTCCAACAAAGTGCACGTTATCAGTAATTCCCGGATAACATGGGAAAATTATTTGCCGTTGTCTAGCCATGCGAGTATTTGGTACGTATAAATTACAGCGAATAAACTGAAACTACAGCATTCTATATCCACTTCGAGCGAGCAATTTCTGGTTAAAGCGTCTGAGAAATAGAAACTGGCAACATCCAAACCTGCAAAACTAACGGCCTTAACACTTGAGAAAAGAATATCAGTGATTCGGCGATCTCAAGCCGAAAAAGTTTACGCTCACTGACAGAACATTCCTGAGTATGAAAGACCCAAACCAGAGGGAAGCCGAGTATTTTGATGAAGTTGTAAAACACGTAACAAGACTAAAATATTATTAGCAGAAAAACGGGAAATAATGACGAAACACTCTTTGTTGGAAATGATGCTAGTTTGCACTTACAGGATAATCTCATTATCTGGACCTAGGATTTAAGAACAAACTTAGCACTTTGCAAATTAATTGGCAAACTCAAAGCTTAAGCATCAAACGGTTAGCTGTAGGCTATCCTCAATAGGCACAACCATATGTTTCGTAAGCAATCTGATGAAAGCGATGACTCAGGTATGTTTGCTGCATCAACCTAGACAGCAAATTTATCCGAAATATATTCTGCTTACGCACCTGAAAATTACATTAGTTTAAATGACACTGGGTTATTACTCAAACCGACGTAGGACAAGGTATTTTTATCAAAGGAGACAAATGTACAGGTGAGAAAAGGCAAATAGCGTATCACATTTATGCTGTGTATTAACATGTTGGGGTAGGGAGAACCGGCTTTAGTGATTGGGAAGTCAGCTAACCGTCGAATTTTTAGAAACATTAACAGAAAATATGCGACCGGTAGTTTACAAGAATAATAAAAAGGTATGGATGACTGCATTAATCCGACCACATAGTTGGACTGCACTTTGCATCGCCGAGGAATATACCATTTATTTATGCTTGAAGCTTGGCCTAAAATCATCGATAGAAAGAAGCAGCAGAAATGCGCAACATCATTTTCTTTCTTGACTTTTGCCATTTGCCTTCCCAAAATTCAGCTAAATAATGTCAGAATGCCTTTCCTGCTATGTAACAGCAGTGAAAGTTCAACCTCTTGACCAGTCTGTCGTTCAGGCACTTAAAGTGTAGGAAAAAGCAGTTTCGACCTGTTATCACGAACATGGAACTGAACTCAGGAAACGGATAATTTTATTAGACGTCTTGTTTTGGATCACTGCCGTACGTAAGGAGGTGGCGAACTCACAGTCTCTAAGTGCTTCTGTAAAGTACGGTGTTCTGGTCCTACACATATAGATTCTGAGATGACAATGAAAATAGACTTGAGGCAGACGGGCTAATTTTACTTCCTACAGTCTCAATTATATTGGGTAATGTCTCAAAGGCATTTTTGGGATGCCAACAGTTTTTAAGCATTAAATTTGTAACAAAAGTATTAAAGTAGGACCTACCTACCACTTCAGTTTTAGCAGCTGTCAATGTAACTAGTTAAAAGGAATACGAGCAAGAACAAGATTGCACAGACGTTCTGCCAACGTATAGATTCACAGACGCAGGGCGCTGTTGATATTTCGCGCTTGTACGTATGCCTGAAATTATCATGAACGTGCGGGAACAACTAAATTCATCTCTTATTGCAGCTGCCAAGCAGCAGACATCTCTAGTGACTATTTCATCTTGCGTAAAGTGATACTGACAATCGAAGAGTATATGTTCATGAATTTGACTTGAACTTGTAGATCACGCTGATTTACATGTTAGTATTTGAACTGTTTACTCATAGAATGCAATATTATTTCATTGTTCTCGCTCAGATATCCTACAGTATGCAATATCACTGTCATTGACCTAATCCGAATATTAGAACTGTTTGCAGAAGTTGTTTATGTACAGACTTAGTTGCATTTGAAAGTGTAGTACATATGTGCAGACCAGTATGAGTAGTAGCTTCTAAGCATGAACCTGTCCATGGGGATCAACTTTATTGGGGAATCACTTTTTGTCGCTCACACGAGTAGTCGTCTTAAACAGGTTTACCTGTAGTTCGTTTGGTTCATATGAATGCAATTAGTTTCACCGGGCTAACTAACCGCACAGGGCGAGTCTTTCAACACAATAGTTTACCAGTTGGCGACTCCACTTTGGTCTAAAATTCGTGCTACACACCAACAAGGCGCAATCATAAACATAGATGCAGAAATAAGTCTTATGAGTGCATCCCGGCCCATTGCCCCTCACCGTCGGACGTAGGGATACCCACGCTATTTCGAATCAGTGACTTGTGGATTACAAAACCAGCGCCTTATATCGATCTACTAGTAGATAAGTCCGAGGCGGTTTTCTGAGCATTATGCACAAATGACAGGCTCTTTCAATCTATGATCGCTTACTCGACTGTACCGTAGGTTCTTAACTGACGTTTGTCTCCCGTCACCAATCAAGCGTAATGTCTAGGTAGTTATCTTGCTGCTAAGAAGCGCGTTAAACATAACTACAGCCAGAAGGTCTAAAAAGCTTGGCGGCTATGAAGTTGGGTCTAGGGCTAACGCTCAACGCTCAGGCATTAGTAGTCGGAAAAAGGAAAGTCGGTATCTTCTGCCTTTGTTAGGTATTTGCGGACTCCAAAAAACACAGTAGAACGTGAAAATCATCAACATACAAATTCCCACGTGCACCAGCCCCACTCTTGCAAACAACCCTAAGGTAACTGGCATCCAGTCTAAACTGAAGCGGACTTACGCGTGTTGGAAGTTTATGGACTGCTATGCTAAAATGGAAGGAACATGGATCAGTGGATACCGAAGCACACACACACACACACAACTTATTGGGTAGTGAGGGAAACGCTGTACTACGAAAGGATGAAACCAGGTCGTTGATAGAGCTTCGTCAAAAGTGAGCTATTGATAATGGAAACGAAACCAAGACAATATCCCTACGTTGAGTGAAAGCTGGTGGGAAATCTAGGAGCAAGATACATGGGACCGGAGAATGAATTCCATGACTGCTTCGATATAAACCAATAATGTGAACCACGTAACGCTTCCAAATTACACAGTGTAGCTAAAACATTCTACCCGTAAAAATGTGTTTAGACGCCTTTCCTTTATTATGCATCTAAGGGTAGCTATACTACGGATTCTGCTATCTTGAGCCTACTACTAACATATAATCATGGCTGCGAGTGACGCTGAAATTTACCCATTTGTTATATGCAGCCTTAGTAGTCCACATGATCAGTACTCACGTACAGTGATTTAATCAAAACTTAGGTCACATGTCTCGTCCAAGGAAACAGCCGAAAATCCAACTCTCGTAGTGAGCACTTGGCTTTTGTTAAAGAGTTACCAATCATGCAGGTAGACCGGTAGTACAGAAGCCAGCCAGAAATTATGATGTCCTTAGCCCGAGCCATAAATCGGACTTCGTATGCGCACCGGCCGGATGCAAACATGCAACCAGTTTATTGTTTCTACTCCGTGAACCTTGAGTTTTGTCCACTCAGATTCAGTGCGATGAACCAAACGGAAGCATATGAAGTTTTGTAGATCAGTCCGCCGATTATTTTCGAAGTCCGTTTTCTGCCCAATCAAGGAAAATGAAACGAGCGTAAAACCAAAGTAATACCTAAACAGCAATTAATGTGGAATGCGCTTTTTGTGTTGTCTCGCGGGGGAAGCACATTATGACGATGGCCGCTATCCTCGTTATTGTCAGCATTGAATAAGGTGATTTTGTAAAGTATTTTGTAAAGTATTTTGATAAGAGTATTGTTGATTGTGTTAGGGTTGGACTCAATCTTTCCCCCTAATAAAGTGCTTCTCTGCGTGTAGGTGTTCTGACCTGTTCTTTGTCTTTTTGGAATACATCCAAAGTCAATTTCAGATTGAAGGGTTGACATTTGTGTATTGCATTTAACAGCGGAATTCCAAGGCAACATGCGCTGCTTCATAACCGCACAGATTTTTGCTGAACTGTTGAATCCCTGCAATTTAGTCAAACACCAGCGTTTCCCTGCATACCAAAGTAATAGGCTTTATCATTGTATCCGAGTACCGTACCGTTCTTCCACATCTCGAGTTCATTTGAATGAAAGCATGGATGATTGTACCCCGAACGGGAGATAACCCGCCTGCTTGGCAATATACCTAGTTATTTCTTTAAGAACATAGTAACGTAGCACTATCACGGTATGAAGAATGTTCGTTCTTGCTGCCTAAGCTCATACTGACTTCTGCACCATGGACTCAGTCAGGTTTGCCGGGCAATCTAACTATTTCGCTGGCCGTGGTAGGCTGACCTGATAGTCTATCCCAAAGCACAGATTACGAGGAAAAAGGTATCCAAATTCGGTAATATAACGAAGACAAACTACAATATTTTAAGACTACGGTTTATTTAGATACTGCATTGCACACAAAATTGAGCGAGTAGCTCCGTCACTCGTTTCTTTAGTGACCTGCTGAGTCAACAGCGTCCATGCCTAGTCTTGTAGTATCGCACGTTTGGACTTTGACAACAGTGCGACGGCTGTTGCGTGCCGTTTTTCATGTGTGACTACTAGCTATAAATAATAACTGCTTGGCATTCACTGGCACGAATAAAGATGCGCGACACGCCAGCGCTATTTCCAGCTCTCCGCGTGCCGATAACTGAGCAGGGATTATGGATGGAGAGACCAGTAAAAGCAGCTACCCATATTTGCTCTTCTGCAGGTCTTCAGCATAATTATGGAAAATCACAACTATAAACAACGAATTATAAAACGTGTGAGATAACCCAGACTGTTATTCGGTTCTTATGAATCACAAACACGAAGTGAACGAAAGTGGTTGCAGTAGAAGCATAAGGATCTTTTTATATCGTTAGTTGTACATTCGTGATTGATAAGAATATATGACTGAGTATTCTCACAGGTTGCACCTTTTAAAGTTGTGTTTGGTAGGATTAAGAACAATTCATATTCCGGATATTATTGCTTTTCTGCGCACTGCTTGGAAAGGAGTTAGGCCAATTAACTAACCTCCCTTAATGGAAGTAGCTACAAAAACATGCATTTTTCTTATTAATGAACATTGATTTTTAAGTTGTGCACAGCACATTCTTCTCGTGGCAATCCGTCTATGGTAAATTTGCCTTTTGCTAATTGGTGTTACATGTGTATTTGATGTGAGCTGGATTGTGACGATAATACAGTCAATCCTGATGCATTGCTATAGCGGCGGTAATCATATAGACATCAGCTCATAAAATTAAGTGCTACTGTGTCATCTGCAAAAATATCCTTTAATTTTCCCAATTACTACTCAGATAAACGCTTAAGTTACTGTTTGCATTATGAATTAGAGTATCATTCGATTTATAATAAGCTTGCATTGCAAAGAAAAGCAGCTACTGGCTTGCGAACAGACAAGCAAACGCTGTTATGTGCTTACAAAACCCAAACTGTGTGGTTTAGGCATCTCAGTGCAAAAAAGCAATCCAAAAGAAAAGTTGCCTAGGACATGGGAGTTTCAGCCTGATGCCAACTCTGAACATCCGTTGGACTGAACGATACATCCCTTTGGTATAGGAGACGACAGTCATTACTTAGGAGCAGTCAACATAACTATGTTACTTTTCTTCTATGGACAACTAGGTCCAAAATAGGTGATATAGGTGCCGGTAGCGGAGGTGAAAAAGTCAATGGTCAAAGAGTTAGGCCTACACTGATTCGAGTAGAGAAGAGTTTTGGTGGTGATAGATGAACAACCATATCCTGAACGATTAACCGCTAATTATACAAAACAGGATCTGGTATAATTAAGTCTCATTAATACATTGCGGTAGCAACCATACTTTAAACCTCTTGCTTCCTCTGTGAAAGCTAATCTTTGATTGTCACCTAACTACCTCAAACTGCTAATAACGAAGCCATATGCAATCTCGGTTTGTTCATAAGTTTAGCTTACATTTGGTTATCTTGAGTCTGCGTTAGGATTAGTGTAATTCTAACTTCCATCATAGCAATACTTCTCGTATGGTCACGCCTCGATCTGGTGGGTCACGAACTTGCATTCACCGGTTCCTGAGGTAACCTATGGTAACGGCACGTGTGACACTTTGATTACTCACATAAAGTGTCACATGAATACAATAACGCTATGGTAGATGTTCATGTGGTTTAGCTGCAATCATGTGTAGATCCTAGTCAGATGGTGGAATTGTGCAATGGATGTAAGAGTATCTGCTGACTATTCCAAACCACGTGTTCATCTGCTCGGCTCCCAAATCGTCCCATTTCCGGTTTATGGTCTTTACTTGATCTTGCAGATCCCTTGTGTAGTGGTCCAAGCCCCGAAGTAAAGCACTGGCAACCGCACAATGTGATTATGTGCCGTTGCTGTCACCATTCTCAACCGCGGCTCAGCTGCCTGTCTTGTGCTTCCAACATGCTGTTTCACCCAATTTAGGTCACCTAAAATTCTCCCGCCTTCCACTTTTTGCCACTCCGTCACAGGAGGACGGACTGATTGCGTGTAATGAGTACAAGTCAACTGTTCACACCTCTCACTAGATTTGGAGGCAAGGGTCTTGTTCCCTCGCCAGGTGTTTGTGCATTCTCGTCTCCCATAGAGGTGTATGTCACGCCTCATTACCATCTACAAACAGATTCGCCCATTTAGACTGATTCCCACCTGAAAACACAGCTCGAAGGCGGCACATATGTTATTTTCGCTTTTCTCAATCGACTACTGGTTTGTCTCTATGCTCAACGGGTCGCAATCGACTGGGCATCGAACTTGAAAATCAGAAGGATGTATTAAAAGAAGCAGAGTGACGTGGGTACACGAGTTCTATTTACTTTCGCTTGTCCAGTGTCCACTTGTTTGAATTCAGCCCGTATACCTCGTCTTTAAGAACTGTTTATCTCGTTGGTTTCATTCTCCACTCTCTTCGTAAATCTTGCACATCTCATGCTGTGGTCTTCTTTATGGAGTTAACCACTAAAGTTTTTCTCTTCCAAGCAAACGAGGTCTAAGCATATTTTGACCAACTCTCTTCCTGCATAATCAGACATACGTATCGAAAGGGGGAGTAGAATCCTATTATTTAGTAGGCACAAATAACTTGCTGTTTTCTGTGGCACAGCCTTTGTCGATTTGATCCCCCGATCTATTTCTCTGAGCCTTGCAATACATCGTGCGTTGCGATGATGAGATCGCTGGTCACGTTTGAAGCCACGCTGCCTTCATTGCTTCCGTAGAGCTGTCTAAACCGTTTTGTGATTCAAAGCCGAAGGTCAAATGTGGCGGAATTTATCATAGCTGCTAAACTCATTGTTACGGCCAAATTATAGATGAAAGTGATCAAATACCACATCCTTGCATCTTGGTCCATCACCTCTCACACACGTTGACTACCTCGGTATCAGAATCTTGCTATGCATTGATTGAAACAGCGACGGGAACCTTAGGCGTTGATACACGGGGACACCCGTAGTAAATTTTGTACTGTCCACCTAAGTCTCCACCTAATGGATGCAAAATGTGGTTTATGCTACGTGACCTTACATCCTAGATATTTGTAATTTTGTAACCAACCAACGAAAAAGAAACAGCACGGCTATTCCTAAACGTCTTGTGTTAAATGCAGCTCTAAATGTTGATTGGACGGTCATTTTGAGCTGCACTTTGTGCCGAGCGTCCCTCGTCGTGACTCGGTGACTTAGGGGTAGCGGTCACAACTAACATCCCAATGGTCACGTGTTCGATGCTTGCTATCACTAACTGATGAGATTAAATGAGGTCGAAATCTGTCATGAAGTGCAGTGTTTTCTGGCGGGCAACACCCAAGTTCTATCTGGCGCATCAGAGTAGTTTCGTATGGGTTACACTTAAACCGAAAGTACACCCCACATCTGTAATGGCGCCGAAAACCCGTTTTGTAAGTGCACCTTATCGTCGGATCTCCCTAAAGATAGATGTCTACAACCGCGCAGCATGTGCACAACAGCCTTGTTAACTCCTCTGTAATTGATGTCAGTGGCCTGCTCAATATCGCATATGGTAACCTAATCAACTAGGCTGCTGTAACTTATGTTTCAAAAATATAGTTGCAAATTGCATTTTGTCCGGTAGTGGGTTCGAACCCTTTACCTTTCGAACGAAACACGATCAGTTGAGTTGTCTCAATGGGGCAGCTCGATCATTCAGCGTTTTCCCCGATTTGCGATATCTTAATGGGTGAGAGCAACTATAATGAGACCATTGGAAACAACTTAAAAGATAAGCTAACTACAGTTGCCTGTGTGTGCTTCTCGCAAACCTTAGTGCCGAATTGGCCAATTTGATGGGACATTAATCATTGGATTTTCCATTAAGCAATGAATGCACTTGCTTAGAGTAACTGGCACTTGACTGCTTCTTAACTCGTTTAGTGACAAGTAAAACATTGTTACAACAAGTATCTACAATGGTTACCGCCCATATTGCACATCGATAAACTCAGGTTTTCGTCCACAGACTGACAACA
This sequence comes from Dicrocoelium dendriticum, assembly GCA_944474145.2. Taxonomy (NCBI): domain Eukaryota; kingdom Metazoa; phylum Platyhelminthes; class Trematoda; order Plagiorchiida; family Dicrocoeliidae; genus Dicrocoelium; species Dicrocoelium dendriticum. Next base: position 10,291,313 of record OX104059.1, read on the forward strand.
TGAGTGGCACTTGTGCTCTTCAAATCCGTTGACAATTGATTGACTTACATTTCATCACCACTGATGCGAAGAAGAGAAAGTACAGATTGAGTAGAAACGGCCTGATTTTTCTGAAGTAAAGCTGCGTGTTCAAGTCAATGAATCGATTTGTTACATTGATTCAAAACAGTTAATACAGAATTCGGTAGATGGAAGTCGCGCTCCTATTATAGTTGACTAATATTTCGATGACATGTGTTAAATCCAACATTGTCTTTTAGTAGTCAAACTTCTTAGTCTACCGTTCTGTCTCAGTTTCGTCTTCTTCCTCCCTACAGAATCACACACTCCGGATATTCAGCAAAAGTCCACCTCTATCAAGCTGCGACTTACACATCTTACCCGTCATCTGGGTATCATAATTGGAACTGTGGTTGTTAACTTGCTATTATTCCATTTTTCCTTAGGTCATCATTGGCGACAACGACCCTGTAGTAAGGTAAACCCCCATAATCCACTAGCAAAGTTCGGTTAACAAAAAACACATTAGCCTCTCAGTTCACTTGTAATGGGTTCATTTTCTAAGTAGACGTTTAGTCAGTTTGAATGTAGGTACCTTTTCACGAGACATGTTGTTTGAGCACAACAGTGATGTCAGGTACAAGGAGTAGTTTGGGCGAAGAATTCACAGCGAATATGAGGGATTGTGAGACCACTAAGTTTCGGCGCTTAATCCCGATTTACCGACAGTGGAACCAAATAATCCTCGGGATTTAGAGAAGGAATATGTCATAATCCATGATTGTTACATCCGGTCCCGCGATTACACAACATATCGATGGGATACGTGTTGGCGTAACTCTGAGGCAATATACCAGGTGCGTCTAATTTGATGCGTAATACATGCTGATTAGTGGGTACAGGGATTAATACTGCCTGGTAGATAAGTGTTCTATTTCATACCCCACCAAGGTAGAAAGAACCTAAATACTGTACAGCTATTGTAGGGTGGCCGAAGCCTGTGACTACCGTTGAAGCGGAAAGACAACGAAAACGGGATAATGGAAAATTACCGACGAACCCAATGGATGAGACCAGACAAGTCACTGCAATCCTTGCGGATCGAGCCGACAGCGGATCACCACAGACATCTGGTAACGAGCCTGGGGCCAGAACAACGGAGGTATCTGATGAGAATACAATGAATCAGACAAATACGCCGCTAGTGAAGCTTAAAAGCTGTACGTGGGCCGAGTAATGCAGATACGGGAGAGCAATACATGAGTTTTCTAACAACTTGCGACTGGCCAACCTCGGCTACAGCGAAGCGTCCATACGAGAGGAAAACCTGGAGGGGTTGTTCCGAAGCTCAAACTCGTTAGAACATAGAATTGCCCATCACATAAATTCTCATCCGCGTTGCACTGTGGGAAGGAAACACCATCCATTTCTGTACGCCTTTGTGAGTTGCCAATCGCTCACTGTTTGGCTATACGTGCTCTGCCTCCACCTCCCGCGTCGTCCTTGCTATTCTAAGAACTAATTTATTACGGTGTCTGTCATAGTACTTATCGGGGGATATTTTTTAATCAAACAATTAAAATGCAACCTCTGCTCAAGTTGGAGCACTGCACCTATTCCTATCTATCATTGGTGTTGTGGTCTTTGACTGGACTTAGATTGTTTCTCACAGACATTCCTAATGTTTGCCGACGATATCAAGATCTGGCGCAGGATCCAGGCGAACGCCGACCAACATGTGCTCCAAAGTGACTTAGATACGGTGTATCAATGGTCGATCCAAAACTTATTGCATTTCAACGTCGGTAAATGCAAGGTGCTTTCCATCCGACATCAGGGCAGCTACTCATACCGACTCGGAACGGATGTACTGCAACAATCAACTCTCGAACGTGATTTGGGTGTCCTGGTTCAAGATGACTTGGGTTGCTCCAGGCAATCGGAAAAGGCCTCGAAGACCGGGAATCAACACGTTGGGCTGTTGAGGCGGGCATTTGGACAAATAAACTGCTCCATATTTCGACAAATGCTCAGTGCGTATGTTCGCCCCCATGTCGAATACGCAATTCAAGCCTGGCATCCATGGCTGAAACACGACCTTAACGCACTGGAGCAGCCTCAACGCCGGGCGTCTAAGAACGTAACTGGAATGCGCAATCTGTCCTACCAGGAGAGGCTGCGACGACTAGGATTGTTCAGTGGAAGCTATCGCAGGCTACGAGGCGATCTGATTATGACATACTTGATTCTGCGAGACCCACATCATGTGTGCCGCCCTTTATTGCAACTCAGCAGCAATACAAACCTGAGGGGCCACTAATAAAACTCGCAGAACAATACAGTCGTCTGGAGTGCCGCAAAAATTTCTTTTCCATCCGTGTCTGTCACCCGTGGAATGCTCTCCCAGAATCGGTCGTCTCTGCACCGACACTAACAATATTTAAAAGACGGTTGGACGATGCACTCATCCACTTACACTTTGTTACTTAACACTATGTCTCCATCCTACACCTGGAGTTTACCCTGGAATTATTTGTTGTTAACTGTGGGTGTTGTGAATCTAAGTGGATCGCAGGACTGCAGCGAAGCAAACGATAAGTCCTTATTTTCGTATTTAAAGTGTTAACTATTTTACTATCCTTTTCATCATAATTATTATGTTGATATCCCCACCAACTATCCAACGGGGCTTGTAAAGCAACGCTTCTTAACCCGTATAAATTCATTGTCATTGTCATTGTTTGATGCTCCATGTACGCCAGCAGATGCGACAATTGTCGAGTTGGCTGTATTGAGGAAGTGCACACCGGAACGGAAAAGAAACGGAATACGAAACGGCACAGACCGCTACTACCACATTTAACCATTGAAACACGTGTGGTTTAAAGAAGTGCGGGATACTCATAAGTAGAAGGTGTTCGTTAACCAGGCGATAAGAGCAATGTTTTATAGTTCAAAATAAACACATGCTCTATAGCTTCATGCAAAAATACCGAATCTGTACACGCTCCCTTGTAGTCAGTAGCGCAGTCCACTAGGAACATGTTAGTTGTTCGGTTCGTTGGTATACAGTTACACAGTTCAAATACAGTTCCGTGGCAACGTCTACCTCTTGATTTTCCAGCTCCTGAACTTTACCCGGTTCAGGTTGGTTCTACCTTAACAATTGCAAGCCATTCGAGCAGTCGACATGCAGCAGCATGTCTTAGACGTCCACACTTCTAGTAACCAGCCGTTGTTTTAATTCTCCGTTCACCTAAACATGATTCGTTCAGTCATGAGAATTAATACACACAGTGTCCGCTGATCTGCTCACTACTGAAGAAGGTGGAAATTGTTCTACACAATGTGTGAAGGTACATTACTTCCATCAAGTTTCTAGACAGCAACGCAAGCATTACCCACCTCTAGCTGCCAGTAGCAACGGGATACGTTTCTTGCGCAAATGTTGTTAAATACAATCCCACAGAACAATCACAGAAGTCCTATTCAGGCTGCCATTTCTTAGGCTGTATATGGGGAAATTAGCTTTATGCTACTGATGGACATCCAGTCCAGTAGGCCATAGATGGATGAACCAAACTTTCCTAAGAGGCTACAGTAATATATCCAGAGTGGTCCCATTATTTGGTATGCACTTCGCACCTTCAAAATGCAAAGTGTTGCTGCAGGACCACCAGCCACTCGATGACCCCTTGACGCTTGCTAACGAGGAACTCGATGTGGTTGATCAATTCACTTATCTTGGCAGCAGCATCAGCAATGATGGGCGCATAGAAAATGACGTTAGCTCACGCATTGCAAAGGCCAGAGCTGTCTTCTTGAACCTGCGTCATCTTTGGCGACAGAAGGGAGTTTCTCTCCGTCTGAAAGGCCGTGTATACAAGGCCACAGTGAGGGCCGTTCTGCTCTATGGTAGTGAAACTTGGCCCCTTCGGTCTGAAGATCTGAGGCGCCTTCAAGTCCTTGATCATCGTTGTTTGCGAAGTATTGCTGGTGTCGGATGGCACCAGCGTGTCCGCAATGATGATGTGCGTAGGCGAGTACTAGGGGGTGATGATCATGCTAGCTCCATAGAACAACAGATAGCACTGAATAAGTTACGTTGGCTCGGGCACGTGCTACATATGCCTGGTCACCGCTTACCTAGGAGGGCCTTGTTCAGTCTACCAGGTGTAGGTTGGCGCAAGGCTCGAGGTGGACAGAAGTTGACTTGGCAGTGGGAAATGAAGTCACTGACGACCAAACTGGGTGCCGTTGGTCCGTCTCGCCTTCCGGGTTGGAGTCCACGTGACTCACCTTGTGCTTGGCTCGAGACTTTACAGAATATGGCTCGCCACCGACACTAGTGGAGCGTCTGCTACCGTCTCCCAATCGGATTGACAGTTTAAAGTGTGTTTAGTGCCGAGTTATCTGTGGGGTAATATCTGATTATGACGCGTGGCAGTGAAAGCCGCAAGGAATCTATCTCGCCGATGCCGCCTTCCCTTTGCACGATAGCCAGCTGTTTGTGACGGTATGTTGTCTACACAAGGTGTAGGCGCCTTGACCCTGAATGTTTGCTTAGGGAATTAAGGTTTTCAGGTAAGTCCCCCTTCTCTCCCTTTTTTATACTTTATTTTATAGATCTCATGTGTGCACGACATCAGTCAGCTGATGTAGTAGATGATGATATGATGACGATACATATATATATATATATATATATATATATATATATATATATTATAGATATGGTTGGCGGCATCCGGTTTCGGATTTGCCTGTCACTGTGGCAAGCCACAGGACGCCTGCGCCTACAGAGGGACCATGGATGGCTTGCGCTGCACCACCCACAGCTCCAACCACATACCCCATATCCAGTGTAAACCCGAAGGAATAAGACCGGGAGGCATGCGGATGGGAACCACGTTTCATCAACGGAGCCGGCCCACACTCCTTCACAGGCAAACACAAGCACACTGTATTTGGGAAATCAAGCGCACACAAGGCGGTGGCTGGACCGTAGTCCGCTCCACACTGACTGCATGGAACCACTCTTTGATCCTAACACGGCCACAAGGACCGTGCACCCCGTCCCCTCCAGCAACGACCAACTGTCTCCTGGAGCCAGTATGGACGAGGTAGTGGGTAATAGACAGGTAGGCACCTTGTCAACATGCACATCAAGCGCATCCACACCGGGGATATCAAACAACAGCCAAACACTTGAGAGAGAGAGAGAAAGAAGAAAAGAGAAAAACTCGATTAATGCATAAGGAAACGGTGATATAAACCTTAATTAAATAGCATATGTAATAAGTTGTTTACAAACAAATCCTAGCTAAGTGCACGAGGTCAGGAAGTATAGTTCACGGAATGCCACGAACACAAAAATGTTACGGAAATCGAATACAATTGGCTGAAGCGATGTGTGCAAGTTAATGGAATAGAGTACAGGGAGATATTTATATGAGAAAGAAAAGCATTAAGGTAAAAACTGTAAACCCACCACCTGAAATAAAGAGACTTAGCATGCAAGCACGCGGTTAGTAAATCGAATTCAGCGTGCCTACAAACGCTGCGCCGGCTCGTCGTAATTCTCTGCAGGACCCTTCGTCGCTTCTGTAGTGGCCCCAAATGGCACAGCGCATGGCCCACTAGACATTTATATGAGAAAGAAAGGAATTAGGAGAGAACCGAAAACCCACCACCTGAAATAAAGAGACTTAGCATGCAAGCATGCGGTTAGTAAATCGAATTCAGCGTGCCTACAAACGCTGCGCCGGTGCTGACTACCTTTACTGCGGGACCCGTCGTCGCTTCGGCAGTGGACCCGAGTGACTTCTCTCATGGCTCACTAGGCCTGCCTGACTCAGGCACTCGCGACCGCATGTGCTACAGCACCATGCGCTCGATGTCGATGGAGTACAATTCATTCGGTGCTTGCCGCTTCCGCACTTGCCGCTTCTTCTCTGCATGCATGAGGGCTTTCTCCCGCACTTCAGCAACTACCTTCGTGATTAGATCGCGCCATGCACCACGATCAACCGCCTTCGATTCCCATGACCTGCAATCAAGATTAGAACGTGTGAGGCTCACTTTAATCATGTCCTGGTAACGTAACTTTGGTTTCCCCACGTGCCGCTTCCCAATACTCAGCTGACCGTATAAAAGTTGTTTCGATATCCGCGCCGAATCCATACGGCTCACATGATTAAGCCATCTCAGGTGTCGCAGTAAAAGTATGCCGTCCACTGCATACATCCCACTTCGGCGCAACACTTCCGTGTCTGCAACTCTGGCGCCCCAGCCGATCCGCAAAATTCGTCGCAGACACTGCTGATGGAACCGCTCGAGATATCGCACATCCCGACGGTACATCGTCCACGTCTCACTGCCGTATAGAAGAACGGACAGTACCATGGATTTGTACACCATCAGCTTCGTGCCAATGCTAAGCTGATGGTTGTTCCACACTCGGTACTCAAGCTTCCCGAATGCCGCTGCCGCCTTCGACACGCGATTACGCAACTCAACGTGTAGCTGCTGATCAGTCGATATCACACTCCCAAGGTAGCAAAAGCGGGAGGTGGTTTCCAATACTTCAGCACCAATGCTGATTCGCGGCAATATTGAAGATTGCACCTCCGGTGAAGGCTGAAAGAGACAGACAGTTTTGCTTGTGTTGATGGTGAGCCCGAATTTGGCCGCTGTCGAAGCCAGAGCACTAGTCATGTGCTGCAACTCATCCGCGCTGTGTGAAAACAACACACAGTCGTCAGCGAACAGCAACATACAGATAGTTGTCTCACAGACTACGGTTCTCGCACCGAAACGACGGATGTTCAGCAACCCACCATCAATACGGTGCTCCACACGAACACCGTAAGCACAAGCCGCATCAAAAGCACAAGACATCATTGCATGAAGATAGATATTAAACAGGGCAGGAGCTAAGACACAGCCTTGCTTCACACCAGAGACAACTGCAAAGTCATCCGAGGTCTCTCCACTCAGCTGCACCCTCGCTCGCATACCACTGTGCAGACATACAATTAAACTTACAAACTTACGCGGCAACCAAACTTATCCAACACCAGCCACAATGCCTCGCGGTTCACCGTATCAAATGCCTTGGTGAAATCAACAAAAAGCGAGTACAATGGCTGGTGTCGTTCTCTGCACTTCTCTTGCAACTGACGAGCCGCAAACACCATATCTATAGTTCTGCGACCCGAACGGAATCCACATTGCTCTTCCGCCACGTTAGGTTCCACAACCTGACTGACGAGGCGGTTGAGCAGGATTCGGGCAATCACCTTGCCCACACAACTCAGCAAGTTGATGCCACGGTAGTTCGTGCAATATTGCTTGCGCCCTTTGCCCTTGTACAGTGGTAGCACAAGGGCATCCTTCAACTCAGGAGGCACATCCTCCTCAATCCATACGCGTTGCACCAAATGGTGCAGCGCAGTCAACAACACGGGTCCACCGTGTTTCAACACTTCATGCGGGATCCCCTCGGCTCCGGCACACTTGCCGTTTCGCAGCTGAGCAAGTGCTCTCTGCGTCTCATCCAGTGTCGGCGTATCCGCCAGATCCGCCTTCACATCGTGCTGCTTCAGGCCATTCAATGTAGGCCAGTCGATCTCTGAACGGTTGTTCAAGAGACATTCAAAGTGTTTCCGCCAGACCTGCATTATGTCTGCAGTCTGGGTGCAGGTAGCGCCTGAACTACCATCGATCAGTGTCCTCAGCGGCTCCAATCTCGGTCCATACACCGCCTTCAATGAGTCAAAGAATTCCTTGTGTTGGCGACGTTCGGCGTAGCATTCCATCTGCTTCGCCTTCTCCGTCCACCATGCATTTTTAATGCGACGGAGCTCTCGGGTCAGTCGCCGTCGAAGTTTGCGAAACTGACTCCTCTTCCCCAAGTCACTGGGGTCTGCAACATGTGCAGCAAATGCTGCATTCTTCTCCGACACCAATGCTCCAATCGTCGCATTGTTCTCATCAAACTAATCAGGCCGTTTACAGTTTGCGCGCCCAATGGTCTCCTCGGCAGCAGCTGTCACCTGATCGCGAATGTGGTGCCACAGGTCACCCACTGTGGCTATGCATTCCACATCACACAGGCGTGCAGCCATCGCCTTCTCCAGCTCAGTACGTTTCGCCACAGTACCGAGGGAGAGAATGTTAAATTTACGCCGATTCACGGCGGGAGTGCAATACATCGATTTACGAAAATATATGTACAGTTTGGTCCGCACCAATTTGTGATCAGTGCCACACTCAGCTCCACGCAGTACACGTGTCATGCGCACTTCACGCATATCACGCTGACGTACGATGACATAGTCGAGCAGGTGAGCGTGACCACTCCGTGGGTGCGTCCAAGTTGCTATATCACTCGCACTCAGTGCAAACCGAGTGTTCGTGATCGTCAGGCCGTGAGTGGCACACAGTGAGAGCAGCCTGTCACCGTTCGCATTCGCTGAACCAATGCCATGCGCACCGATAACATCTGTCCACGCTGATGCATCACGCCCAACGCGCGCGTTGAAATCACCCAGCAGAAATAGTCGGTCGCTCCTCGGCACAGACCGTATCACGGAGGATAGCTCAGTGTAGAACTGATCACGCGTGTCATCAGGATAACACATGGTCGGACCGTACTTGCTTATAAAAGTAGCAAACTTACCTCTTCCGAGTCGTAGGCGAACAGTCTTCAGTCGCGCGCTGATGCCCGTTGGTTCACCCACCAGCTGGCCATTCAGGCGATCGGATATTGCAACTCCGACCCCATGTTCACGTGGTGCTGAGGCGGCGTTCCCCACCCAGTAGAATGTGTAGCCAGCACCTGCTTCATGTAACTTACCTTGCTCAGCGAGCCGAGTTTCACTGAGCGCCGCAATATCGATGTGGTAGCGCGCCAGCTCCATCGCGACCAGTGCAGTGCGTCGCTCCGGGCGCTCGCTGGAGTTCCGGTCCAGTAGTGTGCGCACGTTCCAGCACCCGATGCTGAGTGCTTTGCGCGCAGGCATACGATTGCATTGGTGGGCAATCGCACGCGAGGTGGTCGTTGTGCTTCGGAGGTTTGCTTGAGGGACTCCACCCGGAGCATTTGACTAAATAGCCTGACCCACAAGGCAGTGGCTGGTTTGGAGGTTTGCTTGAGGGACTCCACCCGGAACCTTTGGCTCAATAGCCTGACCCACAAGGCAGTGGAGAGCAGATCCAGCTGGGGAATGTGATTGCAGAGACGGACTGGGATCTGCTTGAAGGCCCTCACACGCAGCCTTTGAGGTTCTGGAACAATTATCATATGTTTTGCGACCGTAATTGGATACGCACCTGCGGCCACGGCCAGACGCAGGTGGGTTTTTGGCGGGATTGCACCAATTTGACCAGGGGCTGCCTGGCTTGAGGCGGGCAGTAGCAAACCATTCAACACCCGGAGGTGTCCTCCCACCGTCAGAGACAATGCGTGACCCTCGTGCTCTACGCCAATCGAGCTGTGAGCTTATAACCTGTAGACCTGTTGTCTCCCATGGCTAGGTTTTACGGGAAGTGGGCCATCGACCACTTCCTAACCTCCGAAGAGGATGGACTAGGATACTGCCAGGACGCCCAATCCTGACAGGAGAACGACTCGGGTCCTCAGCCAAAGTCTTCGATTAAATATACACCCGAAAGGCAGCGGGTCTAGCACATGGTCAGTTAGCCGACTCATGCGGATTGGTGTCCTGGATCTTAGCAGGGAGAAGGGCGAAACCCAACTCCCACCCAGCGGTCGCCACGTGGAGGCGCCCAGGACATGAGACCATGGCGCAGCAGTAGCAGCAGTGGGTAGACCATCTGTCAGGATCTAGCCATCACCAGCCTCAGCGTAACATAGGCTCTCCCGCCATATATATATATATATATATATATATATATATATATATATATGTATACACTTAAGTGCCCCATGCTGAGGTTGATGTCGCATTCATGATGCTTCTTCACCGCAGCTGGGCTAAACCAACTTACATTTAAACTAGATCATTTTAATGTGGATGAAATTCAATACATTTTATTTTTTTTTGTTCTGCGTACTTGATAATCAGCTCCCAATTTACACACGTCGCTCATGCAAATTGTGGTAAACTTGCATAATTGGATCGCGTGATATTATTTTAAAAAACTTTCAGACATTTTGTACTTTCGCGTATTCACATTTAACCAATTTCTTCCATATGTTCATTTGGCGAGTATTTATGTCGTCATATGCGTTTACTTTATTCGATATCGGCAATTCGAATGCTTGGCTGTTGTTTGACATCCCAGGTGTGGTTGCGCTTGATGTGCATGTTGACAAGGTGCCTACCTGTCTATTACCCACTACCTCGTCCATACTGGCTCCAGGAGACAGCTGGTCGTTAATGGGGGGAAGGGGTGCACGGTCGTTGTGGCCGTGTTAGGATCAAAGAGTGGTTCCATGCAGTCAGTGTGGAGCGGACTACGGTCCAGCCACCGCCTTGCGTGCGCTTGATTCCCACATACAGCGTGCTTGTGTTTGCCTGTGATGGAGTGTGGGCCGGCTCCGTTGATGAAACGTGGTTCCCATCCACATGCCTCCCGGTCCTATACCTTCGGGTTTACACTGGATATGGGGTGTGTGGATGGAGCTGTGGATGGTGCAGCGCAAGCCATCCATGGTCCCTCTGTAGGCGCAGGCGTCCTGTGGCTGGCCACAGTGACAGGCAAATCCGAAACCGGATGCAGCCAACCATATACACTTAAGCAATAAACAGTTGACAGAGTGCCACAACACATGATTAGCAGCAAAAAAGAAGGAAGAGTTAGGAGAATTGCTGCAAAGATCCGTGATTTGTCTGGACAATGACCTTCCCAGTTGCACTGGCCGAGGAAGGGTGTTGACTTTAGTGACCCCACCCCGAGCCTGCTGCTTATTGTCCGCGACTACTTATTCATCTCGCCTACAAAGCAGACGAGGCTTATTCGCAGTTACATCCACAAGGAAAGCGTTCCCCAATCCGCAACTTGGGGACGTGCCCCATAGCGTACAGCTCCGCCACGGGACCAGTAACGTTATACTCACTAAACTCCTAATCTTTACACCATCTCTATGTTCTCACCACCTAGGCGTCTATTTGAAGGATGTTGCGCTTGAATTTCGCTAGAAAACTGAACGAACCTAGCGTCAACCATCTATCCCGAATAACTCTTTGTAGTGTGCTCCTTAGCCGAGCTCCTCACCTGCGAGCAATGAAGTCGGCTGTATTATATTCAAAGCCAAGTTGACTTTGTGTTCTCGATACACCTTCATGGTTAGCCTACTATGGTTAATCTCGTTTTCAGACGGCTATGCTGTTAACATTACCTGGATAAACCACGGTAGAAGCCATTTGAGTGGCCCGACATCTCCGTAAGTACATATGGCTACAAGTCAGTGACAGTATCGGCGGCCGGTCAACACTAACAAACCCTTCGAATACAGAAAAAATATAACGTGGGAATCGTTCCATCTTTAAAGTATTTGGTAGACCTCTCTCAGAAGGTAGCCTACTGTGCACTTCAATCCAAATCTAAGTGACCGCTTCCAGGGGCCCTACTTAGTGTGATTCCGGCATGAAGATATAGATTCCGAAGTACGGCAAGAAAGGACCTACCCCAAGTCCTTCTCCCATCCCCACCAGTCAAGTTCGTCATGTACAGTTTCATCAAATCCACATGGTCCTTTCGTTCCAGTTTATCATGCCGGTCGAGGATATTAAGTCGGACAGTAATTTGGGTTTCCACAGGGTACTGTCCTCTCAACCGGTCCGGCCACAGCCACATCTATTAGGTAACTTAGGTTCAGCGTGCTGCAACGCTAACCTAAACACGCCAAGCAGTCCGTAACCTGCAAAGTCGATACAAGGTTGTAGGGTGGTTTTGAATTGCTTGTTGTATGAATATACTGCGAGTCACGCTCCCACTGTGGACTGCAGTTCGCTTTGGAGTGAACCTTAGATAAATCGATCTCTGGACCGTAAATGCCGAAGCAGGTAGATGGTGCATGTTGCCCACCGAAAACACTGCAATCCACGACACGCTTCAATCTTATTTGGTCTATTTAGATAGATGTGGCAGGCAATGAACCCTGAACCATTGAGATGTTGGCCGAAACCTCTGCTCCGTTAGCCAAGGAGTAATGACGGATAACGCTTAACACAATATTACTTATCTCGTATGCAGACCGCTTGCACAGGCTAATCATTTTGGTTTGCATTAGTTTTGCGACCATTGACCCTAATTTGCCTACTCCATTATCGTTCGTTTCATCAAAAGTGAAACAACGTGGTCATCTGCCTCCGCATTAGACACTGAAAGCGGAATTATTCTCTATCCTCTGATAGGTTTCGTGAACTACAGGCTGCATGGCGGCCCATTTGTTTATGTTAATGGGTATCTTCCTGGTATGGATCCTGTTATTCGCTTTCTTTACATCACACCAGCACATCCAGTGTTCACCTATGACCAACGCCAATTCCTTGCCGCGCACTGTTCAAACATTCTATTACTCGAATCTCCGGGCCCTTAGGCTGTCCGGAACAGCCCCGTTGTCACTGGTGAGCAAGTTGAAATCAAGCGGTCCATATATGGGCAACGAATGTTGTTTATTTTATCTGTGACGACGTAATGCTTCCGTCTTTACAGAGAATTGAATACATAGAGAACTTCAAGTCTCAAAATGTATCCAAAAATTTTGGCTTGACTACTGTACGACTTCAGTGCTCTCTTTGGCTGAGTGAACTGGTCAAGTGGAAAAGGAACAGACGTAACAATGGGTATGTAACTATGTAAACTGGTCGATTGATGAGCATCTAAATATTTACTAGTCTACAGAAATGAGAAGCTATCCTTTTCTGCAACCATAGGAGTAGTAGGTTTGTTACATCCAACTCATAGAGACTGATAAATTAGCTGCAAATAGCATAAAGATTTACTTTTTATTAACCACATCGGGTCCTTTCAGAGCAAACGCAACTGTTGTTAACAAAATCGGATTGTATACACCACCTTATCTTCATTGGCTCATGCTATAGTTCACCTGAGCGTAAGAAAACTACACGAACCATATTTTTATCAAATATTCCACTGTGTCCTTCGTTACCGTGTAGTTATCGGAGTTCGACAACTGAATAGAGGCACCGGAGTGTATGGGAATGTTTCATTAAGTCATGTCGTTTCTTTCCTACTCAGTCGAACCAGGATGCATGCTATTTTGTTTACATTATCTTGCTCAACTTAACGGATTCAATTTAAAGTTTGATGTGAGAAAAATCCAAACCGCTAATATTGTGTGAACCCTATTTTACGTCGCTCATGCGTTTAGCGCAATTTAGCCGTTGTTAATCCCTGTGTAGTTTCTAGCCACAGCAACTGGCGCCCCAAAGCACGAATCGTTGCAGCGAGAAGAGCCAGCTGGGTTTCGCCCTGGTTGCGGCTGCATCGATCAAATCTTTAAACTCCGCCAGATCCTCGAGCTCTGCCACGTATATTGGAGGCCAACGATTCCTATGTTCTTGGATATCCGTGCAGCCTTCGATTCTTTCGATCGCACGGTACTGTTGCACTGCCTGCTGAGGAATAGTGTCCCCGAGAAGTTCGTCTCCATACTGCGCGCTCTCTATAGTCTGAGCACAGGCAGGGTTAGGGCTTATGGCAAGCTTTCGCTTACCTTTGTGGTCTCCAGCGGAGTTCGACAAGGATGCCCTATCTCTCCGTTCCTATTCAACTTTGCCATTGAGAATGTCCTAAAGAACGCTCTGGGCCATTCATTGAACGCTGGCGTTGAGATCCTCCAAGGTAGTCTCATTGTTGAGTTGGATTATGCTGATGATATCGTCTTGCTGGGTGACGATCCACGCGTCGTCCAACTTGCACTAAACCGCTTGGCGATTGAAGCATAAATTACACTACGTACTTTCCGACATCCAAATGCAAGGCTCTCTTCCAAGACTGGCAGGTGCCTCTGCCTGAACTCACTCTTGGTGGTGAGACACTAGAGGTTGTGGAGAGCTTTGTCTACTTGCGAAGTTGCATCACTGCAGGCGGGGCTGTTGGAGACGAGATTTCAATGTGTATCTCGAAAACACTCCTCACTTTTTCTAGGCTGAGACGCTTGTGGCGTCGCCCCGATATTCGTCTCTCCATCGAAGGGCGGCCTATTGTGCAATTGTTCGTGTTGCACTGTTGTAGAGATGCGAGACCTGGCCCATTCGTAAATATGACATGTGCAGGCAGTCCGTCTTCGAGCACCGGTGTCTGCGGTCCATTGCCCGTGTGTGGTGGCACCACGTAAGCAAGGTGGAAGTTACACAGCGTGTCTTGGAAAGTGGAAGCAACTCGCTCGAGGAGCTCGTCTCACTACATCAACTGCGGTGGTTGGGACACGTATTGCGCATGCCAGTCCAGCGTTACCTGCGTCGCGGGTTGTTGGCGGTTGCTGAACAGGAATGGAAGAGACTGTCTGGTGGACAGCCTACAATATGGAGAAGCCGCATGAAACATCTGACGAAACAGTTGGCCTCGGCCGGTTGTTGTCGACTACCTGGTTGGGGTCCGAGAGATGCGGATACAAGTTGGTTGAAAACCTTGGAATCCATGGCCCAAGTTCAAGGTTAATGGCGGACGTGTACGTCGGTGTGTTGCGGTGTCCCTTTTGCCTACCCCTAAAATAGTAAAAAGAAAAAATTCAAAAACTGT
>OX104059.1:10306551-10383079 GCA_944474145.2 Dicrocoelium dendriticum
AAAATAATTCTTGTAAAGATGTCCAAGAAAAATAACAGGGGAATAGTACAGCCAGTGGGGGAGAATACGTGCATTTACAAATCTTATAATTAGAGCACGCTGTACAGAAAGCATTCTAAGCGTAAGGGAGTAAAAAGACAGTCTTCTGACATTTTGCATAATCTCAAGAATATGTTTGAACCAGTATAAACTGTAGGACAAAAATATACGGAGATACTTTACGGAATATTTATGTGGGATACTTTGGTTACTCAAGACCAAAGAAGGAGAGGCGCTTACAAAGGAACGCATTTTGTCAGAGCGGAGACAATAGAATGTGATATCACAACACTTAGAAGGGTAAAGTGGGAGGAATCGGCAACTCAGCCAAGTCAGGTGTTCTTCCACTCCTCTTCTGAGTTTCGAAGATTCCTCAATTACTAGGGTTATACACCCCAGGGCGACGCCGTCACCGTCTTTCAACTCGATGAAACTGTTCGGTATGAGCAGAAACTCAACAGCAAGAAAACAAGAAGGGGATAGCATAGCCCTTGTAAAACTACAACGTTGGCTGGGATTGCGGAAGCTCTTCTCCCGTATAACTGCGTATTGTGTGCGATTCGTAACGCATTATATTACATACGCATGGGGCAAAAACCATTTTCAAAAAGAAGATTTAATATTAACGGTCGGTTAAGGTTCCCAATGGGATAAAAATAATCAAGAAACAGGAGCTACGCAGTCTCGTATATTTTATCTAGAGCGGGTGCAATACGATGCATAAAATAGAAATGGTATCCAATGTGAAGCACTTCTTGTACACAAACCGTTTGATGTCAGTCTTGTCTTTGCTAATAAATATTCGGGGAATAATTAGTTTTTAAAGCACCTTCAGCAGCACGGAAGTGCACGCTATTGGCTGATACTTCTGTGCTTTTTTCTTATGCACAAGTGTTTTCTAGCTGCTTTCTAGATGTTAGGGATAGTGCCCGTCGTTTAACATCGGTTAAAAATCTGTCAGAAGTGAATCTAATACATGTGCATACTTTTAAAAATGGATTGGGGGCAGGAAATCAGGGCCGGTATCCATGTTTGGCTTCAGTCTTGTGAGTTCCCTGTAAACACTGATGTGCTCAAGTAAAGTGGTATGGTCATTGATTGGGAAGGAAGGTAGGGGAAATGGGTTTGTTGATAAGGCATTAAATTCTGTCTTGTGCCTGTCCACAAGTGGCCACTGGAATTTTTGCCGGTTAGTTGCTGCAAAAACCCGCCAGAGTGCAAGGCAGCTGCGGTTTCTTAAAACGGCTTCACTACATAGGCTATTTGGCCTGTTTACCTCGGCTTTTATAGCTAGAGACAAAAGTTTGACACAGGTTGTTAGCTTGTATTTGTTGGACTGTCCTTTTGCTCTGTGCAGTTGCTTGAGTAGTGGTGAAAATTCATTAGATAAATGATCTCAGTGGGGCAACAAAGGCTGATTTGATCTGAGGTGATCTCATTGAGCTGATAGATCTTTATTAGCGACAAATGAAGAATTGGTTGAATAAAGCGTCGGTTGTAACTTTGTCATGTATTCCGTTGGAGAGTTTTGCCGCTTAACATTTATAAATATCCTGTATGTCATCGAAACGTAGTCTTTTTGGCATAAATTCACCATTCAGTGGCCCGAACTAGGTAGAAAACAGGTTATGTTTGTTAGTAAGGACTACATCATAACCTGCGCTGCGTGTGGTGGGGGGAATTTCACCAAGTTGGTTAGACTACGCACTTTGATGAAGATTGTGTCACTTCTATCGATGTTACCAGCGATGATGCAGAGGGAACATTCTATATTCGATTGCAATTCCGAGGCAAGGTGACGCTCCAATATGTTTATCTCTGACAGCGTTGAGTCAAGCGTTATATAAGCGTTCCCAACTAAAATAGATATCAAACCTATCAATAACTTTGGCTGGCGTTTTAACAGGTGGTGAGTTCTTGAAGCCGTTGAGTAAGCGCACAGCTGTGAAATCGGTACACACCATCTTCTCTACTAGTTGCCATCACACCTTCGTGGTGCTAAGGCTTTCCTGGACCTTCTGATCTGATGTGTCGGTAGCCATTGAATTTCAAGACTCCGTACTCTATAACCAGATATAACCAACTTCCTTGTTATCGCTACACCAACGTGCGGGAATTCCGTTTGTTGTAAAAAGCTGTCGAGGTCATCAGTTTTCTTGACAGTCGATCAGACATTTCTGAATAGGATAATCGGAATTAGTTGATTGTTGGCACAGCAACATCTGAGTCCAGCTTGCTAACCAGCATGGTGTGTTTTCTTTATCCCCAACTTTGCCCGACAATCCTTTTGCAATTTAAGGCAGTCAATTTCCCCTAATCATTGGAAAATCACAGTGAGAAGATGAAGAACGGCAGAAGCATGAAGTTATCATCTTCTCTTCAGTGCCGAAAATGATGACTGTATTGAAATGCAACCCAAGTGAAAGTATTCATGATGTTTAACTATAGTTGACGGCAGATGAATTTCGGACATCTTCGCGGAGCGAAATCAAAAGGTCGAAGTAGTATGCGTCCGGCCGGAGACTCCGTAATCTTCAACATCTAGCTTATGAGGTGGGTCGAACTAGAGCCGTGGAGTTGCAAAGGCAAATAAATACTCCGTCGGCGGTTGAATGCTGTTAACGCGACTACATAGTAAGAGATCGGAGTTAATAGGAAGAGGTGGATATTTATTTCTGATAAACTGATAACGAATACAAGCATAGTACAGAGTCAAGGTCATAGTGCTTAAGCGGGGTAGGGTATTCAAATGATAAACAATGGCGCCTTTGTTTGTCTAGCGGGTCCCGCCTTTTGTCTAAGTAATTGGGAATGGCAACTGGGTGGGATAACGAAGGGAACCAGTAGAGGAATAATCTATTGGGCATTCCGAATCTATGAGTATCACTTACAGTCAACGTAGTACGTTAACATTGCTGGCCTTAAATTGTTTCCCAAAAATAAATGGAAAATAAGTTTGCAAACAGGTGGCAAAACTATCCTCAGTGAATAGCGTAGAACGATATTTCAATCACAACAGCAACGGCCGGATTTGAACTTGGAAACCCATGTTCCCAGTGATGTCCTTTGACTGCGAAACACTCCCTCATGATTGATGCTCCCGTCCAATTCAGACGCTTCACCTCACCCTAAATTCTAAGCTGTTAATATTGACTTGGATGTGCTGCGTTTATGAAATTGCAGTGAGCGAGCTTGCAGCAATGTCGGTATATGAGTGTTATGTTTGTTAAGCTTGACTCCTACAAGCATGACCGTGGTCGCTATCTGGTCCTTCCGGTTGTGCCCAGCCGCCGTCATAGAGGTGATAATGTCCGAGTGAGTAGAAGATACGTGGTAGAAAATCTGAAGTGTCCCGCTGGAAAATGTGACCTCAACACAGTTGTACAACTGAAGAGTTGTATGCATTCATTAATCATATTTCTTAGCAAAAAGCAACATGGAGACTGGTATGTGTTAAAGATAAGTAGTAAGGAACGAACAGGTAAATCGACTGAAATTCGACAGAGCACGAAACACTACGAATCTCATCCACAATATGCGTGCCAGTATGCCACAGATATAGCTGTGGCAGAAAGAACACAACGCTTGCATAGGACAAGCTTAAGTTTCTCAAAGTGGAATAAGGAAAATAGGCAAGTGAGTATAGCTGTAGCTCTTTCGGTCCGACGTTTCGCTTCGTCGTTGCAACAACCAAGTTTACTGAAACACTCTGGTTCCCTACGAACAATTATGACTGGTGTGTGTAGCATTTTATTCTGGAAGCCAAAGTTTCTGATTGACGGAAAGTCAGCATGTTTACGGCAAATGAATGAAGTGGAACTGTTCGGTAGTTCAGTTGATCTACGGGAGGTAGTCAAAATGTCAATAAATGTTTCGAAGTTGTCGCAATCCAGACTACCGAGTTTACCTGGGTGGAGACGCAGTGCACCAAGATTTAGAAGCGGAAAGTCTGTGAGTTACTAAATTTCACCAGAGAAGCACGTGTCAGTGCACCATATGAAATCATTAAATCCAAGGGTTAGCTAACCAAATTAATTTCTTCGAAGGTGTGCTAGAAGATTTTTGTACACTGCTTTGCCATCTGATGCAAATTGTGAAACACTTCACGCGGTTAATACATGCTAGACAATGTCCCTGTTTCCTCGTCACTGTTCAGTCTAGCCATAATCTACGATGACGTTTTCAAAATGCCAAATTAAGCTCTTTGTACTGAACGCTCGTTTCTTGATTACTTGGCTTAACATGCGTGTTACCTTGGCGCACAGAACAGTCGTTGCAACGACTGATTGAGTGATATGTAGGTGCTAACCAATCTGAGGGGACCTCCATGCAACTGCGAGTTTAAGCTGCTTGTACATCGCAGGACCTGCACGTATCGCGCGACGCTGGGTAACATGCGCAAAACGACAATGCAGAGGTGATATGCCACAGTAAATAATATAGATCGAACAGGTTCTCGGACGAAAATCGACGGACTGCGAACCGCTGCAAAAGCTTATCACGAGATGTACATCAGTGCATAAAAGAACAACATAAAGATTTTGAGGCATAGTGTACAAATCGATATTGTGTAGGTTTATACTGTTTGCGAAGCTTTGGCCAGGCCAGAGTGGAAAGTTGTGAAAAAGTCAGTTTACTTAAATAAGAACCAAAAAGGAAGCGTTGTCGGCGGAACCCAAAGTGCCGCTAGCTATTCGCTGTCGCAACAAACAAATTTCGTGCACCTCTTTGATTCTCTATAAACTTATGTAATAGCTCGATGCGATATGGGACGCCAGGAGCTAAAGTTTATGCTAGTAGGTGGGGTAGATTACCTGTCAGTCAATAGAAACAGTGGGTAGGAAGTTCGAGTTTCGATGAATGTGTACAGTTGTCGCTTGCGAACCGTTGAACAGACCGAAGAAAGGTATAGCGCGCGAGATCACAAAAATGGAAGTGCTGTAATTCGCTGGATTTACCAGCGAAATGCATGGGTCTGCACACCATACCGAGATCCTAGGAACAATTTTAGAAGCGTAAAGAAAACCGGTTTGTCCTTTGCTGTGAATTACGAAATATTTTTATACATACGACACATACGAAGTACTGTCCCTGACACCATCGCTGGTAATCCTCTTTTCCATTCTGTCTTTTGAAGGCGACTTGGTTTACAAATACCAAAAACAAGTTCCTTGTTCTGAATGTTCATCTTTTGGATGTTTGGCTCCCTTTCTACAGTGCTTTTGAAGCATAGCAAAAATGTATCCTAGCACTAGCCCGTCAAGCACCGCCAGTGTTTAGATCTTGAGTTTAACTCAAGATTCGCTTTTTCTCGTCAAGTAGTTTTTACGCTGCACGACGCTTTATCCCACTTCCTAGTTTTGTGCGTTCTGTTAGCAAGGAGTTTTTAAAGATGCAACCTGATTTCGCATGAAAAGACTGGACAGCTACTTTCTGTTGAATCCGGAGTAGCCGAAATTCTTTTAATGTACACCCATCGTTGTTTTCACACAGGAGTATGCAGCAGTATTTCCCTGCAGTATTTGTAGAAACGTTAACATTTCTAATAATGTTGTCCTCATTATTCATAAAGAAGAATAGGGACGAACTTGAGTAAAAACTTTGACGACTCACCACAACTATGTATTTGGAGAATTTACCTCTGGTTGTCGTTGACAGCAGCCAACATGCTACGCAATTTTGCAAGATGACGGCTATTGCAGTACAGGCGCCGTTAAATTATTCCACAAACGATGAACCTTAACTGTTTGGCCAACAGGATAGACAATGGCATTAGGCGTGAATTCTAATGTACCTACTAATTATACATCTTCCATTGCTGTCCAGCAGGCGTATATTCGGTTGCGTTAAATGCAGGAGTCCGCACCAACTTAACAGAACCAGCTGCCAACGTGGGTAGACGTTTCTTAACAAAATGACACGAATAGTCAATAACCTGGATACATTAATGTATCTTCCATTTAAACGACATTTAAGCAGACTACTGTGTTGCTACTTACGCGAGATGGCGTGAAAATAAATCAATAAAACTTTGCAACTAGACACTCATTCAAGGCTATATGTTAAAGTCTCATGGTGATCCGCTTTAGAAACGTAAATGACGATCGATGCAACTCGACGTATTCTAGCACATCCTATTAGGTTGCGCAACGCATGCATCCTGTGTGAAAACCTCATCAGTAATCGGATCCCAGACTATATTTTCTGCACCTACCTGTGAACACACGCAGTTGCATTCTCACGTACCCATGTTAAGGACGAGGTCGCTTGCATTAGAGCCACGTTACTGTGCTCTCTTAGCGGGAATTCTTGCTGTTAACAATATGTGAATTGGGTAGCTACAGTATACGATTCTAGCGTATAACACACGTTCCCCGGTTTTCCGATGAAGGTAATATTGCTTAGGGAAACTAACTGTCCATTCAAGATTCCAAACGTCGCCTCTCCCCTATTATGCCCTGCCCTAGTTTGTGTATGGTCGAAAGTTAAATTTTGATCTTTTACCTCGTGGTCGTATTCATTTCTTATCTATCTGTTACGCTTATTAGTCAACCCAGTATGTTCTTCTCCTTGTGCCCCTTGTTAATTTATGTGTTTCATTTATACTGTTGTGTTAGGTCAGTAGCAATAGCATAACTGATTAAAAATGCACTCATACTGGTGTGTGAGGCATTTCAACTAACTTTACTTGTTATAATTTACTAAGGATGCACAAAAACTGTACGCATGAACAATTTTCCGTTCTTTGATTGCTAACCATGCTATAAATTACAAGCAATAAAACGCGGTTTACTGTTGTGACTATGCGGTTACCGTTGTTCAACGCTCACAACAGCTCTGTGCCCTTCTACGGGTTTCGAGGATAGTCTGTCCATTAGTCACCCATTCTGGCTTCAATACAATCATCAATTCATCTAAAGTTAGACATAGTATACCCAGGCTGCACCTCAACATCAGGTCTTTAGTGCACTGTCCCAGACGCATTAGCTTACGGCTTTGTCCTACCACCACATGGGCGCTTCTGCGCCTTCGAAGGTCACGTGGCCGGTATGCAGAACACACCACCCAAGGCCGGACATTGCACATCACACGATGAGTCATGCGTCGGTGGGACGAGAAACAGGCTGTCCGCTGTGGTGCTGCATTGAGGTCATGACCAGCATTGGTCTCCACTCTTTGTTTGCTCTTGTCGGGGCGATATACAAAAAGGGGGCTGTTGTCACCGCACACTTGTACTGCTGCGGCCGTTAGGCGGATTGCCAAATGCCGTGACGACACCACTGACAGGAATAACAGGGTGTGGAAACGCTGGTTATGGTAAATAATGATGGTCGCAGCCCACGCGCGTTTCACATCGCGTCTACATAACCGGACCATCCTTA
The DNA here is from genome assembly GCA_944474145.2 of Dicrocoelium dendriticum. NCBI lineage: Eukaryota > Metazoa > Platyhelminthes > Trematoda > Plagiorchiida > Dicrocoeliidae > Dicrocoelium > Dicrocoelium dendriticum. The sequence continues at coordinate 10,313,973 of OX104059.1, forward strand.
GTGTGTATCACTGAATTCTCCTGACATATGTAGTAGATTTCTTAGATGGCAGTGAGTCTCTCCAATGTGGTTTCATTCACCCGAAACACACATACCGTTAAGGGGCATGTTGTGTATCTTCACGATATAGAAACATCCAATGCACGTGCTGCAAAGCACTCCTTAAATAGCATAGACAGGGTATGATCTAAATCCCCACTATCCTATCTGCATTGCTTTCCATGGAAAAAATCGGTATGAATGCCAAGAGGAGTAAGCGCTGCGATGTGTCATGGCTTGTCGGATTGGAGTCTTCCCGAAAAGAATGAAACGGCCGTCCCAGTTCATTTCGAGATGTGCAGCGCCTGTCTGAATAAGTGTGGTTTGGATGTATCTGCTAAAATCAAAACGTTACCGGGAAAACGCTAGCTACATGAATTTTCCATTATTGGTATTATTGAATACTGAATACTGTATTATAGAGCAAGTAGAAATGGATTCTGTACAACTCTTTCGAAATATGGCGGAAACCGTTATAAAAGTTGTCAACCGTGAATATCATTGTCGTTCTCATGTAATATTTAAAATATTCGACTTACGATATTTCAGGATTCAGAAATGTAATATGTCATCGTAAGTGTGCAGTCGTTCTCTGAATCGAATAGAAGCAAAATACAAATCTAACAACGTTAGGAACTGTTGCACAGATGTTACCTCAGTCACATGTTCGGGCAAACTGTTCCAAATATTTACCACTCTCCGTTCGAAGCACAGTGGGTGGGGAACACATTTCATATCCGGCACGACAAGTTTGTATCTGTGTCCGCGTGTGCTGCATGGCCCTCGTAAGTGCAGTATTGGCCAAAGCATGGGGAACTCACCAAGATGTAGAATTCGGTAGGTCATAATGAGGTCGACTCGCACCCTACGGTAGGACAAAGTGTAGAGCCCTAGTTTCTCGCACCGGTCTTCATACCCAAAACCACGTAAACTCGGGATCAGCCTGGTAGCAACGTGTTGGACCCGTTCGATCTTCTGTGCCTCGCCTCGGGTAATCGGAAAGTAGGCGGGCGAACCGTACTCTAGCATTGGTCTAATGATAGAAGAGAAGTGACGAGTGGCAACCTCTTCAGACCATGTGCCGAAGCTACGTTTGAGCGCCTAAAGCATGCGCAGTCCGTTCCGATATAGTCTGTTCGTGTTGTCCACGGACTTCAAATCGTAGCGTGAGAGTACACCTAGGTTCTTCACGGAGGGTGTGGGATATAGCGTTTGGCCGTCAAGAGTGTAGGTTCGGCCGTTAGCACCCTTCCCCAGGCCCATAAATACAGACTTGGCTGGGTTGACCGGGAGAAGAACTTCTGCAGACCATGTGGATAAGCGGTTGAGATCTTGCTGAAGTAGGCCACAGTCATCGGGAGCGTCGATTTCCCTCCAAATCTTCATGTCGTCCGCAAACAAGGCACACGGCGACCGGAGAAGCTGCGGTAGATCATTGATGTGGATCAGGAACAGAGTGGGCCCCAGCACAGTGCCTTGAGGCACGCCAGTTGTAGAGGGGTACCAGTCAGTTAGATGGTCGTCGACCTGTACCCTCCACTTTCGTCCAACAAGAAAGTCGCGTATCCACCGGTGCAGTGAGCCACCGACGCCACACATCCTGAGTTTGTGAAGGAGAATCTCATGACTGACCTTGTCGAACGCTTTACTGAAATCGATGAATATCACGTCGACGGATTTCCCCTTGTTTATTGCCTTCAACCACTCATGCCTCGTCACAAGCAGGTTCGTAATGCATGAGCGACCTTGCATAAAACCGTGCTGTGCGGGCGTCAGGACCTCGTTTGACTGTAGCAACTGCAGCAATCTCTTCTTCACGATTTTCTCAGCAACCTTTGCCAAAATAGGTGTCAGACAAATTGGCCTGTAATTGTCTACTTTGCTAGGGTCGCCGCCTTTCGGAATAGGCTTCACCACCGCACATTTCCAGTCAACCGGCAAAGAACCTTCGGACAGCGACCTGTTGAAAAGGTCAGTCACGACAGGAGAGAGGATGGTTGAAAGTGACTTGAGAACCAGTGGGTGAAGCCCATCAGGTCCGGCAGGTTTGGTGCCGTCAAGGTTGGCGAGTAGTTGACCTACCTCTTCAACGCCGCAATGCAGACTATCGAGTTCGGTAATAGCGGTACACGTCGAACTCGGAACAGACACCTGGTTATTCGCAAATACAGAAGCGAAGTGCGCCGCCAAGGCGGACGCACCCTCAGTGCTGGAGGTTAGGGGTTGTCCATCCGTGCCATCCAGCACTGGCACATCACCTGCCGGGTTCAGGCGTCGCTTCACGTATGCAAAGATTCTCTTTGGGGCGGTCTTCGCGGCTAATGGGAGCTGCAGTTCAAAGTGTCGGGGTTTATTCTTTTTCGCACTGTTGCAGAGGTTCCGCTGACATTTATACCCTTCGTAATCATTGGCAGAGCCAGAGAGGAGGAATTTGTCCCACAGTCTGCGCCGCCTCCGAGCCAGGTTTCCATACTCCTTATCAAACCAATGAGGCTTGATCGGTCCAACCTTTCAACATTTCAATGGCACAAATTGGGAACACAATGATATCAATCTCTCTTTTATAAATATCCAACAATCTTCCACAGATGCAGCTTGTGACAGAGACCAATCCAATCGGCTCGCGGCTCGAGCTAGACCATCGAAGTCCGTTTTCCAGTAGTTGGGAGCTGGTTGCAGCAGATGTGAATACGGCAAAGATAATTCCATATCAGCTATCAGTACTGAGTGGTCGCTCGTAGCCAGGGGCTCCAGGATCCTAACGTCACGCACTCGTTGTTCGTAGCTCGTTAACATCAGGTCGAGACAGGACGAGGTTGAACGTGTTGATATGCGTGTTGGCTGGCATATGTGTTGCGATGCACCAGTTTCAAGTACCAAATCCACGAACTTTGCTTCAACCTCACTATGTCCAGGCATCAAATGCACATCAGGCCATCGTATTCGAGGACAGTTAAAATCGCCCATAAGCAGAAAGTGTGGACGACTCATGTGGGCTTGAAGATGGGGCAGCCAATCCAAACAACGACTCAGGGGACTGCGATAAACTGCGCCCACAAGCAGTTCTCCGCGCCTGAGGCGGATGGAGCACCGCAGTAGCTCATACAGGCCATCGTCACTTCGGTAGGTGCTCACAAGTCTCCCACGCAGGGAAGACCGGATGTAAAGTAAGACACCACCGTGGGCATTCTTTAGTCTATCGCATCGGAAACACGAGTAACCGTTGAGTTCAAGTTCTTGGGTGTATAACTCTGCATGCAGCCATGTCTCTGCGAGTCCCACTACTTCTGGCCGCACAGTCGCAACGAAACAACAAAGCTCATCGCGCTTATTCATAACACTGCAAACGTTTGTGAAGGCTACTCGCAGGCCGCAGCAGGAGCCACCGGGCGTGCTTGAAGTGTGAGCAGCCTGTTTATCCTGATTCGCGGATTGTTGGAAACCACCCGAAAATTTACGATACGAAGATTTGTTTCCCCCCCCCCCCCCACGAGTGCGTCTTTTCAACTCAATGATGGCAGACTTGAGCCGCTCCCTGTCTACTGGCTCCAGGTCGGAACGAACATGGATCTTCAAACATTTCAGCCTACTTAGGCGAGACATGATAAGTTTTGGACTGGCTTCGTCCACAAAAGTGATTCTCATAGGCCGATTTTGTTGATCACCTTGCATTCCCAGACGGGTAATCTGCCTCACTTTTACCGAGTCCTCACCAGCGTCGAGGAGTCTATCAATTAGACCCTGTAAAAACTCGACATCGTGATCGTAACGCACTTGGGGTGATGGATCACTGGACTCCGGTGCGTGAAAGATCACGAGATTATAACGCCTCTGGTAGGACGAGGTTGGCCTTGCAGGGCGAAGTATACTACCAGCCTCAAGTGGTTTGGCTAACCGTTGACTTACAGAACGTAAACGTCCAACGTTCCTTCGTAATTTCGTCCTCTGATCTTTCCACTGGTCTTCAGCACTCAGACTTTCACCCGCTGGGACATCAGTGTCCGGTGGACACAACAAAGGTAAACAATTTAGCCCAGGTGCAACTGGGCTTCTCACAACGGTTGGACTTTGTGTCAGTGAGTTTGCACGGGTAGAGGAGGACGACTGAGCCGAAACCTGATGGCTCTTCGAGCTAGGTTGTTGGGCCAAACACACGGAGCTGTTCGCAACGAAACGCTGAGGACTACACGTCGGCTTTACTCTTACTGGCTCTATCTGATTTCGGCAATTTTCACATATAGTTTGGGCAAAATCGTGTTGGATTTCGCGAAGACGATGAAAATGCTCAACTGATAATCCAACACATGAAATATGGTATTTAACTTGGCAAAATGCACACGTGAGGGCATTTGCACGGTATCCGACTAGTTTGGAGCAAGTACCACAGGATGACTGCTTCGGCATTGTGAATAATCCGAAAATGAGATGGCAGCCAATTGACGAAGAAATGGCGATAGCACGATCGCCGAAACCAAGCGATAAAAACACAATTATTTCTGGTCGGGAATTTCAGAATCGGAAATGAAACTGAATTGTAGCTCAATTTCCACGAAATACTTCCAATGAACGCAGAAAGTTACCACAAAGTGATCTTGTCAACAGCCATAAATAACCGACCGGAGGACGCTATCCGCAGTCTAATTATTATTATTTTTTTTCTGCTTGATTCTGACGACGTGCCGGCAACCCATATAAATGCACCCTCGTCATGCGAAACTCTTCCCCGAGTATACAACCAGGTGCAACCGAGAGACAGCAAGTAGCTATCGATAAGATAACCGCTCCTTGAAAGTGTCCATTTTGTTCTGTTTGACCGAAGTGCGAAATTCAGGTGTTAAGTAAAGACGAATTTGCCGCATCCTGCCAGATTAGGTTCAATTTATGACTGCTGTACCTTATTTAGGACCTGATGACAGGTTAAGTATTCTTCGCAGTTACCGCCAGTACGCAGACTCGAAAATTCCCGTGTTCGCTCGAGCATGTTCGATCTGACTCACAGACACAGTGCGAAGTTGTACTCGGCAATGACAATTCACCACGGTAATCCGTAGACCGAGTGAGGCTCGATGGCCCAGTTCAGTCATCTCCCTCTTTCACTACGTCAACCCATGTTAGCAGGTGTGTGTCAAGCCTAAAGGCACATCAGTAATGTTATCTGAAGTCTCTTTATCTAAGGTATTTTTGTACAAAATTTATTTGAACAGATGGAAGTCCACTTGCGGCTAATCTAGCATACATCTTTAATGCGCAATCTGGTCAGTATTGCCAAATCCAACGCACCATGTGAACCAAACATCGTCTACCTACTTCGTGTGTGTGGCGGCCCAAGTTTTAATGCATCAAACGGTAGCTCAATTAGTATTCAGAAATCATCATAAACTTTCTATCGATGAAGTTCGTCGCATGTGCACACCGATGCACGGGCCAAGGTCACTTGTAAGCCGCGTTAGAATGATGTTCAGTGTCACTAAGGTTGACTACAATGCGAAATGCGGTACACATTGAGATTATGCGTCGCCATCCATTCACGCACAACGACTGCTTCAAAATGACCTTTCTAGTCTGCCAGGTTAGATTCTTTGTTTAAACACTCCGGTTTACTTGCGGTGATTTCATCGGTTAGAGTGCGGTTTCACAAACAAACAATTCCGAAGTAGCCTGAGTTGTTGGTCTGACTGACAAAAGCTCTCTCTCAACATCATGGAAAATACTTGGAACCGATCGAGAAATCATGATTTCAGGAAGGTTTGAAAACAACTGTTTTGCTTAAATTGCATTTGCTGACCAAGGTTTCAACTATTCGGGTCCATTGTCACTTATCCGTAGGGGTATAAAAAACGGTATAAAATGGCAAACGTAGTTGGTGATTTCTTCACTAAGCATTATTCGACTGTACTATGCCTCCGCAACGGCATCAAGAAGCAAAATTGTGTTTGCAGACCACTGGTTCCAAGACTGCCTGCCCAGTGGGTGAGTGACATGAATGATCACTGGTTACGTTCACGAATCAGCCGCCGCAGAATCAGTCTGGATAGTTTAATCTTTTGTGAGCAAATCTCAACTAGGCCCAGATACTAGACAAATGCGCAAGCTTAACATTTTAACCTACTTGGCCTGTGGGACTGTACAGACAACCTACTTTCCGGCCCCTTCAGCAAGCCGATTCTACCAGTTAATTGGAGGATACTCAACATTTCCGTGCAGTTACTTCACTCTTCCGCATACAAAGTATCATATACATTCAGTCAGCACATTTGCCTTAGTGATAACATACATTTTATTCTGCGTGAGTGTTTTTATTACTTATTTAATCGATTTGATTCCCTTGATTCCATTAAGACGCAGCTCATTGAGGTTTTCCAGTGTGTTTTAAGTTCTTTCTCGCAGTGATTAAACGATATGTTAAAAGAGCACTCTTTTTTAAACGTCCTGCACTCTCACGCTTACTCTCAGGTGGGGGAGTTTCACGTGCGTCATTGCAGCCAAACTAGAACCACGTGGCATCTCATGTGCAAATCAAGTAAAAACATGACACCACTCCTCCTTTACAGGATTTACCTACTGTTTCTATCACCTTTGGTGGCCCACCGGAAACGGTACAGTTCACCAATACTTTCTGGATGTAATAATGTCATAGGTTGATTCCAGTTACCTGGAGGATGCCAAAGAACATTTCACGCCGTTTCCTGAACCTAAGCGACGGAAAGGAGTTGTAAATACACAATGTTCCAGGAGGATGGAAATTTATCATCGCTTAACTGACTGTTAGTATGGAGTGATTTCCAGTTACAAACTTTGTGGTTCACTTTTGCTCAGACACCAAGAGTCCTGACTAATTTCCGAATAACAAGGGCAAACAATCCTTTTTCCGCGGACCAACGCTGATAACATTTTGATTATATGGTTAGAAGAACAATGTGCTACTGATACCAATTATCAAGTAATAATGTTATTGGGTATATCATAACAAGTCCATGTCTTGTTATACGGTTAGCAAATGGGCTTTGATTAGACCAGATCAGCGAAGAAATGCATGTGCTGGTCAGTTCCTAATGATAAGTACACAGATTTTGAAACAAACAACTGTATTCTCATCTAATTTAAATTTATTAGCGGAATCTCCCCTGCTTCACATACAGTCTAGTTATTCAACTGAATATATGGCCACCTGACTTTAAGATTTATGGTTAACTTGAATCACGAAGCCGTGGTCCTTTTCCCAAAAACGAACAGTTGCCAATGGATACAATTAAATGTGGATGTTCAGCGTGCAACCCAAACAAATGCCCCCCTAAGCTTCCATTACAAACTAGTGCCGGACGTCGCGGAAATCATAAGGCTGGTGGCTGCATGCAGGAACGTATCCAACAATTCCGATTGTTAAGTTACCTCACAAACCCACTACACAACGGAAACTATTCCTCCACCATGTCAATGCGACAAACGTGAGCGAATGGATGCCCAACGATGTTGTACAAACCCAATGTATTTCTCCATTACGTATTCCATTAAGCGCAATCGCTTTGCTAAACTCTTGCAGAAACCTTGGTTGGACAATGTGGAGAGTAGTTGAGTGGCCTGTTATCGAGGTACTGGAAATAGGTTGAGAAAGTGATCGGTTTTGCGGATACAAATATTCTGCTATGGCTAATCCTTTATATTCATATGTCGTCGCACAAAGTACTTGGGACTCCATACCCGTAGGTCTAGTGAATTAACTAAACCAGTTGCAATCAGTTCAGCTGATGGTTTTTCCCGTAGATGGTAATGTGCCCTATTTGTTACAATAAGTTGGTATCAAATGAACTGCAGTTACGCTACTCGTACCAAACCTCACGAGTAGCTGACGCCATCTTGTTAAGCAGTTCATTTCTAGTGAACTCCGTCAAAAATATAACTGCTATATTAGAAATTGTTGATTATTTATTCGCACGAGTTGATTATTGCCGGGAAGTGGTATGGGTTAGAGAAACCATTAAGCTGAAACAGATTGTAGCGGAAGAAATTATCATGTTACAGCATTGATTCCGGAAAAATAGGGAGAAAAGCAGATCATGTGCCATCTATTCGCTGAGCGACATAAAGCAGAAACTATCCTGTTGTTATCTCAATGCCCCAATCTTTAGTAGTTTAATATACCGCTCCCACAGGAGTTTTCTGCTAATGGTCGCCACAACACTTGTCCTAATAGTTCCACGCCTACAAAAGACTAGGGACCCATTCAACACCTTCCCTATCCTGGCGGTTAAGATGATTTAATAAGTGAAACGGAAACACCCTCTATAAGCGAGAAAGAAGTACTGTATGATCAAATACGCATGGTGCTTGCACTGGCTGGGGTAGTTGAATAAGCCCGTTATATCGATCAAATGATCCAGCTCTGCTAAACACCTCCGATTCTCTGATAACTCACCCATTGATTCAATTTTTTTCTACCTTCATGCACTGCAAAGCAGCCCGCATCATAAAGTTAAGCGACCCAGAAGGTGAGCTGCTTTCACTGTGCTCTTGCTCTCAGAATTGCACACCGAATTTCAACTGTGTTCCGTGGTCACAAATTTTAAGTAACATTTTCACCAAAAGATGATCTCGAATATCGGTTTATGGCACCGTAACCGATGAGATAGACAAGGTGAATTACATCGTAAAGTTCACTTTACGGCAAACTAGGCAAATGCCTGCCGCTGTAGTTGCGTCAGCAATGGTTGGGTTTCGACTGTGTCTAAGTGCGAATAATTATGTTCCTAACTTCTTTTGCTAAATGGTGCAGAGCAAGCAAGCAGCTGCAGCTACCTGAAAGTTAATATACTTGCACTCGCGTACATGAAAGAGGTAGACGCTTCTGCAGGTGCTGGGCAACTCTTATTATTTTGTGCCTACACTTATTTGTGCATTTCACCTGCCAGCGAACAACCGGTCCACAATATCTTGGTTAGGTGATCGCTGTCAGTTAACTTTACAGCAATCACCATTAAGCCCGGTACTCGCATTTCAATGAACTTATTAAAGAATATTAGGCCTTATTACATATTTCTTTCTCACCTGACAACACTGCATAAATGAAACGCCTAGATTGTCAGAGAAACAAATAGAAAAGGAAGACAGTTGCCTCTATTCCACATAACTCTTTATTATAATCAATACAGCCATAATCTTTTCTTGTTCACACAACACAAACAACTACCATAACCTTTACTGTGAACAGATATAAAAGGTATTTATCTACGCATTCCGCCGTTAGTAAAACTGCACAAGTCTTCCTTATTTCATAGTTGGCCACGACTGGGCTGATCTCCTGTGGTGACGGATTACAGCTTCCAGATTATAAAAGACGTTACCTATGCAAGGCAAATTGCCACCAACTGTCTGGCGTATAAAAAAGTGCCATAATAGAATGATCCGCTTGACGGACTGGGCTGAGCCTTCATGGCCCATAATACATGTTCAAAAACAGCTCTAAAATGAACAAAACATATGATATACAGGTGATGGCTCATATGCTACTATGCCACACCGGCACACGGCCAGTTATTGCATGGAAGTGCGAGCGAAACCTTTCGAGGGAATACCTTGCATGGAAGCAGGTCCCCTGGGGATGGTTCCACGAGTGGCCGTATTACTTTAACTGGACACCTGTTTATATTTGCTTACGTTATTGTTCCTGCTTTTTATTTTCTTTAATGCCTTAATCCTGCCAATTAGTTTAGTACCTGTTTTTGGATCCATTGTAAAAAGCGTGAACAAATGGATTATTTTTTGCGATCCTGTTGTACACATTGATCAGACCACATAGTTGGGCTGCACCTCGAAACACCGAGGAATATAACATTTATCATTTATCATTTATAGTCACTGCTTCTGCAAGTTATTTCAGTAACGTATGGGAAATGACAACCAGCATAGGCCCAGAATGCCAAATAGTCAAACTGATTATAATCGTTTTTCATACAAGATAATAAACCTATTTTTTTTAAAGATTTCTGTCAATTCGAAGTATCCTAGCGAATCGTTTGGTAAAAATGGCGCAACTCGTCAAAATAGACCAAATTTTCCATTTTAATTCACCTCACTAAAACTTACTGACGCTACCCGAACCGAGGAAAATTATTGCATCCTTCGGAGCGTCGTAAGACAGATTTACATTTCAACCTCATACACTCACAGTTTCGAATCATTTGGAACACGTTATTGCAAATACTATCAAGTCCTCGATGAGCCCTATAAAATGGTATTGGGCTTTGTGTCTGTTATTCCGTAGAACCTGGACAAACTATGTTGGGTTTGCTGGACACAGATCGGCTTCCTCTTCCAGGTCTGAGAGACTATCACTTAAGTTACCGCAATACCGGTGTAAATCGGGTGGCTGCAATCCTATCGTGCCACAGGTTTCATCAGCAACCGAATGGCACTTTGCTTCCAATACCCAGCCAATCGTAATTTTTCACGAAACATCCATTTCTCACCTCAGGAGGCATCTCACACATGATGATACTCAACTTCTGCATACATCCCATAGGTGAGGTTTCCCAAATGACACTGTCATGCAGCCTTCGCGTATAGTTTATTAAATAGATCTCGTAGATATTCCTCTCTCTCTCAGGTTACTCCAATTGTTGTTTGTCCCCAATAAGACGAAACGGTTTCCGTACCGATCGTAACACACTTGTTTGTGTTGCTGCGGATAGGATTGATGATCCTTTCATCTAGGTGGGCGAATGTGTTTACTCTCTCATGTTGATTAAGAGTAAAGCTAAGGTAATTTGGACCAGAAATCCTCTATTACCTCAATAATCTGCGTCCACTTCAAATAAAAGGAGCGATATCCCAGATAGCGTGGCTGGTTTCAATAGAATAGGTGTGCTGACGAGGCAGGAACTATGCAAGTAGCTAGTCACATTGGTCATTGTGGTAGTACAGGCCATCATTTCACTAATGGCTATAGCCGGAAGTGATAGAGGCACTGTTAGAAATTCATTGGCTCTGTTTTTTGCAACCTAACACAAATGGTGGAAGATCGAATGATCATGCATATAGGACGATACGTAAATTAATGAGTGACTACCCATCGTTCGTAAAAAGGAATGTCTCACATAACGTCATAAATAGCATGTTGGCTAAAGTATTCCATTCGCCAATGACAGTCGCTCCAGCTTGCTTCTCACGGCTCCTGCTAGGGATTAGCTGTCAGCAATGTGAATGGATATACAGACTTCCCGTCTGATTCGATTATTTGTGTACCTCCCTGGTGTTTGTCTGGAATACGACAAGCAATTTCGATTGAAGCCACGCTTTACTTTGGAGCAAATCTTAGCGATTTTGATCACTCGAACGTCATTCGAGGTGGAGCGTTTCGGAACTGCTGTCTCCCAAAACTGATAGCGAAGCTCTGCCATAGTGATCAAGGTGTAAGCCATTAGAAAGCATGAGTCGAGTTCCACTTTCAGTTCAAGCTATCTTTATCTGCAGAGACCAAATCAGGACAAGACCTTCATGAAGTGAAGGGGTTAGGATGGCAGCTGCAAATCACAGCAGCACAGGAAAATAGCTGTTATTCGCCATTGCTAATAAATAAATGCTTCTGTGAAATTCAGTTTAGTGGAACAAGTGTGACGAAGGAAACGATGTGCGGTAGTTAGAGCTGACACGAATCGGGTCGCAAACATAATGATTTGCAACAGCCGTAAGACACTGAAGTTTGAAACAAACAAAATACAAGGAAACGAGAAGCGCAAAAGAATTAGGTGAAATGAATTGGGATGGAATGATTATTAACCACTCAATGGAAGAAAGTGAATGCAACAACTACACTGGCTACTCGCCTGCGTCATGTCTGATAGGGTCTCCAATCATTGATGTGGCATGCCCAGATCCGCCATCTACGCATCAGCTTAACCATTTCTCTCAGTCAGTTTCTTCAAACCATTATGTCACGTCATGTACCGGCCACCTCGCGGTGACGCCCAAGTTGATGCAGCCACGGTATATCATACAGCCCGAAGAAGTCTATAAACGGACGTACGGAGGACATGATCTAGCTACGGTAACGGTTAACACATACCGAACATTCGCGTGAGGTACCAGAAAGGTTGTTTCACAAGACCAACTGGCGGGCCTCAACACTGCTCACTCGGCGTTCCCACATGACGTGAGCAATACTTCGTAAGAATCAATAGCCAACCACGGTCATCCGTTTTATGTCTTCACTGCGAACTTGCCAGGTCTCTGATCCATACTGTATTGCCGATCACACCAAAGCGGTATACGCATTATATTTCAATAACAGGCTGCTTTTCCGCCATCTCCCTAGATGATTGTGCCTCCGAATATCCACACCGGCTAAACAGATATGTGAGGTAACTTCCACAGTGATGTGACCACAATAGGTGACACAGATTCGAAGATACGTGAACCGATCCACCACTTCCAGTGGTTGTTACCTGAGAGCTGGAAGCTGTAGCGAATCGTTCCAGTTCTGCAACAGCACCTTGCTCCTTGAAGAAGGTACAAAATACATGCCGAATCGAGCAACTCTGCGCACCTATCTTTTCAGTATTGTTGGCGTTGTCACTAAGTGTCGTCCGCATACCCTAATTTTGTCAGTCGACAAATTAACAAAACTTTCACTCCAGTAGACAGCAAGATCTGAGTCATCCATGACAGTTTCGAGCACAAAGTTGAATAGGGAAGGAGATATAGGACAACCCTGATAAACCTCCCTTGTCGCGCAGTAGTCAGGAGATAACTTCCAGTAGAACCATATACGGCCCCAGGGAGGCACAGTATAGACACTTCATAATCGAAATGAATTTAGGCGGCACGTTCTTCATGGATAGGCAGTGCCACAACTTGGCGCGGTCAACAGAGTCGAAGGCAGCTTCCAAGTCAAGGAAAATCCCAATAACCGCTCGACTGTAAAATTTTTGCTAGTCTAGCACTTGATGAAGACCAAAAATAAGGCCGATTCAACAACGATCAGTGCGAAAGGCTGCTAAGCTTTCAGTGCCTCAATTCTCACGGGAATCCGAAAGTCTTCGAAGAATCATCTTGGTGAGAAGTTAGCAGGCATACTACTGCGATTATTGTCTGGACGATTTTAGCTTTAAGTCTCTTGATACTTTTAAAGATGAACGACAAAGATAAAAGGCATCCTACTGAGGACATCTCTTCGTTCTCCAAAAGTTTGTTCAGTGGAGCAGTAAGTTCATTTAGCGACAGTCTCCTCAAGCTTTTATCGAAGATGGAGAAATTTTGTTGGGTCCAGCAATCTTCTTACATGTCAACACGACTGCTCCATGCCGAATGTCTTCTAAACTGGAAGGTGTGGTATTAAGCTTTTATTTGGGCTCAGGTAATTAAGCGGGCAGGAGCGTCGCAGCAAGCCATATTGTACTGTTGCTCAAAATGATCCGCCTTATGGGTTTGACGACACGATTAAGAGTAAATCAACTGCCTCTCTTTCTCGGCTCTTGTCGCGCTAACTACGAACTTCATTGGACCATTGAAGCGGATGAGTTGGAACGGTACTCGGATGTTCCACTAACACTTGTTTTCATAAGTTTACGGGCCTTAACCAGTTACCCTCAATATTCATCTGCCTTCAAAAGCTATACAGTTTTTTAAGTTTAAAGAACGGATTACTTCAGTTGCCAGCTATCGCACATGTGTTGCATTTTAACACCGAACCTACTTGCTTGTTATTCCTATGTATTTTAAATAGACTAGTCTTGATCTCCTACCACGTCAAAATTTGTATTTTGAATGTTTATAAAAGTGTTGTTGCAACGAACCCCGTGTTAAAACATGAACGTATGCTTTGCTGCATACCACTCGTTGGTACTCCGATTCTTCGGTATTCTATCGGCTAAGCTTACAAAACGGACAAAAACAGCCTTGCTCTCATCTCCTGTGTCTTTTGCTTTCTGTGTCTTATCTGGTTTGATAAATATAACATCCTCGTCCATCTCTTATTATTCCAGGTTCGAGAGCTCCTTTCCCAATGCACCTGCAAGCAAACGTTTCCAGTGAATCGGATTGGTGAAGGACGATACCTGTTCGGTGATAAATGCACACAAATTTTTGTTCGAGTGAGAAAATTCCGTTTGCAAATTTCTATTGTTTCTAACTCTATGGAATTAAATGTTTTCGTATCGTCAACCACAAATAAGCGAGCGCATTTTGCTGGCGCAAACATGCAATCTACAAAAATAATCACCATGGCTCTTCTGACTTATCCCTAAAGCTATCTTTAGAGCTTGGAACTTACTCTTTACATAAGAATAGTGTATTAGCCTTCACAATGAGGATGATGGTGAACGAGCCAGCTGTTTTCCTAAAGAGCTGGTTGAGCGCTTATTACATACTGAGGAATTTATTGCTTCTTTCCTCAAAATCTGACTTTAGATCGCGACAAGTATGATAGTTAGAAACCACGCTTGTACTACTTTGCTGATGCGTGCATAAAACGAAAGTACCACTAGCATTAACTAGCGTTTAAATTTAATGACAAATTAACTGAGCTGGTAAGTTCACTTCGAAATTTAAATAATTATTTCTGTTTTCGCCCCTTGATGCGGCAAAACACACATGGTAAATTTTCACCTTTCAAAAGTTTTGGTCTGTTATCCAAATATAAATGTTTTTCTGAATATGAATAAAATGTCTATTTCATGACGTTTGTACGACAACGCAAAGCAACAATTCGATTGTTCGCATCAGAGACTCAGACCCCATAAGCTAGTACTTGAAGACAACACTATCTAGACTCCTTCCGTAGCCTGTTCTCCTTCATCTAGAAACCGAAAGTACTGCGAGGAACACACCTAGGTCTTTTCCGGTTCCGTAAAACTAAGGAAACTAATTTATTAAGTTGACATGTTGGTATAGATGAACCATACTTTTTGAAGTAAGAATAAATGTGACATGTAATTCTTATCCCTATTGCTGAGTGGATAGCTAAGCGCGCACTTCATTTCTTAGTGCTTTCTAACAGCTCGTCCATGAAGTAATGGCCTGAAGGAGTGTGGCCGACTAGTTTTCTAAACAATACCTTCAGACGCAATGTGAAGAAGGATTTGTTTGAATTTGCGCAGTCTACTTGATCATTAAGTCCTCCTAAAATTCTAAAGGATGATAGAAGAGGGGAGTAACCAACCGAATATTTCGCTGCATACACTTGTCTTCAGAAAGTCCCCGGAGCCAAAATTCGTTTATCAAGTGGTAGAACGAAAA
This sequence comes from Dicrocoelium dendriticum, assembly GCA_944474145.2. NCBI lineage: Eukaryota > Metazoa > Platyhelminthes > Trematoda > Plagiorchiida > Dicrocoeliidae > Dicrocoelium > Dicrocoelium dendriticum. The sequence goes on from OX104059.1 coordinate 10,329,240, forward strand.
CAGCGCAGACTGTACGGTAACTCTCAATTAAGGTTCAAATAGACGAACGACTTGGTGGCTGAAGATAGCCATTGGGACGGTACCCGTCGACTACTATGCAAAATTTAAAAATCATGGTCCGTCCCCTAATGATTAGGGCCTTAACTTACTTTTCAAATAGGCCACCCCATTACGCAAATTAACTCCGAGGGTATTGAAAAATTCTCGTGAGGTATTTTCACTCAGACGTGCTATATGAAGGCGATAAATTAACCTTTCGAAATTATTCGGCACCAAACAAATATGTAAATAAAACAGTTAGAAATGCATAAACTGAGTTAAGGTTAGTTTTAGCTTCATCATTTTAATGGCATACAGTGAATTAAAATGTGTTGCTCAACTCCTTATACTTTTACCACAAGCTTAACCAAGCCAGATTAATCAAATCATCGTTCCATGCTCCTCTCTCTTTATGGCTATTCTTATACACACCTAAAATAAAGAAAAGCTGAAACTACTAGTTTAATGACGACACAGTACATTAAGGACTGCTCCAGACAACTGGAAGGTTCGGCTGAGGCATGCAACAATGGAACAGAATGTTGTTTCCAAGGATACAATCAAAGTTATTTAACCTCAGTCAGCTCATGCTGCTGGTAGTCATATGCAGCTGTTCTGGGGTGTGTGGCTTGCATTATTCGCAGTTACGGTTAAAAACTGCTATTTCCAGTCCAGCATTTTATAATCCGGATTACTATTTATCTTTAATCCACCTGCCTTCGAAATATCAAGAATACGGTGGCACCCATCAGACATTACGGTGCCAAAGTTGAAACGTCTTAGTTAAGGAACGAATTTTCGTAGACTCCGCACTCTAAGGAAGGGCGGCAAAGTTCGTCACACAGTCAAAAGTGAAGCATATTCACTCCCAGTTTCCACTCGGATAAATTTTCCTTTTGTTTAGTTCTCCTGATCTGTTTGGACAAGAGTCAGCTTGTTCCATGTCCACTTCGAAACCGAGTACAACTTGCTGATGAAGCGACCGACGTCGTTGATCACAAAATTGCAACGAAATACAACACAGTCTACCCGTTGATAAGGGGTTAATCTGTCGCATATGTTTACTTGGAGATGGTATGGAAACAATTTTTTCTCCAACTTTATGAAGCAATGTAAAAACCTAGACTGTCTGATAGAGCCGTGGAAATTTGACAACAGAAACATGCTTCAATCTAAATGACTGCTTACTAAGTTCCCGAACTAATCACCACTATCATCCCCTCCAGTTTTACCGCTAGTACCAATGTCAGTAAAGGTGTCGCTGGTTAATTTTGCATTTGATATCAAATATTTTTCAATACATTTGAGCGCTCTACATTGTACACCGCCTTATGAAAGTAATTCAAGCATAAACGTGGAACAGTCCATAATAAATTATGTGTATTGTGTTTAATGCACCTTATAACAGTTGCTTCAATATACTTCTCGATATCTTGAGATGCAGGTCGTCAGAGCTTGCTAATCATGGTACCGTGTCTTATGGCTTTACGAAATTAAAGTCGGAGGAAGAGAAAAAGAACTTTCAAAATTTTCAAGAAGACACTTCCTTGCTAAAAATAATAATATATTGCACCGTTATAGCGTTAAAGGTATTATAGGGGATAAGGCCTACCCTGCATGCACTCTGAGTTGATAATTAAATTAGGGAAAAGGATCGCAGATTCAAGTGTAGATCGCTTCATTCTTACGGTAAGGAACAGTTGTTTATATCAATCTTTGGTCTGAAGTAAACAATAACCAAATATTTAAAGGACATTTGTGGTCTGGATTTAAGACGACCAGTGCGCAATTTGACAAGTACACCAGGCATTTTCCAGACAGTCTAATGTGTTTGGACTGTCCACATCCCAGGGATCACCGATTGATTTCTTGGCGGTTTTTGCAGGCTGATAAATGCGGGTCGAAATTAATGTCCCCTGTTCCCTGTCACCAGTCATAGCGTTATTTTGTCAAAGCGGCAAAATCAAAGCTAAGCGTAGGACAGGAATTGGACATGATTCACAATGGTATCCGCGTATCATTTTAAAAACTGTCCACCTAATGGCAAATAATGTATTCTGGAAAACCTTTCTTAAGTAACACTAAGGCTTATTTGCTGAAGTTGTTTAACGTTTTTAGAGTTATATCAAAAAATGATGCAGAGATTGTTTTCGAAGGCTACATAACCGATAATTTCACCAACCGCACAGCCATAAGTTTGTACTTTAGTATCATGAAATATCATGTCAAGTATTCCGACGAAATTTAGTGTATCTAATTCACAGCAACTAATCCGCTTGAAAAGGTTTGCTGCTATTTTGCACTTGGTTATTATTTCCGAAAGTAGCAAAATGTTGTATGTTTCCTAAAGTACAAGAAAATGCTCGGTTGCACTTACTCTATCTTTATTAACGGATATGATAAAAAATAATGTCAACGCAAAGCACTAGACGTCCGTCCATATATCTAGTAAAAATGCTGTAACGTGATTGCAATCGCTAAATCACTTATAAAATGATGATAAGACAGATCAGAGACGGTGTGCAGTCTAGTTATTCTACAATATGAGATCTGTATTAGCCGTAAAAGGAAGTTACGACGGCTAGAATGCACCTAACCCCAGATCTTCAACGGTTTCCGGTCAACACGTAGGCGATGTTGGGACATGCGATGATACTAATCATTCACACATGAATCCAATGATCTTGCTTTCCTCTGTGAACGAATCCACAGACGCGTTGCCTCTTCATAAGCCTGTATCCCGAAGGGATCGAGAGCAGCACGACGGGCTGGTGAAGTCCCACGAGACCAAGCAGTTTCAGAATGGTTACCGTACGACTAGGGTTAGTTATTGTTAACGATCCTGCAACCCGCATTCAGTAGTTCGGCCTTGAAAAGTGGTAATGGTACTAGCAATAAGTTAATATCAACCGTGTCGAGCAATTTGTTACCTCGCAATGTATTCCATATCCCCACATTCGTTGTGTAAATGGATTACAGTAGGTGAGGCTTGAGATATCTTCAAACGATTTCAGCTTAGGCAGTGAGCGAGAGTCACGCAGCCCGAGTACACTCTGCAGGATTCCATGTATCTCCACATGCTTCCATTCGGTGTTGGCATTTTCTTGCGATAGTTCCTAATAAAGTGAGAGAGAGCCATCGGCAATCGCTTTAGGACTCTACTGCAGTGACAAACACAGGTACCAAGCAATCAGCCCTGTTTCAGGAGAAGTGTTCCTTACAAGAGAAAATGTTTTCACCTAATAGCAAAATTCGACTTCGCTACCTTCGTCTGCTTACAGTCAGCTTGTTGTCAGACGTGGTACCTGAGGGAATCACAGGTTCGAAATGTTCATCTTTTCTCAGTGAAAGCGTGGTTTCAAAGTGTTTTTTTTTGCAAAAAGACCTAAGCGACGCAGATCAGCTATTTTTGCACAGTGCTACGCGCCTTCCTAATGTGCTGTCTGAACTTCTGACCCAACTTATTACATAACATTTTTGGCCGACCATAGTACTATCTGCTAAATAGCGCAGCTTCACAGTCTTTATCAAGGATACAACCATTGTTCCTTATCTATTCGCTCCCATTTTCCGTTCTATGCAAGTATATCTCAAACGCTCGACCGTCAGTACACCCGGAGGTGGATCCACCATTTTCCTTTTAACTCTCGCCTAACTTCACCCTCAAGCTTAACGTATCATCAATTAGATGGGGGTACTATACCTGTCAGTATCACACAAATTCACCAAATTGGTGACTTAAGTTTTAGCTGACTAGTCACTGTCCATCTAAGTTATTATGTCGAAAGGAACGGCTACCACTGGCTACTTGCTTCTGTGATCAAAATACGGAAAAGAATTACAAAAATTGCGAAATGCTATAACGACTGATGTTATGCACCTGACAATTGGCATTCATAGTGGCTAGACGTTACAATCTGCTTACTGTAACTCTAGTTACTGGAAATTCTTCATGCAGCGAACTACTTTAAGTGACTCTACTTATGTCTTACGAAAGGAAGAAGCAATCGGAGGTTTTCTCTCTCCTCCGTGGATTTAACGTCTGTTACGTCGCTAATGATACTAACGTTCACTTGCTCAAGCGTTTAGTGATATACCAAAGCAATGAAACTTAGTAAGGACACTCGACCTCATTGTTGACTCCATCCAAGTCCACGGATCATTATACCGCATTCGGGCCAGAAGAAATTGCGTCTGCTTATTCCTGGTACATAGTTGATATTACGACCTGATTAGCATTGTAAATGAGGGACCCATTCAATGGGACAGAACATTAGTTAGTCCAACCTTTGCTAATCGTGTGACCATTGAGTGATCACTATTCAAAAGGCTATCGGCAATCTGGCGTCCTTACGTTCACGCAGCTGAAACAGCATTGGACTTGTAGAAATTGTTCAGCCATGGCCTTTCGCTGCATGAACTTCACTCAGTAATCAAGTAGATTGAAAAGTACTTACGGTCGAGAATGGTAATATAGCCACAGCACAATTAAACTTAATACTTATGTATGGTTTTATAAACACCAATAGAATTTATCGGTTCATAGAGGGCATGTTATAGATGCAACCGTTTGAATGAATTACGGGGCGGATAAATCATGCAATTAAGAGCACACTTTTATTGAACTTCATCCAATGGACGAGGAGCTTCCGTCCTTGAACATAGCACTGGCTTACTACGTTTTAATACTAGCAATAACGTATATTTCTCGATGAAGCTAGAAGCTGTTCTTGTCAATAGAGCTGATCATCATTGTATGGCTTTCGGGATGGAGAATGTAATCATTTGCATATGATTTCTATTATGTTGACTGATGGTACACTCGTAGAGATGAGGATCACTTGACCACCGAACCCCATATTCATCTTTCCCTTACCCGAACTGAAAATAACATTCTGGATATATTCCAAACAAAATGGTGACATAAAGATATCGGCAATGGTAGTAGTAAACAAATCTGTCGTCGTGATGAGGGGCCTAACGAAACGAGGAGGCATCTGAGCGTAGTTCAGATATGGGACCACATAATATTACAAGCTATAATATTATTGGCTATAAGGTGAGTGGCAAGGATAATTGGCGCGTGAGGTTATGCCAAACTAAGTTGACTTGGTGTTAAGGTTCTAACTTGAGACACAAGAAGGCATCTGAACGATCCAGTAGCGCAAGTGTTGAATGAAGACGGTATTCATCGTTGACAATGAATGATGAGCCGAAATCCAGCGCTTAGGATGCCGTGGTAATAAAGGGACTGGTTGCGTGTTTGTTGGAACAGTGCATAAGGGAGGTGGAAGAACCTTACGTAACCACTGCTTTGGATGCAGATAGGCTTATTTGCCTCCTGTATTATCATCGCAATGGAATGACAAAGTGTTGAAAGGGCTTGTTTCAACACAACTGTTCAGATAAATAGCAGGGTGTGGCACAATGAATCACACCGCACACAGTTGCTTTTTGGCGGTAGCGGGTACAGGTGGGAGTGGCTTAAGGTACCTTCCAATATGACCACTTTACAATTTAATCTAAGCAACATGCATTTTACGTCTGCCGAGTTATTCCATTATACACAACTAACGGCAGGTCCAGGAAGGTTAAACGGAATTTCTCGCAACAGCTACCATTCATACTATTTACAATATTTAGATATTTTTGACGCATGTTTCCCCTTCCAGTGCTCAACTGCAGCAGACTGATCCGGCAGAGCTCGACTGGTTTCCAACAGATAGGATGACCTTTTTGTGCATTTTCGATATTAATATTATCATATGGTATAGCATTAACGTAGTTATTAGAACATGATGCTGTTTTCTCAGGTGAACCAAAGTAGCTTCCTCTCATTTCCTCAATTCCGAACAGACCAACAACGCTGGCTGAGAAATCGACCAGACTTACAAGCTAATAAAGTTCAAAAGACATTACTAGGCAGATGGAAGATTAATCTGAAGTGTTGCCGCCAAGATTAAGTGCTAGAGGTGGATTTTCAGAGCCATGACGCCCGATGATGTTTTCTTGATTTTCAAGCTGTTTCAGCTACCGCACGATGGACGATTTCTACCTATCCAAGCTGAAGACAATATTTCTCACTGCCGTATCCAGGTTGCATTGTTGCTGGTTCTTTATAACCCACAAGATTACAGTGCCTACTGGATTGTGCTGTCGACACCCACTGCTGGTATATTACTGGCGTGTAGACAAACTGTAGTGCATCACTGGCAAGATGGCTACTTCGACCTCGTGTATCAAGTAAACACTAGATATTGGGAAATCTTTATTAATACCCAGGTATTCTGAAAGCTTGAGTTACACAGAGACCAAAATAGATTATAAAGTAAAATATTGGCTAATACGCTTGTTCATGTTCAGGGTAAGCTACCCTTCATTTACAAAACTGAGTAGATGTCCTTAGGGTAGATGTTGAGACACGGGGTTACCTAGGATTATCTAACATCTGCAAACTCCAGCGTGTTGCAGTTTCATCAAGGTAGGTAAAGTCATTTCAGTGTCAAAAACACAAGCATCCTCCTTTGTAGAAGCAATAACCCACAATGTTTTCACAACCTTATGCAAACAAGCTAAATCAGCGCACCCAGTCTACCCTCGACTTAGGGTATTTTGCTTACCTGCACTGACCACACAGCAACAATGGATCGACATGTGACGTTGAGTGAATCTTATCATAAATATTTGCCATGGTTTCGGCTGCAAATGGAATGGTTGGTAGCATCCGATTCTGGATGTACCTGCAACTTTGACCTGTATAGAACAGCCACAAGAAGCCTGTGCCTACAGAGGAACCATGAGTGGTATGCTCTGCACCACCAATTCCAACCACACATCCCATATCCAGTGGAAACCCGAAAGCATTAAACAGAGAAGCATGTAGATGGATGTTACGTTTCATCAATCTAGCCGGCGCACATTCCTTCGTTAGGTACAGCATCACCATTCTAGTAAGTTCAGTTGGGGAATCATGAGTAATGCACGTACACAAGGCGGTGGTTTCGCCATCGTCCACTCCACACTGGATGCATGGAATCACTCTGAGCTTTGCTAGGTCACGAGAACCAAACAGCTCTTTACCCCCAACAACCATCAACTGTCTCTTGGACCCAGTAAATGACGATGAGGAGCGTAGCAAACAGCACAACCACACCGGCGTTGGCAATCGACAGTCAACACCTGAAATGCAAGAAACTCAACACGCAGACACATGTACAGACCAATCACCGCGATGATGTAGCACCTTTATTCAATCGGCCCAGCGTACTGACCCATAAACTGACCCGTCACGTCTTCAATGTTGAATCTGCGTGGTGACATTGATGGATTACTAAGCCGGCTTGGCCTGTGGTTTCTTCAACCTGCGCTTCTTTTCCGTATACATCAATCATTTCTCTTGCAAATGGGCAAAGGACCGCTTGATATGCTGTCACCATCAGCGCCGATTCACTGTTACCGCTTCCCAATACCTGAAAGCAACATTGCTTTTTGATTAGCTCACTTTGATCATGTCCTGATAAAGTAACTTCGGTTTTCCCACTAATCGTTTCCCTGCACACTTGTTCATATGGCAGATATTTAGGGTACCCGCGTCGAATCCATGCGGCTGATATACCGCATCCATGTGACGTACCGCAGTAGAACTGCGCATTCCACTGCATGCATGCTACCGCGTAAAGACACCTCCGGGATTGCAGCTCAGTCATTCCGGCAGATGCGCAAAATACTAGCAGGTACATTGGTTGGAATAGCTACAAATAACGCGTATGCTTCTGAGAAAGCGTCCAGGTTTCACTCTCATATAGAATAGAGGACAGAATTATCTAATTGTATACCATCAGCTTCGTTCCAATAATCTACTGGTACTTGTTCCACACTCTATCCTCAGCTTTCCAAATGAAGCATCGGCCTTGGCTACACGGAGGCGCAGGTCGCTCATCATCTGGCGGTCGGTTGGAAGTAAATTCCCCGGGTAGCAACATCTGTGGGTAGTTTTCAAAATGCGGTTACAAATCTGGATTGGGCAGGCACCAGAATTCTGTTTTCGGTGAAAGCTGAAAAAGAAATACAGTTGTGCTTGTTTATATGGTAATTCCGATTTTGGCCGCTGTCAAAACGAGAGTCGGCATCATGCGCTGCAACTGATCAGCTCTTTGTGCAAACAGCACTCAGTCGCTCTCTAACAATTACATACGGACTCTTGTCTCACACACTAGGGTTATCGCCCCAATACGACGAATGTTCAGCAACGCACCATCCAGACGGTGGTCTACATGGATACCGTAAGCAAAACTAGCATAAAAGCACAAGAAATCATAGCATTTAGCAAATCTTAAGGTTTGTGTACCGAGCCGTACCCTCGCCCAAGTACCACCTTGCAGACATACAATCAAACTAACAAGTTTACTACGAAAATCAAATCTATCCAGCCTCAGCCGCAGTGTCACGCGTTTCACTCTGTTGGATGCCTCGCTGAAATAAACAAACAGCGAGCATTACGGCTGGTATCGATCACCGTATTTCTTTTTCACTTGACAAATCGCGAACACCATATCTATGATGCGCTGGCTTGAAAGAACTCCATATTGCTCTTCCGGCACATGCGCTTCAAAGATCTGAGTGACGAGGCGGTTGAGGCAAATTCACACAATCGCCGTCCGCACACAGTTTATCAAGTTAATACCACGCTAATTGATGACAAGTTGCTTGCATCTTTCAAGTCAATTGGCACTTTCTCTTTAAACCGCATGCCTTGCACCAAGTGGTGTATCGCATGTATCAACATTAGTCCTCAGTATATCAACACTTCTGACGACATCCCGTCCACTCCTGCACGCTTGCTATTTCGCAGATGAGCAAGTGACCTCCGAGTCTCATAAAGTTTTGGTGCGTCGATAAGACACATCTTAATCTCTTGCAAATGCAGTTCCTAGTTCAGTAAATCTCTGAACGGTTGTTAAAGAAACATTCAAAATTTCTCCGCCAGATGGGCATTATGTCCGCTGTTTGTGCAAAGGCAGCGCCTGAAGTATCATCCACCAAAGTATTCAACGATTACAAGGTGGGTCTAAACACTGCCTTCAAGGAGTCGAAAATTTTCTTATGTTGGCGGCTTTTGGTACAGCATCCTATTCGCTCCGCCGTCTACTTTTACCATGCACCCATGATGCGACGGAGCTCTTGAGTTAATCGCTGTCGAAGTTTGTAAAACTAACTATCGTTTTGGCATTGTTGTCAACAAACCATTAGGGCCGCCCAAAGTTTGCGCGCTCAATGGCTCCATCGGCCTCAGTCGTCGTTTATTCACAGATGTGGTGCCACAGCCCTCCCACCAATGCGATGCATTTGACCTAGAAAAGGCGGGTGGCCGTGGCCTTCTCCAGCTCCATCCCCTTCTATTCTCTCTCCAGGAAAAGAACGTTAAGTTCTTGCCGATTCATGGCAGACGCGAAATAAATGCTTTTACAAAAAGTAATGTACATTTTGGTCCGCACCAAATTTTAATCAATGCCACACTCAGATGCCCGCATTACACGTGTGATGCGAAATTCACGCATGTTATGTCGACGTATGGTAACCTAATCGAACAGGTCAGCGTGACCACTCCGTGGATGCGTCCAAGTTGCTATATCACTAGCACCGAGTACAGATTGGGTGTTTATGTTCGTCAGACTGTAAATGGTGCTCAGTGAGATCAACCGGTCACCGTTCCCGTCGGCTGGGCCAATAACCTCCGGACCGCTTACGTATGTCCACACCGCGGCATCACTCCCTAAGCGCGAGTGGAAATCACGCAGTAGGAATAGCCGCTCGTTCATCTACACAGTTCGTATCACGGAGGATAACTGATTGTAGATCCACTGTCTCACCAGGATAACATGCTGGACCATACCTGTTAATAGAAGCAGCAAACCTATAGCGTCCGAGACTCAGGCGAATTGTAATCAGTCGTGGGCTGATGCCAGTTGGCTCTCCCACTTGCTGCCCATTTAGGTAATCGGATAGGGCAGATCCGATCCCATGACAACTTCGTGCTGAGCTAACGTTCTCCATAGGGTAAAACTTAATAAATAACAAATTTTTGTTTGCCTAGTAGCTGGCTGGTAGCTCACCGGAACGATGCCTATCCGTTCCTGGTAGCTCAGCTGGTATGCAACTGTCGTATTTATTTTTCCTTTATGTATTGTATGTATGTATGTATGTATTTTCTTTATGTATTGTGGTACAATAGCGGAGGTGTTTCACCACCTCTAGCTGACATGTATAATGATGATGATGATGAACGTTCTCCATCCAGTAGAACGTGTAATCCGCACCACTTTCATGGAGCTTGCCTTAGTCAGTGAGCCGAGTCACATTAAAGGCGGCAATCTCGATCCCGGTAATGTACGTGTGCCATCGCAACCAATGCCGTGTCTCTTGGAATCCTCACTAGGGTTCCAATCGAGCAGTATGCACAAGTTCCCGCACTCGATTTTAAGCGCTTTGCATGGAGGCATACGACTGCGCTAAGCAACCGCTCGTATGGTGACCTGTATTTGAGAACCTACTGGGTTAGCTTAAAAGGGCACGGAGGGCGTGTGTGCAAGGTAAGAATAAAGCAGAGAGGCGTCAATGGTAGTATGCTTTGATTTATCCACCCCGTTATATGCGGCAGTTAAGACCACTCTTTTGGCTTCCTCACTACCGCGAGGTGACCGAGGCTGCGTGACGTTATCAGTAGTGGTGTATATCATGGCTTGGTTTTGAACTGGTGTGCTGACAGGACGTGCACACCTGAACAGGTGAACGCCTCGGGTACTCAGCAAAAACAATAAAATTTAGGACCGAAAGGCACGGGGCCGTGCGCCAGGAATCAGCGAACCGATCACGCGGAATTGTTTTTCTTGACTCTTAAGTGAGCAGGAGTCCGAGGCCAAAGACTGGAAGCAGTGGGTGAAGGATCTGTCAGGATCTCGTCACCAAAGTCTCAGCGCGCCATGGAATTGATCGATTTACCTAAGTGTATACTGCCTCGCATGTTGCCTTTGAGAATAAAAATATACAAGCGGCCGCAACTTAGTTGAGACATATATCCATATATCTTTGGAGTAAAATGCCAATCAGACTCAGATCATGTGAAAAGGTGGCAACATTTAGTAACAAACTGGCAACTTACCTTGGTTAGAATACATTAGTTACTATATTCCAATGGGGGAGATCACTGGATGAGATATTCCAAGTGGCACCCAAAAAGGTTTAAACTCCCTCGTTTACCAAGCTTAGCTTTAGGCTCAACCATCCATTAAAACGTTAAAATATGAATCTCATGCCACAATATTTCCCATATGCATACCACCCATGCAAGTACATGGTAAATTTTGTACACACCAATCTTCGCCGTCCCAGATATAGTTGCTCGGATCAGAAGAAATAGACGTATTATTAATATTAATTTTATACAAATACGTAAATGAAGCAAAACCATTTTGGTTGGGGCAATGAAATCCCACTTCGCATTGAATGCAGATAATAAAAATGCATGTCTGTAATAGGCACTCTGTTGTAAACGTTAAAAATGTGCGTTGGGTAGTACATGATCTAACCAGCATATGTGCTGCGTTCTGCCGCTAGCTATTTTAAGATGTAAGTTGAAGCAGAAGCTGATCCCTTAAAATTGACGCGCTGTGTCTGTCCCGTAGAGCAAAGGTGTAGGATCAAGACAAGTACAGGAGAACTTGGTGCAACAAGTTGCCGACTTTTCCCCAATATCTATTAAAATCGCTTTTCACCCGGGAAAATTAAGAAAAGCTTTTCGTCTTTAGTCTGTAAACTAGTGGACCAAGCCCTTGATATCAAGTCATTGGCCGTATTGATCACTGTTATTCACGGCTTCATGATATGGGTGTAAGAGTAGCCGCCGATAATCTTTACATTTTGGGACCGAATTGTAATCACGTCATCTATATCTACCGGGTATAAGTGTGTACCAACCCGGGTAGTAGAATGTGATGTCATGTGCCGGTAACATACAATATTTATCTGTTTCTGAGACGGTCCCAGCCTCAGCATTACGCTGGCACACAGTGCAAATGCTTCGCTGCCGTGGAACCGCCAACAGTCGCAAGTAGACTAAGGGAACTGCGAAGGACCCGCCGTCAACGACGTAGGCCAGTTCCCGCGACCTCCGGATCGAAAGGCACGCATTTGATTCTTTAGACCACTGTCCGGCGTACGGTCACAGTGTTTGAACTGATAAAGAGAAGGTTCGAATCAAATTCCGCCTAAGATCGAGATTGTAAACCACAATTCGTCTATACAAAGAGGCTTCAATGGATTCAGCAATAAGTTCACATACAATGTAACTACCAGGCGTAATCTGTTTCAAATCTTGTCTCACCATGCACTTAGGAATGTTACACTCTAAAACGGGTTCTGTGAGTCGCAAAGTGTGAAAGTGAGTTTGCACTGCGCTTCGAATCCACAATCGCAGTGCCACACACAAGGAGCTTGAACCGAGCAAGCAGACACTTGCAAGTCATTGTGGAAGCCGAACTGTCTCAGTTGTCGGCTGCGTTTTCTCAGTGCAGGTCTGAACTCGTTGCTGTCCGTAGCATTGTAGCCAGTGTAACTAGGACAATCTGTCCACAGTGCTCACAAACTCACTCCAGAGACCACTCAGTCTTGAGACGTAGTATTTTTGAATTGCCACCAGCAGTAAGCAGGAACAAACGCTAGTTAGGGATCCGCTTTCTTCGTCCTGTGTGGACCAATGTTACCAATGGTTTCGTTGTCTATAAGACGAAACTCTGACTTTGATGTTTGGTTGATGTATGCTTGAGCCTTGACAACACCTGGACATTAACTAGGTCGCACACTGTGCCACACATCGTGGTGCATTGGATACAGGTGTACTAGGTTGAATTAAACGGTGAATTATAACCGAGCTTGAAATCAGGCCAGCTGTGTTTAACTTCCCGCTAGTTGTTGCGCTATCTTGCGATCCTTCCTAATCATGAAAATTTCTCTCGGTTTACAGGCAGCGTCTTACTTTACTGGACTTTCACTTTGGGAAATTGTTTATAGAAGCAGAAGATAATAATTCTATGGTGAATTATTATCTTAACTTTTGGGCACAGTTGATCTCCAAAATAACATTAATCTTTCGATCGCCGTGTTGCATTTTGCAGTTGTTCATATGGTCTCGCACTTCAACGCCTGTCCACTCTGAGATGTAGGCATCAAGTGATGAGTAAATAAGGACACTGCGAATCATAAACACATGGAAAGGAAAACATTGAACAGTCCTTCTGGACAGCTTATATTCCTTTCTGCTTAAGTTACCTAAATTCATCTTACGGATTTAAGCTAAAGAGAACCAGTAACGATCCTTATCGGGCTTGCCTTGAGTACATTGTATGTAAAAACGATTACAATTTGTGTCCAATCAGTGTGCACATAAATTGGAGGCTCAAGGATTCTACAAATGAATGGGATTTCGACAAACTTCGAACGGTTACTTGGTCTTTGAGAATTTTGTGTTGTCCTCGAAATGGCAAAATTTCATGTGCCTCTAGTTTACGTAGCTAGACGTATTTTCGGTCGAGCAATTTGTACCACATAAAATCCGAGGTATTTGTATATATAAAGAAGCAATAAAACTACTTTGTCAACGGGGATCGTTCGGAGGTATGCTGTCGCGTTGCCGTGCTTTCCTGAGTGCTGGTTTGCCAAAACCGTAGCTACCGGTACTGTAGATGGGCAGCTGGCAGAGACGCTAAAACCAAAGCCCGAATAATTGGATTGTTTAAATCTAAGGATGCTATCAAACCATGAACACCATCAAGGAAACCTTACTATCAGGCCAAGCACATACGCACATGCCTCTTTGAGCCACACGTGTAAACGACCCATTAGCAGCGTCACGATTTCATCAAATTGTTGACACAAAATAACTATGTATGCTTCGGTTTTCTGGGTGAGGTGGACAACGATGCGTTGATATCTATCAACGCCATCTAGAAGATTTTAGAGAAATCGAGCACCCCTTTTGCTGAATACTGCACTTTGGGAGATCCTGCAGCATATTCAACATATCTATAATTTGCAATCATACTTGGTCTTGGTTCGGAAAATCTGCGCAGTTATTTCGAAAAATGCCTAACATTTCTACATGACCTGAATCGTCAAATGGCACTGAACAGATAGCAACCTTCAACTCAAACGGCATGCTGGTGATCAGTTGACAACTACTCAACTCCGCGTTAACCTCTCCACTTTCAGATTCTCCGAAATCATGTGATGGTGCGTGTTGGCGGTGGTTGGGATACGCTGAGTCACTTTCTTTCCAAATACGACGAATGTCGGAAAACAAATAACTGTGAGTACAACCACTATATCCTCCATTGCCCTGGCTCAACAGATTGCACTTTACCGAGTAATAAATTTGGATCCGAATAATACTGAATACTGCATTGTGAAAGCAAGTAGAAGTTTAAATCTGTACAATTCCATCGGAACAGTATTAAAACTGTTATCGAAATCTGCAGCCACCAGTTGAAATACTAACCGTGCTACAATGTCTTATATGCCATTTAATGATGTCAACTTGCAGTTTACATAGGCTCACAAATGTATTGTGTCTTTACTAGTGTGCAACCATTCTTTAAATCAAATAATGGTGAAATGTAAATTAAACAAGCTTTGGAATTACTGCACAGATTTGACCTCCACGAATTATTCGGACAGACTGTTCCAAAGATTTATCACGATTCGTTCGGAGCACGGGAATGGAGGAACTTGCCTTATATCCGGCGCCACAGACTTGTGCCGGTGTCCGCTTGTGCTGCATGATGTTCGCAAGTGGAGCGGCGGTTTCAACTTGCGGTAGTCCCCAATTAGGTCGACCTACAGGCGACGATAGGACACGGTGAATACTCTCAGTGTCTCACCCTGAGCTTCGTATGGCAATCCTCATGAACTCAGAATGAGCCTGGTAGCAATGTGCTGCACCCGTCTGACCTTCTACTACCCGATTCAGATGATCTGATTATAGGCAAGTGATGCAAGCGGAAAGGCAAGGGCAATCTCTTCAGACTAGATGTAGATGCT
The DNA here is from genome assembly GCA_944474145.2 of Dicrocoelium dendriticum. Classification (NCBI taxonomy): domain Eukaryota; kingdom Metazoa; phylum Platyhelminthes; class Trematoda; order Plagiorchiida; family Dicrocoeliidae; genus Dicrocoelium; species Dicrocoelium dendriticum. The sequence goes on from OX104059.1 coordinate 10,344,369, forward strand.
GCTTTTGAACACCCAGCGCGTGTGCAGTCTGTTTCTTTATAACCCGTCGTTAATATCCATGGACTTAAATCGTAGGGCGACAGCACACCTAGGTACTTGAAGCAAGGTGTGGGATGCAATTGTTGTTTGTAGAGGCAGTATGTTTGGACGTCACCATCCTTCCCAAGGCACATGAATGTTGATTTGCTTGGGTTGATTGGGAGATGGACTTGCAAAACACATGGCCGGGCGGTCGGGGTCTTGCTGTGGTAGATCGGATTAGCCGAAATGTGCTAATCACCCTTCCTATCTTTTGGTCGTCCACAAATAAGGCTCACGGTGACCGAAGAAGCTCAGGTAGATCGTTGAAATGGCTTAGGTACAGAGTTGGCCACAGCACTCTGTCTTGGGGTATTCCACTAGTAGCGGGATAACAGTCATTTAGATGGCCCTCGATCTTTACCATCTACTTTTGTGTAACTTAAGTCCTTGTTCCACTGATGTAGTGATCCTTCAACGCTGCATACTCTAGCTTGCATAAGAGTACCCCATTGATTAGGCTGGCGAAGGCTTTACTGAAATCGATGTTAATTACGTCGAAAGATTTCTCTTAGTTCACCGCCTGCAACATTCATGTCTTGTGAGATAAACAGACCATACCTTGAGTATACCACGACTTCGCACGTACATGGTGCAACTCACTAACGATTCAGCAGTAGATCTTTTGCATCTAACTCGTTTGAAAGTGACGAGTTCTTTCAGTAATAACCTTTGTAGAGCCTTAATCCGTGACATTTAAGCCTCGAGCGCATTCACAAAGCACGTCTTTGTATAATGCGTACAGTGCTCGCGAACGTTGTTGTTTATTGTTTTGCTCAACACGATGGCCGCAATATTCAACAAGCTAGTGCAACAGCGCGCCACGGTAACAGTGAACGCGGTAATCGTATTCATTTTAAACTTGCATAAAATTCAGCGATATCTTTATATTCATTTTTAGTTGTATATCAAGATCACCGAGGGGAGGTTTTTGTTGTGACCTAATTGCAGTTGACGAGCTTTATTTATATTGTGTCTGGTTCTGTATCCACGTGGATTCGGACAATACTTGTCAACCTGCGATACTAATAGGCATTGGGTCAGGACACATTGTTGAAAGGTAAGATAAGTAGGTTCTGTGCACTCAACCAGAGCACAGATCCGATGCGTCCTATTGCGAGTTTACCCGATCCGGCTGAACTTGGATTATGACGCTGAATGTGTGAGTCAAATGGTTTGGAACATTTCGCACTCGGTATTTTGACGTTTCTTTACCAAATCGAGCAATAAAAATGCCTGCAAGAAGGTGTGCGACATTAATAATAATCTAGAAACCATGTATGGTATCGGAATATCCCGTAAAGGAGGATGAGAAAGTGCATCCTATCACGCCCCAAAAGTGTTGTCCACGCTTCCGAGGCATAGCTTATGGGGGGCGGGGGTGGTCCGCCCCAGGCAGTTTGGGACAAGGGGGCGACATTTTTATTACAGATGATTGTTCAATACCACTTATAAATTCAGAAAAATCACTTACGTGACGGAAGTGGTGAAACGAAGAGTTATAATCAAACCGAGACCGAAGATGAAATTAATACTGCAAAAGTTGATATCCGGATCACAGAAAGCGACATTGCCATCATGGATGCAGCACAAGATGTTTGTAATACTGATGCAGAATATGCGCGAAGTTAAAGAGAATTAGAAACGTATCTTCACTTTGGTACTAGGTTTATAGCACTAGTTTATGAATACCTGTCATTGGCCTGTTAAGATTGGCCAATAAATTCACATTATGCTTGCCCGACTCGGAGTTACTGTCGCGTACCAGCTCGATCATGAATTCAATAAGTGGCGCTACTTAGAAATAATACAAATGCTAGGGTTAGAAATCTCACAATGAATGGGATGTTTCGGAATTTGCGAAATTGTGATCGAAGATCGCGAACACGGATGGCGTGGTCTCCTTCGAAACCCCCTCTGTTTTGTATCGGTTGCAGGATGATTTCAACGGATTAGTCTTGTTTTTCATATGATGTCGGTATCAAAAACTGATGCAACATAAATCCAAAAGCATGTGAACATGATCTGACAAATCACGTGCACAGGCATTTCGCAACAGCAAGGAGTTAGCTAGTTGAAGGAAATTCAGTTGACAAAATGGAGCAATCAGTTGTAGAAAAGGAAACAAAGCGACAGCGTGAACTTCAAGCTAGATTACTGCATCTTGTCATGTTTCTCGCAAGGCAGAACATGACATTGCGTAGTCACCGAGAAAACATGCGATATGTTAAAGGAAATCTGGAAAAGAGAGTGGATTCACTGAATTCGCAAATAGGTTGGTCAAATTTGACCATGTTCTTCGTGAAAGTTGGTAACAATTCAGCTAGGAAACAAAAACCGTCAATTCTCATTTGTCTCCAGAAGTAAAAAATGGATTTGTGAACATTTCGCAAAGCAGATGGGAGAGAAAATAAAGTCAGTTCATGGATAAGGTGTATATTCGTTTAATTTTGATAGCACTTCAGACGTTTTAATAAAAATCAATTGAGTGAAGTGTTTCATTACATGAAAATGGATGAAAATAAAGTGAGGTTAGAGGAGTCGATTTGCCCCTTCATTGAGGTCAACTGAAAAGATGCTGCATAACTTTCTGGAGTGATTCTGTATGAAATGCAGCAGAATGGAATTAAGATTGACTACCGCGACCAGGCATATGACCATCCTGCGGTTATGACAGCCTACCGATCAGGTTCCCAGATACGCTTCTGCGAAATCAACCCAAAAGCCATATTCATGCCACGCACAAACCATTCGATGAACCCGCTTTTTGCATACAGCTTCTGCTATGGTTTAATCTGCTACATTTTTGCTACAATTGACCGGTTATTCGCATTCTTTCATCTATTAACATACGGCTGGAACGTCTTGAATCAAGTGACCAGTCTAAGTGTCAAGTAAGCTGTAGAAATTAGATGGTGTAATTGCGCAGTCCCTGTATATGTTGTGGTGAAAAAATACTGGGACATTGTCACTTCCGTAGAAAGAAAATATTCAGCCACAAGACCAACGGCATCTTCTCATCTCCGTCTTGTGGTTTCTGTTTATTTCGTTTCTAAGCCCTTTGATGTCTGTTCTCCCCGAAACCACGGATGTACATAACTACATTCAAACAAAAAGGCTGGATCCGTAGCCATGTTTTGTCAAGCTCAATATGTGAGAAGGTTACTTACGTTAAAACAGAGAGATGGAGTACAGTGTAATGAATGCATCAGGAAGACTCCCCTCGGAATTGGAGATAAGCATGGATTGTCGAATTCGTCAAAAATCAAATACATGGGGAAGAAGCGTTTGGCACATCGATGGGATTTGAGGTCGTGTTGAAACAGGAAATTCTGTTTATATTTTACAGGTTGCCTGAGGAAATATCTCTTAGCGTTCAGCAATATCATGATCTTTTTAACAATTACGCATTTTATACACTGTCAAATCTGCTTGATGATAAGTATGGTTGTGCGCTTAGCGAAGTTGAGGAAAATATAAAAAATGTCGAATTCTTTGTCAGGAGGAGAAGATCGCAGTATTTTGTGAAAGCTTCAAGGAACGACAAAATTAATGGAGCTTCCGGACTACTGAGCCTTATACGGCCATATGACCCTGGGGAATCTGCTGCACATCCTTTCTACTCGAAATATTGGCAGTGCAAACTATGAGGGCGCATTCACAAAACGCGTTTAAAACGAACTACCTTCAATCATCAAGTCCAACCAATTGACAACTCTTCCCATAGAGTGGGAACGTGCGAATGTACTGAATTTTTAAAGAGTTAGCAATACTTTCGCCTCAAGTAGTGCACGAAGTGTGTCTGTAAATTTTGTTCACGGGTATCATATCAGTACAATGTCCTGCATTTACGGAGACAAGCCATAATGCATTTTCAGTAAATTGGCCGAGCTTTGATTTCGTCAGACCTCAGTGTGTTGAGACTCCATCATGGTAACCGAGACATGGTTAAACGACGTGATTACCGACTCGAAAATAAAACTACCAGGTATATAACCCTTGCGTAAAGAACGAACCACAAAGGGCGGAGGTGTATTTCTCTACTACCGTTCCAACTTTCTAAGCGACCGCGTAGGAGATCCTGGGATTCAAACCGTGGACGCATTATGGGGCTGCCCACTCCTAAAGCGGGACGACATCCGCTTAGTTGCAATTGTCTACCGCCCACCAATCTCCACTTCAGAAATGGACGATGACTTAGCTTTTGCTATGAAGACCCTACTGCAACGATCATACAGCAACCTTCTCTTGGTAGGGGACTTCTATTTACACGGCCTATAAAACCCGACCCATCTCGGTGAACAATTTCAGGCGGAACTGCAGGAGCTAGTCTCCGGTTCTCCTGTGGACAAACATGTGACTACTCCAACACGTTTCAGAACTGAAAATAACCGGCCATCTTGGATTCCATCTTTATTAAGGCGAAACTCAAGATCGATGTAGTAACAACGTGCACTCCTTTGGGCCGCAGAGATCAATCGGCAGTGGTGTTCCAATGTTTGTGCTGTGCAAATTATCCTATAGAGCCTACCTAGGAATCTTACGTCGTAACCAAAAATGGTAACCTGTCCGAACTCATTAGTGCAGCAAGCTGATCTTGCGTAGCCAACTGGTCCCCAGTGGTAGCCCAATGGGTGTTTGTCAACGGATTCAACAGGCTCGTGGTAAGCACATATAAAGACAAAATCCACCAACCTAATAACACGAAGTCACTCCTAAAATGCAGGACTGTGGAATGCAGGCCCACTTACATAGCCCTCTGATCGAGGACAACTGGGACGTCTATGGAACACAAAGGGACCACTGCATCAAATTCGTCTGGGAAGAAAAGGTAAGCAACCAAGAAGACCTTGTGGTGAATGCTTGCTCTAACCCTAAGCTGCTATACGACAAGTAAACAAACCTAGAGGGGTTATGCGCGGAATTTCTTCTCTGCTACCAGCGTGCTGGTTAGCACAAACGGCAGAAGAGGCGGCCAACGTACTTGGATAACAATTTGAAGTACCGTCCAAAGTGTGCAACCATCCTACACTATGCCTATGCAGATTATGCTGCCATCATGCCCTAACCACATATGTTGTACAACCGCAGCAGTACTGAAGCGGCTGATGCCCCTGAGCAAATACAGTGCCCTGGGTGCGGACAGCATTCGCCCGAAGGCGTTGAAAATTGTTGCCATGCGTTTAAATGAACCGTCGGCAATACGCTTGCAGTGTTATTTTAACGAGATGCACATCCCCATGATGTGGAAGCACGAAATCATCATTCCAATCTACAAAAGTGGTAGCCGTGCTGAACCGGCAACATTTCGCCTGATAACAATTCTTCCTGTGTTCTCCAAGATCGCCGTGTCCATTGTAGCTGAAGCGCTCATAGAGTACCTGAAGCGTAACAAAATTTGCGTTTCGGAACAGCACGTATGTTGCCAAAATCGGACCCGAACAACCAATTTGTTGGTAGCTCGTGCAAGCCGAAGGGAATCTGTAGACGCTGATGTAGCGATAGACGCAGTCTACCTGGATTTATCAGTAGCATTCGACCGGGTGGACTATCGCGTTTTACTGCACAAACTGCAGTCTTTTGTTATCGCCTACCCCATTCTGGAATGAATGGGCAACTTTCTTGTTCCAGGTCACCTGAATCTGAGGCTTCGCAGTGACCTATGGGAACCAAACGAACTTCAATGTCGCGTACGTCAGGGCTCGGGCCCCGCCTGTTCCTGGTCTCCATAAATGATCTCTCAAGTGTGCTGTCTTCAAACTGTCTGCTATTTGCCAATGATCTTAAAACATGGTGTGTAACCGTTCCAGTGGAGGATCACACAGCACTACAGGATGACCTGGACTAAGTCTACACATGGTCCACCGTAAACACGTTACAGTTCAGCGCTGCCAAATGCCAAACTTTGTGCACACGCCATCAAAATAATCACAAACTACCACCTAGGGCCACAAATACTAGGGCGGGTTTCTCATGAGTGCGATTTTGTCGTGCTTGTGCAAGAGGATCTTGGATGTTTTAGACAGAATGAAAAGGCAGCAAAGAAAGCAACCCAGCACTTTGGTTTTCTTCAAAGAGCGTTCTGGAAGTTTGATGTATCATTCCTAACGAAAGTGCTTGGTGCCTACGAAGCGGAATACGCTGTGCAAATTTAGTAACCGTGGCAAAATCACCACTTCACCGCGCTCGATACTGCAAAACACGGTGCGACACAGAACGTCACAGGTATGTCCCTCTTTCCCTTCCCACACAGAATGAAAACTCTCAAAATATACAGCGGACAGTAACGACGTCTACGCGGCAATCTTATACTGTTGTATCAGATGCTGAAAAATCCCAACCACGCAAATCCCTTTGGAAACCCAGCAAAAACATATCACAAAGAGGTCATCAGTTTAAGCTAGTCACCATTATAGCTAACTGGAATGTCAAAGAAACGTTTTCTCCCTCCGAGTGTCACAACCGTGGAACGCCCTCAGTGCACATGTAATTAATGTCCCCAACTTATCCCAGTTCAAAAACACCTTGACGATACCTGACAAATTTGCACTCCGTGAGATAACCCGTGATCATCAGATGTTAGCATTAGTACATCTAAACTGCCCTATTATCCGGACAGGAATACCTGCACATATGCAAATCCAAACTCCTTGGTGGGTCATGTATCACACACGCTTTGATTAACAGGTTTTTGTTAATTTTGCGAATTTCACCCTAACCGTCATGAGCCATTATCCCATCGCTCAAATATGACTACACATTTTTGCTTGGGTTAGACGCATTGCAGACCAGCTCCCAGGTACGTGCCATTGGTATACTCGTATAGAGTGACCCTAACTGTTCAAAACAGCCTTAGGTAACTGTGAAAGGAGGCAATGAGCTCGCCGGCATGCTGCAAAGGGCATTCGGGAGAGTTGCTCCATCAAACTTCCCAATAATGCACCATTACTAGGTGCGTTCTCACGTTGAATACGCCACCCAAGCTTGGCAACCTTAGTTGAAACGCTATCTAAATTTGATAAAGAAACCACAAAGCAGGGCAACCAAGAATGTCAAGGATCTACGCAATCACCATTATCAGCGAAGGCTGAAGTTACTCGGAGTTTCCAGTGAACGTTACTGAAAGTTACGCGGCCATCTCATGTTAGTGTGACAAATATCGTGTGACCCCAACAGCATATGCCGTCATTTGCTGAAACTTAGCCACAACACGCAGCTCAGGGGTAACTTTGAAATGGAGGGAAATTTAACTCGTCTAGATTGTCGACAGAACTACTTTTCTCTTCGGGTTTGTTAATCTTAGAAGTTTTCCAAACTCATTGTTATCCTCGATAAGTTTGAACGTTTTCAAAAAACAGTTGATTGGGTGTTTTGTTCCGCTCCTAGCACTTTCTTACCTAAACCATGTCATTATGGATTATGCTAATCATGCGCTTCAAATGGGTATTTGTCACATGGATCTAAGGAGACGGAGCATAGGTAAGCGACCATATTTTACTTTTCTCACTCTTTGCCTCAACGATCATTTCACCCCGTCTATTTCTGTAGGCTTACATGATTTTTATTTTACCTTACCGTTATTTATTAATACGTGTATCTCGGTAGACGCTTGGTAGATGATTTACATATATTTTGATTTCCTTTTATTCACCGCAACCATCCTACGGGAGTTGTCAAGCCCTTGCATTTATCCCGTGATATATCTGTTCATTGCTATTAATTGTTTGTTTAACGCAGTTAAGCAAATTACAGTAGAACAAAGGAAGCATTTGCTCTTTAACAGCAAGTCGAGAAACAAATCTCGATTAAATAACCTTGAGCAGGGCGTATCGTGGTCGATGGACTCACAGTATGACAGCATGTGCCCTCAAGTTATTACGGCCTTTATGAATTCTTGCCTGTTCATTGGACCGTCATTTTGGCGCTAATTCTGTTTGATTGCAGTTAACAACCGAGTCACGAAATCAGTTGACTCAACGTTGGGCAATGGAACCAGCTCCATTGATTCTTCTAATACGGATGAACTACTGGAATCACTTGATCCCAATCCTACACGTCGCTCCACAGAGACACATGTCAGTCCCATTAGGGCACAAGGTCGATTAACTGCGATCAAGAAAAGCCCAGCTCCGGAACATAAACTACCAAACGATGTTTCCATTCAGAATACTGACAAAAAATTTCCAGTGTTACGAAATGACACGCAACTGCACGGGTTGAACAAAACCTGCAACAGTTCTGAGGTAGGTAACATAGTTTGTTTCAACTAGTTATCCATGACGCGTAAGTTCAGAACTGTGCAGTTATCTTAAGCGATGTGGCTGTACGCCAACTACATTTTGAGTGCTGTGATATCTTTCTGGGTAATCGATACAGCGGTATTGTGTAAGTTTTCTCAACCCTGTACTCCGTCCATATGTTAACGATCTCGCTGCCCAGCTTCTATCTTCACTCTATTCTCCGCTAAAAGTGCAGACTAGGATTTAGTCGACACTTATACATATGCAGGTTGCACTCGAGCCTGCATAATTTACTAACGGATCAGTCCATTCCCGTGTGAATTCAACCTCCGCTAGAAATGGATCGATTGATAAACCATCATATGGTTTTCAGCTACTAGAAGGAGCAGTTGATAAGCAATCTGGCTATTTTACTATTAAAAGACCTATAGATCCCTTTTATGCTCATTCCGGTTATGCTATCACTATGCTTTCTTGTTTATTTTGTATACTAAAATATTCCGGATGGGTTGTGGTTTACAATTTAAGGTAGTAACTAGTAATGACGTTGTATTCTGAGTTGTGGGGCACACACCATTTCACAAGCCAAATGTCCTTGGAAAGTTATACGAAAATTTGCGAAATACTAACTCAAACTGGGAAACCTTATGCAGCCCTCAGCGTCTAACATACATGCAAGACACTGTACCGCTGTTTGAGTTGTCTTATCTAGGAAGATTTTTCCCTTTGGGACTGCAGACATAGAACTTGTCGGATGTTGCTTCCCAGAAGAAGTCGACCACTTAGACGAGTATTTCATATACCCTTTGATTAACGGTTTATCAGGCGAGAATACAATTTCGTATACTCTTCATGCATGAATAGATAAATAAATTTTTTGTTCCTCGACAGTGCGAGACACAATCCAACTGAGTGGACTGATCAATTTGTACATGGAGATGACATAAAATCGTTGGTTGTGCATATTTCGTAGAATGGGTATCAAAACTTTGAAAAATTTCTTATATCCCTGCTTTCGAAATGTTGCTTACGGGTTGTACCAAAAACAACTGTTATGTTCCTTATGTTAATTGTACGAAACATTGGTTTGTGCTTATTATGAGCCACAATTTAATCTGTGTTACCAACTTTTTCTCCTGGGATATATCATTTACCCCATCGTTGAAGTTATTATCTTAGCCTTTTAGTCCAACAAATGCATAAACCAATAGTTTATTCACAAATACACGAGGTATAGCTACATAGGCATGATCACGATAGCGCAATCATCTACAAACCAGTAACTATAAGTTGATAAGGAAAATAGGAAGCTCCTCATATACGATCAGCTGGGAGCACATGTGTCGCGTAATGAATTTGAATGGAATGCTTTATTTTACTGATAAAGAACACGTGTCAGTGTTGCATAAGCATATGGTTTGAACTAGATCATCGTCGTAACCTTCACAAACCCATGGAAAGAGGTCAGATATAATTATTTGTAACCGATTGTAGTAAGAAGTGGCATGTTTTGAAATGAGTGCACAGGTGCGGATCAGATTTAATTGAGGACTAAAAGTTGACAGAACTTCTGTGTTATGATTTCGTGTCGCGAAACGTTTTTGCTTATTGCATTATCGGGAGCAAGCACTTACAAATTATATCTATATTAGTGTATTTACCTCATCTGCACATGTTATTTTGTTACTCAGACATCATAAGTGAATGTATTAGTGCGTCGTTTGATTGTCAGGTTTACATTTCGGCCCTGGCCCATTACGTGTCGTTGAATTTATCACTGTGAAGGTGTTTTCGGGTTGATTTAGGTACTCCAAAATGCCAACTTTAATTATCCTAAAATGTGTGGGGCTGGTAGATTTCAATAAACTGACGGAATCTTAAGCTCACCACAGAACATTGATGCAAAGACTGTAACACATCTAACAGAGAGAAAAGGTACTCTACTCCAAAAGAATGCTTAGTTTGTATGAGCTTCAGTTTGCCCAATGGTCTGCAGCTTACTTTCTGATGAAGTTGCCGGCAGTTTACATCAGGCCAGAAGCAATCTGGACCAATTTGCAAGGCACTGTGCGACATGGCCGATCCTTAGCAAGTCAAGTATTTTGATGCTAAGTGTAGAGGTCTGTAATTCGACACATAATCGTTAGGCTTAGCCCCAGCAACACATTATCAACCCAATGATGCTCGGTAACGCCTAACTCGGTCATCCCCTGTGCCAATAAATCATTTATAATTAATCTGTATTGTTAACTCCACAAATGTTTTTGTCCTAGTTTCGACTGTTCCAATTGAGATAGCCTGTAGGAAGAGTGGGACCCGATGCAAAGAAGAATGGCATAGACTATTCATCAGGTATCATTTATGCATCCATTACAATTTCCTTGTTAGGTTATGAAGTACACACCGAGTGTTTGATTTGGGACACGCTATATCAATTAGGCCTACAGTTTGCTCTGGAGTAAACCACTGCAATTTCATTTCTTTGGACCATATCCGAAGTGCAGAGATTCGGAGTCGCTTTCTCCCAACACTGCACTTCAAGACCGACCGGTTTCGTCCTTATTTGGACTCGCAAGATAGCTTGAGCTGAGGAGGAAACCCAACACAGTGTTTGACGGCTATCGTTGTGGACCCTAGATCATATAACCACATCAGACCTTGACACAGCGGTTAAAAGTTCATTATGGGGTCTTAGAGTGCCTGCCTTGAGAATCTGGATTTCGGCACTCAATCATGCTCATGGCCACAGTTTACTTACAAGCCTAGCTGTGTCACTTCGATCACTGGGACCGCATCCGCCGTGGAGAGTTTCGAAGTTACTTTCTCGCAACACTGCACTTCACGGACGACTCGTTTCGTCCTGATTTAGACTCGTCAGGTAGAGACAGCTTGCGTTGAGAGGGAAGGCCAACCGAGTGGATGACTGCTAACATCTTCGTCACTAAGCCAAACTTCCGGTAGCATGGGTTGTCACAGCGGTTAGAATTACGTTGCTTGTTATTGGGATAATCGCTGTGTGTACGAATTGCGATACGCAATCCAATTTGGGATCACGGTTGACTTTGAATTCCAATACCACTATTCCGATCACCGTGACTAGATTCAAGCTGCTTTCTGTGCATACATGTTCACGCACAACGGGGATTATTCCCCACTGTCGTTATGGAAGTCACACAGCACCAAGTGGGTAGTACAATGATGTTGTACATTGGCGTGTAAGGCATAAATTGCCTATCTTTTCAGTGCAGGGTCTCCCGCTATATTTGTTCATACTGTAGATGTGCACATGAGATCCCATTATCCTATATTTGAGATACAGAAGTCACCTTTTGTGCGTTTGAAGACACCTTGTATTTGGCAAATAGCACCATGACCACAGGACATCAGCCGTGTCTGATATATCGTAATGAAATCAGCCTCGCAGTTCAGGTAAACCGTCAACCACCTGCTAGGCTCTGCTTTCGCTAAATATCCAAACCGGATCAGTTCAGTCGAAGGCCAATTATATCAACTGTATTCTTAGTTGCGTTGTATTCTTACGGTATTTATCCCAGCAGCTCACAAGCCACATATAAAAACTCATCTCCGGAAAAGCACCAGACACCATTCGCCATATTAGGGTTTGTCAATGGTGCGTATTCTCTCGGTCCTCTAAGTAGGATCAAACCCATGACCACTAGAGGCAGATTCCAAGTAGCCAGCAGCTTAAGCCACTAAGCCATGGGGACGGTGGCTGAGCTACATAATTTGCAAGCTAACTAGGAAATAGCACGACCTGCCTTCCACTGCCACGCAGGTTTCTACCAATGCAAATGACAGTGGCTAGCCACCGTGTCATAATTTCCTCACACTAGACGCCAGGTCCATAGCATTCGAAAGTAAGAGGGTTACATTTTATATCTTTCGTTTTATTTATTGTCGTACCGTAAACAATAAATTAGCATAACCCTTGGAATTTTCAAAGCTGTACTTCTGTACTGTTGTCAAAAATATGAGATGTTCACTATAGAGATGCGAAACTTATCACCTTGGTTTCTACCCGGTGTTGATTGGACGATGTGTATACCAAAACTGAGTGGCAACATAAACCGTGTTGGTATGTACTCTGTGGCACGGCATGAAAGTGTCTATTTGTCTTCTCTGTTATAGGTAGGTGGTCAGCTGAACAAGCGAACATCGATGGTAAGCGGAAAATATCAAGCTGTGGAACAGCGTATACCTCAAAAATGTTTGCCTGAGTCACGGAATAGTAAGCAACACCATTCCACCGATGATTCTTCTAAACCCTCACACAGAGCACATGCCATTGCTGATTCTGCATCAGGCGTTAAACGAGAGACAAATGTGTCGAAGAATGTTCCAAGGCTCGAAAACCAAACATCGCGTAGCAAAGCTATTCCTGAAGTAAGACCGAACTTTCAACGGTCCAAGAGTTCCACTAATCTAGTAGCTCATCGGGTAATAACATCACGCACTCCCCAGCTTGATCGATCAGAAGGGGGTGGTCATAACCGGTTAGATGGCGCCCTGTCAAAGTCCACTACGCAACTGACCCATGAGGTTACTCAAACACCAGCCTCAGGATCATCTGATGTAAAGTACTCAAGAAATCACCCGGAGCGACGAAAATCAGCAGTCTATCTTTCAAGCTGCTTGCGGAAAACTCACACAACTGCAGACGCTGAATACAAAATAGCTGGTAACCAACCATGGTGGTGTACTTCGGAGCAACGGCGAGAGGACAATGAACGTTCAGCACCTGTCAAACCAGGTTTTGGCCCCACACCTGGACACACCACTCGAGGTACATCACTCATTCCAAGACCCGTACAATGTGAGGCCCTCAGTAGTGTATCTTACCATTCTTGTATAAACCAGGAGCTGTCCGATGCGTGTTAAGCTACTGACTTCAATGGTGTCAGAGCCGTGTGGTCCACAATGCCACCTACAGAATTGTTCCGGGGGAGAAACGTCGCTTCGGAATCACCCAGATGTCTTTCATTTCATATGCTTCTTTCTACAAATCGTTGACTCATTGCTCAATTAAACCAGTGCCCAATAACCGGTTTTGCTTCCGTCTACGCACAGATTGCGTTTTCCTATATCACTGGTTTCTTCTGACACAATATCTCCCCCCAAGCGCACCAACACAAGAACAAATTCATGCCTTGATCAGCAATTCTTTCTCAACACCACAATTGCTTGTTCCCACCGATGACGGACGTCGGCACTCCGTGATATACAGTATAGTTCGCGCTTTCTTCTTAACAACTTATATGACGTTGCCCTTGTCTCAGCACCCTTGTAGACCCTCCCACTGACAATTTGTGCTCTATTTCTTATATTTCTGATACCTTCATTGCATTCCCTAGCATTAACAACTGCTGGTTGTTTGAAATAGTACTCGGGAATTTTCTGAGCTGAATGTGGGACTGGATCCAGTTATTCTTGATGACGATGTGCGCTGACACCAAGGAAGCGAACTATTCCATGGACACTGGGTGTAAATTGAACACTGATCCGATTTTTATAACTATACGGAAAATAATCAACGCATGCTTCGCAGGAACAGTAACCATTCTGAGAAGATTCTTAGTCATTGTCTGAAACACTGAGGCTTAGGTAGGAGTTTTATTGCTGTCTGGTGATCTAGTTTCCAGAAGGTCTTCAAATTCAATCTCATTGCATACCACTTGTGGTGGTATGCCCAAACGCCCTATGTTAACTAGCCCTATAGTCGAATGTTGTATGTGAGTCTAAATGGTGACTTCCACGCCGAGGTTCGATTCTTGTCACGGTGACAACAAAGTTCTTTTACGGCAAAGTGATTCAAACACAGAGTATGTCAGTTTAACTACACTCCCACAACATCCAATATACTTGCACGATGGAGGAGGACAAAAAACGCTGCGCGGAAAGTGACAATAAGCAAACTATTAGAAAGTGGTTACCCACGGCGGCTTGTCAAACGGCAATTGCATAAAGTGCTATACCGGCAGTCAAGATCTCCAGCCGAGTGGATACGGGAGGTCGGAATTCCGTACAGGTAATGCACTTCGGAGGCAATTCGGAGGGTATTAAACAGGGAAAATATATGGGTGATCTTTCAGCCAGGTCGAACGGTACGTTCGGCGCTGGTACACCTGAAGGACCCCCTTCCAAGGACAGGACAACTAACTGTGCACATGTGTACATAGGCCAAACAGCGAGAGAATTATGCACACGAATTTCGGAGCATAGGAGGCGCATTTCAAGACTACCAAGAAACGAGTTTGAATACCAGGCAATAGTAAGAGACTCGGCCGTAGCTGTGCATGCATTAGACACGGGTCACCAGATAGACCTCGAAAACGTAGAGGTCAGTAGGCGGGGTATACCATCAACCACTCAGCAGTTGATTGCCGAGGCGGTGGAAATTGCCAAACCTGACGACTGCGTGAATAGAATGGAGGGGGTTTAACGCCCTAATGCGTGGCGGGCGGTCTTAAGACAGCCAGCTTGACGAGCATCGATGCGTGGATCAGATTGGAAAGTGCTAACCGAGTCCCATTGTCAACACTATGGGTTTATCCGTCATTGTCATGACGCACAAAGGGACACCTGGACTATTCCCACTGTGATCGTACTACCTGAGGGGACATCACCAACTTTTACTGTAATGACATCATGACTCAAGTCTCGGGTAACGCGGTTACCGCCCCTGTTCGCTATAAAATCCCGCACCAATTGCACACTGATTCACCTGGTCTGACGAAGCTCTCGTGTTGAGGGCGAAACGTTACCAAACTATTATACCAACAGATTGTTTTCAAACCGCTCTGAACTCATGACTACTCGAAGGGTTCCAAGTATCTTCCAAGAACTTGCCCATTTGCTTTGCTTGGCAAGGATGGTGATCACCAGCGGTTCTTAGGGTAAGCCAAGATCGGAGTCTTTAAGGTTGGAGCACGGCGAACTGTGTGCACCTGGGAGCTTTAACTCTAGTTGTAACAATTCAAATGGTCACACGGCAAATTGCCATAAGATCCAATTATGCGCTGACAGCAGAACTAATGATGATGATGACCCGCCGTAGCTTGCCTCAAGTACCCCTGGGCAAGTGATAAAGCGACAATTAGCAGGCCCAGGAAGTTAAACTACTTATCTGAGATTATCGCGCTGGAAGCCAGTCGCGCTGTTAACCTTTCGGCTGTTTTCATAATGCACATGTTCTACAGTTGAAAATGGTCCCAAATACTAAATTGTATCGTTGATGGACAATTTCAGTGGGAGCACGCAAGATCATTGGGAATGCGAACTAATTCGGCCAGGTAGAGCAATTTCGTCGTGGTGCAGATTTCTTGACATCATCAGTGGATATATTCACATCCAGCGAAATCAATCCAAAGCAAACCAATTAAACATGCATATTGTAAAACCGAAGCTGTGTACGTCTTATTTAGGTGTCAACAGCTAGTTCCCTTCCATTCAGAAGAAGAGTCCATTGATACAAACGGCAGACAGATACTAGTTCGTACTCACCAAAGTGTGCTACGTTAATGATTCTTGTGCTGTTGGCCTTCTTCTATACAAGCCTACTGTGATCTCCTTCACAATATTGAATAGACCAGAAAAAAGTATTTTCAGCTTGCCTTCATGCATAACCCGCTTACTTCTTAAAGCAAACCAGGAAAACGCTAGCGCCCTGTATATGTTGATCTACTGAACAAATTGTAATTTCGAGCTGGAGTTGTGAGTATAACATGAATTATTCTCCATATTGGCCGCTAAAGTTTGCAGTGGTTTGGAAATTCATCGAAAACTACTGTTTGCAACCTCATGGTAGCACTATCTACTCAACAGCACTGAGTTTTCCCTTGCACTTGTTTCATAATAAATAATCCCGGAATATTTCTGGCCCGTAAATGACAAGTCACGTTCAGCGGCGGCTCTTTCGTACCGCCCACATTAGAATAGGAACTTGATACATATGTGTTAAATATGACATACACACCTTGCGGTAATTGGATAATAGCAAAGGCACTCTCTTTAAAATTTCGACAAAAGCCTACATGTAAATGGCCGGTACTAGCGTTTTCAGTGGGTTAGTCGATCACAGCTGGCTAATGACCGGCAAATTTCCGGCCACCTGTATAACTTATCGGAAAGATTAGACAATCTCATGACAGAAGCAAGCGTACCAGAGTCTATCCATCGATTAAGTCTGGATGCCCAAACCAGTGACTTGCTCAAGTGAAGTAAACTTCAGGCTATCATTCATCACAAGTGTCAGATATTCTTGGGTGGGCTGCTTCCCACTATTCAAAGAGAAGGCTTCATGTCTGACAAATATCCGTCCGTTGTGTCATTGCACAATTAAATACTGAAAAAACGGCGCAGTTCTGTATCGAGATCAAGACTGGTCAAAAACATTTGAAAGTTAAAGCCCTAACCTTTGGATTGAACTGATCTCAACGATGAGCTTATAACCACCATGAGCCGCTTGATTGCTCCACTCACAGAGGTAGTCTATCAGCAAGTGATTTCTTGGAAACATGGAACAATGATGTATTGCGAGTAAATATGGAATGCGTAACAAGTCACGTGGGATGAAATTATTGCAAAATTACAGTTTCATGCTAAAGTGAAGAGAGCTTAGGTGGACTCACAATAGACTTATGTAGAACAGCGGAAATGTTTGCATATTAAAAGTACGAATCCATAAATTGGTTAAGAGCTTGGTAAGACACCATTTGATTGCCTTTTGTAGCCTCCTGGCTAAGAAATCAGAAAATGAAATGCAAAGGAGACAACGCATCGTTAATTATTTTTTTAAATATCGTCAGATTAGGGGCAGAAATGACGTAAGTTTGGAGAGCGTTCCAAAGCTGACACGCTCCGAGGGAATTTCAATTTCTATGGCATTCAAGCCGGCTATACTGTATTGTCAAATTCAGGAGATGACCTCTTAATTAAGTATTGTGATTCAGCTCCACTAGTAAGCGGCACATGTGGTTTACTGTCCTCGGAATCTCGAACACCATTATGAGAGCCCCCGCTAACACCGATATCGATCGCTGTACATTCTTAGTGATTTCAGTCTAAGCTGATACAGCAGATGAAAGAGGATCCTGAAGTTCTTGATTGCCTTTCGTTAAGGAGAAATGAGAAAAACGAGATCCTGTTTCTTCCATAGCTGTCACGCTTGCGTAGCATATTCCACGTGTGGTCAAACGTTGGCGTTACGCATTTGGGGGCAGATTGAGGGTTCACACCAACCGAATGCTCCCTGAAGAAGGCCAAAGTCTTAATTGCCGATTCTCGATACCTTTGCTGCTTGTTTTGGACATGCGAGATAGTCCTGTGCGAGTAAAGCCATGTCACGTTCCTGGTAGGCCTTCTGCAAGTGGTGGTATACAGGATTGTGACGCAGACGGACAACCTTGCACTTAGCTGTGCTCAAACGCAGTCGGTTCCTGGTCGACCATTCATTAATGCTATCTACCTCAAATTGTAATAACTGCTGATGTTCCTTGTTCCTAGTCATCTGCCATATCTAGACATCATCAGACTTCATCATCTAGACATCAGCAGGAAAAGCAGGAACATCGAGGAGATTTGCTAGAAATAAGTGAAGTCCCAACACCGAGCCTTGTGGGACACCACATTCCACCTCAATCGGGTAAGAGAATGAGCTCCTCACACGCACTAGGATCTTACACTGGTGAAGAAAATTGACAATCCATCCATCTTTAGTTCTGTAGCCTGTGAACTCGGATGCGGTGATTCAGGCGGTCGAAAGCCTTAGAAAAGTCCACAAATATGATGTCAACACCATATCCATCATCAATCACTTGCGTCCACATACCACCTGCCGTTAGCAGATTGGTGCTGCATGACCAGTTTTGACTTAAGCCATGCTGCTCCGATGCCAAGATGTGGCCTTTCCCAAGTGGACGACGACCGCTTCCATTATTTTCGCTGGCAGAGAGTGGAGAATCCCTGAGCGGTATTTCGCAGGATCTGAACGGCTACCGCATTTAAAAATTTGGATTATAGTGCCACACTTCTACATATTGGGCATTTGCTGTCTATCTTTCAAAGAACGGTGACAGTGGTTACATTAGCTTGGTAGCCGCAGCTTCCAATGCTTTCTGGCGGATGTTGTCCGTTCCCGAAGAGCTATGCTCACGCAGGGAGAGAAGCTTTCTTAGCACAATCGCTGGTTTGTAAATTACCTTGTTAACAATGGAGTCGGTAATGTGTTTGACGTTAAGGGACAGGTAGAGACTGTGAATTCGAAAATTAAGGGCGTAGTGTAGTTGCAGGGCATTAGCAGCTTTCACGGCGTTTTGTACTCCACCGTCTGTTGTGAAAAGTAGAGGGATTCCATGCTTCCCTTTACGAAGATTGTCGATATGCCTATACAGCGGTTTGCTGCTTGCCAGGAATTTTTGGCTAAGCACTGTTGATAAGTTACTTTGTCCTCATGGACAGGTGCAGTGCAATGATTGCGATGGGTCAGGAAATTGCCCCAAGTCTCTGAGTCGGGGTTAATCTTGTAGGCACGTCATGCTGCAATCCTTTATCCCCAGGCATTTTCGAGTCTTGCTCCTTAAAATTGAAGGCATTTTGCGGGAAGAAGGGGCTTGGTCTCTGATGCTCAGTTAACGATGTCGCTGAGTCTGTCAAACGTACACTGTCCAAATGTTGTCAAGGAACTGCTGTGTGAGAATTCCTAAGCAGATGCCACCACGAGTTATTTTAAGATGTGGTAGCGTGTGAATGTATGAGTTAGTCCCGACTGTTCAGATGGATACTCTGCATAAAACACATGGTTGAAGATTATTACGACATGATCGCTGAAACTGGATGAACCATCCATCGAGAACTTGCCAATCATGAGCTCATCATTGGTTGAATGTTATCGCCAGGCATCGAGCAGGTCTTATAAGTTGATATGTAGTCAGCAAAAGTATGTCCAATGGTGGGTATTAGAAAAACATTTAAAAGTAGTAGGTTAACCAGTTCCCCATTGTGTGAATCCAACCAAAGTATATCATCAACGCTTATAGCACTTATTGGTTTGTATTACTAAATGAAGTTGTTCACAATAGTTGTGGCCAAATTAGCTACAAGAACTAGACAAATGTTAAACAACTCACCTGATTTTGTGCCATGGTAACACATTGTGATCATATGCTAGCCATTTTCTTGAATTATCTTAGTATTTTAACATTCTGACCGCATTCATTCTATGGACGTGCAACGGCTGCATCAAGCAGTCAATTGTACATGCCCTGCTCCAATTGTACGCTTCAATTACGTTATTCTGTCAAACCATAAGATGCTGGAATCGCTTAAGCTGCCGCATATATCTTCGGTATGAAGTCTATACCATCCACAGAATGACAGAGTAAATTGTCTTTCACCTGGCCCCAACGGTCAAATGGTGATTAATTTCTCACCGTCTGTTCCTGCTTGCGGAATGCCATATGTAATTTGATCACTCGAGTGAGTTTTGCAGAGAGTTCACTAGTCTATTGACAATGAACTTGGTCAACAATAGCGATTGGTGGGTAGCACGAGATTACTGAAAAATTCGAACTTTCTTGTTTGTGTTAATGTTGAACTTGACCTTAGCTGTTGTCGTAGCAAAGACCATCATCATACGTGTCAATTCGTCTTCGCGCACTGCAAACAACGTTAAGTCACCAACAAACAACAACATCCGGATGTTCGTCTTGCGATCTGGACTTCTTACTCCGAAACGACCGATTTTGAACAACACACTACTGGTGCGGTAAACTAAGTGTAACCCATGCTCACATGAATTAGATTTGTGTCAGGATAGACAAGCAGGAGTGTGTTTAAAAAAGCATTCCAGGTGATGAAAGGTTTTAATTTCCCTCAGGGACGTCACCAAAGTATTCCGAGGTTTATACCTTTAACTACACCTTAGCCCTCACATTCCCATATAAAACCCAATCAAACGCACACAATACAACAGCCAAACTCACGCATAAACGGATGCAACGTCTCACGGGTCACCGCGCCTAGCGTCATGAGAAGGCAGCTGAAAAACTAGCAGTCTTTGGTCACTTTCGCGATACTTCTACGTGGTTTAATGATCTGCAAACCCCACAGCTGTTATATTGTGGCGTAATTGGACTCTGCACTGCTACTGAGTTCATTAAGGTTTCAATTACTATTCACCGGTTCAAGGTTAACGAATGTGGTGTTTTTTACAACAATGTGTCCAAAACCTTGTCGGTGACATACTCCTCACGCACATAGTTTATCATTCACATTGCTGTCCAGCGACACCGTACAGCAAACGAGTCTGGCGCATCCGGATAAGAGATCAATCTTTGTGATAATGAGGAGGCCTGACTACATTTCAAAGATGGAGTCCATTTTGGGGGACAGATGGAAGTTTCAGCCAGCCAAGGGACCAGAAAATAACACCTTGGTTAAGATGCAACTGGAAGAAAGCTACAGATTCTCCTACTGCATAGTTGCTGAAACCAACTGGGACGCGAACACCCAGAATGAGGGGCGCTCCCAAAACACACAAGGTAAGTAACCCATTGCGCTCGATTATGTGCATGAACAACTCGTCGTATCAAAAGGTTGCCCGGTAGCTGGCGAAAATATTGGATCCCATGCGCCAACTCCTTGCCACGTGTTACCTCAAGGACTCCTTAGAAGTTGCCTAGACACTGGAACACTCGTCACTTGTGCACATGTACTCAATAGATGTAAACACACTATTCACAAACGCGCCTCTACCTGAGACGGTGGACAATGTTCGTGAGCTCATCATGAGTCAACCTATGTCTGCTGGCCTGCCGCTGGATTATTTAAGGGATATGATGTCATGATGCACAGAAAGTATCCGCTTTCAGTTTAATGGAACTACATGCAAGCATATCAATGACGTCGTCATGGGTAGCCGTCTGGGACCACTAGTAGCAAATGTCTTCATTGGCCTGATAGAAAAGCATGTGGCTTACAGCACTGGTTAAGTTAAGTTGTACAAGCGTTATTTGGATAATATCCTAGTCTTCACCAACAACAAACAATTTACACCGCTTGTACCTGTTCCGAATTCGATTCATCCCAATCTATCTGTGTCTCAAGAGTTCGGGTAACACGGTCGCTTGCCGTTTTAAGATAAACACTGCACAGTTCACGCAGGGCAATTTGAAGTGAGCAGTACCTTCAATGTGTCAGCATTGCTGCTGTCGGCTACACACGAGTTATAGTGAAAATACCCTTTTACAGCTTCAGACCGATTTGCAGCCCCAAATTGCTGAACGCGGAAGAAGAATTTTTGCATAAAACATTGGTGTCATAATGGTATCTTGAGAGGTACATTTAGACCCATAGCATGCCACCCAAGAGGAAACTTACTGGTACTACCTTCAAAAAATTGGTACCTTTACTTATTCATAGCGTTCAAAGGTGACCATGTGGCAAACGATGTCGTACACAAGTTCCGGTCCCACCTTACATGCACTTCCGCAACAGCCCAGTTACAACTCATACATATCACACAAATTATTGTTCTTCGCAGCCTCAATATCAGCTCATCAACCAATTCGGCCCCGTACCTCGTGTATTCTTTCAGCTGCAGTTGTGGGGACATTTTATAGGCAGAAATGACGGTCGCTTTACTCAGGGAGTAAACGAACATTTGCCGAATTGGTTGGGACAAGTGATGACATAACATAATCTACGGATTTGTGGATGAATCAGAGTAACGCATCAACTATACCAACCGTCGCTTGGTAACTCCGCATGAGGTGAACCCGGAGAAAGCGTTCAGGGCGTTATTGCGCAACGACAACCCGATAATTCTAAAAATAAATGAAGCTTTTCTAATTAGGGTCTATCAACCTGTGCTGTGTGTAGAGAAACTATTAATACAATAAGTTGGATTACAGTGGTCTCGAGTATGACATATTGCAAGGTCTTGCGAATTTTTCAACCTAAATAATTGTGTATGTGTTCTGCGAGCATTGTATTTGCGATCAATGCGAAAAACCGAAATATCGACATATCTCAACTTATATCTTCTCACTGCTCTGAAGAGATATCACTGACTACTAGAGGCAACCGAGTGTCTGCACTGTGGACCTACTGGTATCGACTACACGTAAACCATTGTCTTTCGCTCTAGCTTAGTCGACGCTTGTGCATCGATTTCACCAACCCACAGTGTGTCTTCGTGCCAAAGTGCAATTTGTACGCAACCAACCAAGTTAGTTAGTCGCTCCACGGAGGAGCCTGCATCCCTTCGAGATAACACGTGCATCTTCCAGGGTGAAAGCGAACTCACCTTATACTTTTAGATGATTCCAATAGACCTCATCAAATAGCCATTCAGGCGATTCGGTGTTAGTAGTCGGCATCTTGTTCCTGCGTTGCTACGGTGGCACCCGCTCCAGTGTAATGGATACTCTGCATCCTCCACGAGCAATTTACTATATTTAGCCTTCCATATATTCATGACGGCAGTAATCCCAGGTTCCTCTCTACTGATTTCTATGGCGACCGGCGTGATGCTCGCTATAAACACAGACGTATATTTGAGTGCTTTCCGCTGGTCTAAATACGAATTTGGAGGGTAAAATGTTAGGTGGGAAATCAGGATTGTGATAAGCATGATAGAGCAGAAGAAATGAGGTCCGGTAGAAAACACTATGGATGCGTTGATTCAATATATAAGAATCATTACCGGTTTTTCTTTGTGCTTTTCTACTCTGCTGTATGAAGGTTATAAGGCAAAGGTTTTTATAATGCGCGACAACGGTTAATCTATGCGAATACTCGTTGTTGCGTGTTTCCTATCAACATTTACGCTGGTGTATTTCCCGGTAGATCATAGCTCAAAATGTGTGTAACAACGGCTCACAAATAAATTGTTGACTACAGAGCACTTGTAAGTGAAAGCAAGAAAGGAACCTAGAGCTCATCCACTCACAAGTTTTACATCCGGGAGGTTAGCTGAAAGAACAGCTTCACTTGACATCCACCCAGCATTCACCAGTGCTAGGCGTCCAAGAAAGGTGCTGTGGGCACGCCAGTGCATCACGGAGACAATGATCTCTCATAAGCTCACAACCACAAATTCTAAGGCGTTTGGGATTCTCGCGCTGCAGGCATGGCTTCTTTAAACAACCGAAGTGAATAAATACTGGATAGGTAGAACAAACAATCATATATGCAACAATTTATCTAGTATCGTGGCCGGACACAATCAGTTCACGCCTGTCTTTCTTACTTGATACCGCTGGTTATAATAGCCTCCACGCATTCAAATATAGCGTGGAATAGTCTGCGTTTCTTGAGCAGTTACGAAGTGCAAGGCGATAGGGAAACCTGAATCGTGTCTATATTACTACGCTGCAGTGATTAGTCATTGTTGCAAATTATCGTTTTATGCTTGCACATAACAAGCAACGTACGTAATGCAGACCTTTTATAATTTCTTGTGGTTAGCCAAAATAAAGCAGTTAGTTTATTGAAAGAAAAGGCGGAGACCAACTGCTTTTTGGGAAAGATTTTATTAGGCCATTCTCCGTTATGGGTTCCAGCTACCGCAACGATACCTAAGGTCTACTTTGTGAGCCGAGACCAACCCATGGTCACCTGGTCACAGGTACATAGTCGTTACTTAGTTAAAAATCTTAGCCAACATTATGCCAGTACAAGGAATTCATCATTCCAGCTCAACTACAACCGTCCAGAATACCACCTCAAGGATGAGTTGTTCCTCATGTGCTTCATAGACCCTATGTTTACCCCAAGGAACCGTCATACAAGTTTAACGGTTGTAGGCACTAGCCAGAGTGAGCGTATGAGGAAGAATAATGGTTAGTTCCCCGATGAATGATCTTTCGCTAAATCGAACGCTTATGTCTGATGTTGGAATTAGTATATATAAACTGAAGGGTTGTCCGATTACAATTATTGCATATTGGGCCGCGTCGACTGAAGCTTCGATCAGAAAGTGTTAACAAGGTTGTCCGAACATCTTGCGATATTTTATCACTGAATATTATACCACATATACAGCCACAGGTATACTTAATGATTTCCAAAGAATTCTGGCGCGCTGCTCTTAGATCTACACGCCGATGGGAGATCTTTGCTAGCCGGCGACCCTCCACTAACGAAACACTCTACTTCCTGTATGATTGTTTAAGGAAAAAAGTCCTACCACCAAGTAGATATTACCGTCTACCCAGCAACAATTTTTTGGCCTGAAAGATCACCGAACAACATGGACGACGAATGCTACGTCTGCCTATCACGATTGCACGGTGGCAAAAGTATCAAGGTGTAACCGACCAAGAAAAGGAGATGTGTTTATCCAACAATGGAGAACAGTTAACCAGAGAGCTTGAGAAACCGATAGCTTTTAGAACTCACAAGATGAAGATTGAAACGAAGTAAAAGTTAACAGCAAGCTGGACAGTAAGTTAAGAAGATCTCTGAATTAAGAATCTACCCAAACGAGCACTATCAAAGGCAGAAAGATAAGTCATTGTGCGAGGTACGCAATTCAGTTAAAAAGATTTCAATCCCATCAATTTCATTGCCACACTTGAGTCGACGCTGGCCACATGCAACATCGCGGCTGAAACCCAACATGTAATTAGACGCAGTATCATCCCCGCTCTCAGTCACAAAGTGAAAACAGACCTATTCAACGTAAACGAACAAAAGGCACTGACAAGTCTCCGAAGAGACAGCACTATTGTTATGTTACCGGCCGAGAAGTGACGTCTTACTCTGATAATGGCCAAAGCTGACTACATGAAGAAGATATAACAACTGCTCGGAGATGTAAACACCTACCAGCCGATAAATGAAAACCCTACAAAATAACTGGAAATTCAGACCAAACGAGCTCTTCAGAGTTTGGAGCAAATGGGACAGATCACGAAATTAGAATACATCATAATGAAACCCGAGGATTCAGTGGTACCACAGTTCTACGGCCTACCGTGATTACACAAAGTCAAGCACATTGATCAGATTTTAAACACTTGTGGTAACCATCCGGCCAATTAAAAACGCAGTTGCGTCAGGACACTTTTCGCACAGGCCCAAACACACTGTAGCAAACTGCAGCTGAGGGAAGCGGAGAACGATCACCCAATTAACAGGTTCCAACGGTATTTGTACCCTAAAAGTTTTATTTTCCGCTGCCTGAAATCGAAAATGCAACCACCACCCACTTCCGCAAAAGCCACGGAAAGGACAACATTCATTCTACCTTACATCCATGAAAGTTTTGAGATGGCAGGGAGGCTTTTAATGGCTCAGGGGATCAACGTTGCACATGAAGTAACAGAGACTTTGTGAAGCAAATTTCCGGGGCAATAGACCAACTTAGTAGAGAAGAAACTTCAGGGGTGGTTTATAAACTTTTCTGCAAAAATTGTGACAAGTACTACGTGGGCCAGACAGGAAGGAAACTTGGCACAAGGCTGCATGAACACGGTATGACCATCCGTCGCCATGACGAAAAATCACTAGTGTCAGTACATATGGATTCCGAACGTCATCCTTTCGATCTGGGGAATGTCAAGGTAGTTATAAGAGCAAAGAACCGCAGGGCGCTTGAGTTTCTCGTGGCCTTGCATTCGGGCCAGAACTCAAGAAACAAGCATCTAGAACTCGAAGGGGTCTAAGAAACCCTGCAAGTGAGGTCAAAAATAAGTTCCAGATCTACAGGGCGTAGACGTGAATCAATTGGCTGACCCATATGATCCACTGGAAGATACATACAAAGCAGGAGACGGTCAATAGTCACTTGGATCTGGAAATGGCTTACGAGACTCTGCGAATCAGACCTCCATAGCCGCAATGAGGATGTTGCCTAGTTTGGCAACGAAATGTCTGCAACCAAATTTAATAGCTCGGAGAACACAACAATCCTCTCATCCACATCCTGAGCTACAGGTATCTGAATCATTATCAAACTTCAGTTAGCTGTAAATATAACACCTTTTCCCATATTTTTGAGATAGTTAAGACTTGGAATAATCTCAGACGAACGCTACTGTGAACAGGCTGATTTTGTGACCTTTGCGCCAATCCAGAAACAAACTGCAAATAATATCGAAACACGTTCATCTCAGTCAATGTAGCACTTTCTGGGGTAAATACTATGTTTGATATCCTGTTATAATCTAGCACGTTACAACTGCATTGGATTCTGATCAACATTAGGAATTAGGACAAGTTTACACATCGCCTTTCCGGTTACAATCCGCCGCGGAACAGATGAATACTTTTGTTTTATAGTATAGTTTAGCCTACAAATGAAGATTACTCCGAACTATTTGGGTATTTTCGATAGAAGGGTTCCATAAACAATTTACTATGGGGGTAACAGTGCAACATTATGGATAGCGCATAATGTATAGCGAAGCAAACATGGTTTACTTATCAATAGTCCTCACGGTTGTTTCGGACTACACGTCGGGATTGCAATTATTTTTGTCAACGATGCGTTCGTACCTGGGTACATTGTTTAGGTATTTTATGTGAACCATACATCAACTGATACTTAGTTCTGTAACCATGTCTGTTTCATTCCTTGAGATGTCTTGAGCACTGCAGTCGCATTAAATATCCAGATTCTCTTAAAGGACGAAAAAATGCTTCGAAATCTTCACGTTCAACTGTACATGTAAATACAACTTCATGCAACGGACGCTAACGTACGAGAATGCAAATAATTGTGCATCTTGATCAGCTTTTAATCACTAATCCTTGTTCCCAAAGCTGTTGGTCTAAATCTGTGAAGTGCACGGTGAACTAACAAGTGGTACTAAAATACTACGCTGCAGCACGAAGTCTTTGTCGTTTATCCACGCTAAGAATTATACATCACCCCATCGCTTTGATGATCGTCTGAGGGAATTCGTGTAGGCATCGTTGTAGCAAACTTTAAATGGGGAACAGGAAACTACCAAAATACCATGGAAAATAAGAAGAAGCGGCTCAGCATATGTTAGGGTAGTAGCTGTCATCGAAATGCTTTGGTGAAGCAAACCTTTCAAAACTCCAGTCTGGCTCTTGTGGAAATAATTTGTTCCCACACACCGCTAATTATTTCTAGTTTAATGGGTTGCATGAACGGTTTGCGTTCCAATGACAGATAAAGGGGTTTTCCAAATTATGGTTTTTTTGTGAGCGAATATGTTCGTATGTTCTGTTAGCCTTGTGTAAGCAATTCAAGGCATTTTATATAGAGTGCCATTTTACAGTTGTTCGCAACCTACGCCTGCTCTATTAAGACACCATTTCATGCACCACTGTCGAAATCTGCAACCAAGCTGAAATGGACATGGTGCATCACAGGGGTGAGAAATGTAGAGCCTAACATGAAAAGTAGTAGACACAACGAGGAATGATACAATGTCCTCGAATACCATAAGTAATCGTTGTACATTTTTCAATACCTGAAACAGCACTAGGGACACCATAATACTAGTTCGCGCCGACTGAATAAGTTGAAGCATGATCAAAAGAATCATATCAGTCAAGCAACCATATTGGTAATTTCAAAAGTACGCACTATCCAAAAAATAAACAGTTTCGCCGTATTCAATCAGGAACCTTGTAGCTTCCGTATCTGCGTCAGATACTGGATATCATAGCACTTGAATAACTAAGCATTAGATTTTCCATGTAAGCACTATATCACAACATAATGGTTAAAGCTTTAGTATGCATGTATGCTACCCAAATTTGAACAAACCAATGAATTGAGTCGTCGTAGCAGGATCCTTCTACTCTTAGACATTTCAAAATGATATCAGACAATTCGAATTTGTGAAACGAGTAGAATGCATGAAAGTAAATGACAAATTGATGCTCTCTCTCGACGTTGAGTCATTTTTACGAATGTACCATTGATGGAGACTGTCAATTTTATGTGTGATTACATGAATGAAAAGAACATAGATGTGGGTATTCTAGTGAGGAAACCGAAGGAATTAATTGTACGGTGTACCTTCAACAGGCAATTTTTATTTAATGGAGTCTACTACAGACAGATTGACGGTGTCGCGATGGGGTCCCCCTAGGACCACTCCTTGCTGATATTTTCCTCGCTATGATTGAGCGTGAAGCTATACGACCCATCATCGCTTCGTTTGATTTCTATTGTCGTTATATGGATGATACGTTTATAATCTGCGATTCAAACACCAATGTTTCCAACCTGTTAAACCAGTTAAACAGTGTTCATCCATCGTTGAAGTTTACTATCGAAACCGAAAAAGATGGCAAGCTAGCCTTCTTGGATGTGTTGCTAAGCCGAAGAAATGACGATTCATTAGAAAGAAGTGTATTCCGGAAGGCCACTTGGGTAGGCCAATATACACATTTTTTGAGCTTTGTACCCTTGAGGTACAAACGTAATCTTGTTCGCTGCTTGTATTTTCGTGCTACGAAAATTTGCAGCCAAGAGACGCTAGAGGCCGAAAAGATCCGTATTCTCAAAACGCTGCAAGACAACGGTTATCCGACCCCATTCATCAAAAAGTATGCAGTGATCCGCGATAGCCCTGAAGTGATTACTACTGTCCCTAAGAAGGACGTGTTTCTATCAGTTCCCTTTAAAGGCGATGTTGCCTTTGATCTGTTGACCAGAAGGATTTCCACTGCAGTGGCTAGAACCTTCCCAGCCGCATGCCCACACGTCCTCGCGGAAACAGCTCCCTTTATAGCCCAACGCATTAAAGATAGACTTCCGGTTCAGTCCCAATCTTACATCTTATATCAGTTTACCTGCGCCTGTGGTGCGAGGTACGTGGGACACACAACCAGGCGTCTGTCTAAACGCATTGCGGAGCACTGCCCAGCGGCTTTGCGGAAAGGCATCGTCAGTCGCCCCAACAGTTCCATCCTGGAACATCTGGTGGAAAGCGGACACCGAATTAGGACCGCTGATGCCTTCCAAGTACTTTATGCAGTACAACCACGGTACACTAAAGGGCTTAGAAAGCAAATCTTACGGACGGCCGAAGCGATTGCGATTAGAATATTGCAACCGGAATTATGTAAGCAGAAGGCCTTGCTGCAAGGGCTTCTTCTACCCTGGCCCTAGTTAGCTCGCTAATTTTTACCACTCCAGGCGCCTACAGTGGTCGGATGATGCACTTGGCATCCCACCGATCAACTAACACGTGCTTTGTCACATGTGTTGTTAATGGATTTTATTGATCAATACTTTTGAGTTTCTGTTTGTCGTGATTCCACTATTCCCACCACTTTGGCTTCATCAGCCATTTGCTTTGTGCCTTTCCATTTTATAATTGTAAATGCCTGAGGAGATTTATCGAAAAGAGTACTCTTCGCAACATTGTGTTCTTGCATTTCCATGGGTATAATCTACGAAGCTGAGATAACATTGTCCGAAAATATGTTTTCATAAGTATTTAACAGTTTCTGGCAGTTATGCAATCGTTCCATCCTTGCTACAAATGCTTATATTCCGCACCACTAGTGCAACCTAGGCTTACGCTTATTTGCATTTCATTAACTTCCTCCTCCGAGATCTAGTTTTTGATTAGCAAGATAGTTTACTACCTGGATCTCAGAAAGCATCCTGTTGTGTTAGATGAAAATGTTGTCCACAGTGGAAGCAACCTTATTCGCCTAGATGAGTCAACGTATATTAACCCATATCGGAAGATGTAGCCTGGCATAATCATTTGACTTTTAGCCGTAAATAAGTCATACTACACCAGCACATGTTAGGTTTTTCAATACTCCTGCTTATTAGTCCTGCTTTCTTTCATTAAGGGGACGTGTTAAGTATCCACTAGTTTACCGCCAATAAATTCATTGTTCCATTGTTCTCGTACTGCCCGATGCTAAGTACCAACACAGTGCGCTGGACTGACGTCCCTGTATGCATTCTAAAGGGAATAGCTGAAGTTTTTATAGAAGGTAGGGCAATCAGTTAGCGAAGAAACTCAACGTGAATTTTCGAGTCTCTACTATTTGCCGGCGACAAACAGAGAAGTGGATTGCAGGTACAAGCGCCAAAGCAAAGCGTAGCCATGACACCTTGTCCAACATAAAAGTATACTGGCTTTATTTTATTTGTTGACCATTTCAAATTAGCACCTTTGTCCACAAAAGCCTTTACGAGCTATTTAATAGAGTTATATCAATATTCATTCTCGTAGTGTCTCATTGACTGATATACCAAGCTGCCTGGTGATGAATGGTATTGGATACGCCATCACATGCCATTCCACTTTGTAGTTAAGACGCGGTTCATACTTTAAGGCATCCATACAGGTACGTCTTCCTATCACTAGCGGCAAGCTGTAAAAATCCACTTAAGACCAAGCTTTCACGCTAGAAGCCATGCAAATCCACTTACAGATTAATCGTCCAGTAAGTCTAAGTTGTCTCACTGATACAAATGTCAGCCTGATAGAAACTGTACGGCTTCTGAGATCAACTTGCAAGTCCGAGGAAAGGAATAGTTAGTCCATAAGAAATACCCTGTAGTGAGAAACATTTTGCACCGCAGCAACTTAATATGCTTCCCCCATATTCTGAGTCAATTTTTACTTTCTTCATAAAAAGGTAGAGCCTCAAATCGTTCATACAATGTTATAGAAGGATTTAGTTGGCCTATAAAAGTTTAAACTATTTTATTATCGTGAGATTTTGGTCGTTTTTACTAGTACGCTGATTTGGAACAACAAGTAACTCAATTCAAGCCTACAATGTATTGGTATCAACCGTTAAACCGGTTACGGTTTCTAATAAGCAAGTGCAAAATGTTGAATGTCAGACACGCTTTCTGAACGTCATTCGGAAGATATTTCTGGATTTACTTTCTATTACAATACTATTGATCCACTACTGATGAGTTGGCTGAATCCTTCTATAAAACGAATGTTGCTTCTCGAAAGATCCGCTTACAAACCTAGTCCATTATTCCGGTTGCAACAGACTGAAGGTTAGGTGGAAACGTTATAAATGATGCGTTATGCACAAATTCCGTCCAGTCCAACGGTCGAAGGAAATGTGCAGTTTTTAAGCAAACAGATAACTTTTCCTAATCCGAACGTTTGTCTGCAGAACTCAAGGAAGGTTTCAATTGTGATAACCAAATATTGATATGCGGCTTCGACTAATCGTCCAACTTGCAACAGTGCTCTACTTTGTGTACTTAAATTTTGAAGGTAAGTAATGAAGAAACCAGGCCCCTGGGGGTATCATTATTTGTGTTGTCTGCTGACGGTTTAAGGGGAGTACAAACGTTAGTTCACGGATAGCGCTGACGAACAAAACGTTTGGTATCACTTGGTTATCAAGGGCTGCTAACTAAAGATCTTTGCGAACTGAAAAATGCAACAGTAATATTTATGCACATGGTAAATGGAGTGTAAACTATACCGCTTTATTTCTTCTGAATACTTTCCGCGTGCACTAATACGGTCAAGGAGACATAACAGTTCCATTCTTATATGACAAATATCTTTATGACCATTGACAAAATAGAAAAATCAGCTCCCGTGAGGTATGCTGATACCAAAATTTTACGATGAAAACATTTCTATATGCATTGTTCAGGTCTTGGAGTACCAGCGGTGTGTCTGGATTTCGAGGTGCAATCTAGATTTAGGCTACAGTTTGAGTTGAAACAAACTTATAAAATTTGCTCACCTAATCGTCAGCCCTCGGTAGCTCAGTGGTAGAGCAGCGGACCGGAAATTCGTGGACCGGGGTTCGATTCCCCGTCGACGCACATTATTACGCGTGAATTTTAATCGTGACTTCTACTTTCTACAAACTTTACACCTCACAAACATCCAAAAACCAAACCTATAAGATTTCAATCAATTGGACCACATCCGAAGTGGGGAATTGCGGAGCTGATTTCGCCCAACACTGCACTCCCTGACCGACCAGTTTCGTCTTGATTTGGACTCGTCAGGTAGATTTAGTTTGCGTTGAGACAGGAAGGGGACACAGAGGTTGACGACATTTGTCTTGTTTACTAGACAGATGCCCCACAGCAGTGCTTGACGCAACGGTTGGACGTTCATTATTGTTTTGTTGTATCAAAACCCTCCAATTCGGGTGCTGTCGTAGTGATGGAAATGACATAGGTTTACTTCAAAGCAAACCGTGGCCTTAATCTGTAGGGCAGCGGATGCCAGTGACTACTGGTGCAAAGGAATGGCAATACAAATTAGATTGTAGAGAATTAACAATGAGAGCAATAGATGAGACTAGACAAGACTCTGAGAGTGTTGCGCGTCGAACCGACAGCGGATCACAGGTGATATCTTGTAACTAGCCTGCGCCCAGAACAATGAAGGTTTTTGTTGGCAACGCAACGGATCAGACAAATACGCCGCCAGCGAAATTCACATGAGTGAACGCGGGTCAAGTGATGCAGCTGCTGGAGAGCAATTCGCGAACTTTTGAGAGATTCATGGCCGGCCAGAATAGAATGGAGCGAAGCGGAGATACTGGGAAGAAAGACGGAGTGGTTGTCTCGAATCCCAACCTCCTAAACACCTAGAATGGCCCGTCACACAAATCCTCAGACGCCTTGCGTCGTGGGAAGGAAGCAAAGTCTAAATATGAACGGGTTTGTGAATTGTTAGTGTGACCTTCTTGTGGTAGTGCACGCTCTGCCCCCTCCAACCGCGTCGTTTTCCCTACAATGGAGGTCGCGTCTCACAATCCAGACTCATGACGGGCACTCCAATACCAAATGATGAGTTCCCACCTGCTTTGTCAACGCTACTGTGGGACTCTGGCTTATTGATAAAGACCAAAGCAGTCAACCACTCTCACGGGTTTCGCTTGCATGGCCGGACTATCTATACCTAATAAGTCAAAAGCAGAGCAAAACCGGTCGGCAGTGGAATGCAACGTTGGGAGAGAGCCGCTACAAAGCTATCCAACATTTACATGTTGTTTCAAGACAGACCAACCCATAGTCGAAGAAGGCGTTTCTAAATAGTGAACTAGCAGTTTTAATTATTGCACCGATTCTTCTCAACTGAACATATTCAACTACTAATCGCTTGTTTAGCAATGGAAGCTACTTACCTCTGCGGAAGCACATAGTTGTGCATTCTACAAACAAAGAATGCGGGGCACAAATTAAAGTAAGCTCTGAGGATGGTACTGTTTCGCGGGCGCATCACAACGGTGATACGCAGTGACACAGGATCAGCCAGATATGATCTATTAGTAAACGAGTAGAAGTTGAAACAGCGGCGTATTGCAATCTAATTAGTGGGTTCATATACCGCCTGTGTCTGCTGAACGTCCAATTTTCCAATGCCCTGTAGTTCCGACACTTTCAAGCAACGCCTCTAAAAGGAAAGAGAAATGGAAAGTCTCAACATAACGAGCAACGTGATTGGAATTTCTAACGTGAGGATATTTCAAGTCCTTTCTTGGTGCATACATCAAAAATCTATAGGTATCCAAAAGGTAATAAACCGGTTTTCTTGAAAGATAACACATGCAATATTCCGACAGTGGCTATGTCAAAAGTAGTTTGTATTCAGAAATAACTGTCTTCCCAGACCCAAGTAGTGTAGATACATTCTAAGTCAAAGGAGTACATCTTCCGATAACCAGGTTAAAAACAAGCTCTTCGATTATGTGAAATGCGTATTGAAAACTGCTTCTCTAGATTTTATCCCTGGAAGACGCCAAGCTGCGTTTATCGTTATACATCAACTTGAGCGCCAGAAATGCTTGGGAAATAACTCAACGGGCGTCCCGCCGGGAAATCAACAAGAACCAAAGCCGGAACCGAAGTCATGATGCTGGTGAAGAAGGTAATCATAGAAAAACGGGCAAGCTCTTAAGGATTCGCAAACACAAATGTACCCGTAGGTCCTTCAATGCAAAAGCAATCTCTGAGTCAAATCACCCAGGTCGATCCATGAACCAAAATACGGTCATATTATCTCACACATAGCATATGGCAACATGTACTGATGTACAGACTGGTCGTGGGATCTGACTAAAGGCGCCGACGGATGCGGCTCAAATCAGGTCACTACAAGATCGCCTCGTGTCAGGCCACAACACAAGAATGGGCGAAGGTGTGATTGGGGATAAGCCCAAAAGAAGTGAAACGTGGATTGATGGGTGTGGGTGCACGGAGAAACGGTGGAAAGACAACTTCAAACATGGGGTGACTCTGCTAACAGAAATGAGGCGGAAATCGGATATAGATGTAGCAGGGATAGTGGAACGCCAAAAAGGCAACGTCGGTAACGAACACAGTTCACGCCGGGGTTTGACAGACGTAAATATTTGGGCAAACTATAGATACTCCGATTACAATCGGGACGCTTTAAGATACCGCGCAGATTGGGCGAATGGGGTTAATAATTCAAAATATGTTTGTTTCCAATACCCACTTCAGTTTAACAGTTCAATGCGTAGGCAAGTTTGCTCAACCCTCATAGAAAATTGCACATAGCACATTTGTTTAAACATCGATAGCAATTTGACACACACTTGGGAGCCACACCCAACCATCGCTGGTTCCCGCATTTATAATCCTTACTGTCGTTACGCAGCTAATTCACTTGAGACCGAGTCGGCGTTCAATCCAACGTGGTCACAGATTGGCCAATGATGAGACCACTATATGTCATGCTAGTAAAATAATTTGATCTGTATATCTTATGCCGCGTAGTCTTCCTGAATTGACACTCCTCCGTTTTGGAGCTATTTCTTGCAGTTCTCGACACACCTTATTGTACTAAAACTTATCCAACTGGGATGTACCAGCGTTATCAAGTGAAGCTACCACCGCAAGATTGTCTAGCACACACCATCGTTGTATCCGTTACTGCAATTTAAACAATATTGGTACAGGTATTCAGGCTGGTCACAACCGTATTTTTAAGCGCATACCACTAGTTGTGCCTTCAGTCGATAGAGCAGTTTTCTGCGACTACGTTACCACAATAATACGACACTCAGTTTGACAGCTGCAACGCAGTCATCACCATTATGTTAACACTCGCCAAACTAGCGTGAATTCGACCACGCTACAAAACTCCGCTTTCCACCAGCCCTATCGATAGCTAGTCTGCCACCATCCACACCAGAAGGCGAAGCGCCTAACACAGTTGATTTTGTTTGAAACTGTGGTCGCGCTCGTGGGACATTGCTACCGACATAGTGTTCTTTCTATTAACACCCTTGTTGATCGCACGTTTACCACTTGACTAATGCCCCGACAAGACTCGGCAGCACAGCACGAAGGAAACAATGATTCACGGTCCACCCAGCCGCAAGCAAAAGTTCTTTGCGGCTCAAAACCATGCTCCAAGACTAATCGAATTGGAGTAAGTTGCGATAACCCAAATAAGAAAATTCCCCTCAGATGTGTAGGTTTAAGTGTAATGAAAGTGAAGGAATGACATTCCACACCAGACTCTGTGTGATTCTGCACGCAAAATGTAATCATGCCACTCTTATAATGCATTGCGGTGCTTGCTCAGAAATTTGGCAAAATTAAGACGAGTTTGCAGATTGCGAAGGCTGCTGTAATGGTCGCGTCGGAACCAATAGCATCGGAAGGCGATTCCCGTTGATCAAAGCATTCCGAAAGGTGGAACAGGATAACCAAATCCAACGTATATTTAACAGCGTCGAGCCAGCTACCCCAACCGCAAGAGCGAGCAAACAGTCCAGTTACCAGTGCCTGTCAACCGCGACGACCCCAATTTTGCGAAGAGTGAGTTTTCCAGTGAGTTTGTCTATCTCACATGCTACTCTACTGCGCAGGGATTTATCTAGTACTATAAAAATTCTGATAAATTACGCATCCCTCTTCGTTGCATCCAGACCCAGTGCATGGGTAGAGTGCGTATCTGCGAAGAGCCATGGAGATAACAACAAAAGCAGTGCGTCTCCAAGGCCACGGTCCACCACGCCGCCAGTATTAAGAAGCAATCTTTAATCCAATGTTACGAGCAATAGAAAGGCAAGGAATTGGGTGAAGATAATATGCTGCAACTTTCCTGAGTCAGTGGCAAAGTCTTTCAGAGCTAAAACACTTAACGGCCTTCAATACTAGGAAATCCTATAGCAATCAATGGGTATCCAGGCTACAGAGACTGTGTTGTTTGGCACCGTCCGGCACCAAAACTTTGTTCACTATGGCGAGCAGGGGCTACTTCAAGTGACATTTCAGTCGGATGACGAAGCGGTGACCGCCCGCTTGTCAGTTCCCCGTCTACGTACCTCGTCATGCGGTCTTCATATATTTCGGGTCATCCCTTGGAGTAGGCGTCAGCAAAGTAAGCAAAACCCAGGAGAATACCGAAAGAAAACTGACGGGAGCTCGATATGTGTCCACGAAATTCAGTCTTCCGAGGGTGCACAGTCACAAGCTCATGAAATGAAAGATTGCGGCGAGTTTCGCGAAGCCATCTCTCTATATGGCATGATTGCCAGCTCAACGTAGACGTTACACATTGCACCCAAAACTAAAGGAAGTAGTCCAAGGATGCTGAACGTCCTGCTCTACTCCAAGCAAATGGTTAAAGGGGAGTTTGATAGTTGGCACAAGTTACGCAAAAAAATGCAATCCAACTTACGTCTGAAGCGGTCGAGGCCAGGCCACCATTGGCAGAGGCAACACAAAACCTGCGAGGTTGTCGCAAGCCCAGCTATCAGCATTTTCGAACAATAACTCAGTGAAAACCTCTAGCCGTTCGAAGAGGAAGGGAAGCACAATCCGTTGCAGTTCGGATCTGAATGATTAGGGGGTTGGTGCTCCACGCTAGATAACGCAACGGCCCCGGGGAGTAGGCAATAAATACATCATATAAAAGATTGTTCAGCTGCCCTACAATGGTCGCTGTACATCCAAGTGAAACATTTGTGTGTGCAGATAGGTATGTAGCATCCGTTGCTCCCAGTTGTTTTCATATAAACGCGCAAGGTCTTCACAGTAAAGGGTCCGCGCTTCGGGCTCGACAAAACTTAGGGTGTTATGACATCATAATGGTCTCTGAGACAAAGTTGAACGTGATTACTTACGCCGAGATAGCACTACCTGGTATATAACAATAGCGTAATGGCCGACCCACAAACCTTTGCATCGACCGCGTAAATGTCGCTGGGATTCAAACCATGGACGCCTTATGGGATTACCCACTCATAAAGCAGGGCGATATATGCTTAGAAGCAATTATATACCGCTCACTAATATCCACTTTAGAAATGGACGACGCCCTAGCTTTTGCTGTGAAAACCCTACTAGAACTATCATAAAACCACGTTCTTTTGGTAGGGGACTTTAATCTACACGGTCTATAAAACCCAGCCTTTCGGAGTGAAAAATTCCAGGAGGAACTGCAAAGAGCTAGTCTTCTATTCTTCACTGGACAAGCACGTAGCGTCTCCGACACATTTCAAGACTAAAAATAACCGGCCATCTTGGATATCATTTTTGCCAACGAGCAACGCATGATCGATGTATTAGCAAACGTGCACTCCTTCGAGTTGCATCTATTCATCGGCATAAGTGTTCCAATACTTGTGATACACAAAATACCCTAAAGAATTATACATCGAAATCAACTGTGATAATCTGTTTGAACTCATTGACGCAGCAAGCTGATCTTGCCCAGCAAACTGCTCCCCCGTGGTAGCCTACGGCGTTTTTGTCAATAGATTCAACAGGCTCGTTGTAAGCACATATAAAGACAAAATCCACCAACCGAATAACACGAAGTCGGTTCTAAGGTGCAGGACTCAGAAATGTATGGCGAACTCACATAGCCCTGTGAGCGAGGATAACTGGGACGTCTATGGTTTATAAAGCGACCACTGCATCAAACTCGTATGGGAAGAAAAAGTAAGAAAACAATAAGACCTTGTAACAAATGCTTGCTCTAACATCAAGCCGATATACGACGTGTAAAAAAACGTAGAGGGGTTATGCGCGGAATTACTGCTCTGCTAGCTGCAAGTGGGTTCGCACAAACGGCACAAGAGGCGGCCAATCTTCTTGGATAACAAATTGACCGGATCTTCCAAAGTGTGCAACCATCCTACACCATGTTTTCGTAGATCATGCCACATCTAAGACATCCGTAGTTGTACTGAAGCGGCTGATTTCATTGTATAAGTATAGCTGCTCGGGTGCGGTCAGCATTCCCCCGAAGGCGTTGAAAGTTATTACCTTGTGTTTAAAAGTTACAACGAAATGCACATACCACGAGGTGGAAGCAACGGATCATTAATCCAAACTATACATGTGGTAGTCATGCAGAACCGGCAAATTATCGCCTGATGAAAATTATTCCGGTCATTTCCAAGATCATGGAGTCCATTGTGGCTGAGTCGTCC
>OX104059.1:10383550-10416509 GCA_944474145.2 Dicrocoelium dendriticum
ACATGCCGACAAATTGAAGTGTGGTGGTAGTGGGTTTGCAACTCTTTCCTCCTGAATACAACGGTTATTTTCCCTACCAGAGTTTTACGACGAGTGCACTGTGTTTGCATTAGACAATTTCTCGGTGCCCAGTTATTTAAGAGTACTCTGGATATACAGGGAAAAGACAGCAGGTTGTCCTAACTCCGAGTTAAAAGGAAGTCTGTTTTCATCCCAACTGTGCATGTTATGAACAATGAACAATGATTTATCACGGGATAAAAGCAAGTGCTTGACATGCCCCATAGGATGGTTGAGGTGAATATGTTGAATTCAAAATATATCTGGGTCATCTACCGAAAGTCTGTCGAGTTGAATAGTTTGATAATTAACATCAGTGTAAAATTAAAAAAGTTATCATGCGTAAACTTTCAGAAAGACACTGGGGTGCAGTGTTGGTTGATGTAAAGAGTGAGAAAATTAAAATATGGTCGCTCACTTAGGTCCATTTGATACATAAATCGTGTTGTAAGCATGCTTGGCGTAGTCCACAGTAGAGGAGTTAAGGTAACAAAATGCTGGGAGCTAAGAGCAACATCCAATCGTTTTTGAAAACGTCTAAGGTAGGAGAGGATACAACAATGTCTGGGAGTGCGTTCCAGGGTTGGCAAACCCGAAGGGCAAAGTAATTCCGTCGACACTCTAGACGGCTATATTGTTCCTTCAAATTTAAGCAGTTACCCCTGAGCTGCGCGTTGTGGTTAAGTTTCACCAAATGGCGGCATACGTGGTTGGGGTCACTCAATATCTGATACGCCAAAATGAGATCACCGCGCAGCCTACGATAGCGTTCGCTGAAAATTCCCATCAACTTCAGCCTTCCGTGGTAAGTGTGATAGCGCAGGCCTTTTACATTCTTTGTTGTTGTTCGTTGTGGTGCCACCATCGCTTCTTACTGGCGCTTCAACCAAGATGGCCAAGCTTGGATAGGGTATTCGAGGTGCGAGCGCACGTAGGAATTGTGCATCATTGGGGAGATTGATGGGTCAAATCTCCAGAATGCCATTTGCAGCATGCCGACATGCTGGTTGCCTCTTTTCGCAGCTACCTCAGCCTGGTTTGAACAGTTGAGGTCGCTCTGTACTATCACACCAAGATCACGTTCCTGGGAACTATTCTGCAATCCGTTTGTCCCAAGTAAATAAGTGTGGTTATGTCTATGTCGTAATTAAACAACGCGACATTTGTCTACGTTGAACGGTAGGGCGTTTTGAACTGACCAGTTCGACACCGTGTTAAGATCGCACTGGAGCCGTCCGTGGTCATCCGGTCCTCTGATCCTTCGCCATATCTTGATATCATCAGCGAAAAATAGGAAATCGGAAGCAATTGATCGCGCCAAATCGTTAATGAACACCAAGAATAGACGAGGTCCGAGAACCGAGCCTTGTGGTACTCCACACGCCACATCCATTGCATAAGAAAATGATTCTCGGTCTCTCATAACTGGTCGTCGTACTTGTAGAAAATTACCAATCCAACTCAGGATTGGGTCGCCAATACCGTAATTCCAAAGCTTCTGAAGGATAATTCGATAGCCTAAGCGATCAAACACTTTGAAAAGTCCAGGTAGATGACATCGGCTCCTATTCCATCATCAACAGCTGCAGTCCAGCTATTACGTGCAATTAATAGATTAGTATTACACGAATGCTTTTGACAAAAGCCATGTTGCGCTGGAGCTATTAAGTTGTGGCTTTCCAGGTATTGCTTCAGCGCATCTGCGCTGATTGATTCCAATACTTTGGATAGCACAGGAAGTGGTGTTATTGGACGGTAGTTGGCAGGATCAGTGCGGCTACCTCCTTTATGGATAGGAGTGATGACCCCTCGCTTCCATACTGGTGAAAACGGTTCTCTTCTAGACATCGCCGAGAGAAAACAGCCAGTTATTCTGCTAGATCACTAGCTACCGCGTGCTAAGCTTTTGGTCAAATGTTGTCGACTTCAGGAGAACTGTGAATACGCAGGGACATCTTTTACAACTCAGCTTCCGCAGTGAAGGTGACGTTTTCTAAACCAGATGTTTGAGTATTAGAAATAAGTAGAAGGTTCGGGCTCTTT
Organism: Dicrocoelium dendriticum; assembly: GCA_944474145.2. Taxonomy (NCBI): domain Eukaryota; kingdom Metazoa; phylum Platyhelminthes; class Trematoda; order Plagiorchiida; family Dicrocoeliidae; genus Dicrocoelium; species Dicrocoelium dendriticum. Next base: position 10,385,654 of record OX104059.1, read on the forward strand.
AGCATGTGGTATTCTGGCAAACAGTGAAGGATACCTAACGACAAATTAAGGATGCAAATGTGTACCGCAGTTCCCTGTGTGCAGTATACCAATAGTTTTCTCAACTACAACAAAAGGCTCTTTTTTGGTATACCAACTGGCAAAACGGCGAGATTTTGGTTTTTTGAAATTTGCTTTGCAGCGAATTGCCGGCTCAAGCCGACGTTCTCCTCTAAGTGAACAAAGGAAACAGGAAATACTTTTAAAACTCCTGTCAGCAGAGAGCCACCTAGCCGAACAACCTCCTCGTGGTGCCAGCTGGGTAGTTCGGGTTTTTCCCGTTCCAGCAAATGGTTCGGCGGCAGTGTTCCAGGATGTGGTGAATTTCGCCTGGCAAGCGTTCTCCCTATAAAAGCCCACAAGTATCCGTTTAACAACACTGTGACGTGGCGGATGTGACTCGCCACTAAATAAAGTCACTGCCACTTCCCTATTCCGGAGGATCATTCACACATCACGGACGTCATCTGATTCAAAGCGTTCCATTGATTCCACCTTTGATGGCGAACATAACGAACAAAAGCACACACAGTTACATTTACCTACTCACACAACATGTCCTCTTCCCAATACACAGTTAAACATCGTTTCACATCTCAACACACACATAAATTCCCATGCTATTGGTCAAAATGTACTGGTTTGTGCAATTGCTGATCATACATGTCTGTAATACCATCACGCCCTTGATGTTGTGCCTCGCAGTGACGAGAATAAAACATTTATTTATTTATTTATTTTTAACATGATACGGTTTGTCGCCGAAATTGTTGGCTGCTCTCCACACGTCCCACACAAGGACTTTCTCGAGTTATCACTCAAGAAAACACTGCGTCTTGCACAAATACATTGCTCAAGCCTTTAAGTACCCGTCAATTTAAACACCCACCTTCCAGCCGAAGTTGAAACATCGCAACCAGAACACACCCTCTAGCGCACTTTGGATACAGGGATATTAATGCACAAGTCAACTCCAAACAGTTTGCTGTACCTCTGAAGCACAGTCTGTCTGATACGGTGTCTTCGAATTGAGCCATGCTGTATAATTCTTGTCTGTAGAATTTACCAACACACACGTTTTCACATTTTAGTCTTTACTAAATCATTTTGATTTTAATCGTTCCTCACTCCGCGGTGCTAATCTATTTGCGTGACATGTTGAAATAATTGGAACAATGGGATATTACGGGTAAAAAGCGGAGGCTTAACAAGTAAACAAGGATGGATGGAATGTAAACCACAACATGGTGAAAAGAAACAAACTGATAAAATGAACATCCTTTATGTTACCATACCACAGTGTTTACACAGAGGCATGCAGAAAGGAGTAGACAACAAACGTGTGGGTTATCGCAGGTTGTGCAACGTCCGTCACGTCATATCCTATGTCGGTATACAGACTATATCACCAAATGTAAGTAAGTTAAGAAAACGGCAAGATATTTAATCTACAGATATGGTGGTGACAGGAATAAAGTACTTTGCGAGGGCGTTCCATGGCTGGAAGACTAAAAGTTTCGCCGACATTCTGGCCGACTCTATTGTGTGACCAACTCGATTTGGCGGCCCCTCATAAGTGCCGGCTAACGTGGTTTGGGTTTCTTAAAAGCTGGTAGGTCCTTATGAGGTCGTCAAATAGGAGCCGAAATCGGCTGCTGTACAATCTTGGGGTCCTCAACCATAGATTATATGGAAGATGGAATAAGTATTTGACGAGCTTTGTGGCTGTTCACTGTGAAGTGTCGAGTGCTGCGAGATCTATATTATGCCGAATTTATCAGACCTGGATTACGTATTCCACGTGAGGCACCTATGTGTACTTAACTGCAAACAAACAGAGGGACCAAACCGCTCGAAAGCATTCAGTACTTAAAGCGTTCTCCGATTGTTCTGAGTATCCCAAATCAATCTGGATTAGTACCCCAATTTTGCGCTTCTGGTTGGCTGCAACCTTTAGATGCTATTCTGCTGGGGACGAATATGACCACCTTACACTTAGATGAAGTAAATCGGAGCGGAATGTGGAGTAACCAATTATAGGCTTTATCAAGATCTCACTGATGTGCATCGTGATCTTCTTGGTTGGCGATCGCCAACCATATCTTAGCATTATCAGCGGACAACAAGAAAGTTGAGACAATCAAGCGCCTAAGCTCGATAGTGAACACGAGAAATAGAAGCGTCCCCAATATTGATCCTTGTGGAACGTCACATGTTATATTATTCGGATCAGAAAAGGCACACGGACCTCCAACCTGCAATTCGTGATTGTGCAAGAAATCCCAGATCCACTCAAAGACAGGATCCTCAACCCCAAAGCTTTCGTGCATATGTCAAAGAATGCGGTGCTCCAGTCGCTAAAAGCCTTTGGAGAATCCGAGGTAAACGCGGTCGGTCCCCTTAACTTTATTGTTCCCTTCCGTCTAGCAACTGGGTGCTATCAGTAAGTTGGTTGTGAATGAACGGTGTTGGCGGAAACCGTGCTGCTCAGCTCTTATTTCTACGCTTCTTCACAAGGTCGTGATGTAAGAAACAAACTGAAAAGAATACTAAAATATTCACTAATTTTGTTGTTAAACATGTTGCTGAGTAGATTTTCCCTCTTCGAAAAAGTGGGTAATCTAAGCGTGGTAGTGTTGATTAGGTCCAAAATCCGTTCGTTCCTGAGGAAATTATATAACCTATCTTGTACCTCCTTTTCCAGAGAATTTTCGCAGCTAAGCAACATTAAGTTGCAAGAAACCTGGCTGTGTAAAGATGAGGGTGATACTGATGTATCCGTAGGAGAATAGATTCGTCATCAGGTTGACCGCCCATGTACGTACCGAACTGCAAATCAGTCTTGGTGTATTGCAACAAAATGCAACCAGGTTTTATCTTCATAACTTATCAACTGCGTAGGCCCATATACAAACAGAGGTGCTTGAGTGACTACCGCTCATTATTGTTTGCTGACTATATGTCATCAACAGCCCCAGTGTTAAATCATTAATCATTTATGACAAATTTACGGCAAATTTCATAGAACACATCGGCTGTTCTCAATGTATCTTCGCCAGAGATTTCAACAGATACGATGTCACTTTTCTCAACAATATTGGCTTACGGAACCTAAGAAAGCTGCCCACTAGAGTAGACGCCATGTGAGATTTTTACTAATGTAAAATGGTTCCCTGTATGCGATCAGGCATCCATTGGCAGTTCAATTATCTATAATGTTACTGAGATCTTTAGCAAGAAAAACCACCAAGTTATCACTCGCTACGTTTATCGATGGTTCATATGAAGGCTGTACTCTAGGAAAACTTCAATCTATTTCGTGATATGATTACATACATAGAGTACATTTTATTCATTAATCTTTTCGTATTCAAGTATTGTGACAGTTTGAAAAGCAATGTGCGATTCCCATAACTTGGCCAGGATTATTTTATCCAAGTTTATGAATCCTGATGGTACCGACATGTTGTTCTAATGTGGCATTTCTGTAGTATTAATAATTTACCGATACCTTACATCACCCTCTAAGAGCACATACCATACCAAAGCAAATAATCAACTGATTGAATAACTGCACCAACGGATAGGTCACAAATAGGCGCATCATGCAACGCTATTTTATGACATTTACTCGAACTGTCCGACGATGCTACCAATTGGAAGATCATGCTCGAAATTACCTGGTGTGTGAAGTGAAGTCCAAGGGAAATCCGATTACATAAAGATCACTAGACGGCCCGATAGTGCTTTGCAGATTATGTGGTGTGTCATTGATTGTGTTTTGTTGCAAGCGCCTAAAATTTTGCACTAGTTTTGAACGTTTTATTGGGCAAACTAAGTAGTAAGTGAAAGTGAATTACCTCCAACTACTTCGGCACAATCCCCTTCCTACTGAATTGCAGTTTTATTATTTTTATATATCAAAGGATTTGAGGCAGCCCAGAATTAAACGTTTTGATAAATTAGCCCAAACGAGCGAGATAGATTAATATGTGTCACCTGAATAAGGACGAAGGGTTTATTGTTAGGAGAAACTTTATGGTGCAAACAAACTCCTGATTATAACTCCGGTTGTCCAGCTACTATCCGTTTACCCGAAGCGCGATTCAACAGCAGACTCCAGTTGGCTGGTAAAGACACAAATTTTAGACAAAAATGTAGTACCGTTGGCCAAATCGGAAACGTCGCGTCAAGTGTGACGGGCTGTTCTCTCTTTCAGAGATTTTCCTCTTGGCCATTTACCTTACGTGTGCCGTGTAGTTTTTATCGACTAAGGCCCGTGCTTTCAAACTAGGCAGATGAGTAATTGAGTGGAAGTCTGTGTCCGCAAACAGATGGAGCGGAAAAAGTTGAAAGCTGTGAGAAGCGTCAGTATTCAACTTCTACAGCGAGTGAGCAGCAAGGATTTGTTGTGGTGCAAGCCAAATAAAAACATTTGAGTCAGATCGATCCTAGTCAGCCCCTTCGTAACAGTTTTGTGCTCAACGTTGATCTGGTCTTTTAGTTTTTAAACTTTTAAGTTCAGGATATTTGATAAGCTTCCACCTCAGTCTCCTGATTGTTTTTACTGTTTATCCGCCAAGTTTTATGCATCCGACTGAGGATCGATAGGTCCATTTCAGTTTAAGCCATCCAAATCATATCTGTGTTACGATTGCATTACCTTATTTTCACTAGGTAAAAACTCTGTTCCCAGAAGAAAAGGAAGAAAACGATCCAGAAGGATGCAGCGAACAAATGAATTAATAGTGATACACAAGTCGGTTAATGCAACCACAGTATCAAAAGGATTTAAAAACACCTTCAAGAAGTAGGACAGAGTGGATTAAAACTGTGGAAATTCCTTATAAAGAGGGAACTTCTGAAGCGATCAGGTGAGTATTAAGTGACGTAAAGATAAGGTTTTCAAAGAGGTCAAACGTTCCGTTCATTATTAGCACTTTAGAGGATAGTTCCGGGAGCTAGGATAACTGACCGCACTTATAAAGTTTATCCCAACATTGTGCACAAATGCACATAGGTCAAATGGTGATAGAACTGCGCACGAAGATAGTAGAAGACAAAAGCAACGTTTCGTGTCCACCGTGAAATCAAGCTGAATAATAGGCCTTGTATTTATACTCAGCGGTATCAATACACACGTTGTACACGAAGCATGGAATCGATTGGGACAATGTAGAGGCCATGAGGAGATGAATAAGCGCAGTATTCCAAGGATAGACTACGGAGGCGGTGGAAATCCACAGGACCAATAAGTGCGTAGGTAGCATAGATGAGGTGGAGTTTTCAAGCGAGTGCAGCGTTGCTTTCACCAAGCTAGTCGGAATAGCGTCGGAGCACGATCACAAATTACAGCGTGAACGTCGACCACTCAGCATCGGAGTAAGCAACAACAAACCGACGCTTTACATCTGAACAACTTGGGACTCGTATCAATCACGAACCTTACGTGCTTGTTTACTGTCAGAATGACACTGTGTCCGCCTGAACTGTAACACTGATAATCTATTGACTCGTATCAGCCTTTGCACTTGTCGTTCTAATCTGTCCTACAAATAAGCGGATTATGCACCGATTCGACTGGCCTGAAGTAGCACTTGGATCAACGAAGAAAGCTTGACTGAATCACGAGGAATGCTGGTCATCAGCAACCCAAAATTTCCCATTTTTTAGAATGAATCAAGTGAGGCAGAATTTGACGAAAGAATTTTTTCGGTAATTCTCATCAGACTCAAACATTAAATGGTGATGAGAAAGTGCTAAATGTGTCCGAGTGAGCTGCGTATTGATCAAAATGTTTTATTCCAACAGGAATAAATCAATAAATCACTGGGTTATTCAAAGTGTCAAAGTATGTACTGGGGAAGCCACAGCAGAAATTGTAGGTCATGGTAGATGTAAAGGACGTACAAACTGTTTTGTACATACAATTCTGGCTTGAGATGGCGGATGTGGATAGCTTCCGCAATAAACAGATGCTTCCGGAATCAGCGCGAGAAACGCGCAGGAATAGTATAGATGACTGTAAATGGAATGTGCAGACTTTGAAACTGTTGGATGCGTTTAATGATGTGCATCAGAGTCTACAATTCACACGTGAGCACTAGTCCAGAAATCGACTACCGTTCCTGGAGGTTGTTATCATCAGCTACTCCGATGGATCGTGCAGCAGTGCGGTGTATAGAAAAGCAACTTGGACTGGACAGTACATCAACTTCTATAGTGCGGTACCCCTACACCAACAACGAAATCTAGTCCGCACTCTCGCCTTCCGGACACCTAGAATTTGCATACCAGACACAATAACCAAAGAATTGCAGAGGACTAGCGACGTCTTAAAAGCAAATAGATTTGCAGATCAACTCACCTTCAAACATAAAAAACGCAAGATAAAATCACCGATGTTGAACGTACCCAAGAAAGAACTAATTATGCATATTCCTTTTAAAGGCGACAGTGCGACTGATGCCATGTCCAAACGTCTGATAGATACTGTTGACAATACCTATTTCGCGGCTCGCCAACGTATAGTACTTCACAACAAGCCTTTATTTGCAAATCCTTTGAAAGACAGGCTGTTTTCGGTAACTCTATCAATGCCTGTTTATCTTTACTCGAGCTCCTGTGGTGCACGATACATGGGTCGTACCACGACGCGCCTATCTCATAGGATTCGCAAACCCATCCAAAAGTGGTATTACAAAGACGAAGTGAAGTCTAGTAACAGCTCCATCTTGTCTCATCTTCTAGAGTGCAGTCAAGCAGGGACGGAAAACGACTTAAGAGTCGTCTATACTATTCCTGCGCGTTTCTCGCGCTGATTCCGGAAGCATCTGTTTATTGCGGAAGCTATCCACATCCGCCATCTCAAGCCAGAATTGTATGTACAAAACAGTTTGTACGTCCTTTACATCTACCATGACCTACAATTTCTGCTGTGGCTTCCCCAGTACATACTTTGACACTTTGAATAACCCAGTGATTTATTGATTTATTCCTGTTGGAATAAAACATTTTGATCGGACACATTTAGCACTTTCTCATCATCATTTAATGTTTGAGTCTGATGAGAATTACCGAAAATAATAATTTACTCAAATTCTGCGTCCAATGCTTCATTCTAATAAACGCAAACAACGAAACCTTCCCACAATAAAACACATTATTGCGCTAGAATCGTGCGCTATATATCCAGGACGAGACTAGACGGCTAACCAAAGGCAATGGGCAGACACACAAAATTTAAGCTATGGAAACCTTTTATAGGCGGGAGGAGGGTTAGCTAATGCTAAAATAAGGCACCAGAAGAGAGCTGGCTAGGGAGGATGAAGTTGAGCACTGAGTGCATGGACGTAGCTTCGTCCGCAGTTGAGTCGCGCGCACCAAAGGCGGATATCGTGTTTGTGTTTCCAACGAACGGGAACAACGTGCCAACAGGCAAACCGAATAGTTCCCCTAATACATAAGAAAGCTATAATTTGAATATTTTAGAATAGTTTACACAGTCATACGGGGGAATCTCCAGGTCACTACAACACAACAAAGACATTTCGTGTTCTAAACCTTCTGAAACCATTAATTTCCAGTCTGTCCGAAGCTTATTTGGAGAAACTGAACTAGCGCTGGTGCTGACAGGCTTTACATCCTCAATGATGTCACGAACACCATAATGGCGCAACTTTATACTAATAGAAAGTTTCCTGGTTTAAGAAGTTCACCAGCTAACATATCGTGACATAAGAGATGGAGGATCGCATTTCTGAATGCGCTGGTCAGTCCACTACACCATCTGACTGCGTTACTTGAAATATGACATCCTGAAGGTCCCACCGGTTTATGATCCGAAGGACGGCGACAACACTTCCTAGCACTTCAAAAATGATAGTAGACAAAAAACGATAATTTTTACCTGCTGCTTTCAGCTACAATGTAATCAAATTGTAGTGCCGTATGCAGTGCAAAACTTTGGCATTCGGTAGTGACACTGCCCTGTTGCGTAGTTTGAATATCTTCGGAAACACTGTATTCCAGGAGTCTAGTCTTGTAGCTAGGTTTTCTTCTCCTTTGATACTATCGTCTGCGGTTTTTTAATATAGAGTCGGAGAAATCGGAAGATAGTCTGTCGAAAATTACGGACTATCAAAAGCATAGGTTGGCAAAATAAACTTCTTTAACTACCGGAATACAACAGTTTATGTGGAGACTTCTCAGTGTCCAAGTAGTCTATGTGGTAAATGGTGAGGCTTGGGTTTCGACAAAATTTCTTACGGATGCATGCGGTTTGGATAAGATAATGCGTTCTCAGTAGACGTTTCAGCAATGAAGATTTCTTGATAAGGCTCATGTAAGCTTTCTGCGTGTTCAGTCATATATCAAAACTGATTACAGTGAAGCAGATCTCGGGACAGATAAGTGAACCCAACGAGCCAAACAATACACAAGATACCAAGTGGTTTACCGTTTTCAATTACAAAACAGGTTTTGTCGAACAAATCAAATTTACTCAGTTTAAATAAATAAATAAATCTTTTATTCCTCAACGGCGCGTGAGACTATTCTCACCTGGAAAAAGGTCAAAATGCATACAGAGTTATTGCATAAACCCACTCAATACATGCGATGGAAATGTGTATAATGTGATGTTTATCACAGTTTCGCCTATGCGCGTTGTTCAGTACGAAGTGCCGAACGTAATTGCGTTAAATTCTCCGTTAACTGATGTTCAGTCGATCTGAACCAAAGCAGTCTGACCAGACAGAATGGCCGACCCATTCTTTCAATCTCCCATTAACTTGCAAGAAAGCCTCATCAATCGATTGAAGCATGTTCATGGATTTTATTTCACTGTGGACTTAAGGGAAAATATAATAAAGGTAGTACAAAGATAGGCAATAATCGGTTATAAAAAGTTCAACAGTAAAAACAAATACTGTATGAATGTCTAGCATACATTAATTCAAAGAATACATAACATTTGGAAAGTGCTCTTGTAATTTCCCTAGTCGTTGAGTCAGGACATTTAAAAATGTGAAACCTTGCTGAAAGCCTTTCCCTGTGTGAAAAATATTCCGGAATGAAAGCGAACAAACCAGTAGCAACAGAGTCTGTCTCTAGGTACAATGAGAGCGAAATGTGCATTATTTGTCGAATGTCAAAATGCCAACGTATGACATAGATATAATAGGAAAAGCAACATAGGTGATGGCGTAGCATAACTACTAAATTGCCAAACGAAATCTAAAAAGGGTGTTACGGTGGAAAGCTTAATATGAATTACAACTTGCGACTGTGTGTGAGTAGGAACACTGGAGTTTTACAAGCTCAAATTAGCACAGTCTTCAGGAATAGCAGAAAACAAACCAAAAAGTCTACATCATGGCTACATTGGATGCACCTAATGAGGTGAATGAAGTCCACAGCTTATATGTAAACGCTTACGATTACTGGTATGGAGATAAGTACGGTTGCGTATGGTAGGCCAGGCTCCATAAGGATGGAGGGTATTTATCCTCATATATTTGGACAGTTTAACATTCAGATCCTCGTATTTACAGCGACTAATCATAGTATTTGGAGGTTCCGTTTTATGTGTATTGGTGAGCTGTATGGTAGACCTTTATGGCTGCAATACTTCGGAGTATTACGGCTTTGGTGTGCTACTGGTCCCAAGCGTTGGCAGGTATGAGGCGTGTCCAGTACGGCAGTAGGTAAAACAGTTAGATCGTCGGGACCCAAAGTGTGTTGACAAAAACTACAAAGAATGGAGGGCAGATAAACGGAGGCGGACAGTTTTATGTAACACTACTCACGAGGGGAGCAACTGAATTGTGTGCAATCAGTTAAACCATTGGATGATCGGAAGATATAAAGAAGAATAAAGTCTAATGTCTCAAAGTATTAAAGTGAATGCTCCTTGTGCACTACACGGCATTCAGTGAGGCTGGTGTGCCTCATTTGCCATCCCCTCCGTGGTTATTCTAAAAGATGCTATTTTTACTACTCCAGTGAGAACCTATAAAGGAGGAAGAGCAGGTAGGTAGAAAAATTAGGAATGGTCTATTCACCCATCAATGAGCCCTTGGTTCAACAGTTGTGCGCTGAGGAATGGCACAGGGTAATAGAGAACTTCATGGAGATGGCCAACCTAAGGTGAACTGGGGGTCCAAATTCCTGGAAGTCCGCCTACCCGAGATGACAGGAGCCTTTCTGACACACGGTCAACTTATAGGCCAGGTTAATTGAATACTATATGATGAAGAACAAGATGACAATAATGTACGAAAAGTGGTCTGGTTTCTCATTCTACCAATTTTCCAGTGTGGTGATTAACGGACGGAGAGTGTTCAAATCTGACAAAAGTTTATTGCCTACACTTACAGTGCGCCATGTTCCGCTCTTACTCAGCCTGGAAACTCACTAAGGACCTGGAAAACGGAATAGGTTACTTAGTTAGTTATTGGAGGCTTATTATGATCAATTTATTTTTAATTTTTAAGCTGCTGTACTCATTCGGATGCAAGACCCTCCGTGGTCTTATGAAACAGCCGAAAGAATAGGCTAGATAAATGATATTAAATCACAGATCCAGCAAACTTTTGCACTAGAAACTAACTCCCCCTCTTTAAATACATCTTGCTCCCATGTGCAAAGCAAACCACACATTTTTCTTGAAGTAAACTACGCGTATTGTGTATGTGTGCACTATGTGTTCTATGCCTCACAGCTACCTTCATTCGTAACACAGATTTGCCCCCTCCTTACTGGTTTCCAAATGACGATCAGAATTGCTGGGATTTAATTTGAGCAGGAGTAGGATTGGAATGATTGGGATCGAGGGCCCTAACGCAATATAAGTTAAGCTGGTACTTGCCAAACAACTCTAATAATTGCACGTAAGATTTATTTTTGCGGTGTGCAAGGATCAACTACTCTAAACTGTGTGTAATCTTACTGTAAATATACATATGATAAGTACTATTAGTTTTATTATTGTTAGTGTTGAATCCAGTCGCATTATAAAACTGCTTAAGAGGAGCAAGCCTCACGAGAATCAGGTGTCACATCCTCGTAAACCGTTTGTATTAGCGTTTGGCGGATTATTAATTGGTTGTAAACTAGTATACACGATGATCGGATTATAATACCGCATTTATAATAAATGCTTCTGATTTCAGGCATGAACAATAGAATTTGGGAGCCTACATTTGCTAGCAGTAGTGCACCTAACAACCGATAAGAATTCCGATTATGCAAAGACCGACAGGTTATATATCTGTTTGGGTGACAAGCCTGAGGAGCAGCCGCCAACTTCACACGTTACAATTGTACGGGATTGAGCGCTACCCGAAATCAAGAAAGAAATTATTGAGCGAGCCGATCTGCAATACCAGGACAGTTACTGTGAGCTCATTGGCAATACGACGCGCACCAAGCAGAAGTCATGTGTTAAATTCCGCACCTAATCGTCAGCCCTCGGTAGCTCAGTGGTAGAGCAGCGGACCTGAAAATCGTGGAAAGGGGTTCGATTCCCCGTGGAGGCAAATTTTCGTGTGGAGTTTAATCGTGACTTCTACCTTTTACGAAACTTACGTTACAAACACCCATCAAAGATATTAGAATTATTTGGTTCCTTTCGTGAATAAATATTACATGGAGTTTCTATGGAGACACCACCGTGCGGATATCATTTCCTTGCTACTCAACTTAATGTAAGCATATGACAACATTGTTCGTGTTATTGCGTTTTATAGTGAATATCTGCGCACATTTACATAATCAAGTCAAGCAATTGGTAAAGAAAATTGTCCGTTTCGGCGTTGCTTCTGCCAACACTGTCAGTTGGCATCAGGAATAATGTCCTGCATTAAAGTATGAATTAGTAAGTTAGATGACTTTATAAAAATTAGTTCGCTAAACTTTTGATGCACTACGATAGCGCCATCTAATTATACCACTGACTGTCATGTAAATTTACTTAGTTGGTGCGGAACAACGTTGAACTGGTAATATTATAATCGATACTAAGTGAGACCAAATCGCTCAGCCTCCAACAACCACCCAGTTCACTTACGGAATCCGACCCCAGCAACTTATGACACAGCAAACTTTATAATCAGCAGCCCCTTAATGCACAGTCCACAAAAGTGCGCACTGCAAATCCACCCTGAATGCAACTTTCTTTTACAAAAAGTTGGTAAACGTTGATGTTCTTGAACCTGCAATTCATATTTAAAATGAAATTGTGATTATAAACCAACAAGAATTATCATTCTTTCGGTGAGAACGTATCTTACCTGTCAGAAAATATATATATAGTTGTTCACTGACTTAGTTATGATTTAAACAGTCGAACACGCTTTATTGCCCACCCGATTTATAACCCTTCCTACTTTATTGCCCATTTTTCAAACTACAAATTCTTTCCTCATAAATATGATAACTTTATGTCGTCTGATTGCCCACTGCCTAGGTCGTCCCATTGCATAATCGGCCAGCTGCGTGGGCTGTGCCTTTGTCGCTCTGTCTATTTTACGCATGTCTGCCCACACATAAGCATGACGCGCGTGCTCTCGGGTCATTTGGAATAATGCTTTATATCTTCTCGCATAGTAGTCACCGTATGCTCATTCAAACCTGATTCACCAGCTCTATACAGTGATCCATCATAGGTGGAATTATATTTTGCCACTAAAGTCCTAAGCATCACTAACGGGTTTGACTGTCATCCGTGATCGAACACAAGCGAATAACATATTTTTTTGTGCCCCTTACCCCACTGGGTAACACTATTCGGTGCAGAATTCTCGAGGCACTCCGAAATGCTAAGCTTATTCTAGCCTGCTATTTCTCAACGCATGGGTGAAAGATTTTGTGGTCGCTCAATCTGTGTTCAGCTTTGTGTTTAGATTCATTTACTAGGTCCCATAACAGCCGGGCTTAACCTCGATCGATCCACCAGCCAACAGCGTCTCGTTCGTTTGCAAGGGATCACTGATGACAGCGAAGTTGCCACGCTGTTTCATGCATGCAATTGACCTGGGAAGCTGCACTAACTGATCATCCGAGAAGCGTGCGATCTTAAAAGTGCACCTCCTCGGTGAACATGTCTCATGTTAAGAGCAAGTGTGAGTTTCGTGTGCTAAGTTTGTGAGCAGTGGGCAAGTTTGTAGCAGTTGCTTAAAAACCTATCACACAAAACGCCTCGGGACGGGCCCCATAAAACCGAGACCGTACAATAACACGAGAGCGACTTTTTGGTTTTGCCTAATATGCAGTGCTATCCCAGTTGTTAGCTGTCTAACTGTGCTACTGAAGAAGTTTAAAAGATTAACGAAGCAGTCCAGCAACTAGTGTGCGCCAGGGTTACACCTATGTGAGGAAACAGGCCTAAGCTAATATGTGCAAATAACACCCCGAATTCCCCATACAGATCGAAGAACAGAGCCAGGAGTCCCAACCTTACCCCAATGACTCAGTCTCAGTGAGTACCAACTCACTTCTTTCTCTCCCATAGGTAAAACATTGTCTGCAGCGTGGCCGCTTCAACTTCTGTACAGGTTGTTACACCTAATAATTTATTCGCTACACAGCAGACCTTAAGCCGCAGTCAACCAGCCATAGCGAGGAACCAGGTAACATAGTCATCGGTTGCCGCCAAGCAAACACCGGATATAGCACCGGTAACTATGTGGCAGGACTAGGGAAAACTAAAATGTCGCAGTACGGATGACCTGTATCAGGGCCGTTCATAAATTTACCAAAAGCACCGGAAACTAAGGCTCCAAATCCAGTAGCGACCGGGCGAAACCATGGTGCCCTAAACCTTGTGTTCACTAACGTCCCCGATTTTAAAGCCAGTATAATTAAGGGTGGGCTGACAGACGATCAATATCAATGAAGTTCCATCTGTACTGCCACGGATGTCCTTGCTGATCCCTTGAAATTAAATCGCTTCTCGCATTACCCAAATTCATTGCACTACGGTGAACTCCGGTTACTTGGGGTAACCCTAAACACAGTGGAGGAGACAGAAGCCGTTACACTCTCTGCGAATCGACTCGGCAATACCACAAGCGGAGTACGCATACTACCTGAAATCCTGTGGGAATAACGTTCAGCGGATCCCACAAACATCAAGAGGAACAGAAAATCCAAGATAAGAAAACTGTGATTGTTCACGGTGTTCCTGATCTTACTGATTACTCTTCAGACGATGCGCAGGTACACGACCGGTTGAAATGACACCACGTCCGTGCGGTTCTTCCTCTCGAAACTGTTGTTGCTACTTCTTTTACAAGGATCTCCGTATCACCGATCTGTAAGGGATACCGTTCTAGGTTGTTGAAACTTGTTTCGCAATCAGGACTAAGGGCACAAACTCTGCTAGAAAACTGGGCAAAATTCTGTAGCAGGTTGCCAACAGAAATCCGCGTGAAAGCAATAAGAACACCATCACTTTCTAATGAGAATGCGTTGGAGGCGAAACTCTCCATGAAAATACCAACTGTAGGACCTGACTCGCTGACCGTTTCAACAGTATCCGTAGCACTTGGAGGGACACATCAGAGCACGAGTAAACACCGAGAGACGGAGCATCAGCTACTTGTGTGTATACCAAATTCGTCTTGAAATTCTGCAACCCACCAGAATAACGAGTAGCCGCCGACCTTACGTTAATCGGCGTAAACTCACGCTTTATCCTACCCGTCCTAGAAACTTTTCACCTCCGATATGCTCTCAAGCACGTAAACAAATGTTCAAGATCTACCCAGCAAATTAGCTGCAGTAAGATGTCGACAAATGTCAGCGATCTGGGACCTCATCGCTATCACGAAAAAATGATTGAGCTATGAGATAACGGACGCTGAAGTCGCGCTGACAGGTATGTCCGTTGTCCGGAATGATCGAACCAGCAGAGTTGGTAGGGTAGCCCTCTACTTTCGTAGCAGTCTGCAGTATGAACCCATACACTATTCGGAAACCGACGTACCTGACTCCATTTGGTGCAGATTCCGGCTGAGAGGGAACGATCTTGGCTTAGTGGTTGTGGTTTACCGCCCACTATCGTCTACAATTGAGATGGACTGCAAGTTGGTGGCTGCATTGGGACACGTGATAACCAAGAAGTACAGTCACCTTCAAGTCGCCGAGGATTTTAACTTACATGCTCTAGAATCCCATACCGCACCTTGAAAGCAATTCAAAGCAGACCATCAACCTCTTGTCTCAGAGTTTCCGCTTTATGAGCACGTCACTTAGCCCACCAGTTTTAGGTGAAAACAGACCATCCATATTGGAGCGAATATTCACTACTGCAGAACGGAGGATCGAGAGAGTGATAATCGATCCTCTTCCAGGCCGCGGCGATCATGCGACTGCGCATTTAATGTACACGGTTAATTCCACAATGCTTCATTGACTGATTTGAAGCATCTGAATGTTTTACTTCACTCCAGACTCTGGGCTACAACTTGGACAAAACTGTGTGACAGCGTCTCGGATGGCGCACTGTTGAATTATTGGTAACATGTTGCTATGGGTCGCCAATGACATTTATGGTTTAAAAAATTAAAATTACTTAAACTTGCATTATCGCATGGGCATCCATTTTTGTCGCTGCTCATAGCACCGCAGAAATGGGGAGTAATGAACTCATTTTATTAAATAATTAGCGGTGTCGGGAAGGAACGCATCAATAAATTTGGCATATATATGGTTCCATTTTCGTCAACCTTTTCCGTACAGTGGTAGCGCGCTGCGTTGGGTGCAAGAAAGGTAATTTAGTTGGTGAAAAAGTTAGCTTTTGTTTTTCTATGTGACTGGTGATTTTGAATAAGCGGCACAGAAAAATCCCGGGTAAAATCAAATGCTCTTCTGGGTACGCAACCAAGCAACTATCTTATAGTTGTTTTATGTAAAGAATTCTTCACTCTGGCTGTCTGATGCTAAGATGGTAACTTGTACAGCTATCATGGCACGCGACCTTTCCAATAGTCCTTACACACCTTTGCGTTTTATTAGATATGGTAATGTTAATGTAGTTTTGTATGCCTTACGTGTTTAGGTGAGACCCAAAAACACTAACTGATATTAGCGGTCTTTATTCCGTCTGTGCATAACCTGCTACATGTTCTTTTGAATTGCAGAATTACAATGACTTCTTCGCATGCGTAAATCTTCTGATATGTCTGTACCACATCATTAAGACGGCTCCGGCCATCTGTGGTGATTCACTACCCTTACAACTCAGCGTTGCCACGTGATTGCTTCATTCCGCACAAAGGAATTCGGGCGCAATTAACAACTAATTGCCCATGGGTCAGATATAAGATATATGGCCAAGATAAAACATTGGCTACCACACTGACAAAATTAACTACGTGCAAGGTGAAGAGTCATCTCAAAAATCTATTTCAAATGGTCACAATTGTAACCGTGAAGTGGATTTCTAATTTACTAGTTGAGTAATCACAAAAATGCATTAACGGATAGCCTACGGCATTGTGAACACACTCCAGCAGATGGTTGTAGTTGATTCCTTGTACACAGGTAGGTTGCCGAGAAGAAAACCCATGTTTTTAAAATCTCTGTTTCCCGTGTGATATGTTTCGTGATCGTTCGGTAAAGTATTATTCCGTGAAAAGTAATATCAATGGCAATATCAGTTTAATACTAAAGATAAAATCGGGTTATTTGTATATTACTTGAAAGGTGTTTGTGAGTAGCGTAAGGTTCGTAGAAAGTAGAAGTCACGATTAAACTGCTCACAACAATGTGCCTAGAAGGGAAGTCGAACCCCGGTCCCACGAGTTACCGGTCCGCTGCTCTACCACTGAACTACCGAGGGTCGACGAACAGGTGCGCAATTTGATACATGACATGAGCTCACAGTAACTGTCCTGGTGTTGCAGATTGCCCCACTCACTCGTCACTTCCCAAGGGACCGAAGTAACTGTCCTTCTGAAGTCCAAAGGGCGATGGTAGATTAATTGAAAGGTGTGTGTGAGTAGCGTAAGGTACGTATATTATATATATTAGTAGTATATTATTAGTATATTAGTACATTAGTAAAATTGACGAAATCGCATTTGCTCAGATCAAGCTGCAATTCGGGAATGTGTTTCTTAGTCAAATATGGTATCTACATATATGATACTACGTACATACTATGTTTAGTAGAATTGTGGTATAGTATATTTCATTTGGGTGAACCTAGGACTTTTGGTGACTTATAATTGCATTTGTGCACTTCCTGAAGTATTCCCCCAAGTTGTATTACATTTTATATTCATTGTTGTTTGCCAGACCTTTTGTGTCGTACACACTGCTAGCACTAACTTCTGCATTGTAGTCTAAACGCTAGTCTGAAATGCTGGCGCAGTGTAGTCGACGGCAATCTCACTGAAATTTCTCCTCTCTTCGTGTGTGTCAAATACGTAACAACTTCCCTGGTTCAATGAGAACTGTTCCCACAGTCTAGATGTTCATAAAACGCATTGAGATTGCATTATTCCACCGATATTACAAAATGCTGACCATTGGCTTGAGAAATCATATAGCACGACCGCCAAGCACCCGAAGTGAATTAGTTTACGCGTGTTTGCTTTTGAACACTATCGTGAGTCTGCCAAACCTATTTCAAAATTGTTGCCGTTGTCCTTTTTTCTTTTTCAATTCATATCCTTATCCTCCCGCTTGACGTATTGGATAAAAAGGAGTTTGCCTTTATTGCACCATCGTTCCGTTGTCCCGTTTAAGTAGCTGACTGCTTCCGGTAACTAAATTTCCCATTAGACCTAAGTCTTGCTGTTAATAATGGTGGAACTCACCACATAATTGGTGGTATGTTACAAAAATGGTTATCATTAAAAAATAGGCAACACTCAGTATCCATAGTGTATGTGTCCAAGTTGACTCCCCACAAATCAGATGTTTGCAGTATGTGCGCATGCTCTCGGAGTTCATGACGAACTTTTGGTATCTTTACAAAATACTAGTCTAGGTGTACTCTTGGAAGGATTCCCCCACTCACAACCATGACACCCACTAACGGATTGTATCGGAAACTCTTTATTTCGGTACATGGACCTCTCGATCTAAATCTTTTGCGTCTTCATTGGTACTACAGTAGGACGGAAACGGAAACAAACAGAAACAAGCCCTCCCTGAGGACCTTATTGGGTGTAGAAATTCTTTTTACTGTCCACAACCTAGCAATAACCGCATCTAAAACAGGCTATTTTGGAACACATCACTAAAGTTTGTGTAACAAAGGTTTTTCATTTTCTTAAATTGGGTGTCGTCTGAGGGAAAATATTAAGGAGAGCCAGCAAAATCATGAGTCCTGTGTAAATGATAGCTCTAGAACCCCACAATCAGTTAAACATTTCAGAGTACAATTAATTTCGGCCTACCGTTCTGGACAATGGATGAGTAGATAATGTTATGATTGGATGGCACCAGCCGCGGTCTACCTGGTGATGCGTATGACTTGTGTGTGAATGAATGTTCATGTTATCAAGCGAACCAGTGAATTCGTCCTGCGTAAACATTATAGCTGTGTCATTTAGTGTCTGTTTTTACTTACTGGCGACGGCCCAATCAAACGCATGGTCTCCACCGAAAACTTGGAATAGCATACTGAGGAATCCGGCTCCCGGAACCTTTGCATTGAACGCATAACTCGTTTCTTCGCAGCCAACGATATTAGCAGTAACACAAAGATCGGCCCCGACGAGCCACGCCAAAATGCGTCCGGCGGATCTGCGATTGCTTACTACGCAGGTGCAGGACGTTGACGTGTCATATGGAGCATTTACAACTCGAAGAACCACTTACATCGCACTCGGAGATGCTCCAAACCAAATGGGCCTCGACGGGATCAGTAAACTACCAATTCTGCTGATAAACCATCTTCCGTTCCCATCGAAGACACAGGCACTGTTTCGGCAACATGCACCAGTATTTGAGACTCCGGAGGAAGTAAAATGCACAGAGGGACAAGTTAGTATCTACATTCCACCTGGCACTCAATTGCTATTCATCAAGGCTGGATCGTTGCCGTATATGATGAGATCGAAGGTAGAATAGGAACTTGGTTGCCTGCAGAAGAGCGGCATCATAGAGCCGGTACAGTTCTCGGATTGGGCTACACCAAGTGTTCCAGTACTCAAGCCTGATGGGTCAATTTGTGTATGTAGGGGCTAGAAAATTACTTATTGAAAAGCATGGATAGAAGACGTAGGCTAGTTGATGCATGCATTTCCTAGTCTCCTCAGTACCAGTAACGATAACCAAAATGCATTGATATATCAGTGGGTGCAACCAGACAAACTTGAGGTGTAGAACGAATGACGAAATTTGACACCTTGGTACAAGGCAGTGTTAAGCTGACAAATACTGTTTTCTGAGCACACAAGGCTGCCTTCATTGGGCTTAAAGCGACAGCCGCAGCAAACCGAAAGAAGCGGGGATAAATGTGACATAATATAACGTGACGCGGCACGCCACGGAGTTGACCTCAGGGATACCTGTGCACGGAGCGGTCGATTACTGAAGGACAATCTACCCTTGACGGAATTTGGACAACTGAGCACTCTTACATTCGGTTGGTTTGTGTCATTGGTTGCATCTGAAACAGTGGCCTGTTTGTTGACTTGAATAAGTAAATCACTGGACCTTAGCGACCATTTTACCCCAGAATTCACGCTTGGCTATAGCATATACTATATAGCTTTTATCTTCCCATTTAGATGGATGACAGCCATTAACACTCGTGCAATGAGGAAAAATTGTGAGGAAAACCGAATAATCACGGTAAATAACATTGCCTTCACGAGTGCCGAGGAACCTGTGCGCTGTTGTACGCATTCCGAGCCGCCTGGGATACAAGAGCAGGTAAATAAGTCCAAAAGGCAAATGACAGAAAGTTCAGTTAGTGTTGTCGACCTTATATCTCCACTGTCGGCCAAAATAAAGATGTTGGAGAAACAGCTGGCGGAACAAAATGAGAAACTAAAGTTGTTTGACTCGTTCGGAGATATCCTTATGTCAGTTTCATACATAATTCAGTCTCCGGCTAATCCAGCGCAAAAGCACAAAATTGAAGCATTAAACTTCCTGGATGCAGTCGCCTCTGAGGTTACCCAAAGATGCAGAAGGGGAAATAACGCCATCGCCCTCAACCTAGCTGACAATATCGCGATTAACAACATTAGGCATACTGTTTCGAGGGCGTGCAACATCGCTGAGACCGCTATTAGTTGTAGAAAATAGAAGAAAAAAGCTTTACGTTTATCTTCTCCGACTCTGTTCAGCTTTCGTAGTAAAAGTCTCGCAAGTTCGTTTATCAAAAGTCAAGGTACTTTAAGATTTGTTCCGAAATTTTGCAAATTATTCTATTCGAAGACAGGTCACCTTTGCAACATGAGCTTCAACGCATGAGTACAACTAATGTCTCACCTGAGCCGAAGCAGAGTCATCCCCTTTGCGCGCTTGCTGGAGTGAAAAGAAGGAGGTCATTCAAGAGTGTTTGGTTCGCTCCTTCTTGTAAAAACGCAGATAATGTTAGCAAGGCCACCCTCCACACGAGCGACAGCGTAGCTGAATTTGAGATGCTCACGCCTCCACACCATATTAGGCTTGTGGACATAGGAAATAGTGTAGATTCGCTCAATGCACCACGTTCTGACAAACCAGTAGGGGTTGGGCTCAAACCCCACACCACTATTGAAACAGATACAAATCCAAAAACATCAAATGGGACTATTGCTAGCTCCAGTGGAGGTACATCACGGTCCATTAACCTTATGACTACACATAGCAGCAGTGGTCATGGCTCGCGCCTTAAGCGTCTTAGAGTAAACAGGGGCCTTCGTGCTGGAAAGATGACTCCAGTTGTCCCAATGCAGTTGCGAATAATAATGTAGGTGCATAGAGTGGCAAGCCACAATTCCCCATTGTTCCGGCGATGTGCCAAGGCTGTTCTCCTGGCAGGCTTGTACATGGCTTTGCTGAAACACACACCAATTATTTGTGCCATTCTCCATACTATCTTCCGCCTCCTCCACTCACAATGAATTCTGCTAGCCTTTGGGCAATAACACCCTATCCACTTTAACTCAGTTGCCTCAAATTACCACAACATTCCTTTTGCATTCTCCCACCCCCCTAATCCCGATACGACTGGCGAATCACACGCTCAAGGATTTGCTGCGGAAGACTCTAGAACTATTGTCATTGCAAGAGTAAATATTGGGTGGAATGATGAACAGCGCCAGGACTCTTTAAAACTGATGATAATTAATATCCGTTCTCTGTTGAATAAACATCATTTACTCTGCGCCTTCATAAGCCTGAATAAACCTGATATGGTTTTACTCACCGAAACACGGTGTCATGATTCTATGCCCATCCAGCTGCTTAATATCGAAGGTCACAAGCTTATTAGAATTGATCGAAAGCAAGGAAAAGGAGGTGGTTGCATAATTTACTACTCAAAGAACCTCCTTGTATCTGAATTCACACTTCCACTTATATGCCCCACTACTGATTCCGCTTGGTTACTCTTGTCCTTCGGTACTAAGCGAGCTCTTGTAGGCTGTATATACCGCTCACCCGGGGCCAGCTTCAGTGATGAGAACCAATTAGTTGACATCTTCAATTACATATCGGAACTTGGTTCTTTTGATAAAGTTGTAGGTGGAGATTCCAACTTACCAGTTATCTGTTGGTCAAACTTAGTGACAAACGCGAGACATGCTGAGTTCATAACCTCGCTCATCACTGGTGGTTGGGAGTAACATGTTCTCATTGTTACCAAAGGAACAAATCTGCTACACCTACTTTTTACCTCAGACACTTCCCAGATAGATACCGGTGTAATTGACGGTCTCCCTTGATGTGATCACAAAATAGTCAGGGGTAAAATTATAGCTGAGTCGTCGCACGTGAGGTCGACGATGGTTCCACACTTCCTGCTACATGTTAATTGGGTAGATTTCTCCGCTTTGTTTAGGGTCCAAAATTGGGATCATTTCTTTCTTTCGTCTGACATTAAGGGAGCCTCTGATATCTTCTATGACAATGTGACTATATGCTTAAGCATACTTGCCTCTTGTGATAAGTACGCTAACAACGCAAAGGACAAGCGGAAAATACGAGTGCTAACTCGAACATATGAACGTACTCACGAATTCAGTGTATTACTGAGATTCCAATGCCTTATAATAGAGACGGACCTGAAACACCACACCCGTCTCATGCAGGAAGAGTAACGGGCAGTAAATAATAGTAATACAAGTCAAGTTATGACCGCATTACTGAAAAAATGGAGAGGTGGTAAAACTGACCTACCCTCCCACATCGTCATGCCTGAAGGCGAATGCATTGATTCCCCAATTGCCATGGCAAAAGCCTTTAACTCATAATTTGCTAGATCCTTTAATCTTGAAAAAGAAACCCTGGAATTGTCATCATGGTTTCACTTCGCTGAACAAGGACCAGCGATTGAGCTTAGTGTCGCCACGATAAAACGTATGCTTAACTGTCTACGACCATTCTACATACCTGGCCCCGATGGGATCTCTTCTGCTTTGGTCAAACACGGTGGAGATGATAACCCTCTTATATTATTAAATATCTTCTCTTTCTCTCCAGTATGGTCAATATCCCGAACGTTGGAAAACGGTTAAGATCGTACCGCGACATAAGTCCGGGTCAAAAACAGACATCCGGAACTACCGCCCCATTATTCACACAGCCATTCTCTCACGCATGCTAGAGAGAATTGTTAAAGAACACTTGGTTCCTTTCTAATATCACACAAACTTCTCTCAAATTCACAGCATGGCTTTCTGAAGTCCCGCTCGTGTGTTACCTGACAAGTTGACTTCCTTAACCATCTAACTGAAGCAATTGACTCAGGTCTTCAGTGCATTGTCATTTTCCTCGACATGCAAAAGACTGCTATATAAATTAAGTAAGTACGGTGTTACAAATCGGCTTAATTCTTGGATCCAATCGTACCTAGTAGGACGGTCGCAAGTTATGGATATCAATGGTTACTTCTCTTCACCTCGTCTGGTCACCAGTGGAGTGATACAGGGCAGTGTCTTAGATCCGTTACTCTTCCTACTGTATATAAATGACATCGCTTCTGCTATACCATTTGGGAAGCCTTATTTGTTTGCTGATGATTTAAAGGTGGTTTACACGTTCCCAGGTCTTCAGCGTACCGCTGAACTTGACAATATCCACAGCGACTTGGAAGCCATTGAGAAATGGGCTGATATGTGGCAGAGGACATTTGCAACATCGAAGTACAGTATTCTAGCGTATGGATGTCATATAGCAGCAGAAGTGTTCAGGTTTCATGACGAAGTCATTCCCACCAGTCAGTCTACTCGTTGACTTAGGTTTAAGATATTCTACTTCGTTAAACTTTAGCGAACATACAAATCATATCATGAAAAAGGCTAAGCAGTCGGTCGGGCTCATATGCCACCTGCTTACCTTGAAAGAAACCAGACTAATTGCTCTCAAAATCAGGATCTGGCTTTTGCTTGAATATTGCTGTGTTACGTTCAGTAACTTGCAACAAGGTGACTTGAGAGCCCTTAAAAACGTCCAACGCGCCTTTACGAAGCGCATATTTGGCTATTCAACCGCTCTTTCATACAGAGATAGGTGCAAATAGTTGCATCTTGAACCTCTGTGGTTACGAAGAATGCAATTAAATCTGTGCTTCGGTCACTAACTCGCGTGGCGGAAAGCATTTGCTGGAACCTATGAATTGCAATTTCGGGAAAACACCATTTATGAACTGCGAGATAATGAATGCACATTTTATTTACCTAAATTCAAAACCAGCGTAAGGAGAAATTTTTATTTTCTTAGGCATGACTCCATTTGGAATAAACGGCCATTATTGGGTTTGCTTTCTACCAGCTACTGCTACTTTACTGCTATCGATCCCGCACTGAAGATGCCACCTCGAATGGTGGTGAAACGTTTGCAACCAAGTTGCCCAGCTCGGAGAACTCCACAACAACTGAGAGATAAGATGTATTGAACATTATTGCATGTTCAATGAACAATGAACAATGATTTTTCACGAGATAAAAGCAAGTGCTTGACATGTCCCGTAGGATGGTAGCGGTGAATATGATGCAATTAAAATGTGTGTGGGTCATCTATCGAACGTCTGCCGAGATGAATACTTTGATAATTAACATCAGTGTGAAATGAAAAAGAAATATCGCGCGTAAACATTCATAAAGACACTGGGGCGCAGTGATAGTTGAGGTAAAGAATGAGAACATAAAATATGGTCGCTCACTTAGGTCCATTTGATACATTAGTCCTGTTGAAAACATGCTTGGCGTAATCCACAACAGAGGAGCTTAGGTAACAAAATGTTGGGAGCTGAGGGCAACATCTAATCGCTTTTTGAAAACATCCAGGGTAGGAGAGGATACTACTGAGTATGAGAGTGCGTTCCATGGTTTGCAAACTCGAAGGGAAAAGTAATTCCGTCGACACTCTAGACGGCTGTATTGTTCCTTCACGTGGTTGGGGTCACTCAATATCTGATACGCTAATATGAGATCGCCGCGCAGCCTTCGATAGCGTCCGCTGAAAATTCCCAGCAACTTCAGCCTTCGGTGGTAAGAGTGATACCGCAGGCCCATCACGTTCTTTGTTGCTCTCCGTTGTGGTGCCTCTATCGCTTCTAGGTCGCGTTTCAACCAAGGTTGCCAAGCTTGAATTGCGTACTCAACTTGCGGGCGCACGTGGGAATTGAGCATCATTGGGAAGATTGATGGGTCAAATCTCCCGAATGCCCTTCGCAGCATGCCGACGTGCTGGTTGCCTCTTTTCGCAGCTACCTCAGCCTGTTTTGAACAGTTGAGGTCGCTCTGTACGATCACACCAAGATCACATTCCTGGGAGATATTCTGCAATTCCTTTGTCCCAAGTATGTAGGTGTAGTTATGTCTATGGCGTAATTGTACTACGCGACATTTGTCTACGTTGAACGGTAGAGCGTTTTGAACTGACCAGTTCGACACTGTGTTAAGATCGTGCTGGAGCTGTTCATGGTCATCCGGTCCTCTGATCCTTCGCCATATCTTGATATCATCAGCGAAAAATAAGAAATCGGAAGTAACTGATCTCGCCAAATCGTTAATGAACACCAAGAATAGACGAGGTCCAAGAACCGAGCCTTGTGGTACTCCACACGTCACGTCGATTGCATGAGAAAATGACTCTCGGACTCTCACCACTAGCCGTCGTTCTTGTATAAAATTGCTAATCCAACTCAGGATTGGATCGCCAATGCCGTAGTTCCGAAGCTTCTGAAGGAGAACTCGATGGTCTAAACGATCAAACGCTTTTGAATAGTCCAGGTAGATGACATCGATCCCAACTCCATCATCAACAGCTTCAGTCCAGCTATTATGTGCAATTAATATGTTAGTATTACATGAATGCTTTTGACGAAAGCCATGTTGCTCTGGGGCTATTAAATTGTGGCTTTCCAGGTACTGCATCAGCCCATCTGCGATGATTGATTCCATCACTTTGGATAGTACTGGAAGTAGTGTTATTGGGCGGTAGTTGGCAGGATCAGTGCGGCTACCTCCTTTATGGATAGGAGTGATGACCCCTTGCTTCCATACTGGTGGAATAAGGTTTTCCTCTAGACATCGCTGATAGAAAACAGCCAGTGGTTCTGCTAGATCACTAGCTACTGCCTATAGAGCCTTTGGACGGATGTTATCAGCTCCGGGAGAACTGTGGATACGCAAGGATAACAACTTCTTCAACACAGCCTCCGTAGTGAAGGTGATGTTTTCTAAACCAGAGGGTGGAGTATTAGAAATGAGGTGAATGTTTGGGCTCGACAGTTGTTGGAACGTTTGAGAGTAATGAAGCCGTAGGAGATCAGCTGCTTCCATCGCTGACCGCGTGTATCCATCAGCTGTGGCTAGCGCCGGAACCCCTCGCTTTACCTTTCGAAGGCCGTTAATGTGCCTATACAGGAGTTTGTGGTTAGTGCAGAATCGCTTCATTAACTTCTGCTGATGCGTGACCTTGTCCTCGCGGATCAGTTTCACACAGAAGTTACGATGTGTCAAGTATGCAGTCCAGGTTTCGGCATTCGGGCAACCCTGGTGATTTCGCCATGCCAAATCCCTCCGGGACATACATTTACGTGTTCTGCTCCTCAGAATTGACTTACTCTGGTTTTTGGGTTGGAAGGACTTCTGTTCCGATGCTTGCGCTACCAGTGTGCTCAAAGTTCTTGTAAACATATCCCAGGCCAAATCTGGGGGGCATTCGAATAAGAAAGTCCAAGATGTATCCTTAACAAGCTTGGACAACACATTGTAGTGCGTGACAGTGTGCACTTTATCCTCCTCCTTTTCCGGGTACTCGGCATAGCATATATAATCAAAGAGTAGAGTGACATGTTCACTACGACCCAGTGGTGTGCTTGTAACTATCCCGCCAACCATGAGTTCTTCGTTAGTTAGCACAAGATCTAGTATCGACTGCTTGTTAAAAGTTCGAAATCTGGTGGGAGAGGTTACGTGGTTGTAAAGAGGGTGGATAGCAATAAGTTCTTGCAAACAGGCTTTAAACTGCGTACCGTCAGTTGCCGGCGTTTCTATGTCGTGCACGTTAAAGTCTCCCGCGATAAGAATGTGGGTGTGGGACTTGTTCAAAGCAAACTGAAAAACGTGGTACAGTTTGGAGTCCATTTCCGACGTTGAGTTTGGCGGGCCATAAACCACGGCTAGTAGACATGTGTCCTTGTTTCGCAACCAAAGGCGGCACCAAAGCGAATCGGGAGCTCGGATTTCTGGGTGATCGATAACTTCACATCGGAGGCTTGTATTATAGTAAAGAATCATACCGCCACCCATTCCGGTTCTATCGGTCCGAAGCAGCGACATACCGGGTAACTTGATCTCACAGTCGGTTATCTCAGGGTTTAACCATGTCTCTGTAATCATGACGAGGTCTCGTGGTTGTGAGGCATGGAGTTCTCTAAGTTCGGCCAACTTGCTTCGAAGGCCTTGAGCGTTTGTGTATATGCAAGATAGGGCTTTTGTGGTTAGGAGTTCATTGGTGGATGTCAAGTTTGTGTTCGCTTTTAAGCCGGCCGTTAGGTGGCCGGCAATTAATCGTTTTTTGGTTTGTGTATTTCAGTCGTGTTACATGAAATTATTGAGCGTTCCTGAACTGATGGTTCACTCGTGCTGTGCTCGGTCCTCCTGTGTGACGTGGGCGCTGTTGTGTAGATCTCTCCGAAGGACTGTGCAAATAAAGAATTTGCAGGATTTGCAAGTTCCATCGAATTTCTTCCGACTTTTGGTCGTTCGCCTGCTGCCTTTAGCCGTATTTCTGTTGGCAACCTAGCTCGAAACTTTAACCAGCTATCCAACAGAACTTGCGTCATTCCCTCAGAGTGTAGTATTACCTTCATTAGCCTAGGACCGCAGCCCTTGTAGTTAGGTGACAACGGAACTCTTGTTAGGGATTTGGCAATAACATTGTCAACAGAGAGTGCTTCGCGGATGTAGCACCACTGTTCTCGGTCATGTGTATGTGCATCGTGATCAAAAGCATGCAGGAGCTCGGGAACACCATGAACAAATATTGTTTTCTTGCTATCTCTAGTAGCAATACCGCGTTGCTCCACTGCTTCTTTTGTGCGGTCTTTCCAAGGTAGATCAGGTAATATGCGCACTCCGCTCGGTGAGTTGCGAAGACGAACTGCTGAGAGCAAGCCAGCCTCTGTCTCATCTGCTGAGTTTAGAGTTACTCGAAGAATTCGCGGTTCACCAGAGTGCACTGAGGTCGGGTGACGTGCTACGCGTTGCAGCATTGCAGGCTCAACCCGAATACCAATCACCTCGCAGATGGAACTCCACTGGTTGCGATCGTCTTGCAACTTGCCTTTTATTGTGCCAGATTTTGATTCGGGAACATTGGTGCACACGAGAGTTAGCGCAGCGTGGTTTTGTCTAGCAAGTGTTGGCTTTATACTTTTTGCCGACAATTCAGGTTGTTTAGAGGGCACCACTGGACTTGACAGTGAAAGCTGCTTTGGGCCACGCGTGCTCGGTACTGAAGATGAACTTGTGTGTGTCGCTCCCGGTGTGTTTGTCGATGCAATCGATGCGTACGTTACCTGCTTGTTATCTGCACCGGATTTCCTTCGGCTGTGAGCTATCGGTGTCATGGCTGAATCTCCAAGTGAAGCGTCTATGGTTGGAGAAGTGGACGCATTCATGTTTGAGGCTTGCCCACTGATGGGAGTGAGGTGACCCAGTGGGTTTAGAGTCACAGAGGCTGCAGTGCGGTTGGATCGTCTAGCTCTTTTCTGCGGTTTAGACGCAGAAAAGGATAAAGGCTTATCTGTCAACGGACCGAGTGAAAGGGATCTTAAAAATTCAACTTGATGATGAAAAGCTGTATGAAGAATTTCCGGATCATGTATGATACCGGAGAACATCGACTCGAATGAACCAAAGAAAACAAGATCATCTAGAATGAGCTGCTACAAACCGCTTTTCATGCTATTCTTTAATGCCACCTCCTATGCGGTTTTACTCCTTTCAACCTTATTCATGCCAACTGTCTTCTGTTTAAAACCGAGAGCAAAATTATTTGCTGTTGTGGCGTCAGGAACTATTTTCGTAATTTCCCCCACAAATTGATTAATTCGTAATATTGTCCTGTGATCCCCATCGCTACATTTGTTCTGCAATGCTAGTCATTTCCCCTTCAGTTCTGAAGTTAACAGTCCAGCAACATATACTTGAATTCAGTGATGGCAACAACTGATTCCCTATGCGATTTTTGCATATGGACAATTCGTATAGTCATCCGTCTCCGGCTTTCACGCCACACAGTTTGATCGTATGATCGGCTCGATCCATTTCTATGCCGATGTAAAATACATGCATGCCATTTTTTACATTAGCGATTTAATAGCTCTTTCACACAATTTCCCTTTTTACATCCTGCCAGATTTTTCTTTGTTGACCACGAGTTGCCTGATATTCTTTGGTGACGGATTATAGCTTCCAGATTATAAAAGACTTTACCTATGCAAGGTACATTGCCACGAATTGACTGGCGTATGAAAATGATGATATGCATGACGGACTGGGCTGAGGCTTCCTGGCTCATAATATATGTATAAAAGCAGCCCTAAAAAGAACATAACATATGATAAACAGGTATTGGCTAATATGCTACTATGCCACACCGGCACGCGGCCAGGTATTGCATGAAAGTGCGAGCGAAACCTTTCGAGTGAATAACTTGCATGGAAACAGGTCCCCTGGGGATGGTTCCACGGGTGGCCGTATTACTTTAACTGGACATCTGTTTAAATCTGCATACGTTATTGTTCCTGTTTTTCGTTTAATTTCTTTAATGACTTAATCCTGCCAATTACTTTAGTACCAGTTTTGGATCCATTGTAAAAAGCGTGAACAAATTGATTATTTTGTTGCGATCCTGTTGTACACATTGATCAGACCACATACTTGGACTGCACCTCGAATCACCGAGGAATATACTATTTATTTATTTATTTATTTATTTGAACGCTGAGCCCAGCCCTGTACAATGTCCCGAGTCCAATAGATGTTTACCTATCGGGGAAGCCGGCGGTCTGCAAGAACAAATGCTAGCAAACATGCTCATTTATTCTGGAAATCAGAGTGCTATTATATCTGGTTCCCGAATAAAGTAGCATGTACCAAGGTGGATTAAGCCTGAAGCGCGTCAAATCGCCTACCCTCATCAGATTCTGTGTTCCCCCAGACCACTGGCTTCCTCGATAGCCAAACACCTATTACACTAGGGTAACAGAGCTGAGCTCAGAGTTCAAATTTGTGTTACCTCACATTAATATCGGCTTCTTTTGTTTTGGTAAGCCTGTTGCTATAAGCTGGATGATGTCAGTCTTGTGTGTTCGGAAACCGTTATCTGTCAGCTTAAAGCTGCCTTTTACCTAGGTGTGAACTTCCGTCCTTCGTTCTGCACTTCAAGCTTCTCTGGTTGCACCCACTGTTAGCTATATCTATGCATATCGATTTTGTTATTGGTGTTGAGCTGATAATACGGAATGTAGGTGTTACCGACAAATCGGTTTTGGAATCTGAGCAACTCCTAGCTCAGCCGGGTAAATCCAAATTTTAAAGCCAGAAGAGCTAAGGTGCTACTTACATATGGTTAGACAACAAGTTAATAACAAACCTCAAACAAGTTCCAGACCAAATGTGTACAATAATTCGGCGCTTAAAGGACACCTGCCATCAAAGGCAATGGCCAACGGGTAAGCACAATGAAGCGAAGCGGTTCTAATGTCCACGTGGTTTAAAGCGAAGTGATCAATCGTCAGTCGATCAGCCAATGAGCAGTGCACATGGAACGCGGGCGTGGTGAGTGAGTCTAGCATACTCACTTAGACAATGACATGTGTCCTGGACGAGAGTAAGTGTGAATGTCTGGATGAGAGTTCGGCCAGGAAAACAAAGGAAGTAGGACGGGACCAGTGCAGACTAAGGAAGCTGAGTGTGTAACTGGGCCGTAGAACATGTACGAAGAGTAAGAGAGAAGGTGGGAGTTGCAAGCTTAAAAATTGAGCGATGCAAAACGTGTAAACTGTTGTGGTTAATCAAGGTCCATATGCGAACGAGAAACAAAGTAACTGTGGTTTTATCATGCGAAAGCCAGTAGGCAATCAAGGGGTAATGATTGGTCGTTTTGGGATCAATCAGTAGGGGAA
>OX104059.1:10417009-10447033 GCA_944474145.2 Dicrocoelium dendriticum
CTCGGCAGGGACGTTTTGGTAGATGACCCAACATTTAGTTTGATTTCATCGTTACTCACCCCAAGGCCTCCTAAGGGGACGTATCATGCACTTCGTTCTATCCCGTGATGAATCATTTTTCATTGTCCTGCGCAGAAGAAGGAAGCTCCAACTTTCCCAACTCGCAAGAAAGATGGAAAGGGAAATATGATATTTATGCTTGTCATAACGGCCATTTGTTCAATTTATTTTACCATTTTCCATCTTTGAACAATTGGGTTGGAACTTATGTATTTTTGAAAGCGTATTATTATAAGTGTAAACTACCTGGAGTTACAGTGATCGTGGCTATGCTCGTCACACAAGTGGATAATATCATCCAGCGAAATCTTACCCAATTTCATTCTCCGGATTACCATTCACTCTCGTTGCCATGGACCAGAATTCGCTGTAGATGCTACAAAGCCTGCACTCTTATTTGGTGATAAGTTAGCATAAATTAGTACGGCCTAACCAATGGGCTAAGCCTTCAAGAAAATGCTTCACGACTGGCTTTCACGGGATCGCATACATGTTCCCCATCCTGGACCGATTACCGATTTCTTGTGGGTACCCAAAATGTATGCAATAGTGAGCTGACCAGTCGGAAACCCACTGAAAGTATTTAGGATTCTTTGTTTAAATTTGTCTTGGCCCAACTACCTTCGCGATGGATATTAGGAAGCTGAGTCTTCCGATAGGCACAAACTTGCGTACAACCCCCCCCCCAATG
The DNA here is from genome assembly GCA_944474145.2 of Dicrocoelium dendriticum. Classification (NCBI taxonomy): domain Eukaryota; kingdom Metazoa; phylum Platyhelminthes; class Trematoda; order Plagiorchiida; family Dicrocoeliidae; genus Dicrocoelium; species Dicrocoelium dendriticum. The sequence goes on from OX104059.1 coordinate 10,417,761, forward strand.
CCTCCGTTCCACGTTCATGCTCGCATAATTTGCATGATTTTGATTTAACCTCGTATCGGTGGCTCATACTTGAGCACTCCCTGCAGCTTCCGAATTAACTCTCTCTTCATCTGTGAAATCATTCCGAAACCTGCTATTGTTTACCCTTGTTTGGATACAACTACATCTTCGAGGTTAGCAGCGTATCTTCGATGCAATTTGGACTTTTATTGACAGGTTTTGTCAAATATGGTTGGCGGCATCCGGCTTTCGGATTTGCCTGTCACTGTGGCCAGCCACAGGACGCCTGCGCCTACAGAGGGACCATGGGTGGCTTGCGCTGCACCACCCACAGCTCCACCACACACCCCATATCCAGTGTAAACCCGAAGGAATAAGACCGGGAGGCATGTGGATGGGAGCCACGTTTCATCAACGGAGCCGGCCCACACTCCTTCACAGGCAAACACAAGCACGCTGTATTTGGGGAATCAAGCGCACACAAGGCGGTGGCTGGACCGTAGTCCGCTCCACACTGAGTGCATGGAACCACTCTTCGAGCCTAGCACGGCCACAAGGACCGTGCACCCCGTCCCCTCCAGCAACGACCAACTGTCTCCTGGAGCCAGTATGGACGAGGTAGTGGGTAATAGGTCAGGTACGCAGCTTGTCAACAAGTATATCAAGCGCAATCAAACCGGGGAAGTGAAACAACAGCCAATCACTTGAAATAACTAACAAATAAAATATATCGGTCAAAACAGACATGTATGTAGATGTAACTCTTCGCTACATTTGCTCCTGATGTATGTTGGTTAGCAATGAAACCGTGATAACTACAAAATGTCCACGTGTTATTCGAAATTTACTACAAACGCAATAAAGTTAACAAAGAGAAGCACGATTTGCGTAAACATATTGTGCAAGTCAATAGAAGATTATTCAGGTGGACGAAACAACCAAATATACTGGAATGTAATTTACGCAGCTTAAATAGACCTAGTTTAAGAGTAAGTGTAAGTTGGTTTTAGCCCTGGCTGCGATGAAGAAAGCTTCGTGAATGCATAAATCCAGGACACACTCAGCATGTGCCATTATTTGCAATATATACACACGGCATTATACATTCGCAAACGCATTCAGTCGGCATTTACCTCTATCTATGTAATTTCAGTTGTCCATAATGACCATCCATCGAATTTTTTCGTAGCAGCCAATGTAATTTACACTTCCGCGCTTCCATGGTAATTCCCTTGTGGGCGTGCCTCACATAGTTGCGAATAAAATTTATTTATTTATTTAATTTATCAGCTTTGCTTCTAAAGCTCAATATCCTAATGCTCTGAATGCATGTAGGCGTAATCACCTCTTTTGCACTAATCTTCAGTACCAATCCGCGTGTCCTATTAAATTGCTTTATCCATCTTAGTTTTGTTCTTTCATTGTTTGTTTAAAAGGACTTTCATCAAAAGAATTACATGATTGTGCACCACAGTCTAACAAATCCTGTCGTCAGACGGATGTCAACCTAGACTCAGAAATCGCAACATGCTTATAATACTTTATCAGACAAATCGATCTGATAGCTTTCAAGGTGGTTTTCAAGGGTAAACATGAGGGTGGGAAAAGTTTGAGTATCTTACCCTATTAAGTCGCTGCTAGAGCTGTTTCTCCTTGATAGATTAATTAAAAAGTCGTCAAGTCAATTTAAAATATTAGCTTATGTGAAACACGTAATGGGTTCATTTTGCCAGCTTTTGGCATGATAAAATAACAATGATACATTGCTTTGGGTAGAAAAGTGGACAAAAGCGGAACTGTTACTCCAACAAGCGCTCGTGCAGAATGTTAGTGACTTTCACTGGGTCAACAAGCAAACGTGAGGGATAAGACAAAACAGTCTTACAATATAGTGACGTGCGGGAGAATAAAATTCTGAATTTTGAAGGGGTGGAAGAGGAGGAGAGTGTTTTGAAATGATCAATGTGAATTGAATGAAAGCCATCTGTTAGTATCTGAGAATAAAAATAATTGCAGTCATCAAGAAGTCTAGAAATGATCAAAGCAACTAAAGAATCTCTAGACAAACCTATGCATCTAGTAATGTGCTTTCTAATTTAGAACAATAAGATGTACTTTCTCTCGCAGTCCAGAGAAAAGGATAGGAGAGCAGTATAGACAATAGGGAATGTAATACAAGAGGTCAAAAAACCTGAATATATTAAAGTACGAGGTACTGAAAACACCTTAAGTCTGTTGGCAAAAATAAAGTTTTATGACTTGTTGAATAGTTTTACGGACATAGGTGGACCAAGAAAGGTTCTGTGACAAAAAGCGCCCAGATACTTTACGGTGAAAGAGCTGGGTGTGGGATATTCATTCACAGTAAATGTGAAGTGATGAGGAATAATGGTTAATGGAAGACATACATCCCAGCACAACATCATCAGCATATTTACACCCTATAAAGGTGGTTTGTATAGGATGATGTTCAACATACAAGGAAAATTGAAAAGGTGATAGGATCGCTCCCTGTAGATCACAACAGTCGGTACGGAGGACAGAGTATTTCTTATCGTTCAACCTGATGAAGCGAGTACGATCTGAAAAATAGTCACCTAACGGATTGAATACACCAGGGTGAACTCCGTTTTCAGATAGCAGGTTTAGCAACCTTGACCTATCCAGGCTTCCAAAGGCATTCGAATGAAACAGGAAGAGAAGCCGTACGGATTCACATATTCGATCTAATGCAGAGGCTATAGAATAAACAACATTTGCAGATGCATCCAATGTGAGCGCTGTTGTCTATACGCATACTGATAGATAACGTCTTCGGCAGCGGCTGAAAAATTCAGCGGAATTAACCGTCTTTCGAAAATATTTAGAAGCGCAGAGGTACATGCAATTGCACTTTAATCGCTCAAGTATGCGATCGAAGACACTACATCATTTCTGCTGAATCCACTTTTTGCGCCACAATAGTGTGCATGAAGAACAGGTTAGTATTTTTGCAAATCAATAAATACTTGCGCTCTAAAATAAACTGCATAAGGCGCAAGATCATGGTATGTAAATAACCGATCAAGCTGTACCCGTACATCTTTGTATCATCCGTGATTATAAAGGCTGTTGCTACAACTTTACCAGAACTACCCCCGCATGGTCTAGCTTTTACATCTACTACAGTTAGGCTGGAATTTAGTCTAAATTTAGGTATTATATTCTTCAAAACAGATTAGTCCGTTACCGGAATCTCGGATTGAAACTGCACAATCAATCCATCCTAAGTAATTGACAGAGGTTTTTCCTTGTCTTGATTTCACCCAAATTTTAATTAACGGATATTTTGACGTGTGTTACTTGCCGATGTAGAGATGAATCATCGACATCATCTTATGCCCATAAGGTAGAAACCGAGTGTCGTAGGTTATGGCAGTCGCACGGCAATTCAAACTAAACCTAGTGCCTTAGCCGAAGAAACTTAGGCTTAAGAGAATAGCTACTTAATATATTTGAGTAGATGAATAAGTTAGAGTAGTTTTAAAGGCACAACCGCTGCGAGTGGCAGCTACCAGCATATTTTACCACCAAGAGTGGCAAATTCATGGTGAATCGTCAAAGGAACTACCTGAATGGAACTGATCGTAGCGCACCTAGCCATCAAACCGCGTCGCTGGTGACGTGCGCAAATTTAGTGGGTCTTGGTTAAAAGTAACTGCCATAGCATCTATCAATCCTTCACATCTTTCATAGTAACTTCCTATTCTATTTTCCGTCATTTTTGTAACTTTCTTTTAACTCACACATCGATGGACTATTCTTCGAATTTCCTTCGTCTTCTGGTTTCGGTGCCGACGTGCCGGTGTGCATTTTTGCGTGTTTTTCGCATTCGACGTCGGATCTCCGTTTACGAATCAGCCTCCGATTTCTCCGTTCGTGCCATCAGACAGGTTTGCTGATTTTTCCTAATTGTTACCTGACTGTAAGTTGTCTCACTAAGCTCCTATTCGCCGTAAACTTTTAGCCGTTACTACCTCTCTCTCAGACACTATATTTGGTGACCTCGCCTATTTAATGCTTTTTGCTTGATTTTCCTTCTTTTTTCTTTCGTAATGTCTGACTACGCTGCCCCTAGTGAACAGTGTGAAAACTCCATTGTTTTTCGTTATCCACATTTGATGTTTCAAACCCACGTGTTTAGTTTATTCAGGTGGTGGGTAGCTTCCGGTCCCGTAAGATAACTTCGCAACCATCGATGTTCGCCTACTTCACCACTCATTTTCCGTCTCAAAAAGCCCCGCAGATGATTGGCATACTTGATCCGATGCCAACTGAATCGCCGTACGACAATTTTAAATCAGGCGCCCTAAAGCGCAAAACGGCTTCCAATGAAGCAGGGCTACACATGCCACTTTCAGGCATGGAGCTTTGAGACCGTAGTCCGTCTTAGATTCACCGGCACATGCAGTCACTTGTGGGTTCCTGGACCCTGGACGACTCCATACTCCGAAAACTCTGGACTGTGTCTTCTAGCAAACACCACAGCGATATTAGTAGTCCTCGTTGATGAACTCCCAATGGATAAACTGGCCGGAGCGGTCCACAAAGTTTGTCAACAGTCCTTTAAACCTGCTGTGAATTCTGTAACTGAACTGTGCACCTCTAGTCCATCCGAAAGTACCGCACTTGATGCTATTGGTGACAGACCCTCTCGGTTAGCAATTGCTGTCTCACATCGGTCGTGAGCAAATTAGTAACAGTTTAGTCTCAAGGAGTAAGCGCCGTAGTCAATCTCGCACTAGACGATCACGATCATATTGCTACTTCCACTGCAGTTTCCTTGATGCTGCTTGCAATTGTCGTCCCGGTTGTAAATACCCGAAGACGTTCCTGGCTTCTCAGCACGGAGACGACAATGCCAGCCAGTGATGGCGACGGCTGTTACTAGCCAAACAATTAGTCGCCTCTTATAAGTTTGCGATTCCAGAACCAAACTTCACTTTTTGGTTGACGCTGGTGCAGAGGTATACGTTATACCTTGATCCTTGGAAAAGGCGCTCTGCGACCAGCCGGATTTACGTTACAGGCGGCTAAGCAAACCAATATCAAGACGTATGGCCAGTGACTGCTCACGCTTAATCTTAGATTACGACATAATTTCTTTTTCATCTGCCGGATTGCGGATATACAGAAGCCCATCATTGGTATTGCTTTTTTCACCAAATTTGGCCTGGTCGAAGACCTGCTTTGTGGTAAGCTGCTAGAAGGTGTTACATCATTAACTGTTTCCGGGCAACTAGCTACGGTCAATTCCATCAGGCTTCAAGTACTTTTGCCTAAAGAGTTGGCTACTCGTCATTACTGCAGAATTTTCCCTCCCTGGTTAGAGCAGATGACGGCACTCTGGAGCTTAAGCACGATAGTTGTCACCATCTCGTCACCACCTGTACTCCTGTGTTTGGCAAACCAAGACGCCTTCCACCGGATAAACTAAAATCGGCCAAGAGCTTGTTCGAACACAGGCTTAGCCTTGGGATCATCTGCCCTTCCAAAAGCTGCTGGGCATCTCCGCCTCATTTGGTGCCCAAGAAGGCCAGCGATTGAAGACCATTGGACTATTACCGTGCGCTCAACAGTGTCCCTGTTCCCGATAGATACCCAATTCCCTATATCCATGATTTTTCTATCAACTCGTACGGAAAGTTGGTTTTCTCTACAATCGACCTAGTTTGTGCATACCACCACATTCCTGTTGCTCCTGACGACATTCCAATGACCTCCATTACAACCTCTTTGATCTCTACGAGTTTGTCCGCAAGTCCTTTTGATTGCGAAACGCTGCCCATACTTTTCAGCGGTACATTTCCTAAGTCCTTAGAGGAATAGGTTTCGTTTTTTCTTGCATGGATGACATTCTCATCTCCAATTCAAACGACGAGGAACGACTGTCACATATCCGTCTTATTTTTGAGCGTTTTTCTCAGTATGGCGGACGATTAACGTGCACAGGCAACTACGGAGAACCCAATGCCTCAGTCCTACAAAAGTTTACGTCCTTTCATCGGGATGGTCAACTATTGCGATCCTCTCATTCCAGATTGTTCCCGGCTACTTTAGCCTCTGAAGGATTTACTAAAATGCAAATCCCGAAAGTTTGGGCCAACGGTATAAGCAACTGTGGCATTCAAAAAGAGTAATCAGAATTTATCCAACGCCACCGTGTTTAGACACACCTCGTTCTTAGGAGCGCTGCATCACAAACTACCGTCGGAGCCGTTATACAGTAGCTGATCAACAACCAACCTGAACCTTTGTCTTTTTTCTCCAAAAAGCTTCAGCCTGCTCAGCCTCGATACAGCACATTCGGTCGAGAACTTCTGACTATTTATCATGCCATCGAACATTTCCGACAGCTAACTGAAGTACGTACCTTTACTGTTCTTACAAGCCGTTAGCATTCGCTTTCTGCGGTTCCCTCCCATCGATTTTTACCTTATGAGACACGTTATTTAGACTGTTTATCGCAATTCATGACAGACAATCGCCACATTGTTGCCACCAACAACAACCTTGCTGAGGCAATGTTTCCCATCGATCTTCACCATCCTCCAAGCCATCAAGCTCTAGGATAGTGTAGCCCATCAATAAGGCGATCCTGAGTACGCGGACTTGAGAGCAAACTCTTCAGCTGTCTATTGATAATTCCGACACTAAAGTCTATTGTGGTTTATCGACCGGAAAGCCAAGATCTCTCGTTCCCCAGCCGTACGGAAGAATTGTTTTTGATCAATTGCATGGCCTTTCTCACCCTGGCATTCGAGCCACTATCAAGTTAATCGCTGATTGCTATGTATGACACAATATACATTTCGACAACCAAAAGTGGGCAAAGCAAGACATATGGACACATGGTCAGCGTAATTGACATATATCTTGTTACCCAACACTAGATTTAAACACGTGTAGCTTGACATCGTTGGACCACTTCCCCCATCCAATGGTATCCAGTATTTGCAGACCTGTGTCAACCGTTTCACATGATGGACTCAAGCAGTACCATTATGAGACCTTTCCACTAAAATGGTTTCGCCGACATTCGTTGAAATCTGAATATCTGTGTTTGGCACCCCAACCACGATCATAAAAGACAAAAGTCCTCAGTTCAATTCCTCCCTATTTCCAGTCCTGAACCATTTACTTGGCTATTCTCTTCTGGGAACAACCGCCTACCATTCAGTCGCCAACGGTCCTGTTGAGCGCTTTCATCGTCAACTGAAAGTTGCAATTACTGCATCGCAGTCGAACACGCAATGGTCCGAACGGCTACCAGTTATCCCTCTCGGCATTCGTAACACGGTCAGAGATAACCTAGGTTGTTTCCCCGCTGAACTGGTTTTCGGCACAACTCACAGACTTCGGGGTGAGAGGGTGTTAGATTCCAGAATCACTAGCGAACTAGAACCGACTTCCTATGGGGTACGATCGCAACAACCATTTAGTTCAGTCCGGCCAACGCCGTCCCAATACTGTCCTTAAATCAACAAGTCCACTCTGATTTGCATACCTACCCTTTCGTTTTTGTGCGCGTCGATGCAGTGCGTAAACCCTTGACACCGCCGTGTGAGCGCCATTTCAAGGTTGTCGTTCGCAAAGAGAATTAATTCGTATTGGCTAGAAACGGTTTTTAGGATTCTGTGAGCCCTGATCGTTCGAAACCGGAATATTTCTAAACGCAAACACCACAACAAGCCTCCGAACAGGCCTTCCCCAGTACCCCTCCTACTCAGCAGATGTGTGAACCTTGTGCTCTACCTCCACATCCTCCACCGAACCAGTGGGAGAAACATACACACCAGAGCACATACGCTCGGGAAGCGCTGTTGTTTTGCCTTGCAGGCTAATGACCACCAATAACTGACACAAGTATCGAGCGTTCGTTCTCCCGACTCACCCTCTAAGGGGGGAATCGTGTAGTGTTTAAAAATCATTCACATCTTTCATAGTAACTTCCTATTCTATTTTCCGTCATTTTTGTAACTTTCTTTTAACTCACACATCGATGGACTATTCTTCGAATTTCCTTCGTCTTCTGGTTTCGGTGCCGACGTGCCGGTGTGAATAGTTGCGTGTGTGTTTTGCATCCGTCGTCGGATCTCCGTTTACGAATCAGCCTCCGATTTCTCCGTTCGTGCCATCAGACAGGTTTGCTGATTTTTCCTAATTGTTACCCAACGATGAGTTGTCTCACTAAGCTCCTATTCGCCGTAAACTTTTAGCCGTTACTACCTCTCTGTCGGATAATATTGCCCAGTTGCGCAAAACTGTTTTCAGTTTGGTTCAGGTAGTTTGGAGCGGAATTTGTCGAAACAAGGGAATTTGTGTTTTGACAACCATAAGGTTCACAACGAAATCGATAAACGAACCGAACATTGGAACCACAAACGCATTCCTCACAACCAAATGAATCCAGCTTCTCATTTTGATGACACGCACAATTAACATTAGTATACCAGCTGTTAGGTGTGCGCACATGTAGTTATTTGTTCAGTATTTGAGTATATTTTCAAATGTGTCACTTTTCATTTGGTACTGACTACCCGAAATAAACCCATGCTAAACATATATTATGTTATCTGTCACCTTTGCCTACCATTGTTCGTTTCATTCTGTTGCTTCCTTGCAAGCTTTTGCAACCTTTTAGCTTTCGGTGACTGGTTTTCTCCTTCTCTTTACTTTTATTTTATTTTGATTGGATTTTCAGTTCGCACTGTGTTTCTTTTTCAATCCGGCCTCCACTGGCTAAGGTTGACCACCTCATGATCAGCGGTCATTGATATACTGAGGATTAAAAAAGCCGAAGGTTAACATTCCCCATGGTGGTTTGTGTTGGTTTCCAAAAGAAGAAAAGACAACTACGAACAACGAACAACCAAAAACAATAGACGCCGAGTAAATGGTTGTCTATCTGAATCGTTCACTAACGATTTAATGCTACTCGAAATGTTGCCGACTTTAGTTTTTTCTGCGGACTGGATGTGGATTGAAGCATTTTGGTTTTCTGAATGTACGATAGTTCACGTATATTATATGATGTGGTGTAAACCGGTCAGTGCACTGTTGACACAATGTTTACACAGGGCGCACCATGAGGCTGAAACAACTTTCTTTGGTAGTGAATTCCATGTGTTAGAAACATACAGCGAAATGAAATCTGGTTAAATTGTTCTGCGATTTTGAAACGGTGGCTTCTCAGTTTGTTGTTACAGTGGAGCTTCACCAGATGATGACACGAGTGATTAGGATTGTTTAAAATGTCGCAGATAAACTATGTCATCCTTGTTCCCTAATCTCTCGTCTGTACCAATCTTGTTAAACTTTGTTTCCGTTCCATCTAACCCCATTTGATCGAGTGTATAACCAGATTTCTCGCCTAATTTGCATATACGTTTGTGCAGAAATGGATATACGTACGGGCACTGCACAACGTAAGTAGGTTATACGGGCAGAATACTCTCGAGGCTCAAGTCAAGTACTAGCTACTTAGCAAATTTAAGTCTTTGAGCTCCCAATGTTAACACGATCATTTCTTCCTGAACAATTGAGGAGTGATTTACTTTCCACAATATAGCTAGCGCTTAGGGCAACCCACTTGATGAACAAGTTCAGATTGATATATTCTAAATAAATGTGAAGAAGATAAGTTGCCTGCCGTTAGATCCTGCAAGTAATTCATACAAATACATAGGTTATTCTACCAAACTGGGTTTTAAGCTTGTAGTGAGGGGGTTATAAATTGTAGGCCGAATTCCTAGCAAAAGGCTTTAGTCAATAGGCGTCACACATTCATATAGTCGCTGGCCAGCATTTTTGGGGCCTTAAAGGTTGCCTTGTCTCTGCATTTTAGTAAAGGGTAGTTAATGGAGAGTTGGTAGTGCTAGATGCAAAACAGTAACTCATTCATGTAGGTCGTTGCGATCCTGATTGACCAAGTATCCTTACCCCGATGAAAGTATTTATCCGAGATTGTGCTGGCTGTCTGACTGAGTCTATTTGATATGAATTCAAAATTCAATACCCCGCTGCTTCATCAGTTACGGCCCCAGCGAGCGAAGTGAAAAAAGTTCACTTCAATATCAATCAACGTCCACAATGAGATTGTGAGTTGCATTCCATTCAGACAAACAGTGCCGCAAAATAAATCCTCAAATTGTTGTTATCCGTTGTGGAAAGTGTTGCCCATCGTGACTCCGTGGCTTAGGGTCAGAAGTTTTGGCTAACGGATCCGAGGCCCTGTGTTCGAAAGCAACCCTGAAAGCACTAACTAATAAGGCAACTAAGTAGTAAATCGATCATGCATACAGTTTTCTCGGATGGGCAACACCCGATATTCAATTGGTTGATCTCCAAACTTAACGAGTGTATGGATCCACCAAATGCACAGGTAAACTTTTGCACAACATGCATGTACCGACAAACATGCCCCTTCTCATTGAACGGTTGATAAGCACGGTTTTGATGTAATACCTTGTGTCAGTTGTATAACGTATGGTAACTTGTACCACAACTCATTTTAATAGAGGTACTGCGATAGATATTGCGAAGAGAAGATGGGCTGAAACAATAAACGATCCTATGTCTTTAGCTCCTTTTTCGTCAAGCTGCTTCTGATATTTTTACTCGCTATACTCTTTTAACATTCGAACGGCACTTGTACCATATATGGTAATCCGAACCATCGCCCATCAGTGGTTTGTCGTCAAGAGTAACCTTGGCATCTGTTTCCCTGATTAAATTTATTGATACACATGGTCGTTTTCTTAAACTTTCACAGATATTCAGGATATATTATCTCAGTGCATGGTGTGTTCTTTAGTCTGCTACATCTGCGCAGTTAAAAATTGTTCCTTACGCTAGTTTTGATGCTTAGCAGTGTGAACACAACTTTGGCGTGTCCTACATCATATATATATATATAATTCAAAAATAAGATTTAGAATTTTCCCTGTACGCTTTTCACCGCAGGAAATCTTGGATGGAGCACGAAATTAGATTCAATCTTTTCAACTATAAAGGCTCAATGTTCAGGTCGGTGCACTTACTCATTATTGAAAATACAGTTCAGTACTCAAAGATAAGCTTTATGAAGGGGCAATAAACATTGTTATCGGCTTTCAAGTCACATGTCCACAGATTGCTGAACATAGTACGATAGTTTTCAATGAAGGTCACATAATAATTTTGAACGCAGTGCCTGTGTTCTTCCAAAGCTAACAAATGATACCTAAACCCGACCGATTGTTTATCATTCGTCATGGTATTTTACGTGTTCCTTGAAGCTGAGCTAGCTGAAACATCCTATAGTTAAGCCACGAACGACGGGGCTACTTAGAATCACATCGTCATGAAGCTTTAATTAATCCTGTTCATAACTGGTTTGTATCCGCCAAGATATTACACTTAGGCTATGAGTAGTCTTCTGTCGCATGACAGCCGACCTCTCAGTGGGTTTTAGATCACTTGATATTAATACGTAACCTACGCTGATCTAACACAGGTTGTTCTAGTAATAGGGACAGAGCAGCAGTACAGTTATAAACACACTCATTCAGGTTTGAGATTTGTAGTCAGTATTGTCTAGGTTGTTGAGACAGTCTGGAACACACGGTTTTTTGGTGTTCAGCTTTGTGTATGATGTTTTTTGCCGTTAGCTACATTTCTTTTGGCCACACTTGGGAAATGCATTTAGCGATTTTCCTAGAAAAAGCACAGTTGTTATCGAGTGCTTGAACAGGAAAATTCCAGGTGTAACGCGGAATGTCCTTGCGTTTGCACAGGACTTGATAGTGGCTGTTAGGCTGTTCCACAGAACAGGGTATTTGCCAAGGAGGAAGTCAGAACAAATAGCTGTTGTGGTACTTCATATAATTGATTACAAATGTTGTTGCTCTGCCTCCGAGTGAAGTTATGTTGCGCACGTGTGGATGACCTTCGTAGGCTCTCGACCTTCGACAAGCCATGTTTGTGGCGGATAGCCCATGTGCGGTAACAGCACTGATGATGTCCGGTGTCGCGTCTTGGGAAACATGAGCTTCCCGCTTAATGGTCTTAGCGCATTGCGTCAATTGTGGTGGCTTGGTCAATTTTTAAGTATGTCATGCGAGCGCTTAGCACGCCTCGCCTTATTTGCTCGCAGTGGATTGAATTGGAAAAGGTTTGGAGGTCAGCCAACTACATGGCGGTAAACCATGAAAGCGCTAACCTGTCTCGCAATCGTAGGCCCAGTAGGTCTTCCTGGTTGGAGGCACAAGGATGAGGAGTGCAAATAGCTTGACACACTTGTCGAAATGGCTTGAAATCTGAATCAGTGCAAAGACAATTTATTGAAATGTTTTGAACAAGCTGATTAGAACTATATCTTTCAAAATGCTAAAAAGGAACAAACTGGAGTGCGAAAACCGACAAAAAGAAACAAAAGCCAAAAGGCGAAACATATTTGATATCTGTTTCTGACATTTGTACTTTTTTCTATTTTGTTCCTCTTGGTTTTTCGATGGCTTAATGTCTATTTATAGACTGCTGCAAATATATATTTATAGGCATATGTTGCACTTATAAAGTACACAGATGGGAGCTTCCTTTGTTACTGAGATTGTACACGGGCATCAGGGTGTCTTAGTCGTCGCAACCAAATAGGATCAAGCTGAATCGACTGTAAATGCTCTTGATAGATCAAAGCGGATGCTTCACAGAATAAACTTTACCGCATGATCTGGCAAAATTACTACAGCTTATCTGTCATCTCTGCGTAGGTTTCCATACGTGATGCTACAGGGCTCAAGAATGGGAAGAGTAAGGATACAAAACTTCGATTATGAACAACGAACAAGGATTGATAACGGGTAAAAAAGCAAGTGCTTGACATGTCCCGTAGGGTGGTTAGAGTGCGAAAAGATAGATCAAGGGATAATGGAATCATCGGTTTCGGGCGAATGCAAATTTAACTGCACTGCTATATAAATAGAGTATGTAGTTATAATGTGCGCACACAAAGCAATAAGGGGTGATTATAAATCACGTAATAAGCGAGAAAAAATAAAATATAGCAAGGACGACGCTTATTCGAGTGTAGCTATCTCGGGTCGACGGGATACAGAAATCCAGTTTCTACTTTAGTAGCGTTTATCAAATTTTGTGCAAAGGGTTTGGAGCGACTCATTCTCGAGTAGGGTTTTGGCACTATCTACTGTTTGTTGTGCATTAATTCCAGCATTTGGTAGTCATGGGTTACAGCATGTAGCGTAAATGGGGCAGAGTATCGTCAAGGTGTCTTTTGAAAATAGATAGGGTGGGAGCATTAATTACATTTTCCGGGAGGGTTTTCCAAGGCTGTGACACTCGAAGAGAGAAACAGTTTAGCCGACATTCCAGGCGGCTGTACTGCGTGACTAACTTAAACTGGAGACCTCTTAGCGAGGTGTTTTGCATGAGTATCAGAAGGGAATGGCATGGGTGCTTGAGGTTTCTCAGGATCTGGTACACCATTATGAGATCGCGCCTTAGACTGCGATAAAGACCACTGTATTTTATGGGAGTCTTCAGCCTGTGTAGGCAGGGAAGGTTGGTCAGACCTCTGACGCGCTTCGTTGCCCTACGTTGTGCAGTATCGAGCTCCGTGAGATGTTGCTTGAGCCAGGGTTGCCACTCTTGAATAGCGTATTTCGCGTGCGGCATCACGTACGCACTAAACATTTTTGTAAAGACTGAAGGATCAAACTTCCCAAAAGCTCTGCGAAGAAGGTGGTGGTGCTGGTTTGCTTTCTTAGAAACCTTTTCAGTCTGCCTCAAACAACCGATGTCATCTTGAACTATCACGCCGAGATCGCACTCATGAGAAGCCAGCTGTAGAATTTGTGCATACTCTTGCGCCTTATGCTGAGAACTTTGCACTTGGTGACGTTGTAATGCACCTTGCTCCCGATGGATCATGTGTACGCTTTGTCCAGTTCCTCCTTTAACACTGTGTGATCGTGCACGGCTGCAGCTATAGTACGCCATAGCTTTAGATAATCAGCAAATAGCAAACGGTTAGAAGGCAACTGGCTCACGAGATCACTTAGGAAAACCAGGAACAGACGAAGTCCACGTACCGAGCCTTGAGGTACGCCGCACTGAACTTCGATGGATTCCGGTAGGTTGATTCGTACCCTCACATTTAGGTGAGGTTGCACGAGAAAGCCTCTTATCCAGCGCAGAACAGGATCGCTGATTCCATATTTCTGGAGTTTGTGGAGTAGAATGCCTTTGAGGAATTCAAGCAGGCCGCGTCGACTCCTACACCAGCATCCCCAGATTTCGTCCAGCTTGCACGAGTAATCAACAGGTTAGTGGTACAGGAGCGATTTTGGCGAAATCCGTGCTGCTCCATAACGAGAATTTTGTTGTTCTCCAGGTATCCCATCAAAGTCTTAGCTACAATGAACTCCATAACCTTGAAGGTCACAGGAACTAATGTTATCGGGCGATAGTTTCTTCGTTCAGCACGGCTGCCACTTTTGTAGATTGGCGTGATGATTCAGTACTTCCACATAGTGTAGATGTGCATCTCGTCCAGACATCGTTGAAAAAGATTGACGGTGGCGCCGTCAAACTCATGGCAGCAAATTTCAACGCCTTCGGGCGAATGCCATCCGTAACTTAGGAACTGAACTCGCGCAGAGAAATCAGCCTGTTCAATACAGCTGCGGAGGTAAACGATATGTGATTAAGCCCTGATGGCGGCGTTAACTGCTTAGGCAGGATGTATGGTGATTGTGCGCTTTGGAAGGTACAGTCAAATTATTGTCCAAGAACGTTGACCGCCTCTTGTGCGGTTTGGGCTAACCCGCATGCTGTGTGCAGAGCAGGAATACCGCGCTTAACCCGGCGAAAATATTTACGTGTCAGTATAGCAGTTTGGGATTGGAGCAAAACTTTTCCACTAGACCATGTTGCTCTTTTAGTTTATCCTCCCGGACGAGTTTGACAGAGTGGCTTCTTTGTAATGTGTAGACATCCCAGGTATCGGTGTTAGGGGGGAATTTGTTGGTGTGCCATGCCAAGTCCATTAATGCCACGCATTTACGTGTCCTGCTCCTTGCGAAAGACTTCATCCCTTTGGGTCAGTAGGATTTAGTTTCAGATGTGCTTGGCACGAGCTTGTTAAATATGTTGACGAATGCTCCGCAGGCCACCTCAGGGGTCATTTCGGCTAAGAACGACCAGCTTGTTACATCAATGAGGTCAGACAGAACGTCGTAGTTGGTTACGACATTATATCCCTCGGCATGCTCTTTAGGATAATCTGCGTAGCACATGTAATGAAACACTAGTGTCGCATGATCGCTGCAACCCAAAGGAGTATCGGTTATCACTCTCACGACCAGCAGTTCTTCATTAGTGAATATTCGGTCCAATATGGATGGTCTGTTAGTTCCCCCTGAATCTGGTGGGCGTAGTGACGTGGCCATAAAGCGGGAAGTCTGAAACCAGATCTTTCAGGTCTGCTTTGAATTGCTCTCCTGGTGTGGCCTGGGATACTAAAGCATGTAAGTTGAAGTCGCCGGTGACTAGAATGTGACTGTACTTCCTGTGTATCACTTGCTTCAACGCAGCCACCAAGTTGCAGTCCATCTCAGGAGAAGACGATGGTAGGTGGTACACAACAACAAATGGGCCAAGGTGGTTTCCTCTCAGCCAGAAAGTACACAAAATGGAGTCAAGTACGTCGGTTTCCGAATCGTTTATGGGTTCGCATTGCATGTTGTTACGAATGTAGAGGGCTACCCCACCACATTTGCTGGCTCACTTCTTCCGGACGACGGACATACTTGTTAATGCAATTTCAGCATCCGTTATCTCACAGCGCAACCCCATTTCGGTAACGGCGATGAGGTCCCAGGCTGCTGACACGTTTCAGTCTTAATTCAGCTGCTGTGCTGAGTAGACCTTGGGCATTTGTGTACATGTATGAGAGCTTCTCGGAGACCAAAGCTGTGTTAAATTGAATGGATGAAGCAAGTGAGCTTACGCCGACCAATAAAGGGTAGGCAACAAATTGTTTTTTAGATAGGTTGCTGACTCTCGAGATGAATTTGGTATATATTCAAGTATCAGATGCCCCGGATCCCGGTGTTTGCTCGTACTCTGCTGTGTCCCTCCGGATATTATGACTAATGTTAAAACCGACCCCGACTCGGGTCCTGCAGTTGGTGTTTTCATTGCGAGTTGTGCCTTCACTGAATTGTCATTAGAAGATGCTGGTGTTCCAGTTGCTTTCAGCAGAAGTTCTGTTGGCAATCTGCTACGGAATACAGTCCAGTTCCCTAGAAGCGTTTGTGCCTTAGTTCTGATTGCAACACAGGTTTTAAAAGCCTAAAACCGCACCCCTTATAGTTTGGTGTTATGGGGATCCTTATCAACGAATTGGGGCACGACCTTTTTGAGAGCAAGAACCTCCCGGATGTAGTGCCATTGCACGCAGTCGTGCATCTGAGTATCGTCGGAAGAGGAATCTGTAAGCTCAGAAACACCGTGAGCAATGACTGTCGTCTTATCTTGACTTTTGCTGTACCGCTGTCTGTTAGCAGGATCCGCTGAACGATTTTTTTCACGGGATTTCAGGTAGTATGCGCACTCCTCTTGAATCGTTGCGGAGACGATTCGCAGACAGCAGAACAGCCTCAGTCTTGTCCGACGAGTTTAGTGTTGCCAGAAGTAATCGGGGTTCGCCGTAGTTCATCGCGTTTGTACGACGCGAGATTCTTTTTAATGTCGTGAGATTGGCATGGACACAAATCAACGTACAGATGGAACCCCATTGATTTCGATTGTCCGTCAACCTACCCTTAATTGTATTGTATTTGGATTCGGGGACATTTGTGTACACAAGGTTTAAGACCCCATGGTTGCTCCTGGCGGCTATTGCTTTTCGATTTGCAGCCTTAGTATCAGGTGTTTTTGTTGAATTTGTGAACGGCACTGATGGGATCCATCCGTGCTGCGGCAATTTAGTTTTCGCGAGTCCGGTCACAAACGTTACCTGTGTTCTTTCCGGTGTTTGCTTGGCGGTAACCGATGCGTACGTTGCCGGGTTGTTCACTATGAATGGTTGACTGTGGCTTACGGCCTCCTGTGTAGCGAACAGACTACTAGGTGCCACACACTGTAAAGAAGTTGAGACAGGCACGCTGTAGGCAATGTTTTTACTTATAAAGAGAGAGAGAATAGGGTTGGTATTGCTGGAGACTGAGTCGTTGGGGTAAGATTTGGACGCCTAGCTCTCTTCTTCGCCCGACTAGGGCATTCGGGGTGTATTTCGCATACAAGTGCACGTCCGTTTCCTCTCATGGGTGTAACCCTGGAGCTTACCAGTTGCCCGACCCCTTACGTTGGTCTTTCATACCTCTACAGTAGCACAGCTAGACAGCTAAAAACTGGGATGGAGTTTCATAATTGGCAGAACCAAAACCCCTCTGCTGTGTTAATTTACCCTTTTTGCTTTTGGCAGTCCCTTCCCAATGCAGGTAGTGTGATAGGATTTCAAACACATGGTAAACACCAGACCATTACTTATCACTAAAGTACACGATTCGCATTTGTTCTTCATACGACACATGTTAGCAATAGGCATGCTGTTTTGAGGTCACGCGTTTGTCACTTCAACTTCCTGCTTCAAGGTAAGCGTGAGTCAGCGTGGCGCGCTGCCTGTCACCAGTGTAAGCAACAGCTCGAGAGCAGTACATCAGCCAGTTGAACTGATGCTTCACAGCCATACAACCAGGATGGCCTATGAAATAAAGAATAATAAGAGGGAGAGAAGGAGGATTTACCGGAAAACCTTAATACCCTAAGCAAACATTCAGGGTCAAGGCGCCTGCACCCTGTGTATACAACATGCCGTCTCAAACAGCTGGCTATCGTGCAAAGATAAGGCGGCATCGGCAAGACAGCTTCCTTGCGACTTTCACTGCCACGCTTCATAATCAGCCATTACCCCGCAGATAACTTAGCACCAAACCAACTTTAAACAAGCAATCCAATTAAGAGACGGCAGCAGACGTGCCACTGGTGTCGTTTGCTAGCCTTGTCCGGATCTTTTCCAGTTAAGCCCCGCCAAAAAGTTAAGCCCCGCCAACCAAAAAAGATTATGAAAAGGGAGGATATGGAAATTGAACTTTTACTCTCTATTGAAGAGGGTGAAATTGAGACAAGTCATTATTAATTTGCATGAAAAGGTCCATTTTTCTATGTCTTTGCCTCCAAACGAACTCACGCAGGTAGCTGTCCACTAAAGATCGGTGTGTGCCGCATTGGCGCTTATGCTGCATTTTGTAAATGTGTTAGAGAGATTCCATGGTTTGTGTGTGAGCTCCAGTCGTTGGATCCACAAAGTTTTCGGTATGATTAACCGTTTGATGAGTATAACTCATGCCAATCATCGATTCAATGCCTTGGTAAGATGCCCACA
Organism: Dicrocoelium dendriticum; assembly: GCA_944474145.2. Lineage (NCBI taxonomy): Eukaryota > Metazoa > Platyhelminthes > Trematoda > Plagiorchiida > Dicrocoeliidae > Dicrocoelium > Dicrocoelium dendriticum. The sequence continues at coordinate 10,436,248 of OX104059.1, forward strand.
TATCGGAAATGATAATTGAGCCGGGAGCGATGCAGGCCTGGATTGTGTCCAGCAGAGTGGCCGCAGTTCGATCTGGCACTGTATAGAAGAATACTTCTTTAGTCTCCCGGCAAATCCCTCCGAAAATCCACTGCTGGGGAAGGACTCGCCCTGCATGGTTTTTACGACTTGATATCAGGGTTTCATCGATCTCGACATGTAGACCTGGGCCGCCGACAATCGTTGGAGTCTGCAAAAGCTGCCAGGCGCAAATTTAACGCAGAAAGTTCTTCCAGTCGACAGCGGTCGCGTGGCCAATAGATAACTCCTCTGAGCAAAATTTGATTGTTGTCAGATTGTTGGACCAGCAATAAATGAATAGGATTATTGTCCTGAAATCCATCCTAGACCGCTCCAGCCAAGTTCCCTTTCGAAGACCGATTTCTTGCCGACACTGTCGGGCATCACACCTCCACCTGTCAGAAACAGTTGAAAGTGTCATTTGGTGTCCTCGTCTGCATAAACGTTGATGATGAATCACTCCATGGCTTTGCAGAAAACGTATCGCTGTTTCCTTGTCATGAACGACTGCCGAAAGCGTCAGAAAGTTCATGTCAAGTTATACGTGCGAACGTAGAAACTTTTTGGACAAAAATGACCTTAGAAGCGGATAAGGAGTGTTTTTATGGGACACGTTCACATACATTACGTACACTGGAGCTGGCAAACAGTGGCGGAGCTCAACTTTTCACGCGTGCCCTTTTGCACTATTGGTGGGGCTTGACTTTTCAGGTGTACCCATTTTGCCTTGGTGGTGGGGCTTAACTTTTTGCGCGTGCTCTTTTTGCATTAGTGGCCGGGCTTAACTGGAAAAGATCCCCTTGTCCCGTAAAGTCTCAAGCTAAGTACAAGCGAGACACGTGGACGCCAGCCTGGAAGGCGCGACAGACCAACGGCACCCAGTTTGGTCGTCAGGATCTTCATTTCCCACTGCCAAGTCAACTTCTGTCCACCTCGAGCCTTGCGCCACCCTACACCTGGCAGACTAAACAAGGCCCTCCTAGGTAAGTGGTGACCAGGCAAACGTAGCACGTGCTCGAGCCAACGCAACTTATTCAGTGCTACCTGTTGTTCTAGGGAGCTAGCATGATTATCACCACCTAGTACTCGCCTACGCACATCATCGTTGCGGACACGCTGGTGCCATCCGACACCAGCAGTGCTTCGCAGACAACGACGATCAAAAACATGAAGGTGCCTCAGATCTTCAGACCGAAGGGGCCAAGTCTCTTTACCATAAGGCAGTACGGTCTTCACTGTGGCCTAGCGTACATGGCCTTGCAGACAGAGAGAAATTCCCTTCTGTCACCAAAGACGCCGCAGGTTCAAGAAGGCAGCTCTGGCCTTTGCAATGCGTGAGCGGAGGTCAGTTTCTATGCGCCCATCGTTGCTGATGCCGCTGCCAAGATAAGGGAATTGATCAACCACCTCGAGTTCCTCGTTAGCAAGCGTCAATGGGTCATCAAGTGGCTAGTGGTCCTGTAGCAACACTTTGCACTTTGAAGATACAAAGCACATACCAAATAATGGGACCAATGGCGGTTGAACTGTTCGCTGAGCTTGGCAATTTGCTTTCAAACTTTCGTCACTAATCGAGGTGACATCATCAGTGCGTAGTTGAGTGGCATGCAGTAGCGAAGATTAGCGTAGAGGAGCCTCGGTGAGGGTGCGCTCAGCGTGGTGTGCGTGCGTTTTTATGTCGTCGCGGTTGTCCGTGGAGACGAGAAATCCTATTGGCTGAGACTTCGATCCGCGTTCAGCTGGCTTAGAATAACACTAGTGCGCTGAAAGAACGTGTTTTTTCATAAGTTTGGGTCAACGTTTGTGTTTCTCACCAATTTGTTGTTGACCGTTACTCAAGTTATGTTGTTGCGCGCTTAGGAACAACTAGGCTTTAGCTCATAGTCCCGGTTACATGGAGGATATCAAAATCTTGCTGGAACTCACGTAAAGAAATAATGAGTCTCGATTTGCTTTTCTTCTTTCTCGTACAAGTGACTAACAGTTCGTTTCGCTGTACACTCGAGCTTATGTTGCACAAAATACACGCTGCATTATGCAGTCCATTTCAACGTCAATATTGATAATTATGCCAATTTCCGTGGATAGATAGATAGATAAGTAAGCAGCCGAACAGTCAATAAATAGATTCAGTGCTAAAATATATTAACTTTTGTAGTGGTAAAGGTATTCCAATTCAGAAAATATCCAAGAGAGGTCAAGGTTTTGATCGGTCAAAACACAGATACACCACAATAAGTGCAGCAAGTCAGCGAACTCTCAACCAACCGATGATAGATTGAAGACGAATCAAAACAGGAAAAGTAATTTGTCAAATAATACTTACAATATGGGTAGGCAATAAAATAAAGTTTTTAGGATTATTATATCACATACGATATGTTTGCAAAATAAGTATATTTGTCTCAAAAGTTCATCCCATTCCAGCATGCATACTTTTACAGTTTCAAATGGGTTGTAATCTTTCCATTCACATTTATCTGGATGATGAAACGAGTCCCTGAAATTTCTGGTTAACCATCACGTAAAATGCGCTATTCCACCGATTTTGCAAGGGGACAGTATGCTCGGTAGTCATAGGGTGCGGCTTATACCGATTTTGATATTATCTGTGGTCTAGCTAAGCTATTTACTCCAATCCATCTAAACAGTTATCACTAGCTGACACCCCTTTCAACCCTAAGTTTGAATATCTGGTTACAACGTTGGTAAAATGCGTGGAAATTACATAGCATTAGACATAAAATGTAGTTCCGAGGAAGTGTCATCCAGCAAGCAAGAATGCATAGCAATTATACTTGCATTTTTCCTACGAGTCAGCTTTGTAATTTGTTTAGTATCCTGAGCTCTACGTTACCAATAGTAGACGTCGCCACATGTCACTATCGAGCACCATCTGACCTGATGATTCGTAAGGAAAACATGAGCAGAATCTTTTGCACTATTTACGAAAATCCTTTTCATGTACTGTATCAACTAAATTATTGCATCCAATATACCAAACTAAGAGTAAAAGGATCAGTTGTCGTAATTTCTTACCGTCAGATTATGTCACCCTAGCTTACGAATTTCGAGTTCAACAAAGTACAAGGAGGATTCAAGTCTCCTCCATGCTAAGTGGAGGCTGCGGCCCGAACTTCTGAGGATACCCCACGTCATCCCGGGACTAGGTTGTAACACTATACCTCACTGAGAGCCACATCAAGCAGAACCCAAAAGCAAAAATGAGCCATATTCAGGCATCACCACGTAAACGTCCATTTAATTACACAAAAGGGTAATAGTTAGCCAGCGCGCAAACGGATTCAGCCGTAATAAGGCCGTGCACAAAACCAATTCGTGTTCTAAGACCATCCAACATATCAATTCCAAGTCACTTTCAAGATTCTCCCCAGACACTAAAAAGCTTTGTTGATAAACCAAGCAAGTACTTCCTTGAGACTTATACGCTTCACTTTTATAGTGCCAAAATCTCCTTGGCTCGCAACATACCACGTGCGTCTGTATGATACCTAAGGTTTCCGCTCACGGCTCGTGTGCAACTTCAACTGGGTGCTACAGCAACTGCAGGCTAAGATAATACTAGTACGGAAAACAAAAGCTTGCAAAACAACTAAGAATACATCTACTGGCTAAGTACATGCATCAACCCATCCAGATAGTATGTTTTTAGGAACTTTCATTCATCGATGTCTAGATTGCTAATCATACCTTGCGTGAAGCACTGCATCATATCGTGTAACCTGTTCATAAAGTGTTGGAACTCTCAGGTGTTACAGAGGTCGAAGTATGTCAAACAAGGCCGTCAGCAGCGTTTCGCTGAACAGAACTAAAACTTTTATTGGCTGTTTACTGCGACATACGAATCCGCTTGAGTTATGGTTTACACAGATTTTACAGCGATTTGAAACTCATTAGCAGCTTTCGAAAACTGCTTCTCTGAAAATACCACACAGAGTGTTGGTATTTTTGTCTTCTTTTTGTAAAGGTGACCAACGGTACAAAAACCAGCACTTTATCAAACCGGTCAATAAAAGGACACTGCAATCAAGCGGGCTCAAGTTTACGGTGACAAAGCATTATAATCGTGTATCCATCTCTTGTCAAGCAACCCATGGTTTTAAATGAATCGTTGCCAAAAGATGCAGCTCTCGGTTTATCACACATTCAATCCGCTTAATAGCAGACAATGAATTCCCTACAGAAAATGACTTACAAGTTTTATCAACTGCAGAGATTACCTGCTCTCTGATAATACAACATTGTTCAGGGCCATATTTTTGGTGTTCTCCAAGATGGATAAATGCGTCTAACTTATGAGGCGGTAGAGAATTAGACTACACTTTTTTGCATTTAACGACTTTAGTGGTTCTCTGAAATGAGCCAGAGATTGGGGGACAACAAGAGGTTTTTCTTTGGTAATTGCGTAGCGCTAGTTTCGTTGATATTCTCAACATCATTTGTAAGTTCAAATGGAACTACGATTTATTCCTCCACCATAGTTATTTAAAGGCTCTCACTTGGTACTTGGAAAATGTATACTTTTGTACATCCGAGGTGTCTGTATGGTACCGGCAGTATATCCCTAACCGGTCAGGTTCGAAGCATTCCATCTTCAACAGCTCTGATAAGTAAAGTTTTGCGTTGTACCTTTACTTCCGTTGTTGCGCACTTTCTCTTCCTGCACTTTAGCAATACAACTGCAAATCTATTCTCGTGTTCTCTACCACTGTAAGGTACATTACAGTAATACGGTTACAAGAATATACCTTTTATTTGTTATGCCAGAATGGTGCGTGCAATCCTGGTTTGACAGTTCACAGTTCCTCCTTTTGTATTTTATTAGGTGCACTATTCAAGGCCTCAAATGGTCGATATAATTGACTTAAGCGCTCATACCGCCTAGCAATGAAGTCTGCTTGACTGATCATTAGCTTTTTTGGATCGTAAATGGTTTTGAGCAATTTCGAGTTGATATAACTGTTTGCTGGCCAAATTAAAATTTTTTGATGCCCACCATATAAAACTGAACGTATGGGTCTCATCGTATCTTTCTTAAAAGCCTGCAAAGGCACTAGGCATGGGAAGCTGGTGTTTTGGCTTCAATGCAGGCTCAGATAGCATCATTCCCACTCAAAGCAAAAGAGCCCGATGAAACTGAACTCACAAGGTACTCTATCCAGCTAGTTTCACAGATCATAACCAAATAACCGAAATATTACTATTTGTGATGCACGCTTTTTGAATTGAGCAAAGATTTGGATGAAAGCCTCTTGCATCAAGTATTTTATTTTCATGAAAGTCGCTGTCATTGCCTAACGTCAACTTTACAATTAACACACCGACTCGAACTAGCACCAGTTACAGACGGTCAACCATGCCGCCCCGCTGTACAACGTTAGCACCAAGCCGCGTTTCGGGTGCAATCGCCTTGAATTCCAAATTCCCTGGAGTGACATTATGGCCGCCTATTTAGTAGTAATCCGCTTGTACTCCGTATTTGCTTGGTTACGGCGGCAGACTAATACCTCAGAGGAATACGTTCTGTTCCCGCGAATTAGCTGACGAACTGACTATTTTCAATCTTGCTATGGTCAAGTGTACTTGGAGTATTAATAGCCCAAGACACTTGCTCAGTTGTTGTGATATTTGCCGAGCTGGGCAAATTGAATCCAACTTGATTGCTTCATTTCGGGTTTATTTTCCACCAGTTCCTCCTACGTAACTGTCCTCACTCGGGCAGTTTTGATGTCACCTGGAATGTTGATGAAACCTCCGTTATTCAGGCAGTGATTTTCCAATTATTTTTAAATTGCATTTCTGCAAATGTATGTGCATCATTTTGTTCAGTACAAGTGTTTGTACGCTTTATTCTATCCTGCCGTACATTTTGCAATTTAATCATCTCCCAGTGCTTGAACAGCATCCGCGAAATCATTTTTGTTGGTAACCGCGAGCCCCACTTACCAGTTCGTAATCTAACTGTTTATATGTTGGTTTATAAGCACTGGAGTAGAACCGCGGTAATGTTAGCACAGTTTATCCTCCCACTGCTCAGGATCCTTACAGAAAAAACCATGCGTTTATCTAGACATCATCGGCGCGCAAATGATTACATCTATTTTGGCAGTCAAATTCTCCACCTGATGTAGCAGATGGTATCATATTTCGGCTAATACCGTAAGGCTCCCACGAGACTTATTTCTTTCGCTGGGTCAAAATCGCATGGACTTCTCCAGTTAGCACACAACTTGTTATTCTGTTTCGGAGCTATCCATTTGGATCCTTCGTCGCCGCGTCAATCTGCACAGTCGGCAAATCTTGCGTCCCCATTTACAAACAAAATCATCCGACTCTCTGCACTTGGTCTTCTGGTTTGCTACCCATTCCATTTAATGGAAGAATGGTCGTCGTTTTGCCTAAATCAGTAGTTGGAGATTTTGCTGTTTCTTCTTTTCGATTTAGTCTCATGCTGTCCGAAACTGCTGAGCAGTCCTACCCATAACGTTTGAAGATGGCTTGGTGGTTTTCCAATGCACAAAGTTTTATGCTTCCATTAGTCTACAATTGCCTTAGTTCCAATTTTTAATGTGAATTGATTAGGCCGCTTGTGGTACATTGTGGACTGCTGTTATCTCGCGATTTATTTTTAGGAGTGTGTATGTCTCCGCTATCACACGAATTGGTTACACGACCATCAGCGACAAGCTGCAGGTAGCCAAAGCATCGGAAGCGTTCTCATGCAAAGGATTCAGCTAAGGGAAAGCGGAGAATGCATACAGAAGGAACCACATAATTAACAATGTGTAATCGATTAACGGCCTAAAATAATGACCAAGTATAAAGTAAGAGAAGGTCAACTATGATGTAGGAACTTGCCCTCTTTAGAATGTGTTTTACAAATGAGATCAGGTGAGGGCTGGCAAACTTCTCCGTTATGAGGTAGAGATGCGTTTTCATGGTTTTTTCTAAAACAAATATCATGATTACATTGGAAAAGTATCGGATTTGCGCGACGTTACACGTTTTCCGTAAGTGCATTTGAAAGTCCGAGCACCTAGAGAGTGTGAGACAGAAGATCCAGCCCTTCGTCTGAAGTCAGACATCGAATCGCGATTAGTGAACAAGTGGACTTGATAGACCAATTTTGTGACATACGAACCAATGCGAATTCGTCCCAATTCAAGAAGGTGCACATTGTTAAGTTTGTGTGTTGACTGGGATCTAAATACTTAGTGAAAAATTGGTTGAAAAATATCCTCAGTATCAACACTGATGCATCAATACCCTGTGTTCCGAGTGGCAGATCTAACTCATCAATGAGATTGGACCACCGCCCTTCATGGATACCAGAACGGACTGGCGTATGATATTGGTTCCTCATTCACGTACGGGTTTATGGGATGTTGTCGCAATGGAGCGTGTTCAAAAGCTGAAGCTTCTTGTTTTACTGGTGGTTTCCATTGTGGCTCATGCAAATCCACATACTGCGCATGGCGTCGAGACTCCTTAGGCTTTCGTCTTCCCTGTCTCCCTTCACGTCCACGCCGGCCGCGTCCCACCTTCCCAATGTCTTTGACCGGAATCCACCGATTTGGTCTTTCTTCAGACCATCTGGAACCCGGTGATTGCCAAATTTCACCAAGATTACTTTGCGATTCGCTTGAAGTGTGCCGTCGTTGTACATGTTGTTGATTTGGCTTCCATGCTGACATGCCCGGGGTTAGGTCTGAAACTCCATAAGGTTGTGCCTCCATACGTGTCGGTACATGGCGCCCGATTGCTGAAATTAGTTGCTGAGAATGCTCACCGCCATTGCTTATGCCAACAATGGATTTGGGCTGGTTTGTAGGTTTTATGTGCATCAATCTTAAATTGGTAACGTTTGGCACAATGCTTTCATTACGTGTACCAAGAACGCGATTTTCCAAGGGATGCACCCGTTGTTCACCATGCTTGTGTACTGTGTTTGGCGCATCCGAAAGTTCCGATGGAGCTGAACGCAAGATTTTCAGATTTCTTGTTGATACGGCATCGCCAAGTTCAGCTAAGTCAAGGGCAAGAGCCGAATTTTTTGGACAGAGTTGTGCTATTGGCTGGGTGCGAATTGTGTGGAGCGCCTTTCGAAATTCTTGTGAATCACGGTCCCACAATGCGAGAAAAGTGACCTGCAAAATTGATGAAAATGGGAAACCGTTGTAAGGCCGTTGTATGGAAATCGCCATAGTCAAGTAGTCAGTTTGCTGTCGAACATTTGAACGAAGAGTCCCCTTTAATTTTGAACAAACATCTTTCCGTCGAACGAGTGGGTGCGTGGCCAAACTTTACACCTAGCCTCATCATCGTTGGACTCTGCCAAATATTAAAAATAATGGCGTTCATGTAACGACCTTAGGGACAAAATTTAATATTAGTGGTTTTCTTGGAAGGCAAAATTACTTGTGCACACGCTAATTCTCTTGTTTATTGTCGCTTCTAATAGATAAGTGTAATGTGGAACTTGGATTAATTTTTCGATGGACATTCCTCATAGTCACACTCAGACAGCTAGTGCACATCCAAAACAACACTGGATGGGTTTTGACCTTTCTGGAAATCATCAACAATGCGCTTTCCATCTTCCTCCTGGATGGTAGAATTCCATGCCTTTATTACGCATCCGTGGTCAAGAACACTTGGCCCAAAGCGATGTGCAACTAGTTCCATGATTCAGAACTTAGGTGTAACATAGCTCCGTTACTTGGACCACAGATGGTGCAAGGATACAGGAAATTAGTTGTACAATCCAGTGCCAGCGACCAGCAACATTTAACAACTATAGGTTTCATATACTGTCATGGTGATTGAGGTGACCAATGCCCCATGTAAAACAGACCACAGTCAAAAATGGGATTGCTTGTCGCTAACCAGCGAAGCCGAGTACATTAAAAAGCAAACCAGTGGTAAGTGGTTATCACACTTATGGTTGATGTTGGACTAAGAGCTCGGTAGAAGCGCCGTAAAAATCTCAGCTCAAAGTTCCCACGTCCCCGGTTAGACTCCCCCTTAGATAATCTCTACCTAGGGATTGCGGATGATCATGAAGCCGGCCATGGAGCGCAGAGTTTGTAGTGGGTTACAAATGATCTTCAATTGATGCCCTCATCGATTTGGTTGGAATAAATATTTTAAGGAAGGCCTGAGTGAAATATTTTGTACCATAACTAACGAGGTAAATAATTATGTCAGTTAGTGACCTGTTACGGCTTACAGTGACAGTTGTTTACTTGTACACTTCGATGACTATTCATTAATATGCAGATGCTTTTACGCACAGCCATAAAGTTAAATAAAAGTGCGTCTAAAATTTTCAATATGCTCGTAAGAAACTTGATAATTCCCATTTAAGTTCCTTTTGAAGAGCAATTGCTTTCATTGTTTCATCTTCCGACTGTTACAATAATTCATACAGGCAAAACAAGGAAAATCGACCCAGTTAGGTTAAGTTATATGGATCACGTGAATGTTAGTCTCAGAGACGATAAAGCGAAATGCTCCTTTTGCTTTAGTATTACGGAGTTTGACCTACGGCAGTTGACTTCAATGTAAGAATCAAACGGCATTGTCGTTTAGTGAAAGACGGTATTAAAGCATCAGCGAATGGGTGTATCATCTCACTACCATACAGTAGGTAAGTTGGTCAACAAATGAATCTGATAGCAAGAACGCACTCTGTATACCTGGCCTCAGACTTAAATGGCTATGCACAATGAAACCCATCTGCTGGAGCACAGCTTATAGCTGCAGGCAAAAAGTGGGGCAAAGCAAGCGGAATTCACAGTTGACAGGACTTACCAAATAGGGCCACAGTTTGCGCTAACTGTATGAATGAGGGCGAGATCGGTCTAAACCAACCAAATTCATTCGGATCCTCCAGAAGCGTGTCTACACATTGGCCGAGCAATTAATCACGATAATCACTGTTTACTTAGCTTATTAGCATTTCGTTGACAGTAAACTCCATCCTAATCATAGAGACTAATAACTACGTACAGAATGCATCTCGCGAGTATTTGACAGACAGGTGCTCATTTTATATCAGCATGTTTTCAGGTCGCATTTTCTCATGACAAATTAGGCAGCATCATAAAATGACTGAGGGCAGAATGTCTTTAGTTCAGTTGTAAACACACCATAACCGATGACCAAGAACCTCATGAAAAGGTCGCGAGTTAGTCAGTCCTGCTTCCAGGATGATTAAACCCGAGAACGAAATGATTAAGGAAGAGGATTTACGATCAACTTTCTCCAACCTGCGAAATTCCTTGGATATAAGCAACGGTACTACTCACATTAGTGCCTGGAAAATGTTCATAGACCAACACAGTTATGGAGACATTTTTACTCCTACAACGGATCGCCACTGATCTACTGCCAGACCCTGAAAACCACCTTCTACTTGCCCCTTATCATTCTGTGCTGCGGTTGTGGTAACGCTATCACGGGTGATATGCGGAGTGTCAAGTCCCCATACTCCTATGTTCCTTTCGGGACCGTAGGTACGTTATTCCAAACATTTGGTAAAGGATTGTGCCCTATAGCAACCAGTTGTAGGACTGTTCCCTAATGGGTCTGGTCGTCCAAAATCTGCAGGTACATCGCAGTTTCACTTCCTGGCACCAATTTTCTTCCAGAATCCTGGAATAACTCTTGGCTTCTCTGAACTCGAAGGTAGGTAAAAATGTCC
>OX104059.1:10447530-10469943 GCA_944474145.2 Dicrocoelium dendriticum
TATCACCCGTGATAGCGTTACCACAACCGCAGCACAGAATGATAAGGGCCAAGTAGAAGGTGGTTTTCAGGGTCTGGCAGTAGATCAGTAGAGATCCGTTGTAGGAGTACAAATGTCTCCATAACTGTGTTGGTCTATGGACATTTTCCAGGCACTAATGTGAGTAGTACCGTTGCTTATATGCAAGGAATTTCGCAGGTTGGAGAAAGTTGATCGTAAATCCTCTTCCTTAGTCATTTCGTTCTCGGGTTTAATCATCCTGGAAGCAGGTCTGACTAACTCGCGACCTTTTCATGGGGTTCTTGGTCATCGGTTATGGTGTGTTTTCAACTGAACTAAAGACATTCTGCCCTCAGTCATTTTATGATGGTGCCTAAGTTGTCATGAGAAAATGCGACCTGAAAACATGCTGATATAAGATGAGCACCTGTCTGTCAAATACTCGCGAGATGCATTCTGTACGTAGTCATTAGTCTCTATGATTAGGATGGAGTTTACTGTCAACAAAATGCTAATAAGCTAAGTAAACGGTGATTATCGTGATTAATTGCTCGGCCAATGCGTTGACACGCTTCTGGAAGATCCGAATGAATTTGGTTGGTTTAGACCGATCTCTCCCTCATTCATACAGTTAGCGCAAGCTGTGGCCCTATTTGGTAAGTCCAGTCAACTGTGAATTCCGCTTGCTTTGCCCCACTATTTGATTGCAGCTATAAGCCGTGCTCCAGCAGATGGGTTTCATTGTGCATAGCCATTTAAGTCTGAGGCCAGGTATACAGAGTGCGTTCTTGCTATCAGATTCATTTGTTGACCAACTTACCTACTGTATGGTAGTGAGATGATACACCCATTCGCTTATGCTTTAGCACGGTCTTTCACTAAACGACAAGGCCGTTCGATTCTTACATTGACGTCAAGTGACGTGGGTCAAACTCCGTAATACTAAAGCAAAAGGAGCATTACGCTTTATCGTCCCTGACAATAACATTCACGTGATCCATATAACTTAACCTAACTGGGTCGGTTTTATTTGTTTTACCTCTATGAATTATTGTAACAGTCTGAAGATGAAACAATGAAAGCAATTGCTCTTCAAATGGAACTTAAATGGGAATTATCAAGTTTCTTACGAGCAAATTGAAAAAGTTAGACGCACTTTTATTTAAATTTATGGCTGTGCGTAAAAGCATCTGCATATTAATGACTAGTCATCGAATTGTACAAGTAGACAACTGTCACTGTAAGCCGTAACAGGTCACTAACTGACATACTTATTTATCTCGTTAGTTACGGTACAAAACATTTCACTCAGGCCTTCATTAAAATATTTATTCCAACCAAATCGATGAGGGCACCAATTGAAGATCATTTGTAACCCACTACAAACTCTGCGCTCCATAGCCGGCTTCATGATCATCCGCAATCCCTAGGTAGAGATTATCTAAGGGGGAGTCTAACCGGGGACATGGGAACTTTGAGCTGAGATTTTTACGGCGCTTCTACCGAGCTCTTAGTCCAACATCAACCATAAGTGTGATAACCACTTACCACTGGCTTGCTTTTTAATGTACTCGGCTTGGCCGGTTAGCGACAAGCAATCCCTTTTTTGACAGTGGTCTGTTTTGCATGGGGCATTGGTCACCTCAATCACTATGACAGTATATGAAACCTATAGTTGTTAAGTGTTGCTGGTCGCTGGCATTGGATTGTACAACAAATTTCCTGTATTCTTGCACCACCTGTGGTCCAAGTAACGGATCTATCTTACACCTAAGTACTGAATAATGGAACTAGTTGCACAACGCTTTGGGCCAGGTGTTCTTGACCACGGATGCGTAAAAATGCATGGAATTCTACCATCCAGGAGGAAGATGGAAAGCGCATTGTTGATGATTTCCAGAAAGGTCAAAACCCATCCAGTGTTGTTTTGGATGTGCACTAGCTGTCTGAGTGTGACTATGAGGAATGTCCATCGAAAAATTAATCCGAGTTCCACATTACACTTATCTATTAGAAGCGACAATCAACAAGAGAATTAGCGTGTGCACAAGTAATTTTGCCTTCCAAGAAAACCACTAATATTAAATTTTGTCCCTAAGTTCGTTACATGAACGCCATTATTTTTAATATTTGGCATAGTCCAACGATGATGAGGCTAGGTGTAAAGTTTGGCTACGCACCCACTCGTTCGACGGAAAGATGTTTGTTCAAAATTAAAGGGGACTCTTCGTCCAAATATTCGATAGCAAACTGACTACTTGACTATGGCGATTTCCATACAACGGCCTTACAACGGTTCACATTTTCATCAATTTTGCAGGTCACTTTTCTCGCACTGTGGGACCGTGATTCACAAGAATTTCGAAAGGCACTCCACACAATTCGGACCCAGCCAATATCACAACTCTGTCCAAAAAATTCGGCTCTTGCCCTTGACTTAGCTGAACTTGGCGATGCCGTATCAACAAGAAATCTGAAAATCTTGCGTTCAGCTCCATCGGAACTTTCGGATGCGCCGAACTCAATACAAAAACATGGTGAACAACGGGTGTATCCCTTGGAAAACCGCGTTCTTGGTACACGTAATGAAAGCATTGTGCCAAACGTTACCAATTTAGGATTGACGCACATGAAACCTACAAACCGGCCCAAATCCATTGTTGGCATAAGCAATGGCGGTGAGCATTCTCAGCAACTAATTTCAGCAATCGGGCGCCGTGTACCGACACGTATGGATACACAACCTTATGGAGTTTCAGACCTAACGCCGGGCAAGTCATCATGGAAGCCAAATCAACAACATGTACAACGACGGCACACTTCAAGCGAATCGCAAAGTAATCTTGGTGAAATTTGGCAATCACCGGGTTCCAGATGGTCTGAAGAAAGACCAAATCGGTGGATTCCGGTCAAAGACATTGGGAAGGTGGGACGCGGCCGGCGTGGACGTGAAGGGAGACAGGGAAAACGAAAGCCTAAGGAGTCTCGACGCCATGCGCATTACGTGGATTTGCATGAGCCACAATGGAAACCGCCAGTAAAACAAGAAGCTTCAGCTTTTGAACACGCTCCATTGCGACAACATCCCATAAACCCGTACGTGAATGAGGAACCAATATCATACGCCAGTCCGTTCTGGTATCCATGAAGGGCGGTGGTCCAATATCAATGAGGAGTTAGATCTGCCACTCGGAACACAGGGTATTGATGCATCAGTGTTGATACTGAGGATATTTTTCAACCAATTTTTCACTAAGTATTTAGATCCCAGTCAACACACAAACTTAACAATGTGCACCTTCTTGGATTGGGACGAATTCGCATTGGTTCGCATGCCACAAAACTGGTCTATCAAGTCCACTTGTTCACTAATCGCGATTCGATGTCTGACTTCAGACGAAGGGCTTGATCTTCTGTCTCACACTCTCTAGGTGCTCGGACTTTCAAATGCACTTACGGAGAACGTGTAACGTCGCGCAAATCCGATACTTTTCCAATGTAATCATGATATTTGTTTTAGAAAAAACCATAAAAACGCATCTCTACCTCATAACGGAGAAGTTTGCCAGCCCTCACCTGATCTCATTTGTAAAACACATTCTAAAGAGGGCAAGTTCCTACATCATAGTTGACCTTCTCTTACTTTATACTTGGTCATTATTTTAGGCCGTTAATCGATTACACTGTGTTAATTATGTGGTTCCTTTTATATGCATTCTTCGCTTTCCCTTAGCTGAATCCTTTGCATGAGAACGATTCCGACTCTTTGGCAACCTGCAGCTTGTCACTGACGGTCGTGTAACCAATTCGTGTGATAGCGGAGACATACACACTCCTAAAAATAAATCGCGAGATAAAAGCAGTCCACAATGAACGACAAGCGGCCCATTCAATTCACATTAAAAATTGGACCTAAGGCAATTGTAGACGAATGGAAGCATAAAACTTTGTGCATTGGAAAACCACCAAGCCATCTTCAAACGTTATGGGTAGGACTGCTCAGCAGTTTCGGACAGCATGAGACTAAATCGAAAAGAAGAAACAGCAAAATCTCCAACTACTGATTTAGGCAAAACGACAACCATTCTTCCATTAAATGGAATGGGAAGCAAACCAGAAGACCAAGTGCAGAGAGTCGGATGATTTTGTTTGTAAATGGGGACGCAAGATTTGCCGACTGTGCAGGTTGACGCGGCGACGAAGGATCCAAATGGATAGCTCCGAAATAGAATAACAAGATGTGTGCTAACTGGAGAAGTCCATGCGATTTTGACCCAGCGAAAGAAATAAGTCTCGTGGGAGCCTTACGGTATTAGCCGAAATATGATACCATCTGCTACATCAGGTGGAGAATTTGACTGCCAAAATAGATGTAATCATTTGCGCGCCGATGATGTCTAGAAAAACGCATGGTTTTTTCTGTAAAGATCCTGAGCAGTGGGAGGATAAACTGTGCTAACATTACCGCGGTTCAACTCCAGTGCTTATAAACCAACATATAAACAGTTAGATTACGAACTGGTAAGTGGGGCCCGCGGTTACCAACAAAAATGATTTCGCGGATGCTGTTCAAACACTGGGAGATGATTAAATTGCAAAATGTACGGCAGGATAGAATAAAGCGTACAAACACTTGTACTGAACAAAATGATGCACATAAATTTGCAGAAATGCAATTTAAAAGTAATTGGAAAATCACTGCCTGAATAACGGAGGTTACATCAACATTCCAGGTGACATCAAAACTGCCCGAGTGAGGACAGTTACGTAGGAGGAACTGGTGGAAGATAAACCCGAAATGAAGCCATCAAGTTGGATTCAATTTGCCCAGCTCGGCAAATATCACAACAACTGAGCAGGTCCCTTGGGCTATTAATACTCCAAGTACATTCGACCATGGTAAGACTGAAAATAGTCAGTTTGTCAGCTAATTTGCGGGAACAGAACGTATTCCTCTGAGGTATTAGTCTGCCGCGGTATCGAAACAAATACGGAGTACAAGCGGATTACTACTAAATAGGCGGCCATAATGTCACTCCAGGGAATTTGGAATTCAAGGCGATTGCACCCAAAACGCGGCTTGGTGCTAACGTTGTACAGCGGGGCGGCATGGTTGACCGTCTGTAACTGGTGCTAGTTCGAGTCGGTGTGTTAATGGTAAAGTTGACGTTAGGCAATGACAGCGACTTTCATGAAAATAAAATACTTGATGCAAGAGGCTTTTATCCACATGTTTGCGCAATTCAAAAAGCGTGCATCACAAATAGTAATATTTCGGTCATTTGGTTATGATCTGTGAAACTAGCTGGATCGAGTACCTTGTGAGTTCAGTTTCATCGGACTGTTTTGCTTTGAGTGGGAATGATACCATCTGAGCCTGCATTGAAGCCAAAACACCAGCTTCCCATGCCTAGTGCCTTTGCAGGCTTTTAAGTAAGATACGATGCGACCCATACATCCAGTTTTATATGGTGGGCATCAAAAAATTTTAATTTGGCCAGCATACAGTTATTTCAACTCGAAATTGTTCAACACCATTTACGATCAAAAGAACCTAATGATCAGTCATACAGACTTCATTGCTAGGCGGTATGAGCACTTAAGTCAATTATATCGATGATTTGAGGCCTTGAATAGCGCACTTAATAAAATATAAAAGGAGGAACTGTGAACTGTCAAAGCAGGATTGCACACACCATTCTGGCATAACAAATAAAAGGTATATTTCTGTAACCGTATTACTGTAATGTAGCTTACAGTGGTAGAGAACTCGAGAATAGATTTGCAGTTGTATTGCTAAAGTGCAGGGAGAGAAAGGTGCTCAACAAGGGAAGTAAAGGTACAACGCAAAACTTTACTTATCAGCGCTGTTGAAGATGGAATGCGTCGAACCGGACCGGTTAGGGATATACTGCCGGTACCATACAGACATCTCGGATGTTCAAAAGTATACATATTCAAAGTACCAAGTGAGAAGCTTTAAATAAGTATGGTGGAGGAATAAATCGTAGTTCCATTTGAACTTACAAATAATGTTGAGAATATCAACGAAACTAGTGCTACGCAACTGCCAAAGAAAAACCTCGTGTTGTCCCCCAATCTCTGGCTCATTCAGAGAACCACCAAAGTCGTTAAATGCAAAAAATGTAGTCTAATTCTCTACCGCCTCATAAGCTAGACGCATTTATCCATCTTGGAGAACACCAAAAATATGGCCCTGAACAATGTTGTATTATCAGAGAGCAGGTAATCTCTGCAGTTGATTGAACTTGTAAGTCATTTTCTGTAGGGAATTCATTGTCTGCTATTAAGCGTATTGAACGTGTGATAAACCGAGAGCTGCGTCTTTTGGCAACGATTCATTTAAAACCGTGGGTTGCTTGACAAGAGATGGATACACCATTATAATGCTTTGTCACCGTAAACTTGAGCCCGCTTGATTGCAGTGTCCTTTTATTGACCGGTTTGATAAAGTGCGAGTTTTTGTGCCATTGGTCACCTTTACAAAAAGAAGACAAAAATACCAATGCTGTGTGTGGTATTTGCGGAGAAGCAGTTTTCGAAAGCTGCTAATGAGTTTCAAATCGCTGTAAAATCTGTGTAAACCATAACTCAAGCGGATTCGTATGTCGCAGTAAACAGCCACTAAAAGTTTTAATTCTGTTCAGCGAAACGCTGCTGACGGCCTTGTTTGACATACTTCGACCTCTGTAACACCTGAGAGTTCCAACACTTTATGAACAGGTTACACGATATGATGCAGTGCTTCACGCAAGGTATGATTAGCAATCTAGACACCGATGGACGAAAGTTCCTAAAAACATACTATCTGGATGGGTTGATGCATGTACTTAGCCAGTAGATGTATTCTTAGTTGTTTTGCAAGCTTTTGTTTTCCGTACTAGTATTATCTAAGCCTGCAGTTGCTGTAGCATCCAGTTGAAGTTGCACACGAGCCATGAGCGGAAACCTTAGGTATCATACAGACGCACGTGGTATGTTGCGAGCCAAGGAGATTTTGGCACTATAAAAGTGAAGCCTATAAGTCGCAAGGAAGTACTTGCTTGGTTTATCAACAAAACTTTTTAGTGTCTGGGGATAAGCTTGGAAGTGACTTGGAATTGATATTTTGAATGGTCTTAGAACACGAATTGGTTTTGTGTAAGGTCTTATTACGGCTGAATCCGTTTGCGCGCTGGTTAACTAGTACCCTTTTGTGTAATTAAATGGACGTTGTTTACTTGGGGATGCCAGAATATGGCTCATTTTTGCTCTTGGGTTCTGCTTGATGTGGCTGTCAATGCGGCATAGTGTTACAACCTAGTCCCGGGATGACGTGGGGGATCCTCAGAAGTTCGGGCCGCAGCCTCCACTTAGCATGGAGGAGACTTGAATCCTCCTAGTACTTTGTTGAACTCGAAATTCGTAAGATGGGGTGACATAATCTGACGGTAAGAAATTACCACAACTGATCCTTTTACTCTTAGTTTGGTATATTGGATGCAATAATTTAGTTAATACAGTACATGAAAAGGATTGTCCATAAATAGTGCAAAAGATTCTGTTCATCTTTTGCTTACGAATCATCAGGTCAGATGGTGCTCGATAATGACATGTGGCGACGTCTACTATTGGTAACGTAGAGCTCAGGATACTAAACAAATTACTAAGCTGACTCGTAGGAAAAAGGCAAGTATAATTGCTATGCATTCTTGCTTACTGGATGACAATTCCTCGAAACTATATTTTATGCCTAATGCCATGTAATTTCCACGCATTTTAACAACGTTGTAACCAGATATTCACACTTAGGCTTGAAAAGGGTGTCAGCTAGTGATAACTGTTTAGATGGATTAGAGTAAATAGCTTAGCTAGACCACAGATAATATCAAAATCGGTATAAGCCGCACCCTATGACTACCGAGCATATTGTCCCCTTGCAAAATCGGTGGAATAGCGCATTTTACGTGATGGTTAACCAGAAATTTCAGGGACTCGTTTCATCATCCAGATAAATGTGAATGGAAAGATTACAACCCATTTGAAACTTTAAAAGTATGCATGCTGGAATGGGATGAACTTTTGAGACTAATATACTTATTCTGCAAACATATCATATGTGCTATAATAATCCTAAAAACTTTATTACATTGCCTACCCATATTGTAAGTATTATTTGACAAATTATTTTTCCTGTTTTGATTCGTCTTCAATTTATCGTCGGTTGGTTGAGAGTTCGCTGACTTGCTGCACTTATTGTGGTGTATCTGTGTTTTGACCGATCAAAACCTTGACCTCTCTTGGATATTTTCTGAATTGGAATACCTTTACCACTACAAAAGTTAATATTTTTAGCACTGAATCTATTTATTGACTGTTCGGCTGCTTACTTATCTATCTATCTATCCACGGAAATTGGCATAATTATCAATATTGACGTTGAAATGGACTGCATAATGCAGCGTGTATTTTGTGCAACATAAGCTCGAGTGTACAGCGAAACGAACTGTTAGTCACTTGTACGAGAAAGAAGAAAAGAAAATCGAGACTCATTATTTCTTTACGTGAGTTCCAGCAAGATTTTGATATCCTCCATGTAACCGTGACTATGAGCTAAAGCCTAGTTGCTCCTAAGCGCGCAACAACATAACTTGAGTAACGGTCAACAACAAATTGGTGAGAAACACAAACGTTGACCCAAACTTATGAAAAAACACGTTCTTTCAGCGCACTAGTGTTATTCTAAGCCAGCTGAACGCGGATCGAAGTCTCAGCCAATAGGATTTGTCGTCTCCACGGACAACCGCGACGACATAAAAACGTACGCACACCACGCTGAGCGCACCCTCACCGAGGCTCCTCTACGCTAATCTTCGCTACTGCATGCCACTCAACTACGCACTGATGATGTCACCTCGATTAGTGACGAAACTTTGCAAGAAAATTGCCAAGCTCAGCGAACAGTTCAACCGCCATTGGTCCCATTATTTGGTAGGTGCTTTGTATCTTCAAAGTGCAAAGTGTTGCTGCAGGACCACTAGCCCCTTGATGACCCATTGACGCTTGCTAACGAGGAACTCGAGGTGGTTGATCAATTCCCTTATCTTGGCAGCGGCATCAGCAACGTTGGGCGCATAGAAACTGACCTCCGCTCAAGCATTGCAAAGGCCAGAGCTGCCTTCTTGAACCTGCGGCGTCTTTGGTGACAGAAGGGAATTTCTCTCTGTCTGCAAGGCCATGAACGCAAGGCCACAGTGAAGACCGTACTGCCTTATGGTAAAGAGACTTGGCCCCTTCGGTCTGAAGATCTGAGGCACCTTCATGTCTTTGATCGTCGTTGTCTGCGAAGCACTGCTGGTGTCGGATGGCACCAGCGTGTCCGCAACGATGATGTGCGTAGGCTAGTACTAGGTTATGATAATCATGCTAGCTCCCTAGAACAACAGGTAGCACTGAATAAGTTGCGTTGGCTCGGGCACGTGCTACGTTTGCCTGGTCACCACTTACCTAGGAGGGCCTTGTTTAGTCTGTCAGGTGTAGGGTGGCGCAAGGCTCGAGGTGGACAGAAGTTGACTTGGCAGTGGGAAATGAAGATCCTGAGGACCAAACTGGGTGCCGTTGGTCCGTCTCGCCTTCCAGGCTGGCGTCCACGTGACTCGCTTGTACTTAGATTGAGACTTTACGGGACAAGGGGGATCTTTTCCAGTTAAGCCCCGCCACTAATGCAAAAAGAGCACGCGCAAAAAGTTAAGCCCCGCCACTAAGGCAAAATGGGTACACCTGAAAAGTGAAGCCCCACCAATAGTGCAAAAAGGGCACGCGTGAAAAGTTGAGCTCCGCCACTGTTTGCCAGCTCCAGTGTACGTAATGTATGTGAACGTGTCCCATAAAAACACTCCTTATCCGCTTCTAAGGTCATTTTTGTCCAAAAAGTTTCTACGTTCGCACGTATAACTTGGCATGAACTTTCTGACGCTTTCGGCGGTCGTTCATGACAAGGAAACAGCAATACGTTTTTTGCAAAGCCATGGAGTGATTCATCATCAACGTTTATGCAGACGAGGACACCAAATGACACTTTCAACTGTTTCTGACAGGTGGAGGTGTGATGCCCGACAGTGTCGGCAAGAAATCGGTCTTCGAAAGGGAACTTGGCTGGAGCGGTCTAGGATGGATTTCAGGACAATAATCCTATTCATTTATTGCTGGTCCAACAATCTGACAACAATCAAATTTTGCTCAGAGGAGTTATCTATTGGCCACGCGACCGCTGTCGACTGGAAGAACTTTTTGCGTGAAATTTGCGCCTGGCAGCTTTTGCAGACTCCAACGATTGTCGGCGGCCCAGGTCTACATGTCGAGATCCAGGAAACCCTAATATCACATCGTAAAAACCATGCAGGGCGAGTCCTTCCCCAGCAGTGGATTTTCGGAGGGATTTGCCGGGAGACTAAAGAAGTGTTCTTTTATGGAGTGCCAGATCGAACTGCGGCCACTCTGCTGGACACAATCCAGGCATGCATCGCTCCCGGCTCAATTATCATTTCCGATATGTGGGCATCATACCAAGGCATTGAATCGATGATTGGCATGAGTTATACTCATTAAACGGTTAATCATACTGAAAGCTTTGTGGATCCAACGACTGGAGCTCACACACAAACCATCGAATCTCTCTGGCACATTTACAAAATGCAGCATAAGCGCCAATGCGGCACACACCGATCTTTAGTGGACAGCTAGCTGGGTGAGTTCGTTTGGAGGCAAAGACATCGAAAAATGGACCTTTTCATGCAAATTATTAATGACTTGTCTCAATTTCACCCTCTTCAATAGAGAGTAAAAGTTCAATTTCCATATCGTCCCTTTTCATAATCTTTTTTGGGTGGCGGGGCTTAACTTTTTGGCGGGGCTTAACTGGAAAAGATCCGGACAAGGCTAGCAAACGACACCAGTGGCACGTCTGCTGCCGTCTCTTAATTGGACTGCTTGTTTAAAGTTTGTTTAGTGCTAAGTTATCTGCGGGCTAATGGCTGATTATGACGTGTGGCAGTGAAAGCCGCAAGGAAGCTGTCTCGCCGATGCCGCCTTATCTTTGCACGATAGCCAGCTGTTTGAGACGGTATGTTGTCTACACAAGGTGTAGGCGCCTTGACCCTGAATGTTTGCTTAGGGTATTAAGGTTTTCCAGTAAATCCTCCTTCTCTCCCTCTTATTATTCTTTATTTCATAGGCCATCCTGGTTGTATGGCAGCGGAGCATCAGTTCAAATGGCTGATGTACTGCTGTCGAGCTGTTGCTTACACTGGTGACAGCCAGCGCGCCACGCTGACTCACGCTTACCTTGAAGCAGGAAGTTGAAGTGACAAACGCGCGACCTCAAAACAGCATGCCTATTGCTAACATGTGTCGTATGAAGAACAAATGCGAATCGTGTGCTTTAGTGATAAATAATGGTCTGGTGTTTACCATGTGTTTGAAATCCTATCACACTACTTGCATTGGGAAGGGACTGCCAAAACAAAACGGTACATTAACACAGAAGTGGGGTTTTGGTTCTGCCAAGTATGAAACTCCATCCCAGTTTTTAGCTACCTAGCTGTGCTACTGTAGAGGTGTGAAGGACCAACATAAGGGGTCGGGCAACTGGTGAGCTCCAGGGTTACACCCATGAGAGGAAACGGACGTGCACTTGTATGCGCAAATACACCCCGAATGCCCTAGTCGGGCGAAGAAGAGAGCTAGGCGTCCCAATCTTACCCCAACGACTCAGCCTCCAGCAGTACCAACTCCATTCTCTCTCTCTCTCTCCTATAAGTAAAAACATTGTCTACAGCGCGCCTGTCTCAACTTCTTTACAGTGTGTTGCACCTAGTAGTCTGTTCGCTACACAGGAGGCCGTAAGCCACAGTCAACCATTCATAGTGAACAACCCGGCAACGTACGCATCGGTTACCGCCAAGGAAACACCGGAAAGAACACAGGTAACGTTTGTGCCCGGACTAGCGAAAACTAAATTGCCGCAGCACGGATGGATCCCATCAGTGCCGTTCACAAATTCAACAAAAACACCTGATACTAAGGCTGCAAATCGAAAAGCAATAGCCGCCAGGAGCAACAATGGTGTCTTAGACCATGTGTACACAAATGTCTCCGAATCCAAATCCAATATAATTAAGGGTAGGTTGACGGACAATCGAAATCAATGGGGTTCCATCTGTACGTTGATTTGTGTCCATGCCAATCTCACGACATTAAAAAGAATCTTGCGTCACACAAACGCGATGAACTACGGCGAACCCCGGTTACTTCTGGCAACACTAAACTCGGCGGACAAGACTGAGGCTGTTCTGCTGTCTGCGAATCGTCTCCGCAACGATTCAAGAGGAGTGCGCATACTACCTGAAATCCCGTGAAAAAAATCGTTCAGCGGATCCTGCTAACAGACAGCGGTACAGAAAAAGTCAAGATAAGACAACAGTCATTGCTCACGGTGTTCCTGAGCTTACAGATTCCTCTTCCGACGATACTCAGATGCACGACTGCGTGCAATGGCACTACATCCGGGAGGTTCTTGCTCTCAAAAATGTCGTGCCCAATTCGTTGATAAGGATCCCCATAACACCAAACTATAAGGGGTGCGGTTTCAGGCTGTTAAAACCTGTGTTGCAATCAGAACTAAGGCACAAACGCTTCTAGGGAACTGGACTGTATTCCGTAGCAGATTGCCAACAGAACTTCTTCTGAAAGCAGCTGGAACACCAGCATCTTCTAATGACAATTCAGTGAAGGCACAACTCACAATGAAAACGCCAACTGCAGGATCCGACTCGGGGACAGTTTCAACAGTAGTCATAATATCCGGAGGGACACAGCAGAGTAGGAGCAAACACCGGGATCCGGGGCATCTGATACTTGACTATATACCAAATTCATCTCGAGAGTCAGCAACCCATCCAAAAAAAACAATTTGTTGCCTACCCTTTATTGGTCGGCGTAAACTCACTTGCTTCATCCATTCAATTTAACACAGTTTTGGTCTCCGAGAAGCTCTCATACATGTACACAAATGCCCAAGGTTTACTCAGCAAAGTAGCTGAATTAAGACTTCGAAACGTGTCAGCAGCCTGGGACCTCATCGCCGTTACCGAAATGGGGTTGCGCTGTGAGATAACGAATGCTGAAATTGCATTAACAGGCATGTCCGTCGTCCGGAAGAAGCGAGCCAGCAAATATGGTGGGGTAGCCCTCTACTTTCGTAACAACATGCAATGCGAACCCATAAACGATTCGGAAACGGACTTACTTGACTCCATTATGTGTACTTTCTGGCTGAGAGGGAACGATCTTGGCCTATTAGTCGTTGTTTACCGCCCAACATCGTCTACTCCTGAGATGGACTGCAATTTGATGGCTGCGTTGAGGCAAGTGATAAAGAGAAAGTACAGTCACATTCTAGTCACCGGCGACTTCAAATTACATGCTTTAGTATCCCAGGCCACACCAGCAGAGCAATTCAAAGCAGACCTGAAAGATCTGGTTTCAGACTTCCCACTTTATGGCCACGTCACTACGCCCACCAGATTCAGGGGAACTAACATACCATCCGTATTGGACCGAATATTCACTAATGAAGAACTGATGGTCATGAGAGGGATAACCGATACTCCTTTGGGTTGCAGCGATCATGCGACACTAGTGTTTCATTACATGTGCTACGCAGATTATCCTAAAGAGCATGCCTGGGAATATCATGTCGTAACCAACTACGACGTCCTGTCTGACCTCATTGATGTAACAAGCTGGTCGTTCTTAGCCGAACTGACCCCTGAGGTGGCCTGCGGAGAATTCGTCAACATATTTAACAAGCTCGTGGCAAGCACATCTGAAACTAAACCCTACTGGCCCAAAGGGATGAAGTCTTTCGCAAGGAGCAGGACACGTAAATGCATGGCATTAATGGACTTGGCGTGGCACACCAACATAGTCCCCCCTAACACCGATACCTGGGATGTCTACACATTACAAAGAAACCACTGTAGATGGAAATTGGGTATTGTCCACCCGAAAACACTGCACAGCCACGACGCGTTTCGATGTAATTTCATCTCATCAGGTGGAGACAGCAGGATCTGAACCCACGACCATCGGAATAGCAGCCCACACTACTACCCCTTTGGCAACCGGGTCACGATGGGCAACGTTTGAATAGCGAACTCCGCGTGCGTCCTCACGTACAATCATCTAGACCATCGCATTCTCCTCCACAAACTCCAGAAATATGGAATCGGCGACCCTGTTCTGCGCTGGATAAGAGACTTTCTCGTGCAACGTCACGTAAATGTGAGGGTAAGAATCAACCTATCGGAATCCATCGAAGTTCAGTACGGCGTACCTCAGGGCTTGGTACATGGACTTCGTCTGTTCCTGGTTTTCGTAAATGATCTCGTGAGCCTGCTGCCTTCTAACCGTTTGCTCTTTGCTGATTATCTAAAGCTATGGCGTACTATAGCTGCAGCCGTGCACGATCACACAGTGTTAAAGGAGGACCTGGACAAAGCGTACACATGGTCCATCCGGAACAAGCTGCATTTCAAAGTCACCAAGTGCCAAGTTCTCAGCATAAGACGCAAGAGTATGCACAAATTCTACATCCGTGAAACTCTATCTGCAGGTGACGTCATCCTTCAGTCGATTTCTAGACTGCCCGTTTCACCTCTTTACAAAGGTAATGGTCCAAGGATACTGAAACTTGTGGCTCAGTCCCAGCAGATGGCGGCGAACTTAATGCGTAACTGGCATAATTTGCACAATGCACTGCCATCGGAACTACGATTTAAGGTACCATTTATTGAATCGAAGCCACCGGAGGATGTGACACCATCTGTGGCTCAATGTGATAAAATAAACGGAGCCGAAGACGCTGCATCAAGATTATCAACCACTGAAAACGACGCTATTGAAGAGCGTTCTGCGTGTGCAGGAACGACGTTAGGTGGGCTGCAGGCCCGTGAAAAATGTTCATCGATAAACTGCGCAAAAAACGATCAGGTGCCGGCCTTTCATCGGCTGGCTTGAATCCAACTTCGTGTAATCCTCCACAAGCTCTTTTGGTGCTCAAGCAGCTGTCCTGTATGTACACTAATGCTCAAAGTCTAATTAACAAACTACCCGAACTGCGACCACGTCAAAGGTCCAAATCCTGTGACCTCGTCGCTATAACGGAGACGTGGTTGCGCCCGGATTTCATAGACACAGAGGTCGAGCTACCAGGCATCTCCGTCGTTCGGCGCGATCGATCCAGTAAAGGGGGCGGAGTGGCTCTGTACTACCGCAGTGACCTCCAATGTGAGCCCATAGAAGACGTGTACAGTAACGTGCAGGATACTCTTTGGTGTCGGCTGCGTTTAACAGGCAACGACGTCTGTCTGGTGGCGGTCGTTTATCGACCTCCATCCTCTACACCCGAGATGGACTTCAACCTCGCGTCTGCGCTGAGGCTTGTGATCAGCAGGAGATACAGCCATATTCTTATCGCTGGTGACTTCAATATCCACGCTCTGGATGCCCAAGCAACACCTACGGAACAGTTCAAAGCGGATCTACAAGACCTTGTCTCCAGTTTTCCGCTTTATGGCCATATCGACAATCCCACCAGATTCAGAGCAGCAGAAAGGCCGTCCATCCTGGACCGGATATTTACCAACGAAGAACTCATGGGCGAGAAAGTAATCATCGACGCTCCTTTGGGTTGCAGCGATCATGCAGTTTTACTCTTCGATTATATATGCTACGCAGAATAGCCTGCGGATACTACACGGGAAAGCCGAGTTATCATACGGTACGATGAGCTGGCTCGACTTGCAGAGACAGCCAACTGGAACTTTCTGACAGACGAAGTACCGACAATCGCATGGCCACATTTCGTCAACCAATTTAGCACTCTCGTCGAAGAGGCATCCGAAACTAAGGTTGTCCACTCGAAGAAGACTGTTTCATTTGTGTGAAGTAGGACACGGAAATGTATGGCAGTGAGGAACTCGGCCTGGCGTATCTATAAGGAAAACCCGAGCACGGAGAGCTGGACGGCCTATGCAATTCAACGTAATCATTGCACTCAACTCGTTCGTGAGGATAAACTGACATACCAGCAGCATCTGACGGAACGCATGGTTTCGAATCATAAGCTGCTCTACCAACATGTAAACAACCTGCGCAAGGTGAAACGAGGAATCCCTCCTATTCAAACGCCAGATGGCATGACGCTGACAACGGAGGATGCGGCGAACGTCTTGCGGCTGCAATATGCTTCGAACTTTCAATGCATTCCTTGCTCATCTGTTCCTTTGTCAGCAGCTGTTACACAACCAAAACTTACGCACATAACTTTCACGGCGGGGATGGTATTAAAGAAGTTGTTGTGTTTGCTTAAGCACAGCTCTCCTGGAATCGACAACATTCACCCTAAGTCCCTTGCGGTAATGGGAGAAACTTTAGCAGAGCCTCTGGCACGATTCTTCCAACGCTGCTTCGATCAGATGTATGTACCCGAGATGTGGAAATGTGAGATCATAACCCCAATTCACAAGGGCGGTAGCCGTTCTGATCCAGCCAACTACCGTCCTGTAACCCTTCTCCCGGTCCTGTCGAAGATTATGGAAGCTATTGTTGCTGACGTATTAACAGCCTATCTAGAAGAGTCTGCCTTCCTTGCACATGAACAGCATGGTTTTCGACGGAATCGATCGTGCACCACAAATCTGCTGCTAGCAAGATCGAGTTGGACCAAATTAATTGACAGCGGTGCAGGAGTGGACGTGGTCTACCTAGATTTCTCAAAGGCCTTCGATCGACTAGACCACGGAATCCTGATCTGCAAACTTCAGAGCTTCGGCATTGGTGATCCGCTCCTAGGATGGATCACAAGCTTTCTTCTCCACCGGAGCTTAGAGGTAAAAGTGCGTGGGTCCCTGTCCCACCCAATCCAAGTCGAATGTGGTGTACCACAAGGATCGGTACTGGGGCCACGATTGTTTTTGATGTATATTGACGACATAGCGGCCCTCATTCTTTCCAACTGCCTACTCTATGCCGACGACATCAAGGTCTGGAGAGCGATCAATACACCAGACGACTCCGCAATACTTCAAGAGGATCTGGATAAGGTGTATGCGTGGTCAGTTCAGAACCAACTCCCACTCAACACAGAAAAGTGCAGAGTATTACACTTACGTCACCAATCAGCATTTTTCTATAAACTGGGTGACCATGTGCTTCACACAACTGCTGAGGAAAAGGATTTGGGAGTCTTGATTCAGTCCGACCTTGGTTGTTCAGCCCAGGCAAAGAAAGCCTCGAACGCGAGCATTCGAAATTTGGGCCTTCTCAGGCGCACATTTGGACGCTTCGATCCATCCGTTTTTCACCAACTTCTAGGTGCATGCATACGACCACACGTGGAGTATGCAATACAAGTCTGGCAGCCGTGGCTGAGGAAAGACCTCTCTGATTTAGAGAAACCTCAACGACGCGCAACGAAGAACGTGAAAGGTTTAGGCCAGTTACGCTACGAAGACAGACTGAGATCGCTCGGGATATTTAGTGGTCAATATCGAAGACTACGGGGAGATTTGATTTTGGCTTATCAGATTCTGACAGACCCCAATCATACCTGCCGCCATCTGCTGGAGCTCAGTAACAACAACACCCTGAGAGGCCATCATCTGAAGCTGGCAGTGCAGTACAGCCGTTTGGAATGTCGACGGAATTTCTTTTCCGTGCGTGTTTGCCAAGCCTGGAATGCTCTCCCAGAATCTGTAGTCAGTGCACCAAACCTGATCGAGTTCAAAAATCGAGTTGATAGTGCACTCACTTCATTGCACTATCTCCCATAGTACAGTCTAATTTTGAGAGGTCCAAAATCCATACTTTAAGAATAATTTTCCCTCACGCTTATTTCAACAGTGGATTTATATTTTGACGCTTCAAACTCAAACACTTTGCCCTATGCGAATTTCAAAGGGCGGTGACTCTTTTAACCAAATACTCCATACCTCATGATCCCCTCCGGAGTTATAGTGGACTATTATTTTGACACTTCAAACTCGGTGAGTCCACAAGCTTGTAGTGACTCGTTGTTAAACGATTTTACTGAATTGGTTTCCATTGAATTTTTCACACTTCTATGATTTTCGCACTGATCACTCTACGGGATTTGTCAAGCTTTAGCTTTTATACCCGCATAAATCCATTGTTCCATTGTACAGCTGGCTTCTCATGAGTGCGATCTCGGCGTGATAGTTCAAGATGACCTAGGTTGTTTGAGGCAGACTGAAAAGGTAGCTAAGATAGCAAACCAGCACCACCGCCTTCTTCGCAGAGCTTTTGGGAAGTTTGACCCTTCAGTCTTTACAAAAATGCTTAGTGCGTACGTGATGCCGCACGCGAAATACGCTATTCAAGCTTGGCAACCCTGGCTCAAGCAACATCTCACGGAGCTCGATACTGCACAAGGTACGGCAACGAAGAGCGTCAGAGGTGTGACCAACCTTCCCTGACTACACAGGCTGAAGACTCCCAAAAAATGCAGTGGTCGTTATCGGAGTCTAAGGCGCGATCTCATAATGGTGTACCAGATCCTGAGAAACCTCAAGCACCCATGCCATTCCCTTCTGACACTCAGCAAAATACCCCGCTAAGAAGCCATCACTTTAAGCTGGTCACGTAGATTGGAATGTCGGTTGTACTACTATTTCTCTCTTCGACTGTCACAGCCTTAGAAAGCCCTCCCGGAAAATGTAATTAATGCTCCCACCCTATATATTTTCAAAAGACACCTTGACGATACTCTGTCCCATCTACACTACATGCTGCAACCCATGACTACCAAATACTGGCATTAATGCACAAATTAATGCACCAACTAATGCCAAAACCCTACTCGAGAATGAGTCGCTGCAAACCCCTTGCACAAAATTTGATAAACGCTACTAATGTAGAAACTGGATTTCTGTATCCCGTCGACCCGAGATAGCTACACTCGTATAAGCGTCGTCGTTGCTATATTTTATTTTTTCTCGCTTATTACGTGATCTATAATCATCCCTTATTGCTCTGTGTGCGCACATTATATCTACCTACTCCATTGATATAGCAGTGCAGTTAAATCTGTATTCGCCCGAAACCGATGATTCCATTATCCCTTGATCTATCGTTTCTCACTCTAACCACTCTACGGAACAAGTCAAACACTTGCTTTTTTACCCGTTATCAATCCTTGTTCATTGTTCATAACCGAATTTTTGTATTCTTAGTCTTCCCATTTTTGAGCCCTGTAGCATCACGTATGGAAACCTGCGCAGAGGTGACAGATAAGTTGTAGTAATTTTGCCAGATCATGCGGTAAAGTTTATTCTGTGAAGCATACGCCTTGATCTATCAAGAGCATTAACAGTCGATTCAGCTTGAACCTATTTGGTTGCGACGACTAAGAAATACACTGATGCCGGTGTACAATCTCAGTAACAAAGGACGCTCCCATCTGTGCAATTTATAAGTGCAACATATGCGTATTTATATATATATATATATATATATATATATATATTTGCAGCAGTCTATAAATAGACATTGAGCCATCGAAAAACCAAGAGAAACAAAATAGAAAAAAGTATAAATGTCAGAAACAGATAACGAATATGTTTTGCCTTCTGGCTTTTGTTTTTTTGAAAAGCGCAGTAAGAAGACGAAGACTGGCAAATGCACGCATTTCGTATTGTCTCATCAGTGCCTTTAACAATAACTCGCAATAATATTTATTCAGTGAAGGGTGCGACCAAACATACATACAAACAGACAAATAGACCAACACGTGATAAGTGAGATAGGGTTATCACCCCTATCCCCAGGGCAGTCTAATGCTGACCGATAATTGTTTCTGAACACAAAGCATCGGCTTAATCCGGTTAATTGCAATCGCCTCTGCGAAACGGAGGAGGCGAGAATTGGTGTGTTGTAATAGGATTGTGAACGCCGAATTGACCTCGACTCGGTGACCTGTGGTCAATAGGTGTCGGCCGATCGAAGAGGCTGGTGGCTTACGCAGACAAGCAGCTTGACTCTGGCCAGTTTCCTGCACGGTCGAATGTTGAACCCACTTAGGTATATGCTCCTTCATTCGGGAACTCAATGTTCTATCGGTCCTGCCTATGTAACTAGCGCCGCAGTCACAAATGAATTGGTAAACGCAATGCGATTTGGCCCCGATAGACTGAGCCTCCTTTACAGAAGGAAGTGGCAGTTTTTGGGTTTTGTTAAGGACAACGACCTTTGCGGCATAGTAAGTTGTCTGCATGGCACAGATCAGACGCCTTGTGGTCCTCAACGAGGAGACGTCACCTTTGAATGGCAGTTCAATGATTACAGGCTTCTTAGGTACCGTGTGAACTAGGTCCCTTGGTCGTACTTGACTATGTTTCTCGATGAACCTTCGGGGGTAGCCGTTTTCGATGAGCGTGTTGGTAATCAACTGCAGTTCGTCGGCCAAGCAATCAGCAGAGCAGATTCGTCTGGCACGGCTAATTAGGGTTCTCACGAGCGTCCGCTTGTATCGCATTGGTGTGAAGCTAGTGAAATGCAGATACTGCCCGGACCATGTTGGTTTCCTGTAGACAGACCTCTTAATCTGCCCGTTTTCTCTGCGGCTGATAAGGATATCTAAGTACGGAAGGCAATTTTGCTTCTCTACCTCACAGGTGACCCGCAAGTTATAATGCGCAGAATTTAATTGCGTTACCAACTGCTGCATCTGATGCTCCGAGGAGCAAATTGCTAAAATGTCATCCACGTAGCGTTTGTAGTATGGAAGTCGAGATATTTCTCCAGACATACCTCGCTCTACCATTAACATAAATAAATCAGCAAGTACTGGGCCCAATGGACTGCCCATCGCTATTCCATCAATCTGAGAGTATGGTGTATTTCTGAAGTGAAAATTGACGTTCTCCGTACACAACAACAAAGAGTCTCTTAGTAACTCAACTGGCATCGGTAGGGGACACCGCGAACTTTCTGCTAGTTCACAAATGTAATCAACAGTTTGGTGCAGGGGAACATTGGTAAAAAGCGATTCCACATCTAATGAGCACATGACCTTGTCGGATATATTAAGTATGTCGACGTCGTCGATAAGCTCGAAAGAATCTTTGAGGCTGTATAGATTGGCCCACTCTCGCAGCGGAGAAAGCAATTTCACCAGCCAGCGAGCCAGTTTATGTTGAGGCGCGTTTACCATCGATAGAATCGGTCTGAGTGGCACCCCACTCTTATGTACTTTCGGTAACCCGTATAGCTGAGGAGTAGTGGAACCGGTCGGCTTTAAGCTGTCATACGTATCACTGTCGATCACACGATGCAGACGAAGCAAATCTAAGTGACGAGTTATGCGAGACTCTGACACAGTCACATCCTCTGCCCTCTCAAGTCGTTTGAATTTACTTGTGTCCTCGAGTATGACTGTCATCTTTAGGTATTCATTCTTATTCATGAGTACTACACCAGAACCTTTATCTGGCTTTGTTATAATCACATCCTCGGTACGTAGTTCGCGTAGCGCCTGTAAATGCCGTTTTGTAAGCGCACACTTTTCTTTTACTGTCACATGTTTAACCTCATAAGCAATATCTGTCAGCTTGTTTCTAAACCATATGAGCTTATCAGCACTGGCTGGTTGTAGATCTTTCACCTGATCAAAGAAGGTTTCAAACTGTGATTCAATAAAAAGCTCATTTAACCGTCTAGGAGGAACTTTGTAGTCTAGGCCAAATGATAATGCTTCCAATTGTAAGGCATTAAGCTTCAAATCCGACATATTCAGAACATACTTACCGGGGTCACGAGTAACTGCCACTTCCTCTTTGTTGTTCATCAGTGACTTTTCTAGACGAGCCAACACAATCCTTTTTGTGCGATCAACGGTGGTTTTACAAAACCAAGAGAATGCAATACGACAACAGAGGGACAAGTTTTCGATGACGGGCAATAGGCGTGTGTGTGTCTCGAGTAAATCCACAAGTCTGGTTTGTGCGGTCTCAAGATGAGCGGATGCAACCCGTCTAAGATTAGCTGCAGAGGGCCTCAATTTGTTTCTACGTAACATTTTCACAATCGATCGAGAATAACGACGCTGGCGGATACATTCGGAGAGGAAGGATATTTCCACACGCTTGCAAGCAATCTTACATCGCAGGTTGACAATGCGGCGAAGTAGCTTGACTGTTTCAGAGAGAATTCGTCTTTTTAGAAATTTGAAACAGTTAGTTCCCTTTAGTAATTTGAAAAGCGCAGTAAGAAGACGAAGACTGGCAAATGCACGCATTTCGTATTGTCTCATCAGTGCCTTTAACAAGAACTCGC
>OX104059.1:10470439-10578643 GCA_944474145.2 Dicrocoelium dendriticum
GCCTAGAAATATCGTGCCTTTATTGACCAATCCGGCGCTCTACACTATGGTAACTTACATGAAAGTGGGAGATGGGCCGCAACAGGCCGATTGCAATCACTCATGCAGGTGTGGTACCGCTAACTACGAATCAGTGACTTATATCGCGGTCTCATAAAGAGAAAGCACATGTTCACTTTCATCAGGTTTCATCAGTGTGAACGCAGCCAATGAGTTCATTTTGGATAAAATGACAGTCGACTGCCTTCTTGGGTGTGCAGCGGTTAGCTTACTGAACCATAAAATACTTCAAAATCTACCACCACGGGCTGATACCAGCTTTGTTTCCCTGGATTGCTTCGCTTTAACTTAGTTCTAATGCCGCGAGCTTCACTAACACAGGTAGCTTGCATTACAACAATGGATGACAAACTAAGCTATAAAAAGTATAAGGAAGTGTATTAGGAGATATTAAAGATCATCCCTGGCTTCGCCGACATAGCCAAAATTTGGTGTATGCTCAGGAGAGGAAGAGGCGTTTGGAGGTACTGGGATACAGAATCCGTGTTTTTCATCCAAGTGTAGTTGAATCTGTGTGCAATTTGTTCGAGGCCATCACGAGGCAACGTGAATTCAAATAAATTATGTCCGTGCAATTTTCCAGCCTTTGACTCTTGTGGGATCAATGTTAACATTTCGAGTGCTTATCCCAGGCTTCGATGATGTGCACTTGAGACACTGACATAATGGTTATTTGTTAGTGATCCACTTCCTGATGAAAACACTCTTTGGACTCACGAGCACGACGAGAAAGATGACTATGGCCGGCAATTACTTTCCCAACAAGTAAATGGCACTCGAGATTATTGCCATAAAACTGTGTGTTGTAATTCCAGTCATGCACAGCTCAGACCGACATTTTGAATTCGAAAAAGCGGAATCGTTTAAACTGGCTAGCTGAGACAAATCTGTCTGTCAATCGCTGCAACACACTCCATCGTGTTTGACCATAAAATAAGAGTGCTCGGCAACATAGGGTGACCTCGAAAGTGCATTTATCTGATTTTAGACTACTGGTTAAATTTTTCAGTAGTATAATGAGCCACGCAAACTAGTCTGCGTGGTTCGACAACCGATAATTAATCTGACTTGTATATGTGGACCGGGCACTTACTTTGTCTCAACAAGATCCGCTAAACTCCTAATAAGCTGTAAAACTTGTATCTGAAGTTCAAATCATGCCACAGCAAGTCAGTTCGTTGAAGTTGCTCTACAATCTATGGGTCGTTACGCAGATCGATTCCAGTAAAGCATGTTGTTTTCAGTTACAATGGAAATGATGGAACATTGGTATAATACGAGTGTAACTGCCAAGACTTGACAAGTCCCGTGGGATGGTATGTGGGAATAACGTTAGTTTAATGAAGTTCGACAGTGCAAAACATATCTGTGAACTCACCATATTATCTACGTTAACATGTAGGTATATCCTTCCACCACAATTTCGTGGGGTTGGTGAGCACAATGTTTGTCTGCTCCTTGTCACTCAATGGATAGGAATCAGATCAAGTAATGTAAATGATGTAAAGCATCGTCAAGTCGTTTTCTAAACGGTGTAGCGTGGAAACAGAAAGGACAAATGTCGAAAGACCGCCCCACTGTTGACAAACTCGAATGGAAAAATAATTCCGACGTCGTGCCAGCCGGTGGCAAGTTTCAACAGAACCGCTCAATTCCGTGTTGCAACTAAGCTTCAAGAGGCAGCTGCAAGCGTGACCGGGGGTTTTCCAAAATCTAGAACGCCAGACTGGGGTCAGCACGTAGACGGCGATAGCTGCCGCTATACACTCCCAAGACTTTCAATTGACTACGATATTGCAGGTGGGACAACCTCAGTAAATCTTTCGTTGACTAGTTAAGCGTTCCCCAGTGCAGCCAGATCACGTTTTAATCAAGGTTGCCAAGCCTGAATCGCGTACTCTATGTAGGGGCCACATACGCCTTGAGCCTTTGGCGAAAGATGGAGGGGTCGAACTACCCGAAGGCACTTCGTACTAAACCATATGTCGGTTCGCAGTTTTGCACGCCTTCAAGGACTGCGTCGCACAGCCGAGATCGTCTTTTATCACTACCCGAAACTCTCGCTCTTGTGAGACGGTTTTCAGCATGTCGTCTCTAAGCTTATATGCGCACGTGGGTTTTTGGAGGTAGTGCACGATTTTTGACTTGTGCGTGTTAAACAGGTAGATTTGCCTTCGACGTTCAAAAGACGTGGTCTAAGTCTTGCTGCAGCAAATCGTGATCTTTTTGACAACCGTTGCCCAGCATATCCTACTGTCATCGGCAAAAGCATGAAAGTTGAATTGATGACCCTCGCAAGGTCGTTAATGAAGAAACGAAATAACCGCCGTCCCAACATTGACCCTTGTGGAACACCGCAGTCTACCCCAATTGGATCAGAAAATAAATCTCGAACTCGAACCTGAAGGCGCCGCTGAAAGAGGAAGTTTCCAATCCATCCAAGGACAGGGTTTCTAAGTTCGTTTGCTCGCAGCTTTTGGACAAGGATGCGATGATCTATGCGGTAGAATCTTTTAGAAAAGTCTACATGCCTGACATCTATGCCGGTCCCGCAGTCAGGTACCTACGTCCAACTACTACGGGCAAGCAGTAGGTTGGTAGTTCAAGACCAATGGTGAGGGAATCGGTGCTATTTCTGTGCTATGACTTTAGACGTTTCGAAAACGCCTATTACAGCTTTAGCTGTGATCGATTCCATCACGTTAGAGAGTACCGGGAGGAGAGTCACTGGACCATAGTTGGCTGGCACTGAACGGATACCAGTTTTGAAAATCCGGGTAAAGTTGCCTTGTTTTGACATGCTAGGAGCCTACAGTTCGTCCAGACATTGTTGTAAAATCTCGTTAGTGGTACAGCTGTCCTCGTAGCTGTCACTTGCAGTGCTTTCGGGGGAATGTTTTCAACTCTTTGGGAACTCTAGGAATCCGACGATAGCAGCTTCCTCAGAATGGTCGTCGAACTAAACTTGACGTGTGTAGATACTGGCATCTGGGAGAATGGGGCAGGTATGTTACAAATGCTGGTAGCACGTCGGAAAATTGTGGTATATTGTAACCGTAGAATGTTGGCTGCATCCTCGACTGTTTGAGCACATCCATCCGCTGATACTAGTGGGGGAACACCAAGTTTCACATTCCGGAAGCTGTCCACATATCTGTACAGAATTTTATTGTTAAAACGAAACTTTCCGCTAGACCCTGCTGGTGTACTAATTTGTCCTTTCGCACAAGTGCGGTACAGTGGTTACGATGCATAAGTTAGCTACTCCAGTTGTCATGGTTAGAGTTTACTCTTTACATCCGCCACGCGGCGTCTCTTAATGTCATGTGTTTTTGGAACTGTTCCGAATGAATGATTGTGCATTCGCAGAACGAAGGGGATTGCTGACCGATGCAGATTTAATCAGATCACTGAACTTGCCACTGAAATCCAATAAAGAACTTTCTGTGGAACTGTCGTCCGGAAACTACCAGCTGGCTTCCCCCACAAGATCTGCCAGTATGTCTAATTGGTGATTGTTCGAAACAAGTTAGTATGTTCTTGTGGATATTCCGCGTAACACAAGAATTCATAAATTATGGTTACGTGGTCACTTCGTCTCAAAAGGATCTCCAGCGTTGGTTTCTCAACCATGAGCCCTTCGTTTCCTGAGCACTAAGCCAAGCACAGACGGTTTATTTCCCTTCTCTGAATAGGAAGAAGTCAGCTAACATGGCTAAAGAGCGGAATGCTTGCAATATATTCTTGCAGGTCGGACTTTAATTGCCAGTAGAGTGATGCCGGAAGTTCCAAATCACGAATATTGAAGTAGCCTGAAATAAAAACATGACTGTATCGTCCTCGTAGAACCCTTCCCAAGGGTAATGCCAGTCGTTAGTCCATCTCTGGGGTGGGCATTGACGACCGATAAACGACTGCCAAAAGGTAATTGTCGTTGCGTCTCAGTCGCAGACTACGACATGGTGAGTAAATGATCAGCGTTTCCGGATCGGCCACCGTTCGCACTGCAGGTCGCGGCGGTAGTATAACATTACCCCACCCCCGCCTTTGTTAGGTCGATCGTTTCGAAGAAGGGACATGCCAATTATAGCGACCTGGTCGTCGGTAATTTCTGAGTGCAACCGGGTTTCCGCAACGAATATGAATTCCCAGGCACATGACCCTTGAGGTAGTCGCAGTTCGGAAAGCCTGTTCAGGAGACCTTGTACATTGGTGTACATGAGTGAAAGTTCCTCTGTTTTTCGCACTGTATGGTGGTATACTTGTTTTGGGTAAAATGTTGTGCCGACCGGTGAA
Source organism: Dicrocoelium dendriticum (assembly GCA_944474145.2). NCBI lineage: Eukaryota > Metazoa > Platyhelminthes > Trematoda > Plagiorchiida > Dicrocoeliidae > Dicrocoelium > Dicrocoelium dendriticum. The sequence continues at coordinate 10,474,796 of OX104059.1, forward strand.
AGGTAAGCATCTGATTGTTTTTTACGTGGGATAATAACGAACTCAACTGTGTACGATTCATGGATCCCTCCATTAACAATTTACCTCTCACTTTGGATGTATGGCATGGGGTGTGTTCGCCAATTTCGTTGGGTAGTTGATTGAAGTTATCCGAACTCTTGTCAGTATGTGGTCTGACTAAGTGTCTGCACTTGTGTGTTTGCTTAGCAGAGGTTGCTTTGATCCGGAGCTCGGAAGTAAGGCCCGCATATTATCCCTCCACTATTGTTGTTGATAATGGTCTAGATTGAAGGACTACTTTGTAATATTCGGGATACATCCCTTGTAGTTTGGCAAACGGCGCAGCCTTGAGAGTGATTGCGCTATGACGTTTTCCAGCGAGAATGTCTCGCGAACGTACCGCCATTGCTCCTGGTCGTGAGTGGCCGCTTGGCGCTCATCATGATTTCCAGCCACGGGAACGTAGTGTACAAGAATGATCCTGCTTACGGATTACTTCCGGTTTTCGTCCATCTAGTGCTTCACCTATCTATGCTCACTCCACGGCTTATCCAGGAATAGTCGGATAGAACATGACCCATTCCAGAAGCGAGCTGTCGATAACAGGACAGCTTCTGATTTATGGCCAGAAGTCAACACAACTCGGAGAAGAGTTGCTTCATCGTAGTTCTGTGCGTTTGGGTGACGCGTAACGCGTGTTAAATTTACGGGATTAGTTAAAACATCAATAGTGTCAAGTATGCAGTTCCACTGGTTCAAGTCATCGAGTTGTTTGCCTTTTAAGGCATTTGACGTAGATTCTGGAAAGTCGGTGCAGATTACCGCTGATATACTACGTGCAACTCTGGTTGGATTCAAACGACCTGCTGGTTTATATAAAATCAATGAAGCCTGCTTGGTTACAGCTTTGTCTTCTTCATTTACTATGGGTCCAGTGAGAGTGGCCGAAGAACTAGGTTTTCGGTCACCCCTGGCAGCAACCAAGTTTCAACCACCACTGGTGTCGAAGCCCTTGTGAATATTCGGTACCGTTTGGAAAGTAGACGAGTCGCTGACCATGCTCATTGCAATCGAACTGGCAGCGGCTGTTTCAGACATATTTGCGCAACTGTTAGTATTGGCGTTTAATGCTACGGATGAGGCATTTTTAGCGCACTGCCCAGCCTTCTTCCTCAGTTTTAATGCGGGACTTGATGGGAATGACTGGGATTTACTTTCTGTCACGCTTTCTATAAATGAATCGCTTTTGGTGCTCCTCATTTGTTCAAATAATGCCACTAGACTTTTGTACTTCTCCGATTGTTCATGTGTCATCTGTACCAGTGGGATGAGTATACACACTGAACAGAATCACAGTGAATCTGATTTGCTATTGTGTCGCTTTAACTGATTCACTGTGAGCTTAGAACCTCTGCGATGGAACTTGCCTTGGTAACTGCCGCCCTGGATTCCGATCCGTCCATTTTTATGGCACGAAGGAAGGCCACCAATTTCTCTCCATCTGGATGCGGTAACATAGGCTTTTGATTAATCGCCACAATCCATTGCGTCGATGGATGGTACTCCCAGAGATGTTCGACCGCCTATGGTTTCCTGCCCGTCGCGTGTGCGCTGAATTGTCTGCATGTCCAAGTTCGTCGCTTTCTCTACGTCTGGCTCAGGCTGGGCAGGTTTAAACGGCTAGATCGTTCACGCGGCAAACAGAGCGACTGTGCGATACGGACAACGTGTAAGATAGCTAGTTTGATGAATGGTCCACGGCTGTGGATGCTGATTAGTAAGATGAACAGTGTAGTTGGCTTTCCTCTGAGACCACAAATATGTCTGTGTGGTTCGTGATTCGAAGAACTCCTCGATTGTGTTTTTGCGAGAATGACGCAAAAACAACAATGTGGAGATAAAAAGCGATCCGCACTAGTAAGATCTGAAAGATGAAGTGCACTAGATAGCCCATGAATCTGCGTCGTATGTGAACACACGTTTGTGTGACAAAATGCAAATGAGGACGGCGGCAAAACATCGTGTTCACAGATGAGTGATGGGAACCCAGGTTCGTTCAAGATCGTTCAAGTTCAAACCTGACGTACAGAAGGCTCTTCAGGCGATTCTAAACAATTGTTAGTTTTTGTCTCTGGATTTACGTATGCGTCCCGTAAACGATCGTTGCACTTTTAACTGGAACTCACTGACCGTGCATTGCGACCCTTGTCTAAAGCTAGCTGAGCGATGATACGGAAATTCTGGCGTGATTAAAACTGTCCGGAGGATGGTAGATGCAGTCGCACCATCTTCCATAGCCAGATTAACGACAAGTATAACATGACAAGAGAATTGCAACTGTCAAAAACAGAAATAAAATGCATGCAAAGGAAAGAAGTTAAACCATCACGTTTTGTGGTAAGGCCAGAATTTGTTGTTGGCGTCCGAATTGTCTGGAGACTCAAGCTGAATCACATTGTAAATAAACTTTTGAATTGCTGACGAACTATACGTAAAGAACATAAACGTTGCAACTGGCTCTTTGAGTCTGAAATCTAACCTCAGAAAGTTCTTCAATTCGCTTATATTTACATCGTTTTCGATGGGACACATTTTGAGATTTTAGGGTCGGCGGGAACATCATTAGTCTCTAATGATACTGTTTACGGAATAATCTTATTTTATATGAAAACTTTGATGATGCGGGTAAACTGATATACTTCTTCTCTGAAAACGGTTCCATTGTGACGCAAGATTGCCTTCAAACTGCTTGCTATGTTTAGCCTTTCGCTTATATCAACCACTCAGTCAAAATACCGCACCACAAATGTTTCACTAGTAGCTGTCGAACCGTGGCGATCGTTGGCTGAGACATGACCAACTCAGATGGATGTGCAGTGATAATGAATACAAACATCTGAGAAAATTTTCCGGGTGCCTATAGCTAGCTAGCCATATCTCAATGCGAAGAATTCCGAGAAAATTGAGACATGCTGGAATGCAGAACAAAACGTAGTTAGACAACCAAGTATGCTGTTCCTCCTCCGTTCCATCAGTTTGGCACTCTTCTACTGGTTCAATAAAGTTCTCTCCGTTTATTTGTTCCAGTTGGTGAGGTGCAGTAGAGTCATTCGTCAGACCCCTACAACTGATTTACCGGAAGTAACTACGGCGGCAAAATTTGAACAAAAGTCTGATTTACGTAACTGCACTTAAAACGGAAAAAATACTTCTTGTGTGACACCCGATAAAGTTCTGGTTGATATTCGAACTATACAACGCACCACCACAGCAAGGACAGAGGAACAATTCTTGTATTTCTAGAGTCATACCTGGCATTATTAATCTTTTCAACTATGTACGCTTTAAAACGCCTCCGGAATAAAGTGGAAGATAGGATTTTACATACCACCTTCAGTCATCTCGGTTACCGTGAGTAATATCCCTAGCAACTTCAAATTTATATGGCGTACGATTGTTCCTTGTCAAAATTCTAGCGCCTGTACTACGGTTACTCTTAGCGCACAACAGTTTACGATGGATCTTAGATTCATTCTGATTCGACTTATACGGATAACTTTACATTCCAGTTTCAAGCAAAGGTTATTCTAAAGTGCAAGTTGGTAGTTAGGGAAATAATGAATGGCCATTTGGGTTAGAGTGACTGGTGCCACAGAGGATGGCAAGAGGCTAATCAAGCTCAAGCGATGTGAGCTGACAATGATCAGTCGGGTCGGAGTGACAAGGAAGAATTGGCTCAGACTGGAGAGAAAAGAAAGCAGCTTTGTAACAGACATGGAGGAAGCAACTTGTCCCAAACAGCAGGGACCGGACGGCGTAGTGTACCAGCGAAGCCAGACTAACGACAAAAGACGCAGTGACAGGCAGACAACCAATAAATGGAGGTCACATTTAGCTGGTGAAGGAAAAGCGAATCAACTACCAAGCTCGGGATCTGACCATGATGACGCTGACGGCACAGAATTCATACGGTCATGCATGTGCCAGTTTAGACATGGCCCTAGATAATATAGAAATGAGCTGAACTGAGAAATGAGGAGGAACGCAGGTGGCAGGTGCTGATGGTATATGACGAAATGGTGAGAAATAACAAACGGGAAGACGTCGCAATTAGAATGCATTTCAAATTTGCGCGCAGTAAAGAGGATGTCACAATTCCCGAATAACAGTCTTTAACCGTTGTAAGGCTTTGATTTGACTTTCGCAAGACTTGCAAATCTAGAGTTGCTTAGAGTAAATTTATGCTACCAAAAACTAAAAAGTGATAATTCTGCTTCTAAGGTTTACCACAAAAATACATTTATCTTTGACAACCGGAATGTGCCACCGGTGTAGGTAACAAAATGTTGCCAAGGTAATAGCGAATTGAACTTCTTTATTAATCATACTATTTACTTTCAGGTGTCTCTTTCTGACTTAATTCTGCTTGGGTTAAGTGTTCACGCTGTTTTTATTCTTTACCCAGCTTGTCTATAGTGCAGTCTTGGGGCCAACAGCTGACGATATTGAGCACGTTATGGAAGAAGACATAGGGTGTACAACAATTCGGCATTTCTGACGTACCTGGACTTGATTTGTAAATGTTTTCGTCTTGGCATCTGGTATTCGGCGTCCCATGATCAACCATCGATTTGAGTTCATGCCAGAATATTCCGATGCTGTGTTGAATTGTGATAAACCAGAGCAAGCCGAACAGCTCAATTGTAATTCTGTTATTCCATCAATATCGCTTAAATGGGAGTTTCTAACCCTTCGCCTCCGTTTCGCATTCCTTTTACCCAAGCCGTTGCTGCGACTTCGGTCCGATGGCCCAACCCAACTGGTGGACCCGGACGACTTAGATCGGCGTGCCCGTGTCAACCAATTTTCCATTTGCGGTACCGGATATTTTACCGAAGAGGCTGGCTTCATTGTATCTTCGGCTCTATTGGGCTCTATATGACGATACATTCGGGACCGTAGCAACCGATGTCGTACTTTCCTCTGACGGTTTTGGTTCTCCCAGTGTTTCGGATCGAAACTGGTTGATATGGTACCATCTCTCCGCAACAGCTTGAAAGCTTGCGTTCTAGAGCTGGGTAGGAGTTTCAGCGAAGCTCCATTCGAGTTGAGAGTAACGTCCCTCAGAGAAGCTCTTAACACTAGTTGTAGTGAAAATAATGTCATAAATTTTTATAAACAACTGTGTTAGTCAAGACGAGGATAATGACTTGGATATACAGCTATGAATAAGTGGTTAAAAGTACGCCAAATTTGCTATTTTTCTTCAAGGAGATGGCTGCAACCAACTTGGGGTTACCATAACTCCTCTATAATGCAGTACGGATTTTACAAGTGCTTTATTTCTAATTCATTACGCTTTAAAGTTTGCTAAAATACAAGTAACCTCCGTAGTTTAGCTGACTTCTCGTTCTATCCGAAGACTAAAGTACCATAGCAATGTGTTTCGTGCTTGCGATTCTTCTTTATGCCTGCTATGCTAATTTCAAAGAGAAGGTTACACCACCATCATGAAAATAAATGATAAATTTGAAACAACCACGTAAAGAGGAATAGATTATACATATGGCTACCTCATCAATATAAGAATTTAAATATATCACGCTCAGCAAACAAGACCGTGTCAGTCGATAATCGGAAGTCTCTCTAGCCAAGTTACCTGGGGATAACTTGTGAAAAGTGAGTCATTTTGAACTACTTGGTAGTTCTACTCTACCAGATGTTGAATCATTGTGTCTCTGACGCAGCACGTTCAACAAGCTGGATGGATCAAACATCGGTGCAAACCAGCGGGGAGGATTCGGTGTTACGTGTCGGAAACTTCACATGCACACAATCCAGTCTCACAGAAAAGCAAGATGAAACGTTATCCCCACCATGTGGTCAGAAAAAAGGACAATACTGTCGTACGTATGTCACGGTAAAGATGATGGTCTAAGACACTTGCCGACTCCATTAAACAATTTTTATCAATGACTCAGCTTTCCAGGTTAAAAAGACGATGGAACTCAGCCAAGTGACATGGTTTGTCGCAGCGGCGTTCGCAACATCATTTGTAAGTAATGAATGGCCAGGTATGAACCAAAAAAGTGGGATTAATGATCCTGGTATCCTAATGAGCATCCATTTACCTTCACTCCGCAGCTAATCTGCATGAACGCTGCATAACACAATCGCGATAAGGCGATTTGTTCATAAATATTTGATGGCAAATAGTTAGAAAATCTCTCGAAAAATGGTATCATATGCTAACCTAATTATGCTACACATGCTGGTGGGCTAAGTATCGAAAACTTTCGTGGAAACATTTGAATGACTTGAGCTCTTTACCCGTTGCTTAACCCGGTATGACTTTTGCTTACACAGACCACATACACTGTAGCAAGGTGAAAAATTTAATCATGCAGCCCCAAAATAATATATTCCTAGACAGTATCAGCTGGCACAGCTTAACACAATGATTCGCTTTGTAGATTGAAAATAAACGAACCAGTTAAATGTTGAGCGAAACTATTTAATTTTAGTTCGGATTACTGCTTGCAGATAACCTTGGTCAGCTTCACCGGGTCTTAAAAGTTAGTGGCTTATTTCACACTTCGCTATAGATTACACCTTTACTGACTATCTGTCAGCATAAGCTTAACTACGTCTAAGATGAAAGTGCATCTAAATATCGTGATCGCCGGAATTCCGAAACCTTGAACGATAGCACTTCTGACAGTGGTTATGAACTAAGTAACCACTTTGTAACAGTTTGGTTGTTTAACGCGTCGGATAATAACGGTGCACTGAACATTGTGGTTTTGTTGGTCACCCGGATTACGGCACATTGCTGTTCATTCTAAAGTAAAGTTTCTTTTACTACAGTTTGTTCTCAGAAGTCACATGCTACATTAGTTTTACTCAATGTTCATCCTCATCATCATCATACACGTTAGCTAGAGGTGCGGAACACCTCAGCTACTGCGCGACAATACACAGAAAAAAGGGGCGAAAAACTGTAGCAAACCGGCTGAGCTACCGGTAACGGATGGGCATCGTTCCCGTAGGCAAACAGCCGGCTAATGTGCATTAAAAACTTACTATGCCACATTATATAAGGCTAACTAATGAGATCGTAGTTGAAGGGGGAGGCTAAGCGGGGTGGGGTGGGACATAAAAACTCACAGCACGAACGCCAATGAGGTCAGCTCCTAGCCATATCAGCAAGTGTGTCCAACCAAACGTTTTCATCGTCTTTCGGACCCCAACAAGGGAGCCGAGAAGCTCCAACCGAGACCAGCTCCGAAGTGAGGGCCTTCATTCCTCTGGACCAAGTCATCGCTTGACCACCCCTCCTCATCTTCCGTCCACACCCCCAGCGCGCAAACAACGCACGTCGCGGGAGTCGGTGGGCTGGCATGCGTAACACGTGGCCGAGCCATCGGAACCTGGTGCGCGAAATGACGGTGCTAAGCGGTTCATTTCATTTCCTGTGCCGTAAACAAGGAGTCGAACACGCTCGTTGCTCACGCAGTGTTCCCACCAGATGTGAGTTAAATTACGAAGGCACCGGTGGTCGAACGTAACTAGCCTCTTCAGGTCCGCTGCTTTAAGCGGCCAGGTTTCACAACCGTACAGTAAGATCGAACGTACCGCTGCATTTTACACTCTACCCTTCAGGGCGAGAGTGATGTCGCGCCGGCGCCATAAGTGGCGAAGGTTAGCAAAAGCGCCCCGACCTTATGCCATACGGTTCGTGATCTCATCTTCAATCCCAAGGGGCGCTGATACAACTTCCAAGGTAGTTGAATTTTTGAACGACTTCTAGCTGATCACCACCAAGAGTCAGCGAAGGAGGCGGTCCAGACCAATCTTGGAGAAACGCTTTGCACTTCGAGGGTGCGAAGCAAAGCCCGAAGTGACGGACAGCCAGTGCTAATCTGTCCAGTGCCGCTTGACAAGTCTGAGAGCTTTCACAGATTAGGGCGATATCATCAGCATACTCTGTCAAAAATTCGTTCTCTTGGGAGCAGATCCACACCTTCTAAGTCGTGTCTTGTGAACGCGATTTCCATGACATCGTCAATAGCGAAGGTGAAGAGGAAAGGTGACAGAGGGCATCCTTATCTCACACCGCTAGAGATATTAAAGGGCGACGACAACTTGCCGTAAGCCCTAACTCATCCCGAGCTACGTGCAAATGATGCTCGGATAATTTTCACATATTTGTCAGGTACACTTTCCCTGAGTAGACAGTCCCAAAGTGCATGTCTATCCACCGAATCGAATGCATCTTTAATATCGAGGAACACGACAACGGTGGGCTGCCAATAAATGTGACGGTGCTCCAACAACTGACGAAAAGTGAAGCTCTGGTCAATGCAGCCACGACCTCGACGGAACCCGCTTGCTCTTCACGAATCTGGCTTTCAAGAGTGCCAGTCAGTCTGTGAAGGATTACAGAGGCAAGCAGTTGGGAGGCGATGGAGATCAGACTGATTCCTCTATGGCTGCCGCATTCCGATCGTTAGCGTCCCTTGAAAAGTGGAACTATGACGGAGCGGCTCCAATCGGTTGGGACAGTTTCCTGACCCCACAGTTTGACTAATAACTTGTGTAAATTATCCACCAGAGCAGGTCCCTCGAATTAGAAGAGGGCTGGAGGAAGATCTTCAGGTCCCGCGGCTTTATTTAACTTCAACTGTTCGATCTCACGTTCGACTTCTGAGCGAGAAGGTGGATCCAAAAAGACAGTGCACGGAGCTGGGCGATCAGTGTCCGGCGAGGAATCGAAGCATTCCAACCGATTAAAACGTCCTTTAAAGTGCTCAGCCCAACGCTCTACTCCTTTTTATAAGTTGTGGATAGGCTGTCCACTCTCGTTACGTATAGTTTCACTAACACCAGGTCTCCTACTGCCCGTTTCCGGTATCAGCCGGAATAACTTACGATGGTTACCAAGGGCAGCAGCCATTTCCATCTCTGATGCACGATGAGACCACCAGGATTCGCAGTCTCTCTTCAGGCTAGCACTGAGTTTTGCCCGGAGCTCTTTGCGAGTTTCATTGTGTTACAATTATGTAGATACATTCATTTAGTTAAGCTCTCGGCAAACGCGGCTGTGGACAACTGATTTAAACTTCGCACCGGCGGCTCAGCGAACTTCTGGCTAAGCTTAGCAGTTGATGCACAATAATACGATGATTATGGACCTGATAATAATAACTGAGATCTGGCTGAACGATGAAATTAATGGTTTGGTCAGTGCAGACAGAAGAAAAAGGTTGTGATATGTTAACATTTCGATTATTCTCATCAGTCGCAAACGTAATACATTTGGGTAAAAATTATGTATGCGCATGTGGAACGAAAATATACAGGTGAATCAAAGTTGAGCAGTCAAAACCAAGGCAATCTGATAGACTGCCTAAGTTGTTTTTGCGCGCAAAGCATTGGCCGGTTTCCGGCAAGCAGTAATATCTCACTGCTTACCAATTGCGGTTGATGAATAGCAATTTGAAGGCCTTCGATTGATCCACGTGATTGTCTGTCAGCACGACGTGTTTTATAATACGTTTACAACTGATAAGAATAATGAAACTATTAACATATCGCAACCTTTGTCTTCCGTCTGCGTTTACCAAATGGGCTAAGGGGACAACATGTTTCCTGTTTCTTGAAACCATGACCCTGAGTTTGCTGCACCAAACATGTTCGTCTTGTGTAGACACTGACCTAGTAGTCATCATCATCATCATCATTACACGTTAGCTGGAGGTAGAAAACACCTCAGCTATTGTGCCGCAATATAAAAGACAAGAAAAGGAAAACAAACAGTTGCACGCCCGCTGAGTCTCCAGTAACGGATGGACATCGTTCCGGAGAGCTAACGGCTGGCTATCATGTCGTAAAAGAGAGTTATGCTATGTCTAAGAAGTGAGATCGTGATTGGAGGGGGATGAACAAAGGAACTCACAACACAAACGCCATTGGGGTCGGCTCCAAGCCATATCAGCGAGTGTGTCCAACCAAACGTGTTCACCGTCCTTAGGACCCCAGCCAGGCAGTCGGGATGCACCAACCGACGTCAACTTCGAAGTGAGGGTTTTCATTTCTCTCGACCAAGCCATCACTTGGCCTCCCCTCCTCCTCTTCCAACCGCACCCACAACGCGCAAACAATGCACGTCGCGGGATTCGGTGTGCTGGCATACGCAACACGTGGCCCAGCCATCGGAGCTTGGTGCGTGATATAATGGTGCTGAGCGGTTCACTCGCTCTTCCTGCATCAAATACGCGACGTCGAACACGCTCATTGCCCACGCGGTGCTCCCACCAGAAATGAGCTAAGCTGCGAAGGCAGCGATGATCGAATATGACGAGCCTCTTTATGTCTGTCGACCTGATGGGCCAGGTTTCCCAGCCATACAGGAGAGTTGAACGGACGGCTGCGTTGTAATCTCTGCCCTTCAGGGCGAGAGTAATGTCGCGTCTGCGTCACAGGTGGCGAAGATTGGCAAAAGCACCTCGAGCTTTTGCTATACGGTTCGTAACCTCATCTTCAATCCCACGGGCGCTAATATAGCTGCCCAGGTACTTGAATTCCTGAACCATTTCTAGCAGATTACCACCAAGCGTTAGCGCAGGGTTGGGTCCCTGCCAATCTTGGAGAAGTACTTTGCATTTCGATGGAGCAAAGCATAGCCCAAAACGATTGACAACCAGTGCTAATCGGTCCAGTGTTATTTGGCATGTTTGGGAGCTGCCACAGATTAGGGCAATATTGTCCGCATACTCCAAGTCAAGAAGTCGCTCACCAGGAAGTAGCTTCACACCTTCTAGGTCGTGTCCAGCGAACGCTGTTTCCATGACTTCATCAATAGCGAAGTTGAAGAGGAAAGGTGACAGCGGGCATCATTGTCTCACATCGTTGGTGATACTGGAGGGTGGCGACAGTTTGCCATAAACCCTCACCCTGCCCGAACTATGTGTGTACAGCGCTTTGATAATGTTTACATATTTATCAGACACACCTTTCCTCAACAGACAGACCCAAAGGGCACATTGATCGACTGAGTCGAAGGCACCTTTTATGTCAAGAAACAGGACAACCGTGGGTCGCAAATAAACGTGGCGGTGCTCCAACACTTGACGCAAGGTGAAGATGTGGTCGATGCAGCCCCGACCTCGACGAAATCCGGCTTGCTCTTCACGAATTTGGCTTTCACGAGTGCCAGTCATTCTGTGGAGAATGATAGAGGCAAGCAATTTAGAGGCAATGGAAATCAGACTTATCCCTCTATGATTGCCGCATTCCAAACGAGAGCCTCCCTTGAAAATTGGGACAATGACGGAGCGGTTCCAGTCTGTGGGGACTGTCTCCTGCTCCCAACGTTTTACTAGCAACTAGTGTAAATCATCTACTAGAGCCGGTCCGCCGAATTTGAAGAGGGCTGGGGGAATTCTATCTGCCCCTGCCACCTTATTCAATTTCAACAGCCTGATATCACGTTCGACTTCTGCGCGTGATGGCGGATCCAAGGAGACGGCCCAGGGAGAAGGGCGCTCAATGTCCGAAGAAGAAAGCGATAACTCTGGTTGGTTAAATTGACTTGCGAAGTGGTCAGCCCAATACTCCAAGCGTTTTGACAGGCTGTGAATCGGCTGCCCACTCTCGTCGCGTATGGTCTCGCTAACACCAGTTCTCCTGCTGCTGTTACCTGTATCAGACGGAATAACTTACGATGATTACCAATGGCAGCGGCTGTTTCCATTTCCGATGCACGATGAGACCACCAGATTTCGCGGTCCTTCTTCAGGCTAGCACGTACTTTTGCCCTGACATTTTTGCATGCTTCGTTTTATTCGTTTCCAGCCGGAATACGTCGGCGAGCATCCATAATTTCCAGAGACTGCGTAGAGACCCAATGTCCGGTTTGACAATTTGCTTTGCCACATGAAGACATGCCTGCTAACAGCAACGTTTGACGAATATGCGACCAGTGATCTTCAACCTTGTTTAGTGGGCGCTTACTCAGCCCAGATGTCAGCGCACTTTGGTACACATTCAGAACCTCTGGCTTCGCGAGCTGGCTGGTGTCAATCCGTTCACATCGACGTTGCAGACGTCCACCGAAACGCACCAGGAGGTCGGCACAGACAAGTGCGTGGTCAGAGTCCACGCTCGTGCTCCAAATCTAGCGACAGTTTTGGACACAGCCTCTCCAGCGGTAACTGATCGCGATATGATCGATTTGCGTCCATGGCTGGCCCGAGGCTGGTGGCCACCAAGTCACGCTTCTGCGGGTGCTGTGTCGAAAGTTAGTGCTCGCGAGAAAAAGGCGAGCATCTTCACACAGCTGTAGCAATCGCCCACCATTATCATTACGGGAGCCTACACCATGTTGGCCGCCCAGATGAAGCTCATCAGAGGACAATTTTCCGACTTGGGCGTTTAGATCGCCAGCCAACACCACAGTATCCGTGCTTCTTCTGTAACGAAGGATCTCGTGAAGTTGCTGATAGAAATCATATTTTAACGAATCAGTGCTACAGTTTGTAGGGGCGTAAGCCGCAATGACAAACAGGCACCGTTTGTCCCCGCGCGACTTCGCAGCACGGAACGAACCAGCTAATCTAGCAGCGCACATCCTACTGTTTACTGGGATCCAATCGATCAGGGCAGCTTCAGCCCGGGGACTCAAAACAATCAGCATTTGAAGCTGCATCATCACCAGACAGACGCAATGAGAATGTGCCGCCAGTGTCACATGTGGGGGATCGCAGGGTAAGCACGGAGCTCGAATCTTGCAGGCGGGTTTCTGATAAACAGCAAATATCGATCGAGAGGTTCTCTAGTGTGCGGGCACGTGCTGCCTGTTGGCCAATCTGCAGCAAGGTGCGCACGTTCAGGCATGCCTATCTTAGCGAGACACGAGGACTACAAAGGGAAACGGATGAACTGATGTTGTCCGCTTGGTTGAACATGGACTTGTGGACTGGATTGGAGCGAAGCAGTGCGATTGTGTGTGATTCGAAATTAGAAAACAAGCGCCTATTGAAGTAAGCTAAGGTGGGCCAAGAATTGGGGGATTAAAAATGGGGGATATAAGTAAAGTTGGAGCGGGACGATAAGGATGAAGAAGCGCAAGAAGGGGTATAAGAAGACGGGAAGGTCTGAGCAGTAGCATCCATACCCCTATCCACCCTGCTCGATGCAGCAGATAGGGCGCCGTTTATTATCCTTTGCGACGGCCAGTGCATCAAGAAAGTATTGTATGAAAGGTTCATTGTATTGTGTGGGCAGAATACTGTCAGGTTGCCCTGGCCTAGACAGGAGTACGATTAGGGTTCTCAAACTTTGGTTCAACAACCTTACCGCAAGGCAGCGGGATTTGGCACTGGACTACAGAGCCCGTTTTATGAAATGAGGAGCTACCCCCATTCCAACCCCCAACCTGGAGGACCAGGAAGCTGAGTTTGTATGGCCTCTAACCATTGACCAATCTGGTGTCAGTGGCTCTGAAGGTACAAAAAAAGCACCACCCAGCATAGCTCAATGGAGCACTGAGGCACGCAAACCATCGCACCACGGTAAGGTCCAGCCTCATTGCGATGCCGTCTAAGCCGGCAGCATTGAAGCGCTTCAAACGGCGAATCTCGAGGCAGACTTCCGCTTCGCTGGATGGATCCAGGGGGACGAGCCAGGGTGGACGACATGGTGTACTGCATGTACTGATGGATGGTGGAGGCCAGTTGAACTGCGAGTGAAAGTGCTCGCCCCAGCGGTCCATACGCCTCTGTTGGTTGGTGATCGGAGACTCATCCACCTCACAAATGATCTCACTGACACCAGGCTTCCTGAGGCCAGTGGACCGAGTGAGTTGGAAAAGTCTGCAAGTGTCGCCAGAGAGAGCAGCGGTCACCATCTCTAAAGCACGCTCAGACCACCATGTCTCGCAATCCTTGCGTAGGCTTTGCTTGAGCAGCCGGTTGGCAGAGCGGCGTCGCTCGTTGCAATCTGATTCTGCGGGGATATCTTTGCGGCTTTCGAACAGCTCCAGAGAACGAGCAGAGATCCAAGGCTTCAAGCGGCGTCGAGTTAGGCCGCAGCATGACTGTCCGGAAATGGTCATCGCCTTCCGTATACAAGTCCAGTTGTGCTCCACATCTTGCGGTGGATTGCAACTGAGTACATATGCCAGTGAGGAGTGATAGCTTGCCTGGACAGAGGAATCAGTTAATCTGTTCACATCAATTTTGCGGTGCTTCGTGTTTCGGGATCCTCCAAAACACATACAGATTTTCGCGCAGACCAGAGCATGACCTGAGTCAACGAAGGTAGACCAAAAAGTCCTGCAGTCCAGTACGCTGTCACGCTATCTGAAGCTAATTGAAATGTGAACAATTTGAGACCACGGTTGGGTTGAAGAAGGGAGATGCCGCGTTGCGGAACGCTTCTTCGTACGTCTAACGTTAGTGCTTGAGGTCGTGTATCTTTGTACCATCGCAGCGACCTATATTTTTAAATTAGTGCCGACTCAGAGATTCAACATGTGTACTCACGTTGGTCCCATCTGCAAATTAAACTTGACGACACATGTTTATTTGTCCTAGGATACCATCCTCAAAGGTACGCCCTAGAAATCGAGGTCCCCAAAACAACTGCACTAACAGTCTTTCTGGCTCCATTTAACACTGAGGTCCTTCTTGTGAGGAAATTCAGCTAGCGCGCTTCAGATGTTTGGCCTCACTTTCTAAGCAGTATAGGGCCCAAGCCGAGAAAGTATTCGTTGGTCTACCACTTCATAATCAACTTATTTCCCCAAGAAGATATAGAGCAGGAGAACATAAGCCATTCAGAACCTCGTGTAGACCGATGAGGAACTAAAAGCGGATAGCTTCTTGGGGCATAGAAGTCCTGCAACACTGCTTTTCCACCACGTCTGTTACGTGGCAAACTCCAACGGGGACATCGTAGAGGTCCGTGCCCCAGCTCGTCACAGTATTCTATTCAACTTCCTTAAAGTCTTTTCTAGATAAACATCCCCTGGTTTTCGTTTGAGGTAATTCTTCAATCAGTTCAATACGTTAGTGACAAAGGCTTCGGAGTTTAAAAGCCTTAGATTAAGTGAAGTGAAGTACTTCCCGAGGGGAAGGACGCGGAAACGAATGACCTTGGGGATCCACATTGGGAAGCATACAGTGCCACTGCAAGTGCGGGAAACTGCAATGTCTGCACATCCGAACAAAACTATTACGTCAATCTGGTGAAGGAGAACAGACTGAAACCAAAGGGTTTAGCGAAAATTTTCTGCTCAAAATCCTAACCTACTGTACAAACATATTAACTAAATGAGCAAAGCGCGGATAGGTGTCCGTACTCTAAACACCCCATGTGGATGAGCACAAACTTCACAATAAACAGCTAACGTCCTTAGGCATCAATTCGTTGTACTTTCCAGAACATACCGCCATGTCATAGTTTTCTCACTCAGATCACCTCATCACCAGGACTTAGCCGCGCCTCCTTCATTACTGTGAAGGTGCCGAAGTGACTGTTGTCAGTACGCAAGTACAGTTCACGATTTCCAGAAGGAATGCAACCTATATCGTTGAAGGTAGATGTCACAAACTTTGTTTCGTCGGATTCCTTGTTTTCCCAGCGCTTTCTCGACAAAAGGCAGGTACCAGCTATGTAAAAACGTGGAATGGTCACCTGTGGTGCACTACTATTGAGAAGTTTGTATGGAAAAGAGGAGTGCAAGGAAATCAGATAAATTGTGTACCACTGTTGACGAAGGACGCGTGGCGCACAAATCTACCTCCACCGATACGTTTTAAGTGAAAAAGTGCAGCGAAAATGATAGTCACAAAGGTACCATTAAAGAATGTGCAAATGGGCCCGATTTTCAGTCTGAACTGTCATAACCACTATATGTGGATTCTTGGGTACATAAATTGTCTGCTCCACGTTGCACTTTCAACAAGTATTTGAACTGGGAATCATACTGCTTGTAAACTTCCGCCCGAATGCTCTTCTTTCAATGCGTGCTAAACACATGGAACCTGTCGTTGTCAGTGCATACATCAGATAGTTCGGAAGCTGCAGTATTATCACGCAGAAGTAGCACGGCTTCCATCGAAATTGATGGTGCACCACATGTATTTTGTTAGTCTATGCCAGCTGGACGGATTCCGTCGATGGTGGGGATAGTGTCGCTGTACCAACCTTGTTTTCTCGAAAGCTTTTGAGATCCTAGATCATAGCATTGTTATTTACATGCTCCTGAGCTACGGCATCTTCGATCTGATCCAGGGAGGGACACCTGTAATCTCACTCCAACACATGTTGAATGCACGAGTTCCTTGTGCCCTGTCCGACCCGATATAAGTATGGCGTCTATTTAGGCTCATTGCTAGGGTCACGACTGTTCCTAGCGGTCATATACCACCTCATAAGAATGCCAACCACCAATCAACTACACTCCGAAGATTGTCTCAAGACCTAGCGGAGAAGCAGGAAGGTGCTCGATCACGTAGCAACACATGATAACCACAGCAGGGCTTAAGATGAGTAAATCCATAGCATACTTGCTTTTAGCGCTGCCCAAGGTAAAATAATGAGTATACAGCACCTACGTTTATCGGCTAAGAAAACACATTTCGTGGCGAGCCTCTTTTGAAAGTGATCTTAGGGGGCTTGTGCAGGAGGATCTCGAATGATCAAGGGGGCAGAGAAAACAGTAAATAAGCTAGCCAATGCACGGCCTAGTGCAGATATTATTTAACCGCTTCGATCTTACCTTCTTTCCGCAACCTCTCAATAGTTACATGATGCTACAAGTAGATGATACCAGTCAGGTTTGGCACGATTGCAAAACAAGTCTTTGCTGCCCTTGATGATCCAAAACGGAGAACGAACGAACATGAGTGTGCCTGATCCGCTTACCTTAACAGCATAAAGACCCCAGGAGTTTTCGATCAACACTACAGTCGTCTCTGAGATTTCATATTTCGGCGTACTAGATAATCAGGGATTCACCCATGTCGAGACTTATTGAAACACAGCCACAACACCTCACTAAGAGACTAACGTTTGAAGTTGGCTACACAGCGCAGCCGGTTAGATTACCGTCGGAACTTTCACGCCGTTCGTGCGTCCCAGCAGTATAACGTTCTTCCTCATGCTGTGATTCCTACATCTATCTTGGCTGAATTCGAAATTCGACTTGATGATGCATTACACTAATTACATTGCATAATTTAACCCATCCTTTGAACAGTGCAAAACGCAACCAAACTAGGAATAATGTGAATATGGTGGTAAGTCCACCCGTACGCTTTTCCTTGATAAAGCCAATTCGTGGTCTCAGCCCTTTTCAATTGAAATAGTTAAGCGTTTGCTTCGTTAGCCTTGGTAAATCCACTGTTCCACCTGTACTCTTCAATACACTAGTCAGTGCGTGCTTGATAGGTACAAATTTGAGTAAAATTACTTATCCGTCTCAACAGTAGACAACTTATGTAAGGTGAGTTCGAAAGGAGATGAATTGGATATTGCTTTCGCAGTTGCGAGCAGGTAGCGTAGCATCATCCCCACTTGTTTTAAGGTTATCTTGAGAAACACCGGGAAGTACAAAAAGACCCGAAGCTAGGTATCCTAAGGATAGTAGATAATAAAATAAGTAGTTTAAGCAAAATGTACGTTTATAGTAAGCTTCTGCCTTCCGAAGTAGGCTACGATTGATAGATACGCTTTCGGGAGTACGTAATCGTCCGATGCTGCGGATCTGTAAAAATTGCTCAAGCTAAGTATAGTAAGGCTCTGCAGACCTATGACTTAAAAGAAGACTGATTTTCCACCAGATCCATAAAAAAGACCAGGACACTAATTGCATGCGATAATAAATGGCCTGAATTTGTAGACTAAAGCAATATTTTGGTTTATATGCGGTGGCTGCATGCGTTAAGGGACTATATTGCAGCAAGTTACAGCTTTGCGCTCATCCTGGCCACGAATCTTTATTATATCTCTATGTCTGAAACATCCTATCAATAGCGTCTCCTTTCGAAACCTGCTGACTGAAAGTGGCAACAAAGATGCCTGTGGATGACGAACACCAGCACGGACGTTTTAGGGAGATTCTAACTACTGCTTTCCGAATAAAAGGCGCGTTTACTACTAAAAGAGTTGTAAACAAGTAATGTTTGCCTCAAGCACTCTTTTTTGTACACGTTAGCTCGAGGTGGGAAACAGCTCAGCTACTGTGCCGCCATAAATAGAAGCAAAAAAGGAGAAAAATTTGCAAATGGTGCAATCCACTTAAGCTACCGGTAACGGATGGGTATCGTTCCGATAAGCTACCAGCCGGTTACCGTGCATCAAAATACTATGCAAAATTATATAAGGCTAAATAATGCGATCGTAGTTGGAGGGGAGGCAAACAGGGATGGGGAGGGGCATAAAAACTCACAGCACAAAGGACCCTGAGGTGGATCCTAGCCATATCAACAGGTGTATCAAAGCATACATGTTCATAGTCTTTCGGAACCCAACCAGGGAGCCAAGAGGCTCCAACCTACGCCAGCTCCGAAGTGAGGACCTTCATTCCTCTGGACCAAGTCATCGCTTGGCCACCTTTCCTCTTCTTCCATTCACACCCCCGGCGCGCAAAAGACGCAAGTCGCGGGAGTCGGTGGGCTGACACGCGTAACCCGTGGCTAAGCTGTCGGAGTCTAGTGCGTGAAATAACGGTGCTGAGAGGTTCATTACCTTTTCCTGTACCGTAAAGAAGGAGTCGAACACGCTCGTTGCTCACGCAATGTTCCTACAGATGTGAGCCAAACTGCAAAGACTGTGGTGGTCGAACGTAACTAGCCTCTTTATGTCCGTTGATATAAGGGACTAGGTTTCACAACCGTACATTAGGGTTGAAAATATTGTTGCATTGTACACTCTACCCTTCAGGGCGAGAGTGATGTCGCGCCGGCGCCATAAATGGCGAAGGTTAACAAAAGCACTTTGAGCTTTTGCTATACGGTTCATGATCTCAGCTTCAATCTCACAGGCGCTGATACAACTTCCCAGGTAGTTGAATTTTAAACGACTTCACCACCAAGAGTCAGCGTATGAGGCAGTCCAGGTTAATCTTGGAGGAACACTTTGCACTTCGAGGGTGCGAAGCAAAGCCCGAAGTGACGTACAGCCAGTGCTAATCTGTCCAGTGCCGCTTGACACATCTGAGAACTTTCACAGATTAGGGCAATATCATATAAGTCGTTCATATAAGTCATATAAGTCATTCTCCTGGGCGCAGATCCACACCTTCTAAGTCATGTCCTGTGAACGCGATTTCCATGACTCCATCAAAAGCGAAGTTGAAGTGGAAAAGTGACCGGGAGTATTCTTGACTCACACCGCTGGAGATATTAAAGGGCGACGACAGCTTGCCGTAAGCCCTCACTCTGCCCGAGCCACGACCGTATAGTGCTCGGATAATATTTACATCTTTCACAGGTACACCTTTCCTGAGTAGACAGGCCCAACTGCACACCTATCCATCGAATCGATTACACCTTTGATATCGAGGAACATGACAACGGTGTGACGGTGCTCCAACAACTGACGCAAGGTTAAAATGTGGTCAATGCAGCCATGACCTCGACGAAATACAGCTTGCTCTTCACGAATCTAGCTTTCACGAGTGCCAGTCAGTCTGTGAAGGATGACAGAGACAAGCAATTTGGAGGCGACGGAGATCAGACTGATTCCTCTACGGCTGCCGCATTCCGATCGTGAGCCTCCTTTGACAATTGGGACTATGATGGAGCGGCTCCAATCGGTTGG
This sequence comes from Dicrocoelium dendriticum, assembly GCA_944474145.2. Classification (NCBI taxonomy): domain Eukaryota; kingdom Metazoa; phylum Platyhelminthes; class Trematoda; order Plagiorchiida; family Dicrocoeliidae; genus Dicrocoelium; species Dicrocoelium dendriticum. Next base: position 10,494,626 of record OX104059.1, read on the forward strand.
GACGGTTTCCTGCTCCCATATTTTCACTAGTAACTAGTGTAAATCATCCACCAGAGCAGGTCCCTCGAATTTGAAGAGGGATGGAGGAAGATCTTCAGGTCCCGCGGCTTTATTTAACTTCAGTAGTTTGATCTCACGTTCAACTTCTGAGCGAGAGGATGGATCCAAAGGGACAGCCCACGGAGTAGAGCGATCAGTGGCCGGCGAATAATCTAACAATTCTGACCGACTGAATTACCTTCCAAAGTGCTCAGCCCAAAGCTCTAAGCGTTTTGATAATTTGTAGATATGCTGTTCACACTCGTGTCGCATAGTTTCATTAACACCAGGTCTCCTGCTGCCCGTTTCCGTATCAGACGGAATAACTTACGATGGTTAACAGTGGCAGCGGTCATTTCCATCTCTGATGCACAATGAAACCACCAGGATTCGCGGTCTCTCTTCAGGCTAGCACGGAGTTTTGCCTGGAACTCTTTGCGAGTTTCATTGTGTTCGCTTCCAGCCGGGATATGCCGGCGAGCATCGATAAGTTCCAGAGATTGCGAAGAGACCCAATGTTCATGTTGGCGATTAGACATACGACATGGGAAATTTCCTGCTGCTAGTAAGGTCTGGTGAATATGATAGCAGTGAGCGTTTATCCAACACACACAAGCACTCTAATATTTGAAGTTGGTCTTAAAGTAACAGCAGTATTGCATTGCATTAACCGGCGGACGCTGTTGGTTTGTAAGCGCCCAGCACCGTAAAAGATGGAAATAGCTGTATTGACAGAAAAGCTGAGCTGAAGGATTGTGATTAATTCCCGATGGCAGCTTAGTTAATACAACAACCAAAAACGCCTGATGCTTTTTCATTCCATTTGAACTGCTGCTGCTTAATGCTTCATTTCAGGCTGGGCGGAGGAAAAGGGACCAATACTTCTTTCTCTAAATATGCATGTTGGCTCCGATCAATGCCCACATTAATACCACAAATATTAACAGGCGTAATTACGTCTACTATCATAGTGGGTATAAGCAAATAATCACTGTGCCAAGTTATCATGTACTGGTCTTAGTGTAGCTTAATCAACAAATTGTGTCTATTGATATTTGAAACAAAGAGAACCTGAAGAACACAGTTGTGAGCTGTTGTCATGAATTTATACATTCTTATCTATCGTGAACATGCACCAATGATAAATAAACCAAAACAGTGCCATAGCGCTTGCGTTAACGGCACAGTCAGAGCTACAGTCAGCTGATTTGCAAGCGTAGCAGTGATCGTTCTCCATCGACAACGGTTGCCTCCAGAAATTGGGGCCAGTGATCGCGCATATGGAAGCTGAATGACATTCGGATTGACTTGACCCGTGGTTAATAATTGTCCTGTAACTGCAGAGGCAGCTCGGTTTCCGCTTCAACCTATTCCGTCGCCACAGACTCCATCCGCTTGTCTAACCATTTGGGGATGAGTTCTTCGATTATGGTACCTGGTATTTGACATTTCGGCAAACACCGGTTGATTTGCATGATTACTTCTTCTACCCGGACTTGTTACTGGCAAACTTTGTTATCTCTAGGTATATAGAATGTACTCCTTCTACCGAAAGTGACTCACCCACGTCTGCCATACAGTAACTGCTTGCGATATTCTCCAGAGTGATTGCTTGCTCACAAGGGGCACATTGAACTGCTGCGTCAAAAAAGACAAAAATGATGCATGTTTATTTATCACCAACAAAAAATGAATATCATTGATAGTGTCAGAAGCAAAAGTTGTCAACTAAATAAACTAGCCGATTATTCACAAAACTCTGAAAATATTAGAGTTATTCTAGGTAAAAATGCATACTTAAATGTCTTGTACGTTATTGGAGGAAAATCATATCTAGTGACTTAGTAACGTCGGTCGTTCCCGTCCTCTTAACTTAGAGGTCTCATCCACAGATTGGAAACCGTTAAATGCGGGTTTACATGCCGCACGGGACACATGAAATGCGCGCTTCTGAGGATACCCCAAAGGAAGGCGCAGCAGTACAATGCATTTCCGGGCCTGTAATCGCTGACTGACAGAGTCTAAATGTGATGAACTTCTACCTATAGCATTTAACTCCCCTACTACGCCTTTACAACTAGTATGCAAACCAAACCGCTTATAACGCCATCGATTAATTGGCAGCCCACCTTTAGAAAGTTCGTCGCCTGATGAGGGGTTATCCAGTAGTCTGCGCGGTAGTAACATGCAAGTCAGTGGATAGTGAGCGGCATCATATCACATTTAATGACTTACTGAAGACGATCGTTGCTGTTTCCCGTTGCTCAGTGATTTCAATCACAGTGGCGACAACCCACGTTGAGGGTTCGAGCCCCGTAGGCGTAAGATGGAATAGGCACTGCTGACGGTTCCCGAAAGGATCAAGCGGCCGTACAATGCACTTTCAGACGTGTGCTAGCTGTCCGACTATCGAACTGGGATGAAATATATCTAAACTCAAATGTGTGTCGGTAAGATTTGTACACTTACGCTTACCGTTAAGTTCTCATTAGTGTGCAGTATTGTTACACAAAGCTATGGCTTACTAACGGATAAAGCCATGTAATCGGAGACCATTAGTTTGAATTCCGTTACGGTGGCAGTAAAATTGACCGAAATTCGAAGTGCAGTCTAAAAGTATACACACGAACTAAGTACAAACTCCGGCGTCCTTCCGACTGGCGATTGTGTGCGGCCAACTGCAAATGTTTGCTTGACAGCAAGCTGTTGCGGGTGAGCTTCAATAAATGACAGCATACCAGAAAAGTTTAACAAGTGTGAGATCTGTAAGAACAAGTTCCGTTGTTTCTTGAGCTGTCGTTTCAGAATTAGTTGAGTTCAAATGTTGCGTTATTTGCTGACATCTAAAAAATGCTTTGCTTACTTTCAACCGTGAATAAACCAGACCAAACAGAGTCGAAATTAAACTGGTGAGTCTATTAGACTGCAAACCTACCAAGCTGTAAAACCAAAACACCAAATGCAATTGTTCTAAGTAACAGATCCACTGAGTTCTCTTTCCTCAGGCCACAGAAGTTTTATCGACAAGTACCGACGAACAGATTCTAGATTTTGTGTATAACTCGCTAGGCGCACTGCAGTTCACCATTTGCTTTAAACTTATTTGACCTTCTCAAGTAGAGGTAGAAAACATCGAACCTGGTTAGCTGTTTGCAAAACGCTTAAGGACTGAGTAGGGGATCATTTTCATCTTCTCGCGCAGGATGGATTGCGATGCGCACTTTCAGTGTCGGTCGTGATCCACATTGAAGTAAACCTTGGTTATTCCATCAATGGGATTGTAGATGAAGCAGGTGGAAATTGGGTGTTACCCACACAAAACCCTACGAATCACGAAGCGTTTCGATCTCATTCGGTCTCATCAGATACAGCAAGCAGACATGGAAATCGGGGCCTTTGGGATGTTAGAAGAAACCTAAGCCCTAAGTCACCTTTTGCGTATGGGCAACGCGTGTCACCATAGCTAATGACTTTTAGGAGGGGCCATGTTGAAGCACATGTTTTTTAATGAATTTCGACACACAATCTCAGAGTGGACTATGATTCTCATTAAGTTGAACTCAGGTCACTGGGACGTTAGGGAGCGTCACCCGTTGTCTTCGGCGACGGACGCAATGGCCTAATTGACCCTAGATCAACCCAATGCGAATTACAGTCCACATTGGGGTTTCGCAGCCCAATCCATTCATTAAAAAGCAGTGCAACAGAAAGAAAATTTCCATCGCTCGATGATAGGCTATGATACATTGTATTTCCACTGCTGGGATGTACGAATACTCATTTTCTGGTATTGTATCTAGCAGTGACATTTCCAGGCAAATATTCAAAGAAACAGCTGAGCCGATTTTCAAGTGAGCACATCTAGCAAATTGAGAAGACGCTCATGGTATTTTTGAAGCGCGAACAATAATTTGCTTGCTAAATTCACCCGACCAAATCATACCAACAGCTAAACCTACGCTCTTACGATACTGCACTGAAACTCTTTGAATTGCATGAACATTGAACTTGCAAGAGTGACCTTGACTTAATTGACGCTCATTTTGTATTCGAGTAAGAGAGTGTACGTGTCATAGTAGAACTGATTAAAATAGTGGTACATTTGCCATTCGTGAAATTCGTTTGTACTAATGAGCAACGAATTTGTATGGGATGAGAAACACTGCATTATAAGTCCCGTTAGATATTTTGGTGGTTTTATCGAAAAAATAATATTAAAACCGTAAGTGCTTTAAGTTTGAAAGGAAAGAGTTATCATTTCTCATGCCGTAATCCTGCAATCTGCTGAGTTTTACACCGCCCACAGATAACACCTAATACAACAACGTATATTCCAGAAGTAGAATAGAGACATAGTGGATTATTTAACCCACTTTTAAATAACTAGTTTCGGTACAGAGCCGACCGATTTAAGGAGAGCATTCTACGGAGGACACAGAAAAAATGAAAAGAAATTACTGCGAAACTCCACACGGCTATAGTGTTTTGCGATATTCAATGATTGACCTCTCAGTTTTATATTGTTGCTGAGTTGCAGGGATTTGGAGTATGCAAAAGCAAGTATGCCGTTATCATGTCATCTCGTATTATACGATACCATTCGCTGACTAATCCCGCGTAGGGGTGCGTGTCCTCGCGGTATACTCATCCCGCTTGCGGATGCTAGTGGTAGTACGGCAGCGTAGCGCTGTTACGGCGTACAGCTGACACGTTAGTCCCAGTCGTGGCAACCTCCGCTCAATTGGCAGATTGCGCATTCCAGTGACATATTTGGGTGCCCGACCTTAAGGCTGCTGCAGTGTAGTGAGTCCATCGTTCAGCGATGGATGCCAGGTTTACATTGCGGATTCGACATTAGGACGAACATACGCCCTGCGCAGCTGTCGAAAAATAAAGAGAGGTATTTGTTCGATTGCCTTTCGCACAGCCCGAAGTGTGGTTAACGAACTTTGAGGTCTTTTCGGATGGTCAGAGACAACCTAAGTCATCTGGAACTCAGATCGCGCTCAGCGGAAGATTGTTGCTCACATGTGCTCCGAACTTATATCAGTAGTTGACCTGAAAAGTACTTTGCCTTGACACGAGTTGAAATGCAGTAAATTGTGGATTGCCAGCTGAAGTACTGTGTCGAGGTCATGCTGAAGCAGATGCTGGTCAGCATTCACCAGAATCCTGCAGCAACGTTGATGTCGTCGGCAAACCGTAAAAAGTTGAAGCGAATACTTGTGCCATGACATTCATAAATACCAAAAGCAATCGTGGATCTAGAAATGGGTCTTGAGACACACCACATGCGGCTTGTACGGAGTCAAGTAAATAGTTCCAAACTCCAACCAGTAAATGCAGTTAAAGGAAAAGTTGGCGATCCAGCATAGAAGAGGGACCCCGATGCCGTAGTGCCGGAGCTTGAAAAGGAGTACCCGATGATTTAAACAATCGGATTACTTCGAAAAATTCCATATAGACCACCACAACATATTTACAGCGTCAGGCGACTCCGTCCAAATACTCCGAAGCATTAGTAACTTTACTGTACATGACCGTTGTCGAAGGACTCCGTGTTACTCGTGAGTAATAAGGTTACAATTTACCAGTTAGTATATCAATGTATCAGCAATGTTGGATTCAATGACTTTGGGAAAAGGGACAATTAACCGTATTTTGATGGTTCAGTTCTACTTCCGTCTTTGTGTATCTGCGTTATTATCCCAATTTTCCACATCGCAGGAACCTAGTTTTGGTTATATCAACGTAGAAAAATCTGAGCCAAGTGTTCTGTCAATTGGCTTTCTGCTACTCCAAGTGTATCTGAGTGAATGGTATGGACACATAGGGAGCATTTCTTGAGTAGAGATGTCAACCGTAATGTATCTTCAGTGGTAAAAGAGCTGTAGAGGAGTTCTGGCGGTAGGGAGAGAGAAGATAGAAGATTACTGGGTGATAAGACTCTGTGAAACATGGGCGCTTGTTGCATCTGCTAAGCATTTGTTGTTTCCACAGCCGTTCTTGTTGAGCGGTCAACCGTCCTGAGTGGAGAAAATCCCTGCTTCAACTTTCGTATGCCATTGAGGTGTTTGTGTACCAGTTAGTGAATAAAGCTGAAGACTTTTGCCATGCCCTGTTGAGGTGTCGTATTATCTTCTCTGAGCAGTTGAATGAAGTGGTTACGTTGGGCTACGTAGTTGTTCAAAGTTGTTGGCGTTGTAGCCAAGCTATAGACCCGCCATGCTACGTTACGTATTACCATCCATTTTGAGGTCTGTTTCCCACAAAAGAAACCGGTCCAGACCCATTGAAACCTTTGTCTCTGAATCATCTGTAGTCATCCTACTCAGTTTGTTGAGGAACTCAAGTCAGGTGACTTTTTGCAGTTCTTCGGCAAGAAATGACCAGACTATGTCGCTGACAAGCTGCACTAATTGGCCGTTGCGAGTGATGGTTCGAACAGTCTCATACTTCTCATTCCCATACTCCGTATAGCAGGCGAAGTTGAAACTGATGACTGCATGATCACTGTTACCCAACGGTCAGTCCATAACAAACACATCGATAATATGCTCCTTGTTGTTGAACACAAGATCCAGCACAGATGGCCTGTTACCTGTTCTGAACAGAGGGGGCATAGTGAATTGTGTGTTGGGCGGAACGATGATGAACCGCTGCAGATCGAGTTTGAATTATTCTGCGATTGTGGCACTGGTTACTACACTTTTACCCCTAAAACTCTAACACTTTAGGATAACGTCGAATTTGACGACAAGCTTTCGGTCTGGCTTAAGTTTTGCTGCCAGTAGGTAGCTGTAACTGTAAGACCAATTTCAAACTTTACCGTAATTTTCGAGAAAAGAGTTCACATATCTTGGGTACACTAATCAGGAATAGGTAAATATATTTATAATGCGTCGTTCACATCATCCTCTGTAGTAACCCTAGTAAGTAACATCACAACTTTGCTTCTAGAAGACATTGTACACGATCTGTACATCGGTTGTCAGCACACATCTGCGAACGGTGGGTGAAATAGGGTTAATTTTTCAGCTGTGGCGACATTAGCCATTTAAGCGGCTTCGTCAATTCGTTACCAAGCCAATTAATTAAAGGCACGTTTGTACACGTTTCGGACTGTGTAGCACATATAACTGCAAATTTGCTTAGGTTACAAGCCAACTCAGATGGCCACACGAATAGAGTAAGTATAATGCCGCTAGTAATTTGTCTGAGGATACCACTGTTTGCGGGAGGGTACTCAGACAAATTAGTCCGCTTGAATAATTAGCGACATCGGGCTATGAATTCGCAGCGTACGTGGTAGCCAACCCTATTGAATATCGCAATTTAAGTTTTAGAAGACGGCAAAATATGAGGCTGTACAGTCCACGGAACATGTCATCCTGTCAGATTTGTGAAATCCTGGGTAGGATAAACACAGAGTAACAATGGATAATTTCACAGATGATTTTCACAGACGAATTTTGCTTCACATGTCCACTACGCTTGAATCTTAGGACATTTCCAAAATAATTATTTCTTCCGATCTTGAACGAACCTTATCCATCGAAGAACTGTTGGTCAGCAAAATGTCAGATATATTGAACTGGTAGAGCTTAGGCAAGGGAAACGCAATACCGATGAGGTTTAGGGTCGATTACTTTAAGTGTCAACTGTCTGAAAACCGCCTGATTCCCAGTTATTGAAATCTAACCTTTCGGGTTTTTTTAGATACCTAAGCCAATACTGTAAACTATTAAATCCTAAATGTGCAAATACAATACGCAAGTGAGAAGTCCTTACGGAAAGACAAAGCCTAAATTAGGGCAAATTTGTTTTCAATTAAGAAACCGCCCGTATGGGACCGGATTATATGCAGACTCAGAGTTTTGTGCAATTCCTTTCGATTCTGTGCTCCGACTTGGGTGGGTCAGATATGCCTGAACAGTATGGACCACTCTGTATTTTAACATCACAGGTAGTCAGTTAAGTTAATAGGTATACATGAAATGAGGCTTAATAAGAGAAACTGAAAAGCACGGTAAGAAGACGAAAACTGGTAGATGCATGCATTTCGTATTGTCTCTTCAGTACCATTAACAATAACCGGTATGCAACTATATACTTAAATATGCATGTGACCGAATAAGCATGAGGTGAAAAGTGAATGACGGAAGTTCTACCACTATGGCCACGGCAGTCTTAAGCTGATAAATAATTGCTTTTGAACACACAGGGCCGGCTTCATCCGGCCTATCGCAACGGCCTCGGCAAAACGGAGGAAGCGGGGATTAGGGTGACGTAATACAAGTGTGAACGCTTATCCGAGCTCTATCCGGTGACGCACAGTCAGTAGGTGTTTACCTATTGAGAAAGCAGGTGGCTTGCGCCAGCATGCAACTTCAGTGGGTCAGGGATGCTGGTCAATTTCACGTTGAACCCACCTTGGCATGTGTTCCATTTTTCGTGAAGTCAAAGACCGATTGGTTGTGCCTATGTAACTGTCTCCGCAATCTCATACGAATTTGTATATGCAGTGTGAGTTGGCCCCTATCGGTTGAGCTTCCTTCGTTGTAGGCACCGGCAAGTTACAGGTTCTATTGATGACCAAAACCTGAGCAGCACAGTAACTTCTCTGCGTAGCGGAGATTAAACGTTTCTTGGTTTTCAATACAGTAAAGTCACCTCTGAATGGCAACTCGATATAGATCTATTTCTTGGCTGCCGTATGCACCAACTCTTTCAGTAGAACTTCCGTCATTTATTTATCACCTCATGCTTATTCGGTCACACGCATATTTAAGTATATAGTAGCATTCTTCTTATTGTTAATGGTACTAAAGAGACAATACGAAATGCATGCATCTACCAGTTTTCGTCTTCTTACCGTACTTTTCAAATTTCTGAAGGGAACTAGCTGCTTTAAGTTTCTTAAAAGAAGAGAAACTGAATGTGTTTAGTTATGAAGCATTTATGCAATACAAAAATACAATCTCCCCGTCTAAGAAAGCATAATGTTAGTAGAGCGAATGGGCAGATAAAGAATACACAAGACAGCTCTGTTTGTTCCACAGAGTGGAGAAATAAAAATCTACTTCATGGCTACCTACTGACGAATTGCTCTCCATCATAAATATTTCACCGACGAAGATCGCACGTCGCAATGCAATCACACAGGATCTAATTGCGAATGACCAATCAAGGAGTCAATAATCGCTGTGAAAAGAGTTGCCAGTTGTTGCCTGGTGGTTTCCGGCGTAGTGGTCCAAACCATCATCCCAATGGTCCCGGGTTCGAGCCCAGCTACCTCTGCCTGATGAGATCGAAAAAGATTCAATAGCGTCGAAGAGTGCAAAGATTTCTAGGGGGCAATGCCCAATTTCTATAAGCTTTTCGCCATGGCCTAGATTCGCTTCAATGCGAACAGCGATTTACATTGAGATTGTACGTTGCAATCGATTCACACATGTACAGCGAAATGACGCCCTAATCAGCATTCCGTTAACTTTGATGTGTTCCAAAGGCTTCCATAATAGGATGTTTAGCTATGTTGTATAGTGTATTTCCCATCCTCAGTTTATTTTTTCGCAAGCTTTCTAACTGTCTTCATCTTGCCACAACCGCTAATTTTTCCGTCATGTAACATTTGGTCCTTTTTAAATCTGTGCAGCATTAATCAATGTCACTTAGCCGGGCAAAAGATTGCAACCCCTGCTTTTGGCAGAAATAGATTGGTAGTTTCGAACTCAAGTTTTAATTTGCCTGTGGTTAACTAATTCTTGCACGTAGCTGCCTAAAATGGCTAGTATCTATCGCCAAACCATTCTCCAACCAAGTAGAGAGTGCCAGTGAATTGTTCATATACCTAAAGGGTTACTAATTCAGTAAACATTTCCTCGCTTCTTTGCTTTGAAGTTGGGTAGTCACCACATAGTTTATGTGTTCATTGACAGAGAAGTCCGGAAAACTTCTTTTTTTTCTCAAACCGGAACTAATCCGTCAGTCATCCGACTACATCTGAAATCCGCAATAAAGTTCAGACATTTCACATCGCTAGAAGTCACCTGACATTTGCAGAAGCCAATACAGAACTGTAACTGATTGGCAGACATTTGTACACCACTGGGATAAAAAGCGCGACTTACTCATGTGGGACGACTGATGAATTGTATGCAGCTCTGATTACCCCGATGAGTAAGCATACCGGAAACACCAGTGTATTCAACATGTCCACTATGTCTAAGTTATTTCCGAAAACAGAAAGCTCGTGGGGAAAACTTCAAAGTAGCTGAGGGCAGGATATGTTGACGAAAGACAGCATGTCATGGTGGTTGGTCCTACACTTTCTCTGAAAGTTAGCTGCTCCTTCGCTTCCATTAGTTTCGACTCACAACACCGGATATTGTTAGGTAGTTAGAGCGTCGGACTACATAGCAGCTTGTAAATAGCAACCATCGCTGGGTTCACCGGAGTAGGGTAAAATTTGTCACAACACCTGTCTTTTGCTGATTCTATCAACTATTGGCGTGTAACAAGTTAGAAACCCCACCGATTTTACGTTTCTGTTTCTTGTCAGTCAGCAACCGGACGTCGTTAGGAAACACACTTTTTAGATAGAGGCATAAAATGGCTGACGGAAGGAACACCTGAAAATAGCCCTAGTACCATTTCAAAATAGTTTTCGTACTAATCGGTTGCGAAAGTCCGAATCTATGTCCTACACACGTGCGTCAATGGACATCTTTCTGTGCTGCGAGTGGCGCACGACATTTCGTGAGTAAACAATGCATTCTTCTGCGTTGCATCAATGTAACAAAGTGCAGGTTGGAGTAACACAAGATGAGTCAGCATAACGACAAAACACTATAGCGCTGTCGCATGGAATGAGAAAAGCGAAAAAAATATTACTAATTTCTTTTCAATAACGATGTCTTAAATCACAAAACTGCTGGAACAGGCAATCTATAGGGGCCAGCTTTTGGAGTGACCCACTGGTCCTTATACCCGAGTTATGTCACTTGTATGTGGATGATTCCAACACACTCTTGACAGATGGTTTTATGCGCCAAATTTACTCCCATAAACAAAGAATCCAGGGTCTGCCTAAGAAGAAGTATTTACGTTTGGCCAATCAGGTGGCGTTTATAAAACAACTTAAACATCAAAAGGCCACTCAAAAGTAATATATGTTAAGCCCCTTAAGATTTGAGACGAAATTCTGGCTTTTTCGTGCACATATAATTTCCAGGGTGTCATGGAGACCGTTGCAGAAGGCGTGTTAGAAACCGATTGTATTTGCTGACCTAAATAGTAAGGTAGTTCGTCTTGGTATAGGAGATGCTCCAAAAGTTTCGCAGGTTTCACTTTCGCCCTTTGCAGTAAACTGAGGCAACCAAAAGAACTTAACGCAATTTTGCAAATAATGCATCAGCATGGAGGTTGCTAACTTGCTTAAACGGACATTACAAGCAAAATACCACACACCAGCATAAAATCCATCTCACCTATTACACAAACACGGGGTGTGTAAATGCTTTTTTCGACCCTCGTGCGAACTACATCGGCAACGGCTACACCTTCACTCCACATATTCTTCTGATTCCAAAACAAACAAACCTTATCTGTCCATCGGCCAAGTTTGCACCTACCCTAGTATGCGCAACCTAGTGTATCTGCATCACAATAGCAACCATGCGTATTAGGCAGATTAGTGACTACAATACATAGATTGCATGTATTTACATAGCATAAGGGACATGCAAAAAGGTGAGGCTAAACTAGTAGCCACTTCTTTATGGCAGTCATAACTTTAGTCGTAGTTCCGTCTACTGCCATCGGAATACTTATATAGTTTAATCATATCATATTGAAAAAAATCAATTTGAATTATGAGCTGGTTTTTAGTTTCCTTGAATTTATAAAAACTAAACAACAGAGAAAACAGGATCCGTGTAAATTAATAGCTTTAAGCCATTACCCTGCTTATTTGGACAACTAAGTACTGCAGCCGCTGGATGCAGAAATACTTGTCCTCTTGTAACTATAATGTTACCGTACCGAATTCAAACCGTTCGTCTGCTACGATTTTTTCATTCAAACAAACTTGTATACTTCTCAACTTCTACCTATTTTAATGCCATCATCAATATTTAGTTATTTTGTTTTTAATAGCATCCACTACTGATAACTACTGTTATACAATAGTGTTCTTTCATATCCATGAACCTAAGCCAGACCAACATGATATACACCATGGACAAGATCAAATGTACATCTTCTCATTTAGTCATTTAGTCCATACCCGGATTCGCTTTCCAATAGCTTTTGTTACGGTACAGCCAAATCCCACACACAGATGATAGTGTCATAGTGAGTGGTGACGAATTGTTTGCAAACAATTTGCCTTGCGAGACAAACACAGCAAAAAACTAATCAAAATGCATATACTCAGGCACAAAAAAGATCAGACTATCTTTAGCCAAAGTTCCACCAGGAGTTCACAGTAAGTGAATTCATCATACAGATTTAGGTGATAAAATCTCCAGGTTCCTGATTCCCAACCAATTATGCCGTGATACATCCTGAAACAACCGTTCAAACTGTGCTCTTGTTGTCATGGCACCAAAGGTAGACTTTGTTCTACTTGAACAATTAACTATGAATTCATAGGGGTTAATAAACGCCGTTTTACAAGTCCCGTCTGTAGTTTGCTGGAGTTATCAAAATATAACACTAAAATGGTAGTACTTTAAGTACGAAAGGAAGGATTTAGCGTTTGTTCCGATCTAGTCCTGTCACCCGCGTGGTTTCACCGTAACAACAGGCAACAGCCATAAACCCAAGGTTGATTCCAGGAATAGAACAGGTATTTAGTGCCAAGTAACAGAGTGTAATTGGGTGGATACGTCATCCAACCGTTCTTTTAACTATGGCTGATGTCCGTGCAAAGAAGACCGATTCAGAGAGAGCATTTCACGGTTGACAGGCACAAATGGAAAATATATTCCTAAGTCATTCCAGACGGATTTAGCCTTCTGCGAGTTTCAACGAGTGACATCTCAGGTTCGTATTGATGCTTAGTTGCAGTGATGAACAGCGCACATAATGTTTGTCGGGCAGAATCAACTGTGCTGTTATCAGCTCGCCTCGGAATCTGCGATGTCGTCTGCTGAATACCCCAATCGCTGTAACCTGCGCTTGTATGAAAGATTGCGCATATCAATGACATAGTTGAATGCCTGACGTTGAAGTAACTCTAGTGAACAAAGGTCGTGTTTTAGCCATGGATGCCAGGCTTGAATTTTGTATCCAATATGGTGCGAACATACGCATTGGGCACCTGCCGAAAAATAGAGATGTCTATTAGTCCGAAAGCCTGTCGCAAGCAGCAGACGTGTTTGTTTGACAGCTTTCGAGGTTTTTAAGGATTGCCTGGAAGCACCTAAGCGATGTCGTATCAAAACACTCAGATCACATGCGACGGACGATCGCTGCAATAGGTGTACTCCGAGTCTTTATGAGCAGCTGTTCTAGTGTCGTATGGCGAGTACCTTATATTCCCTCAAGTTTAAATGCAGTACACTTTGGTTTGCCGACTGACCCACTTTGTCTACAACACCTTGCAGCAAACCTTGATCAGCATTAACCTGAATGCTGCGCCAAATCGTACACTTGTTGGTAAACATTAAGTAATTTGAAACGATTTCCTGTGCGAGATCATCAATAAGCGCCAAAAGCTATCGGATACCTAGAACTAAGCCTTGCAGCACATCCCAATAGACCTCTATTGGTTAGTTAAAGCACTCCGAACCCTGACCATTATTTGCCGTTGAAAGAGAAAGTTGGTGATCCAGCTTATATTGGAACTTGGAAAAGAGTACGTGATAATCTAAGCGATAGAATGCCTTCGGAAAACCCAGGTAGAGCTTTTATCTAGTGTCAGCTGACTCGTTCAAAATACTCCGTGCTATAAGTGAATTCGTTGTGCAAGACGCAAAGTTTCGCGACTGATGGATTGGCGAAAACGAGTACATTGAAAAGTAAAGCAACATGAGAAACAGAGGAACCACGTGAACTTCCACCGAATTCCACAATCACGTTTGAGCCCATCGGATAAAAAATGATGGCGACATACGTAGTGCTTAAAATTAATTGATGGTAATTCGCATGCGTGCTGTCACTGAAAGCTACAGCGGTGGCAAGTAATGGCGTGCAATGCACAAAGGGTCAATGCGAATTGCCTCATAAAATTTGTCTGCTATCTCCCTTTTGTATCACCGCAAGGAATTTTGGTCTTGAAATCTACTTGAACTGCACCATCTTCGTTGGCAACCATAATCAGAACTTATGAACCCCTCTGAAAGGAACGTTTTGTACGGCAACCGCCCATTTGGCTAATCGGCATTCTTGATGCCATCAAACTACAACCAGACCTAGCAAGGTACAAATTTGGCTCCTCGATTTTGGTAGTAGTAATTGGGTCTGTACCCATGCAACACATCACCCATGCTAACCGCCTATATTGTTACAAGCTACGATTGGTACAGAAGGCGTTAAGATTGGTACATATTTGACAATGCCAATACAGCCCAATGCTAGGGAATAACATGTGCTCTTTGACATTTAGGCCATAAATTACCACCAAAACGACGCTGTTACTCTTGCATTCTGCTTCTTAGAATAAGGTATTTGTTCTTAACGTTACCGGAGGCAAAAAGCACAACGGTCTGCCTTGAATCTGCTACCAAATGGTTAGGGTCGTCAAGTCCAAGGTAAGAAAATGGCAAGTATGTCACCAAGGAAGATAGTGTAGCCAACGTGTAGCTTATTGCTTTGGGGAATCCATGAATAGCCCATTCATATAATTTGTTTCATAGCAAAACGCAGCATGTGGCTCGTCAGCCCACTAAAGACCATAATAGACAAGTTCGATAATGCGTAATGTAGCGTCATTAATTAACCGCTGTGACATATATACTGCGCTTCTAGCACACTAAAGTCAGTTACACCGTGATTTTAAGCGGTTGAATTCTCTCGCTAACAACCAAACAAACTTGGTTTTATACTTACATAGGGAGCTTTCCTGAACATTCACGGCCGTAACTACTGTAAGCTGCGTTGACAGGCTCCAGTTCCACCCACTCAAATGCGTCTTATCTGTCATTTGAGAAACATGAGTGTCAGCCGCTGAGAAATGGCATTTTCATTTTGTGTCAGAGTTGCCACTGGGGATCAGAATTGAACCCCTTCGATTTGACCCAGATCTTTGCTCTAACTACGGACGGACATTTTACACTGATTGGTAATCTATTCACGCCTAAACGAGCTGCCGAGTGACAGTGAGCCGCACACAATGTATCTAATAAATATACTTAATGGAATCTTGATAATGTTCGAGCAGAATGTACCATTTTGCGTAGGTGCCAAACGTAGTTACCCGATGAACAGTTGAAATACACGGGCATTTATTAGCTTTGTATCTTAGTAGCTGGTCTGAAATATTAAAGCACTATAATGAGGTCCTAGCCTCGCTTGTTAAGCACAGATGCGTAGTGTGCATGTCAGATAGGGACAATTATAGTGCGCACGCACGCAATGTCGAGCAGATTAAGTTGTCGAGAAAGCATTCACCTACCACCTACCTGTGTCAGACAAATCTGAACAAACCTCCTTTATTCGTACCCACAATACAAATTGAGAAACTATAGGACTGAAGTAAATTTCACTTGGTAGTTCTGAAAGTGTATGCTGCTGCAATATCCAACTCCCAGCATGGCATGCTTACAAGGGTAGGGTTTCATTGACAGTTATCTTCAAATAGTATGTGACAAACTGTCACTCATTAATCCAGCGGCGTGTCAGACCCCAGAAAAAAAACTGTTGCGCGGGCACATGTTCTCTATTAAGTGATCTAGCAATCACGTATTTTATATACCAAACGAACATAGCGTTTACCAGCTAGCGTTGGGCTTAATGCATTGTGTCTGTCTGTCTATTTGTAAATTTGTGTTCAATTTCACCGAGCTGGATTACTTTTCCATAGAAACGGTTAATATATATGACCAGTACTTCAACTATAAATTGTGTAATCTGTCTTATGGTCAAGTTACTTTATAGCAATTTACCGGGTAGCTATTCAACGGAATGGGAATTAATAGCATACGTTGTAAAAGTCGTGCTTATTTTGCGCCTATAAAGGTCATAAGCTGTCCAGTCAAATGTATTGTGTTATTGCCTTTCCATCTGTTTGTCCAAGTACCAAACATCTATTGTAAACAACTTTCAATACTGGTCTTATTATGTCAGAAAAACTTGGAGGCGTGTGGAAAAACTCACACCACAAAAGTAAACGAAGTTGTGTTTACAGACAACCTAGCGACAATGAAAATTCGCTGTAGAATAGTAAATCGTCATTGTTAGCGTTTCACATTAAAAGTTTTATATGTATGATGCAATCAAAAAGGCTTCACAAAAAACAACTTCACCATCAAAGTGAAATTCTGCTCCCCTTTGTACGGAACGCATCTCCATCGGACGAAACTATTTTCTTTCAGGGAATGTTTTACTTCCAAACTCCCCGTTTCAGTTTGATGCTTGCTTGATCCTAAATAGAGGTTCTAACCTTGTCCATATGAACTTAAGTTCAAACCTACAGCGCACATTGTTGGCGAAGTTGAGCTATATTTTCACCGTTTAGGATCTTGAAAAGAAGCCCTGATTAAGTTAGTTCGAAAGGCAGACAACTACCGGTTAACAACAATTGAAAGCAGTCATTTGAAATCGAATCGTTGTAATATACTCATCCTCGGCCAACCAAAACCAAAAGTGTTGTTTAAAGATGGAAATCTCGTCTCTCGTTGCCTACGATAGTCGTAGCCTTGAATGTTTTCACCTTGATACAGAAACCAGCAATCTGAACATCTTTGTCAAAAATGCTTAGGTACCACAAAGCATCTGTGCCGTTCTAAGTGAAAATATTTCAGCAAATGATACACTTCAGGCCCAACTACCATTCATTGAAACGGTGACACATCTATTAGAAGACAACGCAGTTGGTTACCAATGAGCTAAGTGAGGTACATACTGTAGACATTCATCATTCTACACGCTCTTGTAGATAGTAATAATAGTAAAATAAGTATTTCGTGGCTAAATCCATCGCTTGTGCCTGGTTTGTGGTAGCCAGTTACAAATGCATTTCTGGTTGGTTCGTTTTTCTGTTATTGCGCATTCCGATTCAAGTGAGATTAGAAATTTTGCTTTTGTGAATTGACAAGGGACAGGATGCAACTTGTGCACAGTAACCTTAAGTAGGTTGGTTCCAAGAACAACCACCCTAAAGTACTACGGCTTTACACAAATCCTAGAATACTACATCGAAATCATATAAAAGGAAGAACGTGCATGCCGAGAAATGGTGAAAAACTGTCATGCTTCCAAATCAGGTCTGCAAATGCTTTCATCATACCAGCTGGCCTCCGCAAATTGTGTAGAATACAGCAGGATGCTGTCATCACTGAGTGATATGCCGAATTCAGGTTGACTTACTACCGCAAGAGAACGACTGAGGTCATGGATACGTCCATTGCTGTGCAGGTTTCCAATAATCTTATATTGTCGTTACTGTTTTCTTCTTTCTGCATTTTCATACCTAGAGCAGATAGTACCACAAGCCTTCATGGCCCATTCCCTTTTCGTTCTCGCTTTATTTTATTTCCAATTGTCAGTGGCCCGCCAATGCTGTCAAAAGATGAAGCTTGTGAAATGATGCCGTGATATGTAGTTCTAGAGCACTCGGTTAATGAACTCACTTGGGCCACACTGGTGGGAAACACAATGGTTTAATGACTGTAATTTAAATCATTCGAAATCAACTTTGCACGTCACGTTAATAACTGTGGGGTCGATTTACATGGAAAACAAAGGGCTTTTTGATCCTTAAACAAACGCAATAGTCAGTAATAGAAAGCAGTGTTCAACTCCTCCGCTTTATGTCGGGATTCGTTGAAACTCACTCAAACAAATCCTTTTTTGATATAAGCTGTTGTAATAACCAACGTAGGAAGAGTTTCGTTGGGTTCGATTGGCTCATTTTGAGTTCCAGGAAAACGCTTACTTAGGGGCCATCTGTTGTTTCGTCATATCGAGCCAACCCAACTAAGATTATCAAAGTCTAGGTGTAACAAAGTTAATCAGAGATTTTGTATGACATTACTGATAATGACTGAGATCCTTATAACATTCAAGTAAGTGTCAACTAACTTGTGTTAGTCTTTAGGATCATTACTAGATATGATAACGACCTTAGTGAATGCTGGTATGTTGTCTGAGCAAAGCGGCCAAGTCTATACGATTCTCTCCAAACAAAGTACTTCAGTATATAGAACAAAGAACATTTTTACAACATTCTAGAGTTTAGCCAAGCTGTTTGGTCGCAGACATATTAGAGTCGATTGAGGCTACCTGTACAAAGAAGAGGAGGCATTTTGATTATTAATGGGTTGTACCAAATCAACTGGAAAAGAATTCTGAATGAACCCTTATCAATTCAAATTTGATCTAAGGTATCAGCATTTCAAATTATCCCATAGTAAAACTGAGGAATTAAGCAGCCTAAAAGGTGTGTCTCATTCTACCGGACTGGCTGGAATGTGCCACGGATACTCGCAGAAAAAAAGCGAGAATTTTGCCACTGTTACTATCTTAAGGGTGCTTTTGTTTAGACTCACTTTTGATGATTCCGTTTTTGGGATAAAATTGGTAAAACTAAAGGGTCTGAACCCGTGTGTTTTGTGTTTGAGCATTATATCAAGCCTATGTCAAGCATTAAGTTGGTTGACTAGTTCTGCTCAGCCATTCATCCAGCAGTGTTGTGTAATTTAAGCGAATTTCAAGTTACTTATGCATAGAAGGGTTTCCGCAAGTAGTTTTGTTCTTCGCAGTCAGCTGGCAAGTCAGTTATGTCAATTATTTGTCCGGCCAAGCACCAGACGGCCGGTTCGCCTTGTTGAGGCTCGTCAGTGGTGCGCATCCTTCGGTGCTCTACTGAGGATCGAACCCATGGCTGCTAGTGATTCGTGCCAACTAGCCCGCTGCTTATGAAACTGAGCCATGGCTCAGTTGCAGCAGCGGGCTAGTTGGCACGAGCCACTAGCAGCCATGGGTTCGATCCTCAGTAGAGGACCGAAGGATGCGCACCACTGACGAGCCTCAACAAGGCGAACCGGCCGTCTGGTGCTTTGCCGGACAGGTAGTTGACATATCTGACTTGTCGGCTGACTGCGACGAACAAGAATATCAAGTTCCTTTTCTCATTCATTGTTTATTGTTTTTAGCACATACATTTTTTAGATAACTTTACACCAACATAATTGCCTCACAGCACGAGTTAGACCATCGCGATAACTACTAAATCGTGCAGTGAACTAAGGTAAAACCTATGGTGATTTTCATTATTATTTTCTAACTAGGGAAAGGAGCACCCACCTTATCATCATGCTCAATCAAAGAGAATTGAATGCTGCTCGCTTTACCTCTAAATTCACTATACTACCATGCGCAACTACCGAGCACAAACTATCGTATTAATTTCTTATTGATCTAGTCCGTATAACGAAGGAAAACGAGTCATTCGTATGTTATGAAATAACCAAGTTTGTCAACTCCAAAGAGAGGCGCAGCGAACCGAGCGTAAATTCTTGACTATCTAGCCTTCATACAATAATTGAGCATCATATGATCAAACGCCGCTTGTAACCTGTGATTTTGTTTATCAAATATTAGTGCAGAATTTTTACCCTATCATTGTCAAATGCTGCCTTCTAGACAAAATAGGATCACGACTGGTTACCTTGAAGCGTTTTACATAACCACACTACTAAAGAAAGTTCTTTAACTAGTCATGTCAGATAATAGAATATTTGCCCATAATTTGATGCAGGAATTTTCGTGGGTATGAAATTGTCAGAGAAATGTTTTAAATGTAAACGAGTGTCCCATTATCTCCATGTGAAATACAGTGGTTTGTCCGAGTAGGACAGAAGGGAATTGGCTTTTGTGTGCCTAAACAGACTGGGCTATATAAAACGCCATATTGACGAACGCAGTCCAAATGTTATGGGCAAAAGCATTGTAGACGGAAACTGAGCTTTACCTGCCCGAAGGCGTTGCCATCCAATATCACAACGAGCATTTCAAACGGCCAACAAAGAAAGCAAAAATGGCGTTTTTGCTATTGGTCGACTAATAATCAGGTGTGTGCCGTAACGGCACTTCACTGCCGCGCGACCACCTCCAGTAGGACGCAGGCTGAGTGTACCGCGAGGAATCCCACCCCTAAGCGGATTCGAACCAGTGATCTCATGATTGCGAACCAAACGTGCAGACCACTCGGTCACCGGCCGACTATTGACCGACTAGTTACTTTCAGATGAATTGGACCCCCAGTAAAGAAAAGTAGGCCAAGATTCAATCCCTTTCGTGCGCGCTTTGGCAACCATATCACTTGCATGTCTCGAAAGTTGACTAGATGCCTCCTTAACATCCTTCATCATCACTTTAAGCAATGGGTGAACCAACTGCTTAGGTAGCAACTGCTAGGCACCACTGAAGTGCGTCTGCTTTGAATCTGTTCAAATACCTATAGACAGTTGTTGTTTGTGCTCATGACCATATATCACACACTATTAACTATCCAGACATTGGACACTACAAATGTGGGCAATTACTGCTGCAACGATTCAGGCCAGAGGTGTGGCGGGTCTGATGTTCACGCTGGCTTGTCACAGCGAAGGAATATGAAAAATTGTCGCGAATCACTTCCCCTGGATTGCTTTTTTAATGTCTTTAGCAAACCAATGAAAAGGTCACTGAAGACTGCTTAACGTTGTTGTCTTAAATAAGCGAAGTACAGTTGACGTAACATCATAGCAAAGTACCTGATAAACATAAAGGAAGAAATAAAATAAAGGGGGTGAATATTTATAACACGGAGTTTCAATAGGTTTAGTGCCTAACTATTGTAAGTATTAGTAGTTACCCTAATGCGTACTATATTTTACTTAATTAAGCAACTAGAGGAAGGTCCCATTCATAAAATGTTGGAGCGCGCCAAAAGGCTGAATGAATTGATTCCCTAAACATCACAGCATGTAGATCAAATTGTCTGGCCAAGGATAGCTCTTCTATCTCCCAAATAACGTTGAATTATCAGGATTTATAGTCCATTTAGTTTTGCAGTGATTAATGTGTGCAATCTTACATTTCAATTACATAAGTCTATTTTGTGCATCATCAATCCGACATGGGCCACCATCCTTCGCAAATTTATTCAGGACAACAAGTTCCGGTACATATCTTTAGCCATTTACTTCCGTATTTTTATAAGGAAAATTTAATACATTTTACATATCGATAGCTCAAGGTTATGTTGCATCCATTTTCCCCACAAGATAACAAGCCAGTTAAAATTTGCCGGTCTTTAGTCATATAAGCAGTTGGATTTTCACGCCACAAGACGACATACTTCGTGGACTGTTACGGGTTAGTCTAGTAAGTCAAAATGCCCAACGACCTCGGCTCACTGGCCCAAGGGAACGTATTTGGACAGGATGACTTCCCTTGCCTTAAATCCAATCGCTAAGCTCAAGGCAATCAGAGCGAAATCAACGATAAACCGCAATAAACTAATACGTTCACCAAATTGTGGTGACTGAAATTTGCGGCCGTTGACTATTGATGCAACTCTGGTTGTACTCTTGCAGTAGCCTAGGCAGTTGAACGAATATTTCAAAAACGTTATTGCTGTAGTTACCACAGCTGTTACTACTGAACCCAAACAAAAATCTACGATCCATTGTTTGATCCTTTTCAGTGGAGATGAAGTGAGATGCAACGAAATGTGCAAGATGATCCCAGAGCACAATCGTATACAAGATAGTTTTCATTAAATGGACTCGGCGGAATTTTGCCGTTGGAGAAAAGGATCTCCTTTTCATGACGCAACAAAAGTTAACTTACGTACTTCGTTACTGAAGAAAAGTCAAATAACCGTCTTATTTTCAGAGATATATCTAATACTGTCTCCACTTGCTGGAGCCAAATTTTGACTAATATTTAGAAGCGTTCTGTGCCCCTTTCCAATTGATGTGGCAGTATGCCTGTTTAATGGATGCCGTTCTCCATGGAATGTTCTTCAACCATATCACCCGCAGGTTCCACGTTTACTTTGAATATTTTTGGCAACTGCATTCGCTAAGCAACTGCTAAATTTAACCATCTCATAATCCATCAGTCCAATGAAAATAATGTAATAATATACAAATCGCCCTTTCATTGAGTATGGTCAAAAAAGTAAGAAGCATTTTGAAGCCGCTATCAAGGAACGATCTGGCGATAAGCGAAAGGGTCGTACTAGTAGAAATTGTGTCAGACTTTGCCCTGACAACAGCGCATTTTACGGTAATGTGTAACCTTTTCTTGTTATAACTCTTGACATAAGTGCTGTTTATAAAGTGAATAGTCACCTCACCCGCTCAAGACAGATCACTGCCCACAGGATTAAGTTACGTGTTCTTCCCTGCTGCAACTCAGACGAAAAGGCTACTGTTCTTGCGAGTGCACACCTCTTCTGGTGTGGATAATCTCAGTGAAAAATCATTCAAGACATCCGCCGATTGCCCGGTTCTTCCAAAGTAGCCTTGAGGAAATGTAAGCTCCGACCATTTGAAAACATGAAATATTTACTCCTATATTCAGCACGTGGGATCTCACGGTGCCTTCTAACTAACGTTTAATTGCCCTCCTCGAAGTGTTATCCAAAAGTAGGGAACGCAAAATCTCAGAGGCGCTTATGAGAACCCTTGAGAGTAACCACATCAATGTGTCAGAGCGGCATGCGTTTCGTCAAAATCGATCCGGCAACAGAAATTTGTTACTAGTCCGAGCATGCTGGACGAATTAAGCCGATGCCAGCCAAGGAGTTGACGTCGTATATCCGCACTTCTCTAAAGCATCCAATCGCCTGGAGCACCACATTTTGCTACATGAACTTCGAAGCCAAGAAATCGGTGACTGTAATTGGTTGGCTAAGCAACCTCCTCATTACATATCGTCTGAATGTGATAGTCCGCAGATCCATCTCTGACTCAATTGAAGTCCAGTGTGGTTGCCCCAAGGATCGGTGCTGAGAGTGCGTTAGTTCCTAGCATTCATTGACGAGCTTGCTGGATTGCAGTCTACGAATTCTTACTGTTTGTAGACGACATCGAGATCTGTCGTGGCATCAACACAGTGGACCAGCAAGCAGCATTACCGTTGGATCCCGACAGGACCAACACCTGTTCATACAATAACCGGGCCCAGTCTAATGTGGCGAACTGCATAGTTCCGAGCACCCGCCATTAGTGTGCCCATGAAGATGGACTTTGACAGCAGCTACTGCAATCGGCTACACAGGAAAACAATTTAGGGAAAACCGTGTAGGACTAACTTGGCTGCTCGAAGTAAGCTTGATAGGTATCGCAACAGCCAGTCAAGTGGTTGGCCTCCTGCTTAAGGCGTTCCAAGATTTCCAGTCACCTATCGTTCCATAAATGCTGGACACCTACTTAAAGCTATATGTTAAATTTGCGGTACAGACCAGGCGACGGGGCAAACAAGATGCTGCTGCGCTCGAAGCTCCACAATGCAGTGCAACGAAACTCGTTAAAGGGTTGCTTTACTTCTCCTACCAGTCTGCGGGCCGTGAGCTTGTACAGCGTTGCATGCCGGCGTCTGCGAGGAGACTTTATTATGGTGTACCAAGTACTTACTAATTTCATTTACACCTGTAGCGATCTGTTGCGTCAGGCACAATAACAAGCTGAGATGCCGCTAGCTCAAACTGACCACACATCACAGTCCATGGATCGGTGACAAAAGAGTTTCTACCTTCATGTATCCAGAACTTGGAATGCTCTTCCTTCTCGGGTTAATTTCGCCGCCATATTAGCGCTTTTTATATAACGATTGGACTATACTCCAACCCATTTGCATTACGCGAAACTTCATGTTTCCATCGAATGGAGAAGTAACGTAACCAGTGTGCTCACCAACCCTCTTCTTTTCGTAGAGTTGCGAAGACCAGCATGTGTCCAAGGGAAAAACTTGCTGTGCCACCTGAAAACGTTCCCTTTTTTCCTGCAACTTTAAGCTATTCTGAAAGTCATTAGCATGCAGCGCGATCAGTTATCGCGGTGATTGTTAGGCGTTGGTTTCATATTCCCCTGGCTCCTAAATTTTTCTTTGATTTTATCTTTCAGCACATCTGCAGTACTGGTATGATAACTTCCAGTAAGCGCAATCTGATAAACAGAACTTACTTTAATTTGGCCTGAAGTAAAATATGCTTACCACACCTACCAAACATTATTACTTCCGTTATAAACCTGACCTTTTTTGTCAAGATAGGCTTTGCAGTTTCAACTGGTTCGCCAACAGAAACTGTAGATAAGCTCTCTAAGATCCTGAAGTTGTCTAACAGTATGCAAGTATTCTTTCTGTCGCTTTTTGCTTCCGTAATGATTCATCCAGTGAGACGTTTGTATCAGGAACTCTAAACACAGTGGGTGAATCCGTATGCTTTAGAATAGATGGTTAAGTGCTTTCATACGACATTAACCTCCTTTTCTAATGGAATTTGCGTTGTACGCATGTACTCAGGTTAACGGTAGGTCGTGTGACTAAATATAGCTGTTGAAATAATATTGTGTCGCCGAAACTGGTGCTGTTTATCATGGCGTGTACTTCGACTAAAACAAATGCACACGCGAGAATGAGTTTAGTAAACCCACTTATGATCATTTCGAATTTGATAGTCCATGTGATATTCATTTCGAGTGATCGTGCTTTGTAGATACCTTGCATTGGACGGATTACCTGAGGTCTTCCGTAAACCTTGCATGTCATAAATTGATGACAAAAACACCTTAAGGCGAAAATTTCCTTTGATCTATTTTAAGGGACGATTGCATTGCTCTCGCCTAGTTACTTTTCTAGGCCAGACAGGCTGGCAGGTGTAAATCGGTACACTTCAAACGGAAGGTTGCGCTTTACGTGGTTAACGGCACTGCAGGGATCTCAGTTAGAAACTACCCACCGCTCTAATATGAGAACGTGTCCGCACCCTTGTTTACTCCTGACTTACACAAGCCAATGTAGCTTGCGAACATTTCCTGAAATTGTCGCATCACACCTGAACCGCCTAGTTGATGCAGTGAGCGTGGCGGTAAATTGACAGCTTGGCATTCACGGAAGACGTGGGTTGCTTCATGCCGTAGATGTCAAGTCGCAGTTGGGGGAACATGTTGATCGATTGGGCTGTGGAAACCAAACAGCTACCTCATAACGATCTTACATATGATGCATATACGACTAGGGATGCCCACTAACTAAAGCGGCGAAACACACATCCTGGCAGCAACTTGGCTATATTTCACTTTGGAAAAGTAAAACGGCTTTTGAACTCCATGCAAACAATTAGATGCCTCATCATAATGTGAGTAACGTTTCAGAGCAAAGGACTAGTTGTTTACGGAAAATGTGAGATATTATCATCGAACAGCCGGAGATAAACGAACCAGATATCAACACAAAATATTAGCGGTCGCTTAGGGTCGATCTGGTAACCAAACAGACATATAATTATTGTGCACTGACCCTAGTCTATCGTAGGGCTTTTATATAGGTCAACGGACAGGTAACTTTACCACGGCTTTTAGTTAGTGACTAAATGTCGTAATCTCTATCCACGCCAAATGGGAATTATAAAAATTACGTGGTTTAAAATCAAAGCATCAATTTCTCATCCCGCGCTCTATCGCTGTCTACGAAAAAACTAAACTGTTCATCAAAAATGGATACCGCGAATCTTTTAACATTTCTCATTACTTACATATGTACATGAAAGATGCTTCCTTATGATTAAGGAGAGATTGTAAACAACGTTAAAATAACTAAGCCATTGCAAACAAGACCAATAAAACAAATGCAAATGTTGAATGACTGCTTTATGCAGGCTATGTCTTGGTTTTGTGAGCCACTAAGAAACTTAGATTACCCTTCAAAAGCAATAGAGCTTTTATTGCATTCTCAGTGCATTCTCCTGATTGGCAAAGCAGCAAGCTGTTTCACTACAGGTAAACAAATTCGAAGAAGTGGAAATTGGGTAGCACCGCCTGAAATTGAAACGTATGCCACCCAGTTGTGCTTAATGGCCAATATGATATTGGTATTAAAACATCAAACATTTGCAAAACTATTCACGTGCAATGTCACGTTAATCTTTACCATCAACTCAGCTTAAGGCGCCAAAGTAGACTCATCCATCCTCCCGTAGAAGTACTATAATATTAATATTCAAATGCATGCTGTTTACCTTTAGAACCATCCAAGCTTTGAATCTCGTCTTTCCGACTAGGTACTGTATGAAGATATACGTTATATCCTTCAACAGCACACGACTTCCAAACAACCAGCGTGCTAAAGTAAGCAGACGCAGTCAGAGATTTCAAACGGCTGCAGCTGTGTTCATTAAATCAGTACAAGCATCCAAACCTTCACGCGGGAACAATACTTGTAAGTGTGCAACATTCTTCCGTGCCTAGGAAAGCAATATAGGTAACTTATGGAAGCAAGCCAATTTGAGTTGTTTAGGAACAATAGTCTTAGTGCAGTAGAACCAGGAATATTCATTAAAAATACTGCAAAATTTGAGGGATAAATAAAGGAAAAAATACCACCTGGTAAAGGAAGTGAATTAAGATTTCCATACCAAATTTTTCGTTTGTACAAAAGTGTACACCTAGGAATATTCTAGACAAACTTGGCAGAACACTGTTTCCTGAAATGAATAAACTTGCATGAGCACACTTGCAGGTATGTCGATAATTTTAATTCAACAGCCAGTAAATAATTAACAGTATGAAAAACTTTTAACGTGGTGCTGGTAGGAAGGTACGAAGTTGTGTTTATCGAGGTTCTGTGCCAATAACGGATTTGGAGGACAGAAATTAAAAAAAGCAATTGGTGTTACTGCCACCTGGGACAAAATTTGTTCAGCCAAACTGATTAATAATGTGCTGTGGTGAGGTTTGGCGTTGAAAATCTTAGACAGAATGGTCCGTTGGAGACTGGATGTACCCATGCCGTCTAGTTTGCCCTAAGCCAGTATTGATCTGTGTTATGATTTAATGGAATTAACAGCCATAAAAAACTTGCAATTCCGGATATTACAAGATCTATCCGCTTACCTTGGGGGTGCTCAGCTTGGCCTTGGAGCAGATTGTAATCATAGACAGAGATACCTGATACACGGTAATTAACACTGAGTTTCTCTATAGCTTAAAATAAATGGGGCAGCTAACAGCAAAACACGTGACCGGTTGTGCACGCTGACTGACCATCGTTTATGCTCCCGTCCCAGTGCGACATATTTGGGACGGACTTTGTTCATACAAATACCTTTTTCATTGCTTCCTTAACATATACTGTGAATACATATTTTCTAGACGCAAATGCGATCAACCATAAGCGGAAATTTATTCCCAAATATTGGTTACACAATACGGAAGCCGTAATATTACACAGGCAACATTTTTGATTGGCAGAAACTCATCCCCAGTGCTTCTCAATGGGACCAAGAGGAGCAAATAAAACGGTCACTCAGGGCGCTTAAACGGTCACTCGCGCCAAGTGAAAGCACGTTTGCCGAAAATTAAGGATTTCGGGTTAAAGAACATTTGTCTTAATAATGCTTAATAATATGTAACAGTATATACGGACATGTTACAACATTTATGTTCTTATTTTATTTTTGCGTCTGCGAGTGACCGGAAACAAGCAAAAATGGAATGGCTGACTGTCCATCTTTGTGGACAGGCTAGATAATTGAACTCAAATTAAATGTCTACTTTTCTAATCAACTTACCTTCACACTGCTCTCTAAGAGAGCTGATTTAAGCTTGATAACGTATAAATCTCGACAGCAGCCTTCGTATTAGTTTTGGAATCTGTGCTTTCAGGTTTTAGCTGGACCATCACCTTCCCGAAGAGTTGCCTTTACTCACTGTTTCTAAACTGTGGCTAACTGCACCGAATCTCTGCGGCCCACCCAAACATACAAAGAACTGGCCATGTAAGGGTGCATAACAGGAGCCGGTTTAAAATTATTCAAGTTTCCACCACCCGAAAACTGTCGTATGTGAGCAAAAAGGTGAAGCCTTCTAATAAACATTCTCCTGCATTTTCCGTGATATTGTGCTCAAGTGGTAAAATGATAGCGGGATACTAATGGATACGTCTCCTTGTGTCACCTATAGATTCGGACGTCTGCTTACAATCCATATATAACGATCCCTGGTTAAATAGTGCAAAACATACGGCGCGTACGGAACGGCCACCGTTTGTGCCAACCCATTCTAAACGATGTAAACGAATGATCACAAATGAGTCTACTTCCGTTTAATGCAAATAAATTCTGAGTAGCTCAATCAACTAACTCATACATAAGCTGAGTGGCCACGTCCTACGGATTGTTTAAAATGACGTCGACTGCTCTAAGCAATCCGTAAAAGTTTTTGACACTTGATAATCAACGCGTTGCATTCTTACGGAATGCTATCAGATATCTTGGTGCTTTCAACTATTAGCAAATTCACAACCGGTGCATTGGAACTCCATGTGGAGCAGGCTATCCGTACTGCCTAACCTTTGCAGAAGCGTTATCGTTTTGAATTTGAGACCTCACAGCAAACGGGAGCCAACAATGAAATAAGTTTGGATCATCTCTCAGAAAAACCGAAACCGAAACTCTGAAAGAATACAGCTGACTGTAACAGCACTAGCAATTGGCCTGCCAGTTACGTTGCAGTCGCTTGAAACTTATGCACAACATAAAACCGAGGAGTTATAGAATGAAGTTAGCAACACAGTGTAACTAGTCGGAATGCCATGGAAAAGTTTCCCTTCGATTATGTCAGCCAATGGATTCTGCTCTGTGCCCCCGTTATCCATATGAAAATACTTCTGAAGCATTAAGCTTATTGTATTGCTTTAGTACAATCTGCATTCATTAGGTGCATTAGCAATATCAATAAGTGCTGGGCTCACCAGCCCTCTCCATATAGTCACATAGGCACTCATATTCCAGTGTGAAAATTATGATGGGTTAAAAGATACGCAGCTTATAGTGTTAGTAATGTTTTATTTTGTATTTGCATGTTTCCCCCTGATCATCATAAGGGATTTGTTTAACGTCGTTTTTTATCCATATTAAATCATTGTCCGATTTTTTTCAACTGCAGACTGTTGCACCGGTGGAAAGCATTCATACGATCAGGGTACCCATCGATATTCATGGAATTCAACCTTTGCATACATATATATATATATGAAAACCTCGGAAATATCTGCAACTACAAGAAGGCATTTATTCCCTGAACATATAATTGCGTTACCAAAGCACTGCCATCGTGCAGCTCAATTTGCAAAGCCTGTTGTCAGTGGTGATAAAGTTATCTTTATACTACTTTCCTATGGTAATAACACATTCGAACTATTTCGGAGCGACAGTTTCGACCATGGTGATGCGATGTTAAGAACTACGCACACATGCCTCTAACAAAGCTATAATCCTACAAACAAAGACCATAGACATGAAAGTTTGCCGTGATTGCTAACCCAAACTTCCTGGATGCAATCCTCACCGAATACAACCGGCAGTAATCCTCATTTTTGTACATGCGTCCGTCATAAAAAGAACAAATTCACTGCTTTATCGACCAGAATGAAAGCGGGACATCGCTTTGCAAATATAATGAAAGCATGTTCGGTTCGTCCTGACGACTGCTTGATGAAGTTGCGCTTTGATCTTCCGCTCGTCACAAATTCATGACAGGTCGGCACACTGTTTGCGCAAACCCGTCGGGTGGGCACAACATACGCATAGCTTAAGCCCAAATGTTTCTTCTGTCCGAATGCCTGCGACTGTGGGCTGGTGGTCGTGTGTGCTTGTACGATTTGGCAATCGCACGTTGCTGCGGAGTGTGGTGCACACTAGATGAACATTAAACTATCAACACTAAGTCGTTCGGTCGAATTCTTCTACAAATCAGTTTCAGCATTCAAGAATATTAAAGACTTTTGCTTTGTCAGGCAGATGAAGATGCAGAGTACAAATGAAACCGTATAGAAGCCAACTGAATGTTGCAATCGCATCTAAGCGCTCATTGTTCATCGGACAAATTGTATGCTAGTGCAGGATTTGAGGCCAAGCACTATGCTGAAGAGATTTAACTCTCGGGTAGATCAGGTTTATGCGCATGTTCGGATAGAAGCGTTTGAGTTCTGGCAAACGTAAAATAAGCATGTGGTCTACGTTTTGTGCGAATCCGAAGATCTTTCTGGGAACGATCACATGGCCAACTCTAACATCTATATTTGTAGAGTTTTGTGACCCAGCAAACCACATAACGTGAGACCTGAAATCGTCGATCATGTCTACGCGTTCGGTACGAAGTTTTCGTTTTGTATAGTGATAAATTAGAGAACAACGATCACGGGGAATTACGCATAGCTTCACGCGCCATAGGCTACTTACAGTTATAACCTATGTAGTTACTATATAGCTGGATGGCTTCAAACGCCATCCATCACAAATTAGCTTTGAGGCAAAGTTACCACCGTTTAAGCATAGTGCCGTCTAAGGTTCTTATTACAAGAAGTAGACAAGTAAAATTAAGGTGGCGTTCTAGAAGAATGGTGACTGAATCAAATGTTACCGCACCATTTTCATTTATCTGAAGTTCGTTATGCATATTCAAATGTACGATACACTGCCACAAATACAATTGGCCAATTTGCAAAGTTGTGATTTGTCAATAGGCGCTAGCAATTGCTTGATTTGCTGATAACATAGAACACTGCATCCAAACTGTCCATTTTATTGCTATTACACCGAAAACGTTTGAACTGGAAGACTTTTTCCAAAACTTATGCCCTCTGTAGTTGAAAGAAAAATGTCTATGAAACCTTATTGTGCCACTTGCTTGGCACCCCATCTAATTGCTAGGTCCTTGAACCGTTAGATACTTGGTAAAATCAAACTTGGTATTTGGCCCCAATTTGGAAATAAAGCACTTTTGGTCTTGCGTTCATCCCCTTTTGGCTGCAAATGCAGGCATTTAAATAATCTTTTCATGACAGCACTGCACAAAATTCAGCTGATTTTTAGGGGTTCGATGCTTTAGGCAGCTGCCCTCCTGAATGAATCATTAATCTTAGCTACCATAAAGAATCATCTGACTTGCTCATCTGAATTGCGACAACAAACCGTGCTCCCACCGGCATGATTTATGTAATGCTGTGTGTGTACCAACTCATGACTTGTGGGCATAAAATCTTCACTTTCCACTCAAGGAATTTCACGAAACGCTCCTACTTTAAGAAGCTGCAGAGATTAGTGAAGCAACCTTTTACAGAAAATTCTGCGAAACCACCGTGTCGACTAAATAGTATGTTAGCTTAAGAGCTCAGTTTTTGCTCCTAACCAGACAACAGTTTGGCGTACCGAGAATCCACTTAATTAATATAGTTCCTCGAAATAGTCAGTAATAAATACCAGTGACCTATAACATTTTAGTTTCCTAACTTTTCAGAAACAAGATGAAAATCATTGCTCATTTTAAGGGTATTAAAGCCGCAATGAAGTAGGTAAGAAAGGATAGCTGGGGATTAATTGCAGCTAAAACTTTAATTAAAGTGTCTAGTCTGTAAGACTGTAAGACTAAACACCAAAATTCACAGTCTTGTGCAAAGTAAAGTTACCTTTAGTTTTTCATAGATGTCTATAGTGTAGCAGTTTTAATAGCGAAGATATTTAGAGGGATGTAATCATAACGTTACGCTAGTAATGGACAGAGTTTAGTGAAGAAGTTAAAATATGTTATAGCGGGCTGTAGACGTCAGCCTGACCATCCAGTGAGTGAACTGGCTGCTAAATTCATTTGGTTGCATACAAGCGATGTGGAAGCGAGAGGCAGGGTAGCACTTTTAATTTTTGTATCAAGCATGTGGGTTGTATATGAAGACTACACATACTGTGTCTCGCTTGAAGACTTGTGAACATGAGTTAAATTTCGACACGACATGCGAGCTAAGTGACTGAAGGTATTTTTGACCAGAGCACTTACAAGATGGCTGCTTCGCCGTAACTACCCGTCGGGTTGGTTGTTTTCGCACCCATACTAAAAATGTAGAGCTATTGGTAATTGGTTCATTGCAATTCCATCCCAAAAATCTCCAACACCTGACATGCGTTACTTTGCGTATTCTCACGAGCCAGTTTATCGCCGAGATATTTCTAAGTACAAGCACGGTGCGTTTGCGCGTCGGCGAGATTTCGGTTGCCATCGT
Organism: Dicrocoelium dendriticum; assembly: GCA_944474145.2. Classification (NCBI taxonomy): domain Eukaryota; kingdom Metazoa; phylum Platyhelminthes; class Trematoda; order Plagiorchiida; family Dicrocoeliidae; genus Dicrocoelium; species Dicrocoelium dendriticum. Next base: position 10,527,101 of record OX104059.1, read on the forward strand.
GTTGCTCAAACCCATCACGCAGACCGATTAATCTAACCAAAATGAAATTCATCCATGGAAAACACTCAAAGTACATTCGTCTACTGCTCACTACGTTAAGCCAGCACGTATGTGGACCTGTGTTAAGCAACGGAAACAAACTAATCCCGCGAGAGAGAATCAAACGAAGCAGAAACCCACCATAGAGCACGAGTTTGGGTGTGAGTCACCCAAGAAAGATGCACGTACCAGGTGTTATCCCAAAACTTAAAGTAGTTATAATTCCGTTTCATCTCATGCGGCCTTGTAAGTTCAGACTGTGTAACATCTGCCTAAAGAGTCGTCCTTATATGTCTTCAACGTACAGTAAAATGAACTTGTTAATTTACTGGGAGATGTCGCTGTTCCTTAAATTGATACGACAGAATCTGCATGTTTCACCGACCCAGTCCATACGATGTAGCTAAGAATGACAGCTTACGTCCATTGCTACTAGCAGTTCCACTTCTTTGGCCGCAGAAATAGGTTAACGACGTTATGAAGTTAGCTACTGTACCTGTCGCAAATTATTTACCATACATATTTTATACGCAAATCCGTTGTCAACCTCAGTTGTCCTCAAAGTTAAATCCCCATATATTTTACCTTGCAACTGGTTAAAGATTATCCATAGTGCTCTTATCTCCTAATCAGTCACATTTGTTCACTAGCTGCAAAATACTCTCTTGTTTTCTGCCTACATATCTGCAATGCAAGTTAAGTTTTGTGGTTGTTAGAAGCTCACGCTAAGGTTAACCAAAGCTTGAAACCACGCAAGGGTACATGCCAATGTATTCATTGGCAAAGCAATGTAAAGTTACTACTTATTCATATCAAACCTAGTACGTGAGTACAAAAAAGTCGTTTGATGTGTATTTGACTCGACCAAAACGGTGCTTTCCGGATTAACTTTATTATAAAAAATTGAGTATAAAATACTCCGGTCTCCTTCACTTCATTGCATTTTCAATGATGCTTTCAGTGTAAACGTCTTTTTTAAATTATTCGCTGCATAATTTATTATCCTTGTGCTTATGGATAACAGACTGACCAATGATCTGAACCTCAATGTCAAAAAGTAGAGAATTTGTCCACAATCGTGCTAAATTCATCCGACTTTCCCATAGTTACACCAGAGTATCATACGTTACCAGTTTCGAAAATTCAGACACATTTCGCTGCGAATGGATTATCATGCAAAACGCGTTGTGTAGCAGTTCATCTCGTGTTAAGAATTTAAAGCGCATCGGTTTCCCTCTCTCTAAAAGACATTACTAATTATAGAGAGCATAGTGAACATCTATCTATCTAGCCGGTAACTTCACCGATAAAGCAATTTGTTGCATTTCAAAGCATACCAATTTTAGAATCAAGTGCATCAAACAACTTAGATTAACAGGCTCATGATCATCATGAATTCTGCACTTCGTTGAATATACTGGGTCTATATTTGTCTTCGGTTAGGAGTAAAATACTGTAAACAAAAGAAACTTCAAAGCCAATATGCTAGTAACTTTATTTAGTTTTTAAGAACTAATTCACCTTGTGGATTAGTTGAGCATTATCTTCGACCTGTAATTTGTCTACAAATAAAACGAATCAAATTTGATGAAAACAGTGAGGCGTACTACTCGAAACACTAGATGAAATTATGGTTTAGCGCTTAGGATTTGTTTTCCTAAAGTGAACTGATACGGTGTTACTGAAGGTCAATGTCACATTTATGAAACCGCGAGAATTCTTGCTCTAATTCAAAGTACGCATTATTAATCAAAGTAAACTAGCTTGGCGTTCATTTTTCTTTGAAGTTGATTCATTTCCACGTGAACGCTATCAATCTAAACTGGATTTATAGTTTGGCTGTAGTCTACTTCAATAGTTGATTCTTATGCACATCTAGCAACGTTCTTTGTAAGACGTTGACTTGGCTCAATACATCTCCAGACGAAACGTGTTGCACTACCTACTTTAAACGTACAGTCTTTAGTTAAATGGAAAGCAATGGTTTGGGCACAATCTTTGGTACTTACTGGATACCTCCTGTGGTGGAATGCACATGCTCTCAGCCAGCTTTGGAAACTTGCTGCATTGCACAATTTCAGGCCAGTCAAACCCGAATAAACGCATCCGCGGTAAGCACGCAGTACGCACCTGATCACACAGTTCCCAGCATGGTGGTATCTTTGCTTCTTGGTGACTTTTCAAACAAACTGGAGCGTACAGGGAGCACAAGAATCGTTGAATATCCGCATGACAGTTGGTATTGACTAACGCTACCCAAACGTTAGCTTGTTGAATTACTTCCCGTATGCTTTCGTGTTGCAAGAAGTTGGGTAATACCATCCTTGAATATCCGACACTTTTGCACAGTGTCATATTTGGTGGAATAAGATGACAATTCCAATAAGCGTATGCATTTCCATCACTCCCAAAAGATAGGGGAGCGGAATCCCAGGAGGTTGTATCATCGCTGTCCGTTCTTGAGTGGTAACGAGTCAGACCGGGCCCGATTAACAAAGACACAGGCAAGTTATACCAAAACATAAAGCATAAAAGAGCGATCCTCATAAAAGATACTAAAGCAATCATTGTAATTTGAGCAGTAACATATAATCCGTTACTTCTATCGTTTTTCCTGTTCAGCCATTCAAAGCATCAGGTAACAGTTTTCTCGCAAATAAAGCACTGTGTCATGTTTATTATCTCCTAGCTAGGGTTTACTCGGGTGTGACGCACATTTATCTCGCCTACAGTACGAATGTATATTGCTGTTAAAATATCAATGATGACAACCAATCAAAAATGGGAATGAGACAACCCAATCATTGTGAGCAATGTTCATCCTGATTTCTGGCCAATCAGCCACCGTCAGCTGTTGCACAAAAGAGCGCCAGGTCGGCACGCTTTACACGACACTGGCGCCATTCTCCTAACATACCTCGTTGATTTGCATAAACTCGTTATTACTAATCGAGATTCTGAAAACTTTTCCACACCCATTATTGCAACTCTTTAACCACACAAGGAAAAGCATTGCGTGTAAAAGTAATTTTCAGTAGGACCACCAGGGAGAACACAGCAGGAATGGCAAAGATGTTTTGCGAACTTTGAGTGACACGTCCGACGATTTTGTTTAGTCAAGCACCAGGCACTTCAACATAACTCATTTATTCACATAAATATGAGCAAGATTTTAATTTTTCCCCAGGTGTCATTGAGATTTAGATTATTCAAACAAACGAAATACCGGGGAATATTTTTACTTCAGAAATGGACTAGATTTAAGTGCACACTTATTCTAATGTTAATCAGAAAGTTTACTTTGGTAGTATAATTGTTAAACACGATGGAGATATCAAATGTGTCATTACTGCAAGCACTCCCACAGCCGGTGAATGTAAATCTACGTCGTTCGAATGCAGGTCCCCTTCCCATTCATGCTGCAAGATATGCTTACCTTTGGCATTATCCTTTATGCATTGCATTTCGTTAGCAAATTAAAGCATACCATGACCTGCTTCTAATATTCTTTAAATTCAGCTGACTGTCACTGATAAAAATAGCTGTATATGAACTTCCGGAAATTAGGTCTCTTAAACGACTTCATTAATTGTCAAAAGGTTACCCTTCATAAATACCAAAATGGACCTTAACAGTAGTATCGGTTGATAGATTTGATTAGCCAGTCTTCTGTAACTATTTCACTGGACTCGAAAATTGTTAAATTTTCACTATACGAAAATCAGGTTTTCGTGGTGAGCTCTCTGAGGATTAGGCTTAAAGTCAAGTTCGACCTTGATGTTGCTGAAATCCCATCAAACGATAGATTACCTAACCATGTCGATCCATCAAGTACACATTACTCAAAACCGAACTTGATTTCAAACTATGGAAATATGACACTTACGCCATCAGTAGAGCCCATAGTTTTGTCGGTAAGGGCAGCATTCTGTACTCACACCGGGTGCAGTTTTTTCAATGATTACACTGTAATTAAACTTAGGCATATTACCAAAAATACTTGCTGATTTGATCTACCCATGGAAACTCATCGGTAATTAAAAGGACATCGCTGCCAAAGCACCTGAGCCATTAATCAGGGTGCCACCAGTTATGAACGACTTATCCATAATTACGGCGGAAATGCATACTTAATTGCGTGACAATAACTTGTACTGCCATACAATTGATCGAAGTGCATGTTCTCCTTTTAGGAGGAAATCCAGCAATTGCTATTCATGTGATAATTACTGGACAGTTTTGGCCTGTAGAGTCTGTTAATAAGTAACTGTTCTCATACTAGGTTTCATAGTAACTGGAAGTAAGGCCTGGTAAACCGGTCTCATTGTTTGACCGATAGCTTTCGTGTATGGATCAGCATAACTCAACGGATAACGAAATAACCCCCGTTATTTTTAATTTCAGTGAACTTAAATGTAATAACAAATCTGTGCTTCCAACCATGTACATTAGGAATACTATACTGGTTAGTCTCAATTGCGTGCAAAAAAGACCTGCTTTCTTTGCACAAAGTTTTATTGCACTGTGACTGGCCTTCAGCAATTTTGGGTGAATATTACAGCGTTAACGGAATATAAATTCATGAAAACACATTTTTAGAACAAAGTATTCCGTTAAGTGGCTTTACTTCCCATCAAGTTCACATGAACTCTTGATAATAGTTATATCGTCATTGCTTCAGGAAATTGCGGCAAATAAACTATGTTTGCTTGTAAAAGCTAAACTGATATGATGCATTTGTCGTAGTTAATATTGCAAACAAGCAAGGTGATCAAATTATTCGCCTCATTACTTTAACTAAATCTCGTTTGCAATAATACATGGTTCTACTGTCCATGTTAAGTACCAAGTACTAACACAAAAGTGCTGAAGGATATAAAATCCAACTCCCTCTACAAATGTGTTTGGTGAAGCCATGTACGCTTCTCAGCCCAGGTAGATATTTTCTGGCTAAAATCTCACTGGCTTGTGTCAGCCGGAGGACGAACACGTTGCTAGTAGCTGAGGACGTGTATGGAAATTTCAATACTAGGCTGCGCAATACCACAAATCGCAGAAGCAGTCAATTGAAATCATCCAAATGAAAAGTATATGAGCAAACAGGCCAATTTCTAAGAATTTTTTAATTTCACCACGTTCGGAGTAATAACCAGAAGTGGTAGTCTCATTAAAATAGTGGACATCTAAAGAGCTACTTTCCATGACGTGTCAGAGTGTAGTAAAACAGTTAGCACCAGTTTGATACAGATGAAACTGTGCCACAACTTTTGTCTTATTGGTATACACATGATAACTTTATTTCATAGATGCTCCGAGTTTCATGCATCTGGAGGTTATGGACCTACATGATGAAACTTGTTGGCAGGTTAGATACTTACTATACATGGAGCACAATGGATAAAAAACCTGCTTGAAATATATGCATATAAACATGTGCTTCTTGAATGCCTTACATTCGGTATTATCCATGGTCAAACTGTTAATTTGCAGTTCAGCAAAAACAATCAAAACACTTGCCAATGCACCTTAATATCTTTTCTACGATGCACCATAATCCTTTGATTATTTGTTTTTACTGTGCAGCAAAAGACGGGTTCCGCAAGCCCCCATCACTCACGATCAGCGGTTTTGATGCGAGTACCAGGGGGCATTAAGTGTTTGCATGCTTAGTTCTTAACTAGAGTGTACCATCTACACTCCGTAGGATCGTGAATGAAAAAGCTTCGGTGCAGACATGAAAGCGGGTATTACGGTTTTTCAGGCGGAAAACGCAAACTCGGCATAAGGCTGATTGACACCCAGATGGTAAATCGGAATATATCTGTCAATCACAGATTTTGCTGTGAGGTATGGCTCCAATGCAATGATACACAAATATTGCGAAACCTATCAAATTTTGTCCTAATCAAAAAAATGCAAAGTGCGCCACAATTTCTGTTAAGTTACAATTTATCCTAAACTGGATAACAGAAAAATCAGCAACGCATGTGACCCAGTGCAACTAAACTGCCTGTTAGCAGACTTTTAAAAATTCAGTTCAATTTACTTTTAGCTACTACCTTCAGTAAACTTGTTTCATGCATGGTTCAACAAAACTCAAAGCACAGTTTCCGAAAGCTTAAATCTACGCTACCTGGATTCTAGAAGCATACCTCATTTTGTTTTGCCCCGAGTACCTGTATTTCGGATTTTCTAAACCTTAAAAATAGCTGAGGAAACTGACAGCACTTGCACTAAGTAAAAAAGCATAAAATCCCAGAGTTTCATTACATCAGAACTGTTGTACAGCGAATTAAAACTGTTTCATATGCCACATTAAACTAACCGATTTACAAGTAAACGGTTTTGATTGTAGAAAACATTTATATTTCGCTAAACTTTCATGCGCGGTTTAAAGTAAAGGACGTGATTATGAACTCCTTGTTTAAACCTTTTAGCTTTAACACACTCCTGTATATTCCTTAGACATTTGCGCTTTAGGGCGCACATACAGAGAGAAACAGGTTACGACCCATGGTATTTCGTGGGTATCTACTAGGTAATATTGGGTTTCAAGTGCACATATGTTTTCACTTTTACCATCTAACTGTTCAAAAAGCGGGAAAAGAAGATCGAAACAATTAACAAACCTAATACGACGCATATATTTGCTTCTGCAGACCGTTTCGTTGCTGTAGTGCCGGCCACGTTGTCGGTACACTTGAGGCAGTTTTAAGTGCGAAATTGGCCATTAACTGCTACACGGCAAAAGAAATTATGCCCGACGTTTTCTTTGCCTGGTTAACGGTGTTTCTGTACACCGAATGGTCTGTGGCGTGATCTACAGCAAGCATAGGTTTAGGATAAGTCAAATGATTGCTGTAGTTCGGTGGATGCAAAACATACTAACCAATGCATCTCATTGTTTTACGAATTTAAAGCTCCAAGATGCACATCTACAGTTGCTTAAAACTAGGTAATTCGGACACCATTATTCATAAGCAGGCAAAAGATAATGGAATTATTACCTCACCCATAAACTCTAGTTGGTATTCTTAGTAAACCTATCCGTTCCCTGCTGTAAATATTACGAACATCAAAATCGAGGGGGCTCAGGTAGATTGATGTGAGCTCAACAAACCTGGTTAATCAGCGACCAGTTTAACAAATTTCCTCTTTCTACTCAGCGATATAACGTTCTGCTACATGAATTAGGACTTTTCTATAAGTACTAAGTGGTTTTCTCTGCAAATTCTCCCATACAAGCTATAGACTTAATTTAAAAAGTCCTTTCGATTAGCGCTGCAATTCCCGGTCCCAAACATATTTTGTCAGATACCCACTTGTTGTAGTTGGGTCACATTAACGTCTATGAGCGACACATTGGGACCGTTAAAAAAGTCACCAAACTTCTAGCAAAGGCTTATACACGGCGTTATACTTAAACAATAAAGGTGTTAATGGTACCATACTTCCAATTACAATCAAGTACCGTATCAATTAAACTGTGCATAAAAAACGTTTTTTGAACAGACCGCCTATCAATGTCCTTAAAAATCACGACTGCTTGGAGCAATTTTGTACCCGTACATTTTTGCTGCATTTATAGTGAACTTCTAATGTATTTCTAGTGCTACATTTGGCAAACGAAGGGCTAACTCCTAGACCACAGTGGCCCAAATTTCATGAACCGTTTAACAGATCTGGTATCATAGGACTATCTATAATTTAAACGGGACTTATTTTTGTCTCCACAAATATCATGCAATAGGGTAAGGATATATCCTGGACACCATCTCATTACTGGTAGCTTAAAGCAGCTGACATTCGGCACGTCTCTTGCTTCCCACTTCTGTAAGGCTTCTTTGTAAAAAAAAACGCGCTCCGCTTTTGAGACTTCTAGCATTTATCCATAGCATAGGTTTGGTGTGAAGGCGTAGTCTGAGCCTGAGTTCCTGTTTGTGCGACGAACACAGTGGCAGTTGGGAGTGGTATGGAAAACTTTGGATCACACAGACTGGACAGATGCCAATTCCATGACTAGTCTCTAGTCGACGTTTCACAGCGTAAAGCATGGCATACCTCCCATTCTCCTGACCTTCGCAAAAGCCATCGGACCCTCGCTGCATGTAAGCAATTCTACGTCTCTATCGTGTCTCTCAGTTGACTAATGCGGTGAAAATAAAATGCTTTAACCACGCTCTTACTTTACGCTTCTAATGCGGCGGTTTAGTGGAGTCCACACTAGGTAGATTAGTAAAAATAGATTCACAGCTTCAAGCAGAAGGAGGTACCTGACCGTCTGCTTTAATTAACAATGGTTTCACACGGCAGTGGAGCATACACCTTACAAGTCCCGTTGCGTGGCCTGGCATGAGTTCCCGTACACCATACAATCGCGCTCATTTTGTGCATTTTCTATCAAAAACCACGTGAAAATAAATTTTATTTATCCATAGTGTGACAAACGGCTCCTGCTTAGTGGCAGATGTCTACATGCTACTTATGTGACTCAACTAAGTAACAGGTAGCAAAGTCAATGGTTTCGTATTAAAAGTGGAACAGCCAGATAATGCTGTAATGGAAATCATGTGGCTGAGATAGTCATGTGACGGACTTTCGATTGCGGGCAGTGTCGGCGCGGAAAGGATTTATTCACGGAATATATTCCAAGAAGGTCATAGAGAAACAGTTGAATGTGCCACTCCGACATTCTCCATTTGCATTTCATATTAATATTAATAGTAACACACAGCAGTACACATCATTTCGCTTGTGCAAAATCTGTTCAGTTATTAACGTTTCGCCATGAAATTGATGTCGCTGTCAGCGGAATACTCCCAAGTAGCTCAGCATCTGTTACTATTAAGGGTCTTGCATTCCTGTGAAGTACTTAGAAACCTGAGATTAAGATTACATTAGGCGCATGCAATTAGGATTTAAATAAAGCTGTCAGGCTTGAATTGCAACTTCATTGTGAGGTTGAACATGAAGTCTAAGTATCTGTTAGAAATAAAAGTGTCTGTGTACAAAAGCCATTCCTAAATGCTGAAGTTTTAATTACAAGGCTTTCATACTTGTTCGATAGGTTTTAATTACCTTAAATAATCTGAAACAATATGCAGTGCTCACATTGAACAGAAGAACGGTCGAATAGATGTGGGATGAACTTGTAAGGTTAGATGCTCCGGCATCTGTATATACTGACGTGGAAATGCGGTGAAGTTCCAGCAGCTCAAACCGCATCTGTGTAACTCTGGAACAGTTAGTGCATGGTACTCAACAGTGAACTTCTCCATAGATTGTGGTCAGCAGCGAAAATTAAGTATTTACTTCAATAAGTTGTGCGCAAATGACCCAAAACCATGGTGCTCTAAAAATAGTTCCCTGCGTCGTGTTACAGTTCATTTGTAGTCGGATAGAGATCTTAGAACTCCAACTACTGACTCCCGTTTAATTAGACCGTTAGCAATCCAGCTCAGAATATGCTTACCAAGTACTCGATAACGGAACTTGAAAGTAAGATCCAAGTAGACTAGACGGTTGAATGATTTCGAAAAGTAAAGGTAAACAACGACAGCGTTTCTCCAGCTTCGACTGACTTAGGATTGGTGGTGCACGATAATTTCAGGTGAAAGCCATTCTTTTCAAAACAAAATCTTGCAGTTTTCCAATTAAGATGCCAAGGGAAAGGCAAAGTTGGCTTATATGAAGTAGGACAGCACCGCCGGCGAGTTGACTAGTCGGAAGCTCGAATCTTATCTCCGGTTTCCTAATTTGTTAACTAAAGGGATAATTCCCATCTTCCTTATGGAAGAACCACAGTCCCGAAGTAAACATCACCAAAGGAATTGAATTGTAGGCATCATGAGCGCACTGGCTGCTACCTTAGTGTTTTTGTTTGAATGGTAGCCACCGCAGGATATCTGTGTTTCTACAGGAATATCAGCCTCCTGCATAGAGCTCCAGTGGTAAAAGAGTTACAACTGGGTACTAGTTGCGGAATAACAGAAGTAAGTAGATGGCTCAACGGTAAAGCCTGTTAACTTGTATGAGCATACATCAGCAACTTAGGTATGGATTTCTCTTGGTCGTATTTGTGTGGCCATCAATTATACGATAAGCAATTACCATTGCCCTAGCATTTAAATGAAATATATTATGGTTAGCGCTGAAGGTTTTGCATCGTTATGCAGTCTACGCCACTTTGTCTTGACAAGGCAGCTGACTGTAACATTTACGCATAGTAAGGTAGACATGCCGAGTATCAGGAGTTGGAGGGATTCTATACGCTCGCCGTAATGCGTTGCGTACGGGCGTGCACATGTGTGCCCGGCTCTTCCCGACAGCAATCGTTTTTGAGTCATTCCAAGTACTTGTTTCTGAAGTATCCTCAATCAGCTTTTTGTATTCACTGATGATTTCCATGATGGATACTTTTGTAAGGTCTGCTCTGATAAACGATTAAGTTGTGATAATGAGAAATTAAGCTAACAGATTGTAGCGCATACGGTTGCGTACCATTTCCGAACTCATACTTAGATATGCCACAAAGCCACTGGAGTTAAACGTTGTGCTTTCGGGATCACAGAATATGGATAATCCGTCAAAGGTATGCTTTTTGTTAATGTAACGTCTCGCAGCGAAGGCCTGCTAGCTGTTAAAATCTAGTGGGTGAAATGATGCTACCATAAGACAGAACATTTGCACTGAGCACCTGCAGATCTGCCTTCGGCTGTTCCATCTTAGTGCCCGGTGTTTTAAAAGAATTCATCGGAACCGTCCATGATAGGGGTGTAAGTGTGCACTGGTTTAGACGACGTCTTAAATCAGTCATCAGGCGCGTATGCATTTCGATTTCAGAGTTTTGTGGACGGTAAACCAAGGTTACGAAGTAAGTTTTTTGTGTCCATGTCGCAGGCAGTACCACAGGGAAACTGCAGTCGGTCTATGTAGATTCTCCGTGGTCTAGTAATTTTTGGGTGAATTAATAACACCTAATTACCCTACCTTCTTTTGTTGATCTTATGATTTCGGATAAACGATATGCTAGGAAGTGACATTTGGGTGTCCGTCATAACATCTTGCAATCATTTCTCAGCAACATGGATTTCTTTCTAACAGTGGAACAAAGGAGTAAACCCAGTTTGATGAAAGGGTCAAGAAACACAGCTAAACATGGTTAAACAAAAACTTTGAGTACGCCTGATTAAAAAGAGCAAAAACCGGATGGGTACTAATACAAAGCACACAATATTCACTCATGGATTCAGCCAGCAAAAACACCATGCACTTCAGCTACCGTCCCAGTGATCACTTCACTGCAACGCAAATCACAGCATGCATTGAGATTGAGCGTCGCAATGCAATCACCAAACGGGTACTTGAAAATATATCTGCAATCAAGACATCATATGCTTTGCAACTTCCTGATGGTCAGTAGGGTGTCTGTGTATTCAGAGGTAAAGCAAGTGGCCTGCATGAACATTCAACAAAAAAGGATCTGTAAGCTCCCGCTGGGATAATTCCGTACTTAACCTAAGGGTCATGCTACTTCACTCAAATCCTACTTCTGAGACAAACGAACTTGAGTGCTGTATACAGTATCAAATCAAAAGTTCATACTTATCATGCATGATGACGTGCAAGGCAAACTTTTCGCATACGCGTCTTCCCCAAATCTTTGAGATGAATTAGTACACGAAGGGAATTTGTTGTGTTTTTCTGCCGTATCGACAGAAGTAAAGATTAATCCCAGTCGAAACCCAAACAGGCGCGTAGCGGATGACCGTTGACTGCTATTGGAATCGCAGCCTAGGTGCCGTCATGACAACCAAATCTTGTTAAATTACGGGAAATATGTAACCAAACGGCTGCGTTCACTAGATAACAGTCCGCTTAATTTGCATCCGCTGGCAAGCGTCAAAAGCTGATGGCATAAAATAAACTTTTTCCTTAACCGACATAGCATTCTGTGCTTTCCAAGCAAAGTATGCATATATGTAGGAAACTAGCTAGATTGCCTTTACTCATGATGTGTCTGCGGACGATTTATGAGACTACAATGGCCTGCAGATTTCACCGCTTTTGGGAGACAAAAAAAGGATAGTAAGCGACTGTTTTCTAGATACAAATGGCCATCTATATTTAGAAAGCTTTATCACTGTTCTGCCCTATGTGCATTATGTAAACCCAGAAAATTAGCGGTTAACACCGCAGATGACAAGCTTAAATGGAAAAGCATCTATCGTCAGACGCAGGACCATATACGACAAGTGTGATCATGTTCCGCTCCATCCAGTTTGTTTAAATTAGGTAAACTAGGTACTTTCATGAATGCCGCGAAAATTGCAGCCTTTTATTACACACGGCTATTAGCTAGAGCACACGAAAGCACCTCCGGTGTAAACAATTTATTAATGGTGCTTGCTCACCGTGTGAATTGATTGCGATACGCAATCTCAATGTAGAGCTCGATTCCCATTAAATTAAACTTGGCCAGTTTGAGTACTGGGATCTAAACTGATGAAGCAGTAAGGTATAGGTCGTTGTCCAATCAAAAATACTGCACTCCACTACACGTCTATATTATTTGACCTCAACAGTTAGCGATAGCATACCTCGAACCCAGGACCATAGAGATGGTATTTGGGATCTCGACTCGTAAGTTACCGGGTCACGTTGAGACTGATGGCAAGTCACAGTGCTTCGCATTTGGTGTCCAGATAAAAACGATATGCACCCAAGCAACCCGTTTTGCGTTCAATCCCTATCCTAAACAGTAAAGTCCGTCTTACTAACCGCTTTAAGGTATCCGCGCCACTTAATCTGATACATCCTATCTCTCTAACCGGGCAACTGACATCCGACGAGACTAGGTGACCCAACTCATGGAAGTTAAACCTAAAGATTCAGTTACGACTACGTCAAATCAGTGTCGAATTTAATACTGTACAGGAAGAATGAGTGCCGTTCTTATCGGTTGCCTCGATAAAATCCGGATAGGGACAAAAGAATGTCTATCTTCAGTAGCGAGTACATGCGGGACGAGGCAGATTTCACCGTCAATTCCAGTTGCGCCCCTCAAGCAGTCCGAATCACCAAAAACAACCCACAAACCGATATTCTCTAGGGAGGACTACAGCGCGTTAACTTTCGCGGGCGGTAACATTCCCTAGTCTAAAGCTAGTACAATGAAGGGCAAGTTGCTAGATGATCGCAAAAAGTGAGACTTCATCTGCGATGTGGTTAGTATTCAGTTTGACTCCACTATGATGAGATGCGTAAAGTATCACCCGACCTCTATGCACTATAGTGAACCTCAAATTATTCGAATAACTCTGAACTCAGTAGATGAGACGAATACCGTCCTACTCACGGTAGTTCGTCATGGCAAATCACCGAGTGAAGAGCGCATATTACCCGATCTTACTTGAAAAGATCACTAAAGATAGCGAATAACCAAAGCGGGCCCTCCTAACAGGATAGCAAGAAAACCATATTTGTTCATGATGTTCTCGAGTTGCTGGATTCTTCTGATCACAAAGCACAAACACAAGATCAAGAGCAGTGATGTTGCATTCGCGATGCATACACTCTGGGCTGTGATGTCGCAAAATCGAGGATAAGAATTCCTTCGTCCCCAAACTACAAGAGCTGCGGTATAGGATTACTGAAATGGTGCTATACTCCGAAGGAATGACACAAGATTAATCAGATAGCTGCTTGAACTTTCATACCAGGATATAAACAGATAACCCGCAGTAGGCGCACGGTCACGATTGATCAGCAATCGATAGAACTTGCAACTGCAATAACTCCTTTGTCTCCACCGTCCGGCAGAAAGATGGGCAAAACGGCACCCAATGTACCTGACATGATAGAGCAAATCACAAGAGAAAATCCTAGTCCAGAGTACTCTTTGAGACTATGTAGGCCGAAAGAAATTCATATACCAACGACCAACCATAAAAGCGCTTAGACCACGGTTACTTGTTGGCTTAAAAACAAAATGATGTTAACATCCAAGAACACACCCTTAACATCTTAAATGCTGTGTTGTCTGTATACCAACAACCAAAGCTCTTTTATTTAGTTGATCTAACTCAGATCAGATCTAACTCCTGACAACCACGGGGCCTTATTAGGATTACAGGGACCTGATTCAACATAGACATAACCGACTCTGAGATCAGGTAACCCCGCGTGTTGCCCCTTTGGAATGAAAAATTGTAAGTGGTGATTATATACTACTTTATTACAATGCAAAAAACGATTTAAAGTTGTTGATCGCCCAGAAATACTCGCTCCTGATTCCTTTTGGTGCCGGTTGTGGTTGCGAAACAAGGACTTCTACTAGCCGTAATCTACGTCAACCAAAGTCAAGGTAGAAAATTAAAGCTAAAGTGAACCACGTTTAGTAGCTTGCTTGGAACAAGTCCTAGAGCCACATTAGTATCGCTGGAGAATTTAATGAGCACGATCTCGAAACACGGGCAACCGATAGTGCACAGTTTATTGGCTGTTTGTAACAGCTGATTTCCAGCTAACCTCTATACAATCACGTTGCCATTCCCACCAGATTTTGAACTGCTAACAGGCCATCGACACTTAATCTTGCGCTCACCAAGGAAGAACTCATGGTTGAGGGAAGAGCCACGATCACACCATTGGGTCGGATTGGCCATGGTACTCTACTGACAGACTACAAATGCTATGCGGAAGATCCTGAAGAAGACGATGAGGTAGATGATCTTACACCGTAAAACGGCTTTTCCGTGATTATTAAGGATAAAGCATGACTATCTTAGCCTAATGCCCCACAGTCGTCGCCTGGGAAACGTCCACAAACATATTTAACATACTGATTTCGCATGAATTGAAACAGAACTCCCACCCCACGCGAAAGAAAAATATTGATTTCTGAAGAGCAGAACACGTAAAGTTTTCTCCCTGAGGGATTTGGCATGGCGAGCTTTTAAGGACTGTGTGAATGCCGATCCCTGGACTGTATACGTGGCACAGCGTCAATTCTGCGTGAAATAGATCCCCAAGGACAAGGTGAAGAAAATGTAGTAGTTACTAAAGCGCTTGCGCACCAACCGTCACCACTTATACTTTCACGTTAATCGCCTTCGTAGGATGAAGAGTGGAATTCCGGCTCTGGTCACGGCTTATGGGCGTACTAGTCAACAATGGAATCTACCGATCTCTTAATGTTACATAACTCTCGTACTTTCCAGCGGATAGCAAGCCCAAACAAACTCCCCGTGTCTACTGGTCCACCGTCAGGTATATCCAACTTCACTTTCATTGCAATAACCGTGTAGAAGAATTTTTGTAACCACGTATCCACAATTCTCTTGGGGTCGTTAACATGCACCCGAAGGTTCTGCAGAACCACTGGAAGTTTTCGATCAGTGGTGTCTAGAGGATAACCAAATTCTACCAGTATGAAAGCGATGGTTCCTCACTCTTATCCATAAATGAATCAGTCGCAGTGACCCGACCAATGACCGCCCAAAAAAGCTGCTACTTGTGCTTTGCAAAGTTATGAAATCAATCATCGCAGATGTGCTGATGCAGTATCTGAAAAATCGCAAAGTAACATAGCTTGGGACAGAATCGCTAGGAACCAATTAATTGCATGTAATAGCTGAACTGGAATCGTTGATGTTGCAGCGGAAGTCGAAGTAAACTACTTGAAATGTTCGAAGGCAGTTCGTCGCTATGTCTACCAAATTACCCTCCATAAGCTTCGGAAACAGCTTTAGAGACGCAGTCTTAAGTTGGTTAAAAAATTTGCTACACGAATGTCGGTTGGAGGTGAGGGTCCCTGTATCTCTCTCCGATTAAATTGTTGTGGAGTGTGGTGTAACACAAAGCTTGGTATTAGGGAGACTACACTTGAATTTCATAACACATGAGGCAAAATCAATTGCTTTCGACATCTTAGTTTTTGTAGATGATATCAAGATATGGTGACTTATCAGAGGACCGAACGACCGCGATAGACACCAGTACGAACTTAACAAGAATTCGAAATGCTCAGTTCAAAATGTCCTACCATCCAATATAGCAAAATGCCACGTTTTGAAACTGCACCACAGACAATACTAAGGTATTGGCGTGGGACAAACAGATTGCAAACCAGGTCTTAAGTACGTGAACTTGGTGTGCTCGTACGAAACGGCTTGAGGCAGCTGAGAAAAGAGGAAAGTAGCACGCCGGTATGCTGTGTTGGACATTGGTGCTATGGAAAATCATAAAGAATAGCAGAAACGCATTTCAAAGGATTGCGCAACCACTCTTACCAGTAAAGGCTAAATTTACTCGGAGTTTTCGGTGAAAGCCACAGAAAGCTACGCAGCGATCGCATATTAGTGTGTCATATATCGAGTGATCCCAACCACATCCGCCACCATTTTCAAAAGTTTGGCCATAACACCAAGGTCAAAAGTAACTTTGTAAACAATAGAGCTCCCCACATTGTCAATGGAATTACGATTTTCTATGGATTTTCAAACCTGGAAATCACCCCAAACACTGTTGTAACATCCCCTGCTCCAGGGATATTAAAAAAAGGCTGGAACTTGCCTTAGCTTACCGCAGTTTTTTACCTAAGCCGGACTGCCGAGGAGTACCTTTGTCATTCCTTTCTATCGAATTGCTGTCACATGGACACAGATAGGCAGGATATGAGTCAGCGAACTTAATTTGATTTTTCTGACTCTACATGAAATAGTACTGCGCTGATGTTGCACTGTTTGCTGCTTTTCATTTCGATGCTACACTATCGGTTTTAGCAAAACGTTTAACTCGCTGGACGCTTAAACAGGTGGATCGCATGCCCTTTGATTTTGAAATGTTCATGCCAACTGCCCTGCGGGATTTGCCAAACAACCGCATGATAATCCATGATAGATGAGTGTTTATTGTACTCTGTTAACATTCCAATGGTCCCCAGTTCGAGACATGCTATCTCCAGCTGAGGAGATCAAGTAAAATTGAAAAGCGTCATGTAGTGCAGTATTTTTGAGCGGGCAACAACTGCTGTCTAGCTGCCCCACCAGTTCCGGGCCCAGTAATCGCATTGGTCAATGTTCCTTTCACTGTGAATCGCGGTTAAAAATTAAACTGCTTGTCGCAGTAAATTTACACAATGAGCACTTCAAAAATACCTCACAATAATTCATTAGCCGTTGTGCCAAGTCTTATGCGTTGTGATCCGGTAGCGAAAGGGGTAAATGTCCCGGGACCATTGTCCTGGGTTCAAGATCTGCTATCTCGGCTTGATACTATCAAATAATGTAGAAAGGCGTCGTGGTGAGCGGTATATTCATGCAGGCAACACCCAACTTCATTCTGTTTAATCAGCTACGATCTTAGTGGTTGAATTTGCCCGGGATCTATTTGTAGAGAATCGTAGTTCACATTGCACTTTTGCGTCACACACCAAAACCCATTATTAGCTTGCGCTCACGAAGTTGTCATAATCAAAACTGTGTTGCACGAGAAACCGGACCTCGGAAGGCAACCGTTATTTCCGGAACTTGCTTTGACACAGTTATACCGCTCGAAACAATGGAACAATGGTGCTTTGCGAGTAAAAAGCGAGAGTTAAACAAGTCCCGTAGGATGGTGAGAAGGAAAATGATGTAATTGGAAAATAAAACGCGGTGATAAAATGCAATGTTTTGGTGAGCTCATTATGTAGTTCATATTAAGGTATGTGTATCAGAGCCTGCCTCGATTCTGTTAAGCAATACTGGTTGGTGTACCGTTTTTACATTACATCTCTTCTCTGTATGTATGCGCTGTATTTCGTTATGCAAGGGGCTGCGCAACTTCAACACCCTTTTGAAAGCAAGTGATGTGGGAGGGGAAACAAGTTAAGTAGGAAGGACATCCCGTCACTGATACACACGACGAGAAAAAACGCTTCGTCAAAATCCTAGCCGACTGCATCGCGTGACCAATTTGAACTGGTAGCCTTAAAATTCGTGTTGTGGCTAAATGCAGAAGATGTCGGCAGACATGGTTGTGGTCCCTCCGAATCTGGTATGTCATTGTTAAGTCGCCAATTAGGCGCTGATAGTGACCACTTTATAATCTTAGGGTTCTCAGCATAAATTGATATGAAATAACCCATTGACGGACTTGGTGGTTCTTCGCCGTAAAATTTCTAACGCTGCCAAAGCTTTCGTGTGCAAGTGAAACTGTGAGTGGATGGTATATTCCATATAAAACTGCAAGTATATGCTATGCATCTGCAAGCTGATGGATAAAACCCACCGAATGCCCTGCACATGATGCTAACTTGTTAGTTCCCGATATTTGACACTTTCACCGATTGAGATGAGCAACAAAATACGGCCTGGATTAATGCCCAAATGTCACCTCCCTCTGTAACGGCTTGCAGAACGTGCTCTCTAAGCTTGTAAATGATGTTTCACTGGTGTCAAAAGGGAATACCCTTAAATTTGGACGAATCGTTCCGGGGAAGATAGTGAAATGACCATTCTTAAGCATTGACCATGTATTGTCGAAATGTATTGTGTTCACTTTGGTTGGCGATTGCCTGCCTCAAAACGTCATCAAGGAAAACCAAGAAAGCTGAGTCTGTCAGGCGCACAAGCTCGTTAACGAACACGATAAACAGACACGATCTTTGCTGGTTTTCGTCGTCATCATCGGCACCAATACACATTAATGGAAGGCGGGAAACACACATCAATTGTTGTGCTACAAAAAGTAAAGATAAATATAGGAAAAAGCGAGACACCTAACACAATATAATAAAAATAGCAGGTAGCAAAATGTTTAGTACACACATGGCAGATCGCGTTTGAAGAGGAAGGTGAGCGGGATCGAAAGGGACCAAAGATCACAACACAAACGCCACTGATGTCGGCTCCTGGTCATATAAACTGGCGTATTCACCTAAGCGTTTCAATCCTCCTTCAGCTCTCAGCTCGACAACCTGGAGTTACCAAACAACGCCAACTTCGAAGTTAGGGCCCTCATCACACTTGAGCAAGTCATTGTTTGACCTCTGCTCCTCTTCTTACATCTACATCGCGGACAGCAAACCTCGCATGTCGCTAGAGTCGTTGTGCCGATATGCGCAACGAGTGGCCCAGCCATTGGATCCTGGTGCGTGAAACAAATCTGTTGAGTGGATCTCTCGCGCTTCTTGTACCAAATACACAACACCCAGCCTATTTATTTCTCACGCTGTGTTTCTACCGGACATAAACTAAGCTGCGAAGTTAGAGGCGGTCGAACGTAACTTGTCCCTTTATGTCTATGGACCTGATGAGCGAGGATTCGCAAACCTATAGACGGTTGCATAATAATTAGATCCCTTTAGTAATTTGAATAATGCCGCAAGAAGACGAACATTAACAGATGTCGATATTTCGTATTGTCTCTTCCATGCCGACATAATAAAATATGCCCTGCAAACGAGAGTGATATCTCGCCGGCTCGACAGGCGGCAGGGGTTTGCATAATCACCTCCGGCTTTGAAATGCCGTCCGTGATCTCCTCGTCGATCCAGCGGGAGCTAATAGAGCTGCCCAAATACTTGTATTAATGAACGACTTCCAGCTTATCATCACCAAAGGTCAGTGCTGGAGTGGCTACATGATAATCTTGAAGAAGGAATATGCATTTAGACAGTGCAAAGTCTAGCCCAAAATGTCTGATAACCAATGTTACGTTGTCCAGTGCTACATTGCAAATTTGGAGTCGTCACAGACAAAAAGTCTTACAGCTGGAGGCAGCTCCACATCTTGTAGGTCACGTTGGGTAACCGTTGATCAATGACTTCCTTAATGGCGAAGTCAAAGAGAAGACAGAACAGAGGACAACCTTGTTTCACGGCGCCGGAGATATTGTAAAGCGGTGACAGTTTACCATAAACCCTTGCTCTGCCTAAAATATGCACCTACGGCGCACTGATAGTTTTAAGTATTTGTTGGGTAAGCCATTATTGTGAAGACATACCAAAACGGCACATCGATCTACCGAATAAAACGCACTTTTGATGTGGAAACCTGACCACAGTGAGTCGCTAATAAAAATGGCTATACGATAACAATAGACGCAAAGTAAAATTGTGGTCAACGCAGTATTGAATTCGACGGAAACCGACTTTCTCTTCACGAATCTGATTTTCACGAGTGCCAGTCATTCTGTGAAGAACGGCAGGCGCAAGTAATTTAGAGGCACTTCTAATCAGACTGATGGAACTAAAGTAGCCGCATTTCAAACGTGAGGCATTCTTTAAAATCGGGACCATGAAGGAGCGGTTCCAGTCTGTTGTGACAGATTCTTACTCCCACAGCTTCAACAGCAAGCTGCATAAATCATCTACAATAGCAAGTACCCAGAATTTATAGTGGGCTGAGGAAAGTCCATCGGCCCCTGCGACTTTCATCAATTTCAAACCAGGAAGAAAGTGTGGTCCTGATGTGCCAATGTTGGGAGGTGCAACACCCAAATATTTCCATTCCGGATACGGTCCTCGAGATCGGAAGGACGGAGATTTATCCCAAAGTGAACCGAGGTCTCAATAGGGGTTGCCAGTCGCAATCCATCCACACAGCGTGTTTGCTAAATTTAACTTTGAATTGCTTTCCGCTGTGTCAAGCGTTGCTCGTGGATCTCAGTAGCGCATAGTGTATAGGGTGTCGGTCGTGAACTACTCGGCTCTGAATTCTACTCCAGATGAGGCTATCTCCATCTGATGGGTCCAAACCAGGACGAAAGCACGGTCGCGGTGTGCCAGCGATGGTAGCAGCAACACCCAAATATTTCCAGTCTGTTATTCTATTTCAGTGCGTGAGGACGGATCCAAGAAGATGACTCAAGTGGAAGGGCACTGAGTGACCAAAAAGGTAAGTGATAAGACAAAATGGTTAAAGTCCCTAGCCAACTGTTCGGTCTAAAACTCAAAGCGTTTTGACAAACTGTGAATTGGCTTTCCACTCTCGTTCCGTATGATCGCGCTAACACCAGGTCTCCTGCTGCCCGTTTTCCATATCAGATGGGATAACTTACGATGGCTACTAATAGTAACGGCTGTTTCCATCTCCGGCGCAAGATCAGACTACCAGGCTTTGTAGTCTCTTTTTGGCTATTACGAAGTTTTGCCCTGTGATGTTTGTAAATCTCGTTGTTTTCACTTTCAATCGGAATATGTCGGCGAGTATCCATAAGTTTCGGAGACGGTGTAGAGAGTATTTCTCTCGAGAAAGAGACAAGCATCGGAACCTACGTGCAATAACCGCTCACCGTTATCAGTGTAGGAGCCCAAATGAAAGTATCCAGGACAGATGACCGGACTGGAGGTTGAAATCACCAGCAAGCACCACAATATCCGTACTTATTCTGTAACGATTGGGCTCACTCAAATGACGATAGAATTCCTGTTTCAGCGAATCAGAGGTGTATTTTGTGAGTGTGTGTGCAGCGATGACAAATAGGCACCGTTTGTCACCACGCGACTTCGAAGCCTAGAACGAGGCAGGCAATGTGATGCTACACCGCCGCTTATTGACTTGGATCCAATAGATTATGCCAGCTTCAGCCCGAGGTCCTAAAAAAGTGCCCTTGTCGGCTTGAACATTATTGAATCTGCGTCATTTCCAAACAGACGCAATGAGTAGGTAGGCCAGAGTCGATTGTGGGGGTCGCAGGCTAGGAACGGAGCTCGGATCTTGCAGGCACGTTTTCGACATGCAGCAAATACCAATCGAGTGCGTCTGTAGTCTTCAGGTAACTGCTGCCTGTTAGCCAGTTTGGAGCAAAGTACGCACTTTGAGCCATGCTAGTCTTAGCGAGGATCGAAGACTCCAAACAGAAATGGATCAACTGACATTATCCGTTTGATTGAACATGAACTTGTCGACTGTTATGGAGTGATTTCCCATGATTTCGTGTGGGCCGAAATTCAAAGAGGAGCGAGTATTGAAGCAAAACGCCCAGAGTCAAATATTGGGGTTTTGAAACAGGCAGGGAAACAATTGAAGTTAGATCGGGACGGTAAGGATGAAAAAGCACTACTGGGGGAATAAGGCGCAGAGTGGGCTTGGGCGGTAGCCTCCAAACCCTCATCCACCCTGCTTCTATGCAGTGAATAGGACGCCTTTAATTATCCTTTGTGTATAATAATAGTTAACTCCGTTGTATTGCGCGGGTGGGATACCGTCTGGTTGTCTAAGTCTATACAGTAGAACAATTAGGGTTTACAACCAAAGACTTTGGCTAAAATACCTGAGAACAATGAAGCTGGGCTTCCCGCTCTGGGCTATAGGGAGTTCGTTTTATGGTTTAAGAAGCCACCACCACTCCAAACCTTAACTTGCATGGTCAGGAGACTGTGTTTGTCCAGATTCAGAATACTGACCCATTTAGTATGAGTGGCTCTAAAGGTGTAAAAACACCAGCAAGCATAGATCAGTGGATCACTAAGGCACAAAATCCATCAAACCACGTTTATGTCCGGTCTCATCTTGATGGTCGCATATGCATATATTTACCATGATTGTGTAATACACATATACGCCTGAGGGTGGCCGTCTTTCATGAATACATGATCAGTTTCTCTCTGACGAACTACTCTAGTCTGTTGCTGTATCAGTAGTAGAATATAGCAACGACGAGCACCGCTAAATTTATAAACCCCTTATAAAACCAGTTCCTGAACTGAATGTGGTTCTACGTGTTCTTCACCACAAACCCTTAGTTACCCAATTCCGAGGAAATTGCTTTTCTCTTCGGGTTTGCTAATCCTGGAACACATACCAAAATGCCGTTGTCTGCTCCCCTTGTTGTCCTTAGTTTTCAGCACTGTATTAGCTATGCTGTGTTACTGCGCAATACATTTGTCATGATCTCCAACCGTAGTGCTGCATTATGTGGACCCAATGAAGTGGTTTTGGAGTGAGCGAGTTCATTTATTCTTACAAAAGAGACCAGCTGTCGCAGAAGCTGTTCTATATTATATTTTCATTTGTATTTTAAAACAGCGCATTTAACTTGGTGGAGGATTAAACAGCTGGATCGCATACTTTATGCTTTTGTAATTTTCAAAACTAACTAGTCTACGGAGCTTTTGAACAACTACTACTTTACCTGTGATAAATCATTTTTCCTCCTTTATGGCTTTACTAACAATCCCAATCAACACAACCCTCAATAACGACTGCTATTAACGTACGGCATTCGCTTGATGCGCAAAAGATGAATATTTGTTCATTTATTTAATATTGTTTGTGTTGCGGCCATGTTTCTTATATTTACACTGAACAGCGAGACTGAGCGTAATGTAAGAAGCATGACGAATTCAGAATCTACGATTATAAATGAGGTTTACTGAACTAGGGAGATATTGCGATGGGATTTACCGACGTCTTACAAATAGTCCTAGTGCTCACTCGGTTTAATTATTCAAGCATCAGTTTGACCTGCGTTAGTCAAAGGATCTAATAGATTACTGCGCAAGCAACTAAGTACTGCAGAGCAGTTCATCACCTCCTGCCTGTGTAGTTAGAGAGTGATTCTGACTGTTAAAGGCAGTGTATGTAACAGAGCAATATTAAAAAAGGCAGGGGAATTAATTTTTTAAAAAGTTCACCTATAGAGAATAATTAACCACGAGGATATTTGCAGAAGAAATTAGACTGAATGGACGCACAATCTGTGGTGATTAATTGCATTAATTAGCATGTCGCGCAAGGGTGCACTTACGTCTCTTCACATATACTTTAAACTGAAGCTGTTTTTTGTTTATTCAGCCACATTTACAATCTTTTGCAAACCTTCAGCTCAGTGTGCACTGTTTCCGAACCCTGCGATTGGTCTGCTGAAAACACGCAGTATTCAGTTAATGATGCTAAATGATAAAAATAGGACGTTACCGTATTGTCGCCCATTACTTCTTGGTATTCGCACATTTAACCTACCACTCAAGCAGTTAACAGCATTATCCTTCTTGGAGTGGTTAAAAATTCATTGATTACTATTGATTCAAATGGTCGGAGTGTTCATTTAACGAATATATCTTTCTTCCATTTTTCTTTCGTTCTTTTTAGTTGTTTCGTTTTTAGCCTACATTTTTCGTGTTGATTATTGTGTTTGTCAATATTTTTGCTGTTCTTTTCACCACTTAGTACCTGTGCTATGACTATTATCTACCATCATAAACACTACTGCGTAAATGTGCCATCGTGAGCATTGTAGTTGTTATATTTTGTTCACCGACTTGAGCTGGGTCAAAATGAAGCAGGGGACATGTTGAAAATACCAGCTCTTTATATCACATAGTTCGTAAAGCAAAATTAATAGCGCAAACATCCAGTAACCTAATAGTTTAGATTATCAAGCACAAAATTATTCTCACAATATCTACGTAAATGTACAACTTTTCGCACCACGCAGGACACACCTTACATCAGACAAATAAACCGGACTAAATGGAAGTTCCTAGGTGGAACCGTCCTGTAACAAAATGCTTCCGATGTTGTCCGTGACATAATCTCCTCGGTGTTAATGATGCCATTTGCCGGATGAGTAAATCAAAATATTAATGAGGGTTTTTTCACCACAACGCGTAATGTAATGCGTTTTGATTGCCCGGCTTTTACTGTCCTTGATAGAAGTAAGTACTTTTTGAGTAGGCTGTTTTATCTACTCATCGCTGCTCTGTACACACAGCCAATTGGTCTCGGAAAGTATTGGAAACGAGATACATAGACTGACGTACTCCTAGCCGAATCGCTGCCTGCACAAAATGGGGTTTAGGACAGGTGTTGCGACAACTTCAAGAGCCATGGTAGGCGTTCCACAAGCCATCCGTTATTACTTTGGATGTTACCAAATGAGCACTTGCCATGCACGCATAATTTACCCTTTACATTTTTACCACATATGGACACAATTTGAACGGCTTGTTTGACACGGGCAACCAGAATAAGGAAGCATTTGTATTTGTCCCTATTTAGTCACAGAATCATAAAGTATTAAGCACAGCACTAATGAAGCAAACAGTTATCGAATTAAGACATTCTCGCTCTGCATATTAGCTTAATCATACTGTAATGCATGCCCGGGCTTTAGCTAATAAAGACCTTCGGTAATCCAACCAAACCTTTAACAGCGTTAGTGCTTGAAAAGATTAAAATTAAAATTTGCAAAATAACTTGGCAAGAACGGAAATAGTACTCGATAGGATGAACGCCTTGGAAAGTATATTATCACAAGTAACTACGCTACGCCATTCATCCAACTGGACACTTCTTGATCCTTCAGTGAGAATCATTAAGTGTGTAGGTGCTATTCATTTTATATGGCACAATTACACTAGGTGTTGTGTTATATAACATCGCAAACACAGCGTCGATCTTGAAGGCTACTAGCAGCGAAGTGGTTTAGAGCTACTACTGTGCGCAATAGTATCAAAATAATGTTCTCATCCTTCTATACATACAGCGCATTTCACTCTCTATTTTCTTCTCTTTTCTCATCTCCATTTGAACTTCCTTCTGCTAAACTACTGAGGACCATGATATGGATTAGTAACATAAGTAACTTACCGCAAGTTTGTCAGGCTTATAGGGGGACCGCTTTCACAAATATTTACCTATCAGTAACTGTCCAGTTTGAAATTTTTTGATCAGCCTATTACCCACGGAATTTCTACCATTGCCTCTTTATGATCATGTCTCAAACGGGGTGCTTTGCGCAGTCAAGAAAAGCATATATTTATGTAACGTATCTTATCGTAAAATTAACAGATATTTAAATTCTCTGAGGAGAATGTCCTAATTCAAGCCACCTCTCACAGCTATTGCCCCCATTCGGCACAGTATACGGACAACCATCTATTCAAATTGCGAATACAAATAATAATAAACGCTATTTTGAAAAAGCTTTTATTACTTTTTACATGTGAATCTAGTTACAGTAAACCTAAATTGCTCTAGAATGTGCTCCAACAGTCAACAAAATCGCTGATGTAACCGGTAAAACTAGTTTGCTTGGGCCATGCATACGAGAGATAATGAAACAAGTCCACTGGCTAGTTTCGGTTACACCCGTTTGACACACATTCTACAACCAGACATCAAATGATGAAACAAATTTTCCGGTGCAAATTTCAATCTGAGGACTCTTAACTGTGCTTCGTTCGTTAGATCCACTGTTTCAGCCTCCCCGTGGTGTCAACTTACACCTGCTTTGTCTGAGAGTCGTGCGACACAACAAAACCCTTTTTTTAATTGTAGACATGTTCCGTTTCTATCAATCAGCTGCACCTATCTCATATAATAGAAAACAATGCTGTGAAAATGAATTACGAACTGTAACCGCCGCGTGGTTCGAAATCCTGGACTGCGTATACCTACGCATAAACATTGTTGTGAGAGAAACATCCTCAATGAGAGCTTAACGGTACCCTTGATACAATGTTATCACTAAAGAATTTAGTTAGTTTGCTGGTAACCAAATTGAACTGAAAAGCTAGGCCATACAGAACAAATCGATATTCAGATATTTTGTTACAAGTGCGACAAACAAAGGCGGATTAATTAGCACTTAAAGTGCACAGAGAGTAGTTCAGAAATTACAACCGATCACCATTAAGTAAACTATATAGCCATACCGTATCATATGTAAAGGTTATAGAAGCCTAGACCAGGTAGTCCCACAAGAAGGGACATGCAACTAGAGGCTGGTAAATCTATACTATACGCAGGGTCTGGGCAGAGAAATTAACACAGAACTATCTGTTACCGTGATTCTATAATACAAATTAAATACAGCAATCAAATTACGAATTGGTTTGCAAGTTTAATAGATAAGGACAGCAACAGCAACACTTGCAGCACCGTAGCAAAACTGTACAGCGTAGCACTTTTCTAATCGGCAGACTGTCATTGAGGAAATGTTTGATCTTGAACAGTCAAAGATTTTCCACTAATGCGAAGTAAAAATGCACTGTGTTTCATAATGTGGGTTAGAAGAAGCCATGTATAGATTTCATTAAGGATATAAATAATGGGTTTGGGAAAATGATATTATGCACCCAATAGGTAAACCAGGTTGACTGACTCTTCAAACTTCTCATTGGACTTTACGCTCCCCGGCGGTCTTCCATCCTCTTCAACGGGCTTTCACAGCCTCGTCATCCTCTTCTTCGTATGCTTCTAACAAACAGAGTTGTCTGACGTCCCTTCGCAGGATCCCGTTGCTTGTCTTCACCACCGCCCGTTGAACCAGTTGGTGTTTGTCTTGCATAATTTCTTCCACGACTGTGGCCAAAGACCTCTTGAGGTGTGAAAATCACAAACTAAAAATGGATCTGCTTCCCCGAGCTCACTTACTTTAGTTCACCACTTCGGTATCTGCTGTGGTTTTGTTAACTACGCTCTAATCTATCTACGTCAAAAGATATCGGTAAGATGTCTTACCTGATCCCAGCATCTACTCAGTTTCATCGGTAAATTGATCGTCGGGTTTTCGAGAGTCTGATCGTTCGCCAGTCCCAACGATTGTCTTGGCGATATGGTGTGATGGGGACCAGGTGCGTCAGGTGCCCCTACTATAGGCCTGTCATCCAATATTCTTCCGACTTCCGCAAGTGTGGTCATTAGTACTTCTTCTGTTCCAATCTCGTCGTTGAGAATATTAAGCAACAATTCGCGTATCGTCCGAATCATTCGTTCCCAAATACGTTTACCATGGCTAGCACAGGGAAGATTAATGTTCCGATCAATCGTCCTTTACAGCATGGATTTCGTTATCTTCTCCGGATCAAAATTCCTCAGGAGGCCACGTAACTCAGTTTCAGCCGCGCGAAAAGTTTCCTCATTATCGCTCTATATACGATAGTCGGCCAAACGCGTCTAGCCGAAAATCTAAAAAATGCACGCAAAGAATCTCTATCCATGGAATGAGAAACCTCAGTGTGAACGGTTTTGTAGTCGAGCAGCTGATCAGACGTCCATGTCTCTTTTCATGCACATGGCCACGTCGTACCATTAAACGTCCAAAGTAATCAACCACAACTGCAGTAAAGGCTGGACGGAGGGACAGAAACTGATCGGCTATGATGGACGCCAGTAGCTGACTTGATGGTTTTGCTTGGTTTATAGAGCATCTAGCATAGCTAAACAACCCATGTCTCACGGCGGAACCTCCTCCCATGACACAATACTGTTGCTGAAGATCGCACAGTGTATGCTGAACTCCGGATTGTCCATGGGTGTAATGCTAATTGAGTATAAGATGAGGAGTGAAAAAATGTTGACCAGGTAGTATAATCGGATGTCTCACTTTGAACGGCATCGAATGGTTTCTGCTCTTTTACTCTGGTGGTTCTGCCTTTGTCTTTGATACCGACATTCGAGTAGGTTAATTACATGAATACCTATTGTAACCAATCTGCACTCGTGCAATAAATGAAGTCTTCTTGAATTAGGCTTTAGCGACACATTTCCCTTTTCTTTGCCGGCACGCTATTGATGGGATGCACATCTGGCAAACCGAGTAGCGTTTATTTACCACAAGCTGGTTTTTGACCATCGTACTTCTTCCTTTATCATTCGCAAAAGGGAAGGTTTAGCATTTCTCTCATTGATGCGCTGTGCATCTGCTATTAATTCCATATTTAGCCCAGCCATCATGCCTACGAAGTAGCGAATTCACTATCTGGAACTAATCAGGGTTTTGGTAAAGCACATCTGTCATCAAAGAGATGAATTCCATATGTGGACAATTTTCAAAGCAGTAGTGTGAACTGAGAAAGTTCTAACCTAATTTCCCCCTATTATTCCGACACATTTCTTATACAACACATTTCCAATAACGAAAGGTGGCTGGATTCTTCCTCCACGTCAGCATTCGCTCTAGCCGATTGTTTCGCCAAAAGCTCTTTAACTGATAGTGATGTCTCTAAGCAGATGATGTCATGTACTTATGACAAGCCACCTCACAGTTTCAATTTACGCTAATGTTAGGTTGTCCCGAAATCATCCGATCCTCTTAGCACACTTTTGCTATCATTGTTTATTTTAACAAGCAATATTATTTAACCAACGTAAAATTCCTTGATATCAACGACGTACTGCCAACGCTAAGGCAAGCTGTCGATGTCACTGTCTTAGAAGGGGCAGGACTAGCTCTCAGATTTCGGACAAGATACGTTTCTATCTGGTTGGAGTCCCTGATGTGAGTTTGCAGTCAGCAGAGAATTTGGTAGTCACCAGGAGCTTGATCTGAGTTATATGCTGGATGCACAATAATTCACTATCCAGCTGCCGGATCTTGAAACGCGTAATCTTTGACGCATGAGGAGGTGAATTGTTATGCAGCAGAAGCATTCGAGCCGCACTTGGACGCTTTGTTTGGTGTTTGCTGATCGTTTTGCAGTTGGTAGCATTTGACATAGGCAGCAACCATGGAATCGCCTAGTAGCAGTTTCCGATAAATAATGTTTCGTTGATTCTAGTAGAACGAAAGTATCACTTTTCTGCCGGAACACGTGCCGGTATTTCACCTGCTGCGACCCACTGACAAGTCCTGTTATAGTTGATATAGAACACCCACTTTCGTTTACAGTTACGCCATCGTTCAGCTATTCATAATTGATTTCGCTGGTGACCAATGAAAGTGCGATGGCACAACAGTTCAAATACTCCTCATTCATCCATTCGTGTGGTACACATTATCCGAGTTTTGTACCAATCCGGATTGGCGCAAATGCTTTTGTAAGACCAAGGTGTTACGCAAGGTCACACACGCCTTATATCGGATGCTGCAGGCTACCCGTTTGCGTCATTGGCTTCTGAGCTTTGACAATTCATATTTCCTTATTTTCAAACATTGAAATCAAAATTGTAGCATACCTTAACTTGGGGCATCCTTGCGTAGTACACCAAGCATGTTTCGACAAGCCTCGACCGTCTTGCCCCATTGTTGGAGTTCGTAAAATGGTATCTGCATACGGCATTCTGATCGTTTGCCAATACAGTGGTCATTGCTAATATGCATGACAAATGAGCAGTTGAAGAATATTGTTCCGGTGTGCCCCTTATGTACATATATAAAGGAATCTGCGAGAAACTTCCAGAACATTAGGGAATGGCCTCTAAGCAAAGTCAATTTATTCCCAGACAACCTACTATTTTACATTTTTCCGCTTCAGTTCAGAACATCCTTTGAAATCAACCGTATATTGGTCCATACGTTTATTACACAAGCAAGAATAACTTAACATTCAGAGCAAACGATTATTCTTAACTTCAAGTTTAGACTTAAACGAGATTCCCGTGCAGGCTTAACGATATGCACAACACAGGCACTTGCTGATCCAAAAGCAGCCGGAACAAAGAATAACTGCATTGAATCGGGAACATGTTCTTTTCAGTAATTCTCAACAATGTATCTTCTCGAACTTTGAACATTCCAGATTTCCATCATCTTAACTAGTTGAAAATCCCGTACTCACTTTCTATCTGGTGAATTGTGCGCTGCGTTGTACTTCGCTCTATGTGATTCAGTCACCATTCTTCGTATCATTTACAACAGATACTGAGTCCAGCTGCCTCGATTTTCTTTATTGTTCGGTATCTGGTATGTCGGTTATGTTTCATGGTTACTCAGGAGTATTCGAGGTGCACCCAACACAACCATTGATTTCAAAACACAGATCATCCTGCACCAAAAGCTTCCCATCAGGAGAAAAAACTACGTATGAAACCAAGTCAGATTCTCTACATATTCCGATTCTTATCATAGTCTATGTGACACTTCATGTTGTCCGTCGCAGTATTCCAGCAGCAAAGCGTTTCCTCCCCTTAACGCTGTCACTTTTTTACAACTAAACTAATGGGAAATCTATTGCGTCGCGCTGAACCAATCATAGTTGTATACATTAAAACAGAAAACATATGCATCGACTGTCCACCAGTATTAGTTGCATATGAGTAAACAATTTTAGCACTTTCGCTCAATTAGACTTAGTCTGCATCATCTTGTTGCACCTTAACCATTTTGTGTTCATTTGCTTCCGGTTTACCAGCTCCATCCAGTGGATAGTTAAGCATATTAATTGTTTATTTACTTGCGCTTCAAGTTTGTGTGCTTAACGGCTGAGGGGTTTTGGATGGAACTCACATGCTTGGCCACCATACTTTCTGGGCATACATCCAGGCATTTGTTCGTTTTCCAACATATAAACTTAAGAGACTTTTCATCTCCATACTACCGTATGTTAGTAGTTGCAGGCACATTTTGTGCTGACAGCTGTGCAGTTGTGTCTACAGCGCGAAATCTAACCTTAACGTTCTGCTTTCATAGGCGGCCAATTTCTACTTGGCTACAATGACTGATAAACATTTGCATTGTCCCAGCAAACTCTGATACATTCATGTATATGGCCGTCGACCATATGACCCCCTATGCGTGCTTCACTGTGGGTGTGTGCAGTGGTGTCCAGTCGCGTCGCCGCTTCCTCCCTTGAACATTCGTCTAAATAACGTGTTTGCTCAATCACCAAATTGACCGAAAAACTTGGGCTTAGTCTGCCCGAATTGCTCTTGCAACAAAAGGTTTGAGATATTAAATGAATCGATGGGCACCATTAGGCGCCCTTTCTGTCAACGGACAGGTAACTCAAACTCATTACAATTAAACATAATGTATTGTGCGGAAGGCTGAGTTAAAAGGGAAGCATTGAAATAGAATGCTCCGACGGTTGTAAATGGCTACATCCCAAATGTCTTTGCATAAAATTAAGGGAGGTAGCGATTTGCAATAATATGACGGATTCCGTCTGGTTCTGCACAGTTTGTATGGTTATTCCTCCTATTAGATTTATAACTGTGGTAGCGCGCATGTGCAACTGGCGGGGACAGCGGAGCGAGCAACCGTAGCGAGAGATCTCTCGTATACTCAATATAAGGCAGTGCCTTAATCTCCATGTTTGTTATCAAAGTATAACTGATAACAGAACAACCAGTCCGAACTCAATAGGAAGGATGCAGCGTTAGAAACTAGGACCACACTAACACCTACCCTACTATTCGGAGGCTGTTCCTAAAGAAGCTCAAGTGGAGTGAGCTTACGCAGAGCCACACACTAAACCAAATACTGCTGATGAATTGATAACATGCGCGTCCTTCGGCGCCACCCACCTGACAGATGCCCTGTTCGTCGGAGCATTGACAGCTGTCAAAATGGTAGCATACGGAAGAAAATGCATGCAGCCGCCCAAATTCGTCTCCCCGCTGTACTTTGCAAAGTACTGAGGATAAAACTATTTTAAATTCCTAAAACTAGGAACAGTCAGTGTGGCTACCAGTACTGTTATCCGATCAAAGTACATAGCCGCACACTTCTCTAAAATGAGGATAATGGGAAAGATTATATTGCTCTTACCGCCATACGCTCCGATGTGCCTATATCAGAGGTGCAGACTCAAAAAGGCAAGCTGCTATAAAACCAGGAGCAGTGGACCACATGTGTCAACTGATCTGGGTCCAGACCTAACAGGCCAGTATGACGCAACGTGCCCGCCATCCAAACTCGGTACAATACGGTGAACCACAAGTATTCTGTAATAATTTAGTCAAAAGATGATGTATTGGTCGTTCTCACGTTGGCCATTCTTCTTCAAATCAGTTCATGCACGTCTAAATTTTTTAACTGTTTCCTGGAGTAACCACCGGAAACTTAAACAGATGCAAGATCCTTAACCAAAACCAAGGAACTTTCACAGTGTCCTACAACTTCCGACTCAAAGTGAGCTATAGGCTTAAGTACACGACTAAGATAAGTGGCGTTTTACCCATGAAGTACTGTCACTCGCATACGTGATCGACTATTCGATCTTAAGACTAACCCTGTCATTCAACACTAAAGGGTTTCACCCACAAGAGATGATATTAATACTGCGACCCGAAGCCTTGGCTAGAAGCGGGCCAGAAATATAACGTTAAACACACAATTTCCATTGTCGAAATATGTACCCGGCCACAAATAGACAAGTCATCAATCAACAAGCAAACCACGTGTGCCAGCCCGACAGCATGCCGTTCAGAACCTGGACAATGTCAGAACACTTAGCTAGTAGTCTGGGTTAGCAGCTATTCGCTGACACTGAGCATTTTATCCAACAGTACAGAATGGTTCTAGTGCTCTCCTCAGTGCTTGAGCAAAATAAAACTGGCAGCCAATCCTACGAAACCCAAACTACCATTTAAGGCCCACAGCTACAACAAACTTCTAACTTCCGAAGTGCTCACCAGTTCTTTAGCAACGCACAACGTTTTGCTTTAACTACTCGTCAGGTTTCAACGCCTTACGGCATCGTCTTGATAAACAAAATATAGCTGGATACTGCGATCACTGATGTTGAGACAGTTTTGCACTGCATGATTCCGCTACAAAATGATCGACTTAGCAGAGGATGCGAAGGGATCTTGTAGTGTTGTTCTGACGTTCGTATCGATGTAGTCAAGTCAATTTGTCCAAATAAGCTTCATGTACCTGCCTGAGCACATTTAAGCACATTTTTACACTAGCATTGCGAAGAAAGCATTTGGGTACAAAAACATCAGTTAAACGGACAGGCAACTGGTCAAAAGAGACTAAATAAACATAAATACACTCATGAGCTTTATAGTATTTACTAGATGTTATAAGGCAAAACAGATTTGTGATAAGAAGCGGTGCGAGAATACTGAACCGTAAAACATGGGCGTGTATATGGGAAGAAACAACTTTTCGATAATTCATCGCGCAGTGTGTGATACGAATCATTTAAAATATGTGGAGAAAATTTGTGACATGCATCAAAATGCTTAGTTACAATGAAGTCAACAAGAGACTCCTGGGGTATTCTACTGCATTTAGAGATAAGCTTAATCAAACAGACTAGAATTGAGATCTTCTTGAAGAAGATCAGGTAAAATACATGTAAGCATAAATCAATGAGAGAGAATACATGTAGCTACGAATTTATAAATTAAATAGCGTAATATTGCAATTATCTTGAGCCACAGAGCGTAAAATAATAGCCACCCTACCTTGCGTGAAGTTTCCTCGAGGTGTGTAGACCACGTTAATTTTGGGGATAAAAATACACCAAGAGATGTAAGAGTAAGCGAACTGTTATGCTGCATTCAATAACAACAGTAGGGCTTAAAGCACTGTGCAATGTTTGAGGTTTTTAAGCGTGGAGAATAGAAAAGTTAGGTATCGGCAATTTAAAGCGTTAAGGATAAAAGCTCGGGAAAATGACCACCGTTCAAGCTCCTCCAACCCTTTGTGAAGTGCCGAGAGTGACTCGTTGGTGGGAAATACGCTATCTATCACAACGTCGGAGTGTTTACATACCATAAAACTTGATGGAATACGAAATCTCTCGGTATACAGAAAACAAAAGGGAGAGAGTATTGCTCACTGTAATAGATCTTTGTTATTACCAAGACTGGCGGACTGTTACCGTTCGATTGGGTGAATTGCAGATTATTTGTAAAATGCTTTTCAATTAGATTGCACAGCGCAAGTTGGAAGCAATTTGTGAACAATATATTGAGATGTACTGACCTATCGACACCCAAAATCGTGGGAATAATCCAGGAATAGCAGACGCACTGCGTTGCGTTTATCATCTAACTCAGATGCTATTAAGCGAATGAGATAGACCACTGAATCCAATGTGAAGTGTTTGGGTATATAAAAATCTGTGGCATCAATAGCTTGGGTGCATGTAGAAATCAAAGGAATTAACAGTCGTTCTAAGACTTTAAGCATAACACATATCCAAGCAATGGGGCGGAATTTTTG
This sequence comes from Dicrocoelium dendriticum, assembly GCA_944474145.2. NCBI lineage: Eukaryota > Metazoa > Platyhelminthes > Trematoda > Plagiorchiida > Dicrocoeliidae > Dicrocoelium > Dicrocoelium dendriticum. The sequence continues at coordinate 10,561,976 of OX104059.1, forward strand.
GGAGTGTCGCTATCCTGACGGGTCTCTAAATGTCGGGAGTAGTATCACTGTGTAATCAACAATTAAACAGATGTGTTAAAACTAAAGGGAGTCGGCGCACTCCTTTAAAACAATTGGAGATATACCATCAGGTTTTCCGGCCCTCATCACATTCAGCTTATTAATTTCCTGATAGGCCTCGAGGTGTTGGAATGCAAAAATTGTTCCAGCTGCGGATTGTGATACCGGGCGAAATGAGCAACAATGGAACAATGGTTTATTACGGGTAAAAAAGCGTTGCTTAACAAGTCCCGTGGGATGAACATTATTACGAAAACTACTTGCATGATAAAGTGAAAAGCGTTGTGTTGGACTCACCATAAACTTATGTGGAATAGCGGAGATGTTCGCTTAATAAAAGTATAAATCCATAATTCCACTGGTTAGGCGTTTGGCAAGACACTGTTTGGTTGCCTTTTGTAGTCCCTGGCTAACAAGTCCTAAAATGAAATGCAAGTGACACAACACATCGTCAACACGTTTTTTAAATACCGCCAGACTGGGAGCAGAGACGACATAATTAGGGAGAGAGTTCCAAGGCTGGCACACGCGGAGGGAAAAAATTTTCTACGGCATTCAAGCCGGTTATACTGAATTGTCAGTTTCAGAGGGTGACCTCTTAGGTTAGTGTTGTGATCCAATTACAGCAACGGACGGCAAATGTGGTTTGGGTTCTTCAGAATCTGGTAAACCATTATGAGATACCCCGCATAAGCCGACATCGACTGCTGTACATTCTTAGATTTCAGTCTAAGCTGATAAGGCAGATGAAAGAGATCTCTGACGTTCTTGGTTGCCCGTCGTTGAGCAGTCTCGAGAACAACGAGATCCTGTTTCTGCCACGGCTGCCACGCCTGAATAGCATATTCCACGTGAGGTTGCACGTAGGCGTTAAGCATTTGGGGAAATATTGAGGGTTCAAACCGACCGAAGGCTCTGCCAAGAAGGCCGAAGTGTTGATTGCCGGTTCTCGTCGCCTTCTCTGCTTGTTTTAAACACCCAAGATCTTCCTGTACCAATACATCTAGGTTAAGCTCCTGAGAAACCTTCGCCAAGATGTGGTTTCCAATTTTGTAAACGCTCACCGGCTGGTGACGCAAATGTATCACTTTGCACTTAGCCATGTTCCATTGAAGCTTGTTCCTATTTGAACATTCGTAAATACAATCTAAGTCATGTTGGAGCAGATCCTGATCTGGCTTGTTACTAAGCGCCCGCCATATCTTGACGCCATCGGTGAAAAGCTGGAAATTTGAGAAGACTACCGATGCCAGGTCGTTGATAAACGCCAAGAATAAACGCGGTTCCAGCACTGAGCCTTGTGGGACACCACATTCCACCTCAATTAAGTTACAGAGTGATCCCCTAACATATATTTGAAGCTTCTGCCAATACAACCAAGTACAGGATCTCCGATTCCGTAACTCTGTAGCCATTGAAGTAGGATGCGGTGATCAAGGCGGTCGAAAGCTTTGGAAAAATCCAGATAGATGACGTCAACTCCGACCCCATCATCAGCCAATTCCGTCCAACTACCTCGTGCAATCAGTAGGTTGGTGGTGCATGACCAATATTGACGGAAGCCATGCTGTTCCGGTACCAAGATGTTGCATTTTTCCAGGTAGTTCATTAAAGCCTCAGCGACGACTGCTTCCATCACCTTCGCTAGCACAGGGAGGAGAGTCACTGGGTGATAGTTTTCAGGATTTGAACGGCTACCGCATTTAAAAATAGGGGTGCTAATGCCACACTTACACATAGTGGGGACTTGCTGTTCATCAAAACACCTTTGGAAGGACTGTGACAGTGGTTCAGTCAGCTTGTTGGTCACAGCCTTCACTGCCATCGGACGAATGTTGTCTGCTCCCGGAGAACTATGCTCACGCAGTGGGAGTAACTTCCTTAGAAAAATTGATGGGTTGAAAATTACATTTGTAACCAATAATTTCGGTAATGTGCTTGATTTTATGAGACAGGTACAGGCTGCGAGTTCGAAAATTGGGGCGTATTGTAGCCGCAGGGCATTAGCTGCTTCTTCGGCGCTTTGTACTCTACCGCCTGTCGTGAAAAGTTGAGAGATTCCATACTTCACTTTACGAAGCTTATTGACGTGCCAATTTAACAGTTTGTTGTTTACCATAAATATTTTGGCTACGCACTGTTGATAAGTTACCTTGTCCTCACGGACAATTGCAGTGCAATGGCTGCGATGGGTCAGGAAATTTCCCCAAGTCTCTGAGTCGGGGTTAATCTTGTAGGCACGCTATGCTGCATCCCTTATCGCTAGGCATTTTCGAGTCCTGCTCCTTAGAATTGAAGGCATTTTTGCGGAACGAAGGGGCTTGATCTCTGATGTTTTGTTGACGATGTCGCTGAGTCTATTAACGAAATCTGCCCAAACGTTGTCAAGGGGAATTTTGTTTGAGAATTCCCAAGCAGCTGCGTCGGCGAGTTCTTTCAATACGTGGTAGCGTGTGATTGTATGAGTTAGTTCCGAGTGTTCAGATGGATACTCTGCATAACACACATATTCAAAAGTTATTACTACATGGTCACTGAGACCTAATGGACTATCCATCAATAACTTGTCAACCATGAGCTCTTCATTCGTGAGCACAAGGTCCAATATGGACGGTTTGTTTGCTGTCCTGAATCTAGTGGGCGTGGTGACATGATTGTAAAGGGAATATTAGCGATCAGTTCATGCAAGTCTGCTTTGAACTGCTCACTGGGCGATGCCGAAACCTCCAGATTGTGTAGATTGAAGTCCCCGGAGATGAGAATGTGGCTGTACCTAGTGCGTGTTACTCTGTTTAGGCCACGGATCAAGCAGGAATCCATTTCCGGAGTGGACGTTGGGGGGCGGTAAACGACAGCTGTAAGACATGCGTCGTTGTGTCTTAGTCGGAGACGGCACCAGAGTGAGTCGGTAACGTGTGTTTCCAGATCATCAACTATTGTACATTGTAGATCGCTGCGGTAGTAGAGTAGGACCCACCTCCTCTGCTGGGGCGGTCGTTCCGGATGAGTGACATTCCGGCTATCTCAACCTCAGCATCAGTCACCTCTTGGTGTAACCAAGTTTCGGTAATAGAAATTAGGTCCAAAGCATTCGCAACCTGACGTAGTCGAAGTTCGGTAATTTTACTGAGGAGCCCTTGGGCGTTAGTGTACATACATGAAAGTTTCTCAGATTTAAGCAATGTTTCGGAGGTTGTACAACTCATACGTGAAGTTTCGCCGACCAGTGAGTGGCCAGCGACTAATCGTTTTTTCGATGTGTACTTGGTGAAGGGTTTAACGTCTTATTCATCGTCCGTGTAGTTAGTCCCGTGTCTAATCTTCGACGTACAGTGTAAGGTGTCTGGTCAATATCATCTTCTACAGGTTGTATGGGCTCATTCGGCACACTACTGGTGCATTGTTCTTTCATAGATCCCATCGCGTTTGGTTCTTTGAGTGACATATCATCTCTAGGAGGCATATCGCTGATTGTCTTCAGCCGAACCTCAGATGGTAGCTTGCAACGGAACATGTACCAGCTTTTTAACATCCGTGCTACCATATGTTTTGACTGAAGGACCACCTTCAACACTCTCGGGCCACTTCCTTTGTAGTTCGGTGAGGTACGCAGTCGTGACACGGATTTCGCTAACACATCATCCAAGCAGAGTGTTTCACGAATATAACACCACTGTTCTTTATCATGGGTTGTTATTTCATGCTCATCACATGCTTCAGTTTCAGGAACCCCGTGAAGAAGTATGGTTCTGGTTGAAGTTTCCTTCCGGTAGTCCTCTAAGGTGCGGTTAACTCGATAACGCTCGCCCCATGGGGTGTCTGGAAAGATACGGATGGAACAGCGTTCATTTCTGAGACTACCTGTCGACAGTAGTACTGATTCTACTTCAGTGATGGAGTTCAGTACAACGCGCAGAAGTCTTGGTTCTCCGAAATGTTTAGAGTTGGGGTGTCGTGTAATACGCACTACGTGTACAGGTTTCAGTACAACTCCGATTAGGTTACTAATAATGTCCCACTGGTCGAGGTCATCCAACTGCCTGCCTCTTATCGATGTCGACTTTGATTCTGGGATATTGTAGCACAGTACGCTCACTACAGGTAGTTGTTTCTTTACACCTTTCGACATGTCGCCGTTAGTGATGGAAGTACTCGGAGATGTGCCGCAGGAAACCGGTGGAGCTTGCACTAGGAAAACTCCGCTACGCTCCTCAGTTTCCGATCCAGTTGAGGGTGATGTTACTTTTATATGACGGCTCTTCTTGGAGGCAACCGTAACCCAACTTTCGCTCGTACCGGCTTGCTCCTTTTCTACGCACTCCGTCGGGAGTTTGGAAGTAGCCTTACGTGTAGTTACTCCGATCGAACTGGGAACCGCTTTAGTCAAATGTGAGCTACGTGTGATATTGGGACAGCTGTTGATGTTCTGGACTCTAGGTGTCGTGTTGCTTACGGTGTTATTAACAGTTCTTCGCGGGTTAGGAGCAGCACTTACGGGGGAGGATTGGGTTGCACAGTCTGCTATGCTTACCCCAACCGTAGTGATTTTGTTGGTCACCATTTCCTCAAACTTGGCTAGTAGCTGGTCATACTTCTGAGATAATAGGAGCACGCTTTTTATCAGTGGGATCGCTGTGCATTCCACACAGAACCATAGCGAGTCTGGTTTGTTTAATAACTTGGCCTGACTAGGTTTAACTCGGAGGCATCTCGCATGGAAGAACTTGCAACAGTTACGGCACAAAATACCCCCTTAACAAGTTTGGAACATGATCCACATAGGTCTTTAGTCTGTGGCACACTGGGCATCACGCTTGTTGAGCAAATGTTACGAACCATTTGAATGACTCACCCTCTATGGTAAAAGGTCGTTCTGTTATTGACGTTGTCGGTAAGGTCACAGTGGTCACGTTGCAGTTGTGTGCTTGTAGACTGTCCTCTCTGGCGTGCCAGTCGAATGTCAGCTTGAACGTGGGGCAGAATACACGAAGGTGTGATTGAGAATTTTCGTGGTTAAGCCTATGGATCGCGCCTGGTGAATTTGCTTTGAGACCTGTAGCTGCACCAAGCAATGTTGGATTTGAACGAGTGACAGTTCGTTCGAAAGCCGTTGAAATGATCTATCGAGTGAGACCAAACAATGTCTCCGATGGTTGGAGTTAGACAACTTTTGGCGCTTGGATATCGGCGAAACACTGCCCGGAAGTTAGAAATCAGGGTAAATGTAGGATGCACTGGAGTATACTCGGGAAACTGGTATCACAAAGTAGAGCTTGTAAAAGCACGACGAATGAGTATGGATCCAAAGGTGTGCGACAAAATGTCGCTGAACCACAGTTAAAAACCACGAGTGTACAAGTGAGCGATTAGCACGCAACTTCTCTCAAGGTGAATCACTTCTTGTGATAGCGGACGAAATGAAGGCAGACAGCAGGCATTTTGAGGAGCACGTCGAAATTCAGAGGTGTGTTTATCGACATCGGTAGCCCCGAATACTTACTAGAGCCGTCATCACACAGTTGCAAAGGCTGCCACATGTCACGGCAGTTGTTGTTGTTGGGTAAAATGACATCAACGTACAGGCCATTCAGTCCTATAATCTGACCTATGGCTAAAGAAAATAATTTGACACGATCAGACAGATTCCACTTATATACATATACTTTTTTCATTCTAGATTGTTTCAGTAATATGGAGGAGAATGGGTCTGCCCTTAAGTAAATGGTATCAATTGAGCAGCAATTATCAAAGCAGAAATTGTAATAATCACTGATATGTTCACAATGAACGAACAGACTTTTATTGTTGTAAACATTAAACTCAGTAGAGGACAAGGTCGCTTGAAGTCTCTTGACGTTGGACATGGAACAGTCTCATCGTCTGATAGTTTTGAATTGAATATCAGGCAAAGAAATGGAGTTTGTCTTACTGTAAATAATAGGGGGTACCTTTATGATGCAATGGTCAGAGTTGCTGTGTGGATTTTTAGCATGGAAAATAGTCGTTTTGTTTGTGAAAAAAATAGCGTGTGAAGACAATATCGAATTTAGTTTCTAGTCTAGTTGGAAAAGTCACTATGTTCTTCAGATCATGTGCCTGAATAAGATTGTCATCACATATATTGAAATCCCCAGCAAACGCACAGACCGTTTTCGCGTTTGCGTAGTAAGACCGTGGATAACTCCTCAGCAAATTGGTTCAGTTGAGACGCTGGTGGGTCAGATGATATATATACCTTTCGGAAGAAAACAGAACTAAAACCGCACAGGAACCGTGGCTTGCATTCAATCAAAGGACAGTTAACAGTAGTTGTTGTGTACGTGAACCAGCGTCGGCTGATCTAGGTCATTACATCGCCTCCACGATTTTGGGGTAAGTTTGGTTGATCGGAGCTGATGGAACGATAGTCAGTAATTTGAATAATGTTGTCTTCTATATCCAAATGTAAGCAACTTTCTTCCAGCATCAAAACGGCGGCATTTGAATTTTTACTTCGATGCCAGATTATGCTAACTTCCACACTTTCTCTAGAAAGGACTGAATATTGCTTGAAAAGGTCATGATTATTTGCGTCCGGTTTAATAAATGACGTCTTAGACTGACTTGCTTACCAACTCGGTGTTTGTCATTTGTCCAGACTGGTTCCATAAACAAATAAATGTTTTACTCCCGGCAGTGCGGCGCAGGCCTGCGAAAGCATGGTCATGAGAATACAAACATGTATTGCTGGTAATTTTCTAAAGATCTAGCAAGTTAACGAGTAATATACTGGATTTGTGTGTCTGTATATGTAAGTGTATGTTAGTGGGCATTGTGAGTGAACTTATGAAGCATGACTGAATTCGTGAGTTTGTTTGCTGTGTTCTCCATCGTATGAAAGTGGTCAAAGGTGCTTTCGAAATGGATGACAATCGTGTAGTGGGAATCCTCCGGAAGAGAAAGTAGCAGTGACTTTATTTACTGGCGAGTCAAACGCGCCTTTTTGAAGTGTTGTTAAACGGACCTTTGTGGATTTTTGTAGGGTGGACAATTGCCAGGCAAAAGCCCATTATGTCCTGGAACACTGCTGCGAACTAGTCGCTGGAACTGGATTAACCCAAATCACCCAGCTGGCACCATGTGGCGGTTGTTCTGCTAGCCAGCTAGCTACTTCATAATTCTTTTAACGATGTCTCTGAATCTATGAAAATACCTAACAAATTGAGAGCAAAGAGTGATGAGATGAAAAGTCTTCAAAAAACCGGCAGAATAAGGTATTAAGGTTATCACGGTTGAAATCGCAAAACGATTCAAATGAAATTACCGATTCCGCAGTACATAATGTACAAACGTATTCTCAACAACGACGGCTACTTTGAGAGCCCCGCCACACTCTTCCAATAATCCGAAAATGCAAATTGTCCATTTTCTTTGACTCTATGAACAATGAACAATGAATTTATACGGGTTAAGAAGCGTTGCTTTACAAGCCCCGTTGGATAGTTGGTGGGGATATCAACATAATAATTATGATGAAAAGGATAGTAAAATAGTTAACACTTTAAATACGAAAATAAGGACTTATCGTTTGCTTCGCTGCAGTCCTGCGATCCACTTAGATTCACAACACCCACAGTTAACTACAAATAATTCCAGGGTAAACTCCAGGTGTAGGATGGAGACGTAGTGTTAAGTAACAAAGTGTAAGTGGATGAGTGCATCGTCCAATCGTCTTTTAAATATTGTTAGTGTCGGTGCAGAGACGACCGATTCTGGGAGAGCATTCCACGGGTGACAGACACGGATGGAAAAGAAATTTCTGCGGCACTCCAGACGAATGTATTGTTCTGCGAGTTTTAATGAGTGGCCCCTCAGGTTTGTATTGCTGCTGAGTTGCAGTAAAGGGCGGCACACATGATGTGGGTTTCGCAGAATCAAGTATGTCATAATCAGGTCGCCTCGTAGCCTGCGATAGCTTCCACTGAACAATCCTAGTCGTCGCAGCCTCTCCTGGTAGGACAGATTGCGCATTCCAGTTACGTTCTTAGATGCGCGGCGTTGAGGCTGCTCCAGTGCATTAAGGTCGTGTTTCAGCCATGGATGCCAGGCTTGAATTGCGTATTCGACATGGGGGCGAACATACGCACTGAGCATTTGTCGAAATATGGAGCTGTTTATTTGTCCAAACGCCCGCCTCAACAGCCCCACATGTTGATTCCCGGTCTTCGAGGCCTTTTCCGATTGCCTGGAGCAACCCAAGTCATCTTGAACCAGGACACCCAAGTCACCTTCGAGAGTTGATTTTTGCAGTACATCCGTTCCGAGTCGGTATGAGTAGCTGCCCTGATGTCGGATGGAAAGCATCTTGCATTTACTGACGTTGAAATGCAATAAGTTTTGGATCGACCATTGATACACTGTATCTAAGTCACTTTGGAGCACATGTTGGTCGGCGTTCGCCTGGATCCTGCGCCAGATCTTGATATCGTCGGCAAACATTAGGAAGTTTGAAGCGATTCCCTGTGTAAGGTCATTAATAAACACCAGAAACAAACGTGGACCTAGAACCGAGCCTTGCGGCACACCACACTCCACTTGTATGGGGTCCGATAAAGAGCTCCGAACTCTGACCACTAATTGCCTTCGAAATAGAAAGTTGGCGATCCAGCTTAAAAGAGGGTCGCCGATCCCGTAATGCTGCAGCTTGGATAGTAGTATCCGATGGTCTAGACGATCGAAAGCCTTGGAAAAATCCAGGTAGATCACATCAACACCTTCTCCAGCGTCGGCTGCCTCGGTCCAACTACTGCGTGCAATGAGTAAATTAGTTGTACATGACCGCTGTCGACGGAAACCGTGCTGTTCAGGAGTGATGAGGTTGCAGTTTTCCAGATAGCACACCAGTGCATCGGCAACTATGGATTCCATGACCTTGGAGAGTATAGGAAGAAGGGTTACTGGGCGGTAGTTGGAGGGATCAGATCTGCTTCCACCTTTGTGAATCGGGCTTATTATTCCAAGCTTCCACATGGCGGGAACTTGGTTCTGGTCTAAGTAGTGCTGGAAAAACTGAGCTAAATGTCCTGCCAGTTGGTTTGCTGCTACTCCCAATGCCTCAGGACGAATGGCGTCGACACCCGGCGAGCTGTGTTTGCGTAGAGAGGTCAGCTTTTGCAATACAGCCTCTGCGGTAAAATTGATGTGGGTTAGTCCTGGTGAGCAGAAGACAAAGCTTGGTAGATCGCTTGGTGGCAAGACCCTTTGAAACGTGGGGGCGTATTGCATCTGCAGCGCGTTTGCTGCTTCCATAGACGTTCTTGTTGGGCCGTCAGCTGTCTTGAGTGGAGGAAATCCTTGCCTCACCTTTCGTAGGCTATTAACGTGCTTGTACAGCAGTTTGTGGTTAGCACTGAAGGTTTTTGCGATGTTCTGCTGATAGGTGGCTTTGTCTTCTCTTAACAGTTGAGTGCAGTGATTACGTTGGGCTACGTAGTTGTCCCACGTTTCTGGTGCCGGAGCTTCTCTGTACACTCGCCATGCTGCATTGCGTACTGTCATCCATTTTCGGGTTCTGCTCCTAACGAAAGAAACGGATTTGCACTTATTGTAAGCTTTTATCTCTGAAGCCTGTGCAATCAGCTGACTGAATGTGTTGACGAACTCGAGCCAGGCGACTTCTGGGGGTTCTTCTTCGAGGAAAGACCATGTTGTGGCGCTGACTAGCTGGGCGAGTCGGTCGTACCTTGTGATGGTTCGCACAGTCTCATCTTTATCATTCCGATATTCTGCATAGCAGAGGAAGTTGAAACTGATCACTGCGTGATCACTGCAACCCAACGGGCAGTCTAAAACCAACGCATCAATCATATGCTCTTCGTTGGTAAGCACAAGATCCAGCACAGATGGCCGGTTACCAGTTCTGAACCGAGTGGGCAAAGTGATGTGGTTGTAAAGAGGAGCAGTAGTTACTAGATCTTGTAAATCGATTTTGAATTGTTCGCCGGTTGTGGCAGGGGCTTCTAAACAATGTACGTTGAAATCACCCATGATAAGAATGTGAGTGTACTTTTGTTGTAAACTGCACCTTAAAGCAGCCATTAGGTGGTAGTCGGTTTCGGGTGTTGAGTTAGGGGCGCGGTACACCAAGATAATAAGGCAAGCGTCCCTACCTTTTAACTGCAACCGGCACCAAAGAGAGTCGGGGAACTGCGAATCTGAATCCTCCACGGCTTCGCACTGTAAGTCGTTTCGGTAGTACAGGATTACCCCTCCTCCTTTTGTGAGCCTATCGTTCCGGATCAACGACATGCCGGGTAGCGACACTTCAGCGTCCGTCATTCCCGTGTGCAACCATGTCTCGGTGATACCAATGACATCATACGAGCCGGAAGCTTGGCGATCTTTCAGTTCAGCCAGTTTGTTAGAAAGTCCCTGAGCATTTGTATACAAGCAGGCCAGTTGCTCGGTCTCTAGGAGCCCGCAGAGAGGTGAAGCTGTCAAGTGTGGGAGAATGCCGACCGATGGGAGGTCGGCAGTTATTCGTTTTTTTGATGGGTCAATGATACCTCGTTTGCAACTTGATTCGGCCAAGGTGCGTCCCAGCCTTCGTTTAAATCTACTTCAGAGTCAATTAAAGCAGCAGTCAAGTTACACTTCTGTACATCCGTCGGTATGCTTGCTGCTTCAGTTGCTTTAATACTTGAGCTGTGCGAATTGTTTGCGACCTTTAACCGAATTTCGGAAGGAAGATGTTTCCGATTTCTTCGCCATCGATCCAAAACATCCTTTGCTTGTTGCTCTGACTGAACCACAAGTTTTAGGATTCTAGGTCCGCATCCTCTATAATTCGATGAGAGAGGTATCCTAGTGAGCGATAGTGCCACAACATCATCCAAAGAAAGTGTTTCACGAATGAACCGCCACTGTTCTAAATCGTGCTTTCCGGTAACGCTGGCTGCATTTGAGTTGTGGCGATGTGTGTTTCCTAGCAACGGTTTACTACTTCATAATGTTTACTTGGAAATGGATCACCACCTGTCTTCTGCTTAATGTGCCTTGACAGGGTCATGGAAATACGTCATTCCTTTATTAGAATTCTACCTGCACGCAAGCAAATTCCCTACCTCTCACAGTGAATAAGTAAAAGCCGATTTGCAATAACTAACCCTTAGTTTACCAATATATAACTATTTTACCTCATCAACGTGATTTACCTCGGGTAATAAACCATTTGTTTTAGATCTTAGTTTCACCAGCGAGATAGTATTATCAATAACGATATCATAGGTGCACCGCTTGGACCTAGCAATCAAGCGACTTTGTTCTTCCCTTATATCTGCCATGTGCATGTTATCAACAAAAACATGGAAGAAGCCCACCTTGTCACATATTGTGAGATACGGCTTCACCTGTTTCTGGCAATAAATTGGTCCTTCCTAGCTGTGACGCGTTTTGTTGTTGCCTGGAAGAGATAAATAGCACCTAGTTCCCCGGGTTATTTGCTGTTGCATCGAAAACCGGTGTTTTTCTCTCGAAGCAAATGAAGTTCTTGCTGAAATACTAGACGCCATGAATTACGATAGTTTCTTTTCGGCAAATAATCGTGAGGTTGCCACCAACGAAATGTGTAACAATTTTGAATTCCGCCTGAATATACCCTCAACAAAACAGCGCTCACGGAGACCACGTTGCAAAACAACCGTAGCGATCCTAAAGACAATGTCCGTCAAACTCAGAAGAAGGCGATCCAAATACAAGAAAAAAAGGAGTTCCATCTACTTTTGCGCATCAATAAAACCAGGCTGCAATGAAGAAACAGCCTTCGGTAAATCCAGCTACGTGATAAGCACCATTTTAATCACAAATCCGTAAAAATCACTTACTAATTTATTGAAACATAAGGACTTCCTAATATGACACTTAGCAAGTCACTTGTGCCACCAAATAAAATAGTGATTAACGAACAAGAATAACCATGCGATCTTCTAAGCATGCATTTTCGTAACGCCTTCACGGCTGTTAGTAGGACATCCACAGCTCACGTACCTTGCAGAAGATGAACTAACCAGAATTACCTTTGTTCTGCGCACTATCGCTAAGGTCATAAAGTCACTCAAGCTGCCAAATACCCTGAACCCGACGGCTTACCTACTGTAGTTCTAAAGTTATGTGGTTCTAACGTTCCCCACATACTCCTGAACACTTGCACTCAATCGAAGAGAAGCAGAACATTCTCTGTGGCCTGGAAGCTTATTGTTGTTCTATCAAGACACAAAAGTGGGCCTTGCCAGGACATTGACAAATACCATCCAAGCTGCCACAAGCCTGTCGCGTCACGAGTGATGGAGAGGATAGTAAAAGAACAAGTTTTTGAATTTGTGCTGTCGCGCAGCTTAATTGACAAGGCCCAATATGGCTGTTTAACGGATAAGTCCTGTCAGACGTCTTAATTAGAGTTTCTAGACATTGTAACAAATGAATCTTATTCAGGCCATGCACTTATTTCTTCCTTCATATGAAGAAGGCTTTTGACCTAGTCCAGCATGCTGGTCTATTGAATTAACCCCAGTAATTCGTTATATCACATCTGCAGCTGCCGTACTTTACACACTATTTGGTAGAGCGTACACAGATGGCACTGTTGCATAGAGCGGAGCCACAATATGGCCCCATTGCTAGTGACCTTTTCCATAGTAGTGTTCTGGGCCCACTACTATTCCTTCTGTACACTAGCAATATATTCGATTGATTCACCTACGGAAGACCATTCCTATTTGTAGTGTATATTAATGTTGTTTTTTATCGTGATGAGAATGTAGCAGGAACTGGCATGTCCCACATTCAGTGACCTTTCCGTGTTAGATCGGTTGTGCGACCAATGAAAATTGGAATTCCGAATAGCTAAGGACAAAGCCATCTCCTATCGTTGTAGCTTTCCCTCGAATGTATTGAGAGTAAACGGAACAAAAATGTTCAATTGGTTTGTAGTACGTTATCTAGGAGTACACTACTCCAACTCACTAAAATTCGCCGAACATACAGGATGCAGTATAGCCAAGGCCAGATCAGTCTCCTGTTACATCTGTAAGTCAATGGTGCTTAGGGAATCCGGACTTGCTCTGTATAAGTGCTGCGCCCGACCTATCCTTAAACACTGCTCCTTAGTGTTAAGTAACTCGAGGAAAATTGAGAGAATAGCAATGGCGAGAGTGCGACGTTCGTTCAGTAAGCTACTACTGGAACCACATACATTAAACTATTATGGTAGATGTAAACAGCTCCAGGTGGGCCATTGTGGCTCCGGAGATTCAATCTCAACTTGGTATTCCTCTTCCAGATACTACACAACTCAAACGGTAATACCGTGTTTGTCGTCTTGCAGAAAGAGGATGATCGCTACCCATAAAGGACTAGACGCTATTCAATCATCTTACGGAATGCTCGTATGAGAATTAGTTCCAGTTTGTTTATTTGTTGATATGCGTTCGCTTGGAGTAGGCTGTGCATGGAATTATAACAGTACCAATGGCTGCAGCATTCCGCACTATTTTACGCCGATTTCTCGACACAATCCCTATTGAATAAATATATCGGCCTAGACCACTCTGAAAATGAGATAGGGGAAACTGTACAGAAGGATTCAAAGCATAAAATCTGGCAAGATAGCTAATGAGCAGCCTAAAGCCACACATCCGGCACCACCTCTTGCATGCTATTTCTTAAATTTCATTAGCCATTTCCCCTAGAAATCTGGGACGACTTATTCATCCTGCTCAACGCAGCCCCGTAGCCTCGTACGTACTGATGCTCTCCTGTCATGTACCTACTAGGACACATTTGGTTTTATCTGTAATTGTTTGTCCGGCCACAACACATGCATTCCACACTTAAACTGTATTAGACCCTTTCTCTTAGCAAACGAAGGCGACTGAATCACCATGCCTTAGCCACGGCTGTGTTACTATGCACGTAACCATCTATGGACTTCATCCTATTTGGCTGTAGGCGGGCATCCAGCCCCACCTCTTGCTTTTATTACTCAGCCTGTAATCCCTCGCTTCTCCCAGCAAGCAGGGATGACTAAATAACACTGCACGACGCAGCGCCTTAGCTTTGTAAGTGTTCTTGCTCTCGTATTCACTTAGTTGCATCCACCCATTCACTTAGTTGCATCCACTAAAACTTGGCGTTCACCGCCATACATGTGTTTTCTATCACTCTACCTGCATTAGCTCTGGTCTCTTAGTAAGCTAGGGCGACTGATTTACCCTGCAAGACACAGCGGCATAGCCCGGGACATAATAACAATCACGTATCTGTTGCAAGCTACAAAGTTTTCCACTCCTCACTTTTCTCAGGCATCCAGACACAAGTCACATCTCTTCGCATTCCCCGTTACTTATCCTTTCGTAAGAACTCATTTATATATATCACATGGTGACGCAGATGCACATGCACATACGCTTCAACAGTTAATCCCCTGTTGCCTGTTCTTCACTTTTTCTTGTACGCTTCCATCGCGTTTTCGTCTGGCTGTCTGTTGGACTGCCTTTTGTTCGTTACCTTTCTTCCCGAGTGTTTCAGACATGTTGGCTGCCACCTGTGGAACCTTGCAATGACGGCGCATGGTCCTTTGTCGACGGTTCCGATCACCACTCGTATGAGGCCCCAGGTTCCCCCAACTGGATCCGGACAGGAATTCAACGCGGCCTTAGGATATCTGACGCCAGAATTTACGACGAGGGGGCAAAAAATGGAAAACAGGTGACTGTGGATGCCACGGCAAGCAATCGGTTTGAGGTCATACTAATGTGACTGACCAAAACATAATTTAAACCACTGATTCTATATTTACTTGCGATAAATATCTTAATCATCATTCACGTCCACCAACACTTCCCACTCGCAAAACCGGTAGCTAGTTGAACATGCGAACGGTTACCACAACCACATCTCATGTAATGGATCTCGCAAACTTTATCACTAACGCTTGCCAAGTTTGACATTTGACCAAAGAGCAATTTTCGCATATCCGAATGCGCAACACTGATTGTGAATTCTTTACTGTGTCTCATGTAAAATAGAGAATATACAATTTGTTTATTTATTTAATATCTATAGCTATGAGGGACACAGCCTGGCTCGGTTGCAATTCGATTTGAGTGTTCACATCTGGATTCCTAGGTTACATAAGGAAGCCAACGGGTCAAATTGGTCTTAACGATTACATTCAACACCATGCTTGAGACGCTGTAGAGTCAAGTCGAATAGCTCAGCTGAGTACAAGACAGAAGCCCACTTATACCAGTAGAAGATGGTCTGGCACTAATGGAATAAGAGGCGAAAAACGTGTTTCTCCAACAGTTCTTCGACACTTTCCAGAGTAAATCATCTTCTTATCCGATGTTGAGGGTCATTTTGAAGTACACGTTGTGTGGATGTATTGAGACGCCCAATCTCAATATTGACTGCGATTCCCATTGAAGTGAACCTTGGTCTTTCGACCACGAGGACCAGAACTGATGCAAATAGAAACTGAGTGTTACCCGCCCGAAAATACTGCACTACTATGAGGCGTTTCGTTGTTATTACATCTCATCAGATGGAGTTAGCAGGCATCGAACCCGGGACCATTGGAATTTTAGTTGTGACCGCTACCCCTAAGCCACCGGGTCAAAACGGACGACGCTTGGCACAACAGTCTAATAAACGATATTGAGGGTCATTCTGAAGTACATGTTTTGTGTGATGAGATGTAATAACATCCAAACGCGTAATAGCAGTGCAATGTTTTCGCGCGGGCAACACCCAATTTCTAGTTGCATCAGCTACGGTCCTCGTGATCGATCGACCAAGGTTCACTTCAATAGGAATCACGATCAACATTGAGATTCCGCTTCGCAATCCATCCACACAAAGTGTACTTCAAAATGACCCTCAACGTCGGTCATTAGACAGTTCCGTCAAGCGTTGCCCGTCTTGACCCGGTGGCTTAGGGGTAGCGGTCAAAACTAACATCCCGATGGTCCCGGGTTCGATGCCTGCTACCTCCATCTGATGAGATGTAATAACAACGAAACGCCTCATGGTATTGCAGTGTTTTCATACGGGCAACACCCAATTTCTATTTACATCTTATCCGCTTTTGACACAGCTCCCATTGCCCCCGGGGCTAAGTCACATAACTTGCACAGCACCACTTGTGAAGTGAAGAATTCTCTGCCTGTGTGTGCACAGCTCTCCTGGCGTGGACAATTTAAACAAAAAATATTAAGGACAACGGCCATGAACATAGCCAAATTACTAGCTCGGTTCTCTAAACGTCTTGATGAAATGCAGGTTTTCACATTGTGGAAACATGGAATAATCACTCTTATTTATATGAGTTGCAGTCGTGCTGTGCCACTGAACTACGTTCAATCACTATCAACCCGGGATTGTCCAAAGCAATAGAGGGTATTATCGTAGAGACTGTCATGGGATACAATGAGACCAACAATATCATAATGTCACAACGGTATGGAGTTCGCCAAGATCAGTCTTACACTACAAACTTGCTGCTAACCAGAGCAAGCTGAACAGAATCCATCGATACCAGATTTGGAGTCGACGTCGTACACCTGAACATTT